>SEMN01000046.1:1337500-1942739 GCA_005408345.1 Macquaria australasica | reverse complement strand
CACATTTTTTATGACAGGATAGTAACATGGTAAATACTGTTTAATTACCATACATTCCTTATTACGGATAAGGCTGCCTACAGAAACCAAACACTATTGTTTTTATTACTGTCACAAACCATTGTATTATGTCTGATAAGTTAGAATAAGAGACAAAAGTATCCACGCAAAACTTTGCAACCATTGTTTTTAATAGAAAGATTTTATATTCTTTAAACCAGACAACCAGATGCCAGACATTTTTGGATATATTAAAAAAAAAAAAAAAAAAAAAAAAAAAAGAAGAACAGAACCAAAAAAAAAAAAAGACACAAAATGGAATTATATGGTTTAGACTGTGTGGATTTAGTGGTCTCATATACAATTTCTTTTCATCACCAAAAAGTGCAAATTCTCCAAAAAACACCTATATTCCCCCCCTGCAGCTTCCAACAGATATGGACTGACAGACTGCTACGCTAAGAAAAAAAAAAACCTTTGTGAAGAGAAAGGGGTTATTTAAAAAGTAAATCCACATTGAATCGCGTAGGGAAGGAAACGGCGGCTGCACTCTGCCTGTCAAAACGTTCAATGATGTTGCACTTTGTGGCCGCACGCCATTGAATTTGTGATGTCACAGCAGGTATTCTGCCTTTGGGGTGCACTTGTTGTGATGCACAGAGTGGTGTGTGGTCAGATGTGCAACAAGGATGAAAGTTTTAACACACACAGAGAGAGAGAGAAGAGGAGCAACAGTTTTCTGCCTCATGTGACTCAGTGTGAATTTAAAATTATTGTCCAGGTTTGAGAATTGGGACATATTCTGCCATTTTAAATGTACATCAGAAAATCATAATCACAGTTACAAATCAATCTATTATAAATAGTAGCCTATTTCTTTCTCTCCCAAGTTAAACAATTTATTGAACTATGGATTTATTGAATGTTTATTATGATCAATATTACTCTTTCCACTCTACTGCAATAATCTTGATTTGACATAGATGTTAAGACCAACATTTTTTTTTTCTGTACTGATTTGCAAAAGTGCATGATGGTCATTTGGCCATTTCATCTGTCTTTCATAATCATTTAAGCTCTATATGGATACCAGATCCAGCCTTTAACTACACAGACAGGGCGTTATTGCAGACAAAGAGATTCTGCAGTGGATACAACACTGCATGTTTAACATTCAGCACAGCTAGCCTTCTCAGAAAGCTTTGCAACTGTTATACAGGTTTCTTTTTCAAGAAAAGGAGTCTCCCAAAATCAGATCAAATGACCCTTCTCCCAACAAGATCTGAGACAGTAAGCAGAGAGCAGGTAGGGGGAGATCTGTCCTGTAACCCCCCCTACCTTTGTGTGACTATGCAATAAGCTGCATATAACAGGTGTGGTGGTAGTATAACAGAGATGTGTTTGTTTATGTCCAGATGAGGTGGCAGCTCCAACCACCATCAATCCAAATATTCAAGTTTTTTCTTTTTTTTTTTTTCTTTTTCATCATATTGTTGTTCTGCATTTAAATAATCATCTGCACTGAGAAAACAAAACAAAAAAAAACATCAACAGGAACAACAAAATAACAACAATAGTGATAACCTTAAAATAAAAGCACACAAAATTCAGGATGGCCTTTCGCAAAGTGCTTTTGTTACAATCGCAGAAGCTGAAAAAAGGCAGTTGGATAGCGGTACACCAGGGGCCTTTTGAACTGTCTGTCTACATGTCTGTTTGTCACACAGTAGAAGGATAGTGAGGCTAGACAGACTGACTGAAACAGCCAACTGCAAAATGTTGACCGTTCCCTCCTGCTGTCTCCAACTCACATCCTTTACACCTGCCAAAAACTCCAAAGTGGGAATCACAGTATGAAGTTATGGAATGTATCCTAAATTGGTTTAGGTGACTGAAAACTGAAACAGTCTCTTCCTCCATACCTCATCCAATCCCCTCTCCCTCCTTTCTCTCCTGTTGATTCCCCTGCTGAGGGTGTGTGATCTTTGATCAAAGGCCAGTCGGCAGCAAAGATGTAGACTCTGAGTCCGGAGAGAGGGAGAGCAAAGGGAGAAGAAAGTAAGAGAACACACCCCCCCTCCCTCCCTATGCCTTTCCAACCCCATCTCCTGTCAAAAATGTTACAGTCTGACTAATAAGACTGAATCTCCAGTGGCTTCCTTCCCTCCAACAAACAATTCACTGGATCAATATTAGATGGAGAAATAGGCTGGTCACAGCCACTTTACAATGAGGGAACTGTTCCTGCTTTTATCTTTCTGGGAACTATTATGTTAAATATTGGTGTGAACAAGAAAGGCAAAAGACAGAGAAGTAACTTGGAGGGTGATTAGACATACCATAAACTTAGCAGACATTGAAACCCAATGCATAGCAGTGTATTTTCCACCTGAGTAGTACTTACATAGAGACAAAAGAGATCAGCAACATTACCCTTGTTGCAGTTCCCCAATGTGAAATCTGTGGTGACCTCCTTTGTATTACAATTCTTATAGTGTGGCCTTGCAATTCCTACCAGCTTAGAGGACCGACACTGAACCATTGCTCAGAAAATAAGTCCATCACCTGGGCTTTCTAACCTCATCCCTGAAAACAACATCCAGCCTTCCCCTACCACCCGTATTTAATCCTCCTCCATGTGTGCCAACCTTTGTATCCCCAGAGACTGAGAAAGACTCCAAGTGCAAACTGTCCCCACTTGGCTGAGAGCAGCCAACAGACAGCAGCCTGCCTCTCTGAAGGACCCAGGGCTGTCTGTGTAAGTGCCAGAGCCACGCTGCGCATAGTGCCGTACTGCATATGCTGCGCTCAGCTTGCTGTGCATCAAGAGCCTGATGGAAAACACACAAAAAAAATCAGGTGCGCAGGAAAATGACGAAGCAAAGCAAATATAGTCCCCCGTCTGCCGCCATGAATCTCCATATTAACAGTCACCTCGTCCTGCTTCGTTGGATTATTTACAGTTACAATTGTTATCATAGTTGTTGGTCGTCTTTGTTTTATGGCCTTCTCAGATATATTCACCAAAAATCTTTGATAACAGAGGAAAACATAGGGGGAAAAAAACATATCAAGGTCAATTTGGAAAAACACTTGCAAGTGTTCTGAGACTGTCTCAGTGTAGCCTGTGTCAGAGTAACCTTGGTCTGGGGCTGAGGCTGGGGACACACCAGTTGTGGATCCATACAGGCTGACAGAGACACAGCTCTGAAGTAGTGGCTAGTACAGAGACATTATTATAAATTCATTCAAGTAAAGCTTGTATCAACCACCAAGCCAATCAGCGTTTACAATTTAGATCCATTCATTTAAAAAAAGTGTTTATGGTAAAAAAAAAAAGAAAAAAAAAGAAAAAGAAGTTGTGAGTTTTGTCAGTCCCTGTCCACATAAGGCACACTGTGGCCCTTGATGTTTGCATTGTCCACCTGGTGGGAGTGAGCCTCAGCCCCACACTGCACAATATGCGTGTCTGGAAACATAAAAACAACAAGCTTAGTGCTGCTCAGACAAGGCCACAAAGTCCCAGTCTGCTTTAACTAGAGAACATTTCTATTCAATTCAACCTTTTCAGAAAGTAAACTGAAATCATCAAAATAACAGTGTTTAACAGTAACAATATTTTTTCATTATCGTTTCATATCATTATTCATCAGCTAACTGAACATGAGACAAACGTTGATAAAATCCCATCTCTGAAATTGAAAAAGAATTGGATTCAATATCTCTGGCACCTGCACACAGTACATCCCAGCCATCACACCAGGACAAACTCAAAATGTTTCAAATGTTTTCGGAGAGGCTTTGCTACTTTCTAAGTGCCTAAATGTTGTATATTTGGAATATTTCTTAATATAAAGAGCAAATCACACCGTTTCTAGTTTCCATCTAAAGTTACATCCAGAATCTCTTTTCAAGAGCCTTCAGACTTAACAATAAATCTCTATTAATCCAACATTAGATTGGTAGCTTTAAATGTCCAATGACTTGAATGCAAGCCATTTTTTCTCCTTTGGTATTTGTTGTTGTTGGACGTCTGTATATTTCTTAATATACTGTACATGATTATTTCTATGGAGGGGTTGGATGGACTCTTTATGAGACCATTGAGTATTAACCACACTGCTCTGTGCTCATGGAAACTCGCAGGCCTTTCTGAGGTCTCCTGCCCTTCTCCCATAAGCAGGACAAGGATTTAACATTAGTGCAAACTTTTGCTCTCTCAGCTAAAGCACCATTTCCAGTGCTATCAGGCTTTATATCCATAACCCCACCCAAGCACCCATTTACCCCACCCTCCTGGCACAGCAACCCAAAACCATGACCCCAACACACACACACACACACACGCATACACACACGCACAGCCACGTAAAATTGTTAGAAAAAAAATTTGCTGTAGCACAACACGTTATTTTAAGAAAAACGAGTGTAGACAGAAAAAAAACTATACATCCTTAAACCTCTGATTCTATTGTCCACAAGGATACAAAGAGCAAGAGAAAGCAAACTCAAGTAAATATCTGTACGATTCCACACACTTTTCTGCATATGTATTCAAGAGGAGGGCATCTGTGTGTGGCTTAGCCATGGAGGCCCAGTCTGGATAAATTATAGACATACTTTCAACATCTCTAGTCTACAGTAGACTAAGATAGAGGGCAAAAAGCTTTAGTTAATCAACACAAGACTTTTGGGGAAATATTAAGGTCCAAAGACACATGTGTTTAAGATGGCTCACAGGTCTCACTTTCTGCCACAACAAGACAAAGTCCATACCAAGTACCACTACATAAAGATCACAAACCAGCCTGTATCGGTCTGCCGGTGGGAGTCAAACTCTGCATTAACAAACCCCATCTTTATCATAACAGAGAAGCAAAAATAGAAGCTAAAACTCTCAAGACCCAGCCAACTCCTGACAATGACCAACAAGGGTAAACGAAGAGTTATGCAAATCTGCACCAAGAGAGCCGTGAAGTAAACAAGCAACTGTCCAATGAGTTGTTTAACAATATGGTATTTTTGCTTCTGTGGTACCGTGGACCTATTATCACTGTGGTTCCTCAGAGAACACGTGTAGTTATGAGAGAAGCTGGTGAACAGATGGGGTAGACACGAAGGTTGTTTATCCAAGCTTGTCCTGAGACCCTCCAGCCTGCCAGCCAGCAAAACATGCACGAAAAAATATGCACGCATACATACACACACACAGTGCCCTTTTTTCTTCGTCTGCCTCCTCCTTCTATCCCCTTCCTTTACATTAAGACATCAAGACAACTCATTAGATTTCTTTTAACAACTAACTTCAAGTGCAATCAGTTACATGGATTAATTTAGTCTTTTTTTTTTAAGGTCACAAAACCCAACATGTTTGTTTCTGAACACACCCGGCTTCTCTTTTAGAGATCTCAACTCATATATTTCTGTTTTTTTTGGCAGCTTGTCGTCAAAACCTCAACAAAACCAGTGAAAGCTCAACTTCACCACCATGGACAGACGAAAGGACTGATCTCATTTGCAACTGGTTTGCTTCAAAGTACCCGTTTCGTTGACAAAAGTGCCCTCCTCAGTAACAAAGTGCATTCATAACCTGCCTCTTTCCAATTAAGGTGCAAAAGGACTGATAGTTGAACAACAGCACTACTGCAGGAATTGTAGGGTGGGGGGTGGGGGGCTCTAAATCACACGCTTGTTCTCTTCTGGACTCAAAGGCTCAATGTGCTAGTTTGGAAAATAACATTGGATCTGGACTACAATAACACAACTTGGATATTTTAAGACTAACAAATCCAGATGTATGGAGTCACTGACAGTATTCAAACAGATATGTCAGCTCTGGTGTTTCCCCCTTCTCTACAGGATACCTGGACCCAGTGAGCGTGAGCGTGTGTGTGTGTGTGTGTGTGAGAGAGGCAGAGAAAGTGCATTGGGGCTGGCAGCTCAGGGTGCATGTTTGAACAGGCTGTGGCTGACTCACACAGTGATGATGTGGCCAAAGCGACCCTGGCTGCCACGCACACACATGTACACAAACACACGTACATGTAAACACACTCGCACACTAAACTGCCAGCACCAGGCGTCCTACCCACAGTAACACCAGACTCTAATATAATAATATCCCCTCCAGGCTGGTTCGGGGGCATTAGAGGACTACAGAGGGAGAGAGAGGGAGAGAAAAGGCCTGATTTGATCCCCTCCTGCCTGGAAACGTGGCTGAGCTGGGGGAGATTATTTTTTGGAATGCAACAGACATTGTGAGATCCCCCTCCCCTTCCCTTGTTCCCCTCCCCCATCAACCAGCTGCAGCTGCGCTCCTATTTGGCCTCCCAACTTGGACAGGTATTTATTGCTCTCTTCATCATACAGGTTGCCTCACGGTTGTGTGGTCCCTAGGGCAAAAAGATTGGAATAAGCATGATACATAAACCTCCTCTCACTCCCTCCCCAACACCAGCCCACTTCCTTTAAATATACCTCTCTCTCTCTCTCTCTCTCGCTCTGTTGGATATCTTTAGTAAAGCTGTGCAAACATAGAAAAAAAAGGTGCTCATCTATCTCTTCTTCGTACTCTTTGTCACTCTCTCACTCGGGCTCCCTGCCATTCCTTTAACCTGCGGTTGGTTAAATGCTACCCGCGCCTTGTAGCTATACAAGGACAGATTCCGAAAAACTGCACAAAGTTAAGCACATTCATTCATTCGACCTCCTCATCATCATTTGGGCAGGAACTATACATGTCAAGTGTTAAGTTTAGGACAAATTGGTGACTCAATGTTTTTTGTTTTTTTTCATCATCAAACATTCATACAGTTTGTTTCGTTCACCCACAAGCTTCACTCTGTGAGAAATATGACATCAAGCCTAAGAGGAAAAACCCGATTGGTAAGTACACCTCAGCATTAAGAGGGGACCAATGTCATATCACCACCTGCTGTATATACATGTATACAATTATAAAGTGTCAAGTACCCGAAGCAGTCAACAAAAAGGAACAATGACAAAAAAATTAAGACAAAATCAAAAGGGAAAACAGAAATGCTGAAATTGCAGGGTTGTGAGGGATAAGAGGCAACGTAGTCAAGCCAACAGATACATTGACAATGGTAGTGCTTTAAAAACACAAACCCTCCACCCCTCATATTCCCTAGTCTTGCAATTGACGAGCCCCCATTAAAGTGGATTTGACTCTACATCAATTTGTTTTTCAATAAGACAAACCATAGATTCTTAAAATGCATTTTATAGAGAAAGTAACACTTCAATCAAACCCTTGTCTGATTCTTTCTGGAACATTTAGAGAGAAAAAACTGTTGCATCAAAATTGTGGTGAGTTTTCCTTGCATATGCCATAATGTGGCAATGTTGTTTCTATGGTAACTGTACATTTCAGACCTGCAAAAGAATAGAAAAAGACTTGTTTTCACTGGGAGGATTTGTCCTCGCTTCACCCGTACAGCAGCCAGAAGGTGCGTGATAGACACCTTGCTTAGAGCTTGAAGGCTGTGAGGACAAAACCAATACAAATCTAAATCAACTGCATAGTTGCTCAGAATTTCTTTGTATCTATCATACATTTGCCTAAGCACATATGCCAATGTATAAAACCCCTAATATTATAAAGAAAGAAATGGCCCAGAAAGTGGACATCATGGGTGCATGATTTGAAGCGTTCTTTGCTCTTTAACAGATATACCGACTCAAGTGCTTGCATGTCTACTCCGTTTCCTAAAGTAAAAGGAGAAAGAAATATAAAGATTAGATTTTTGTGACACCCTGATTTGGTTTATAGAGGAATAGTTAGTTGTTTTGTTTTTTTAAAGTTTGCCTTTGCGTGTTTTTTCTCCTCTCTGTTCACTGGCCTGTCTCACAGGCGGTGCAGAGTGACTATGGTGTCCAGCAGTGTCCTTGTCGCCCCCACAGTCTCAGGGCCCTGCCTCCCCTGCCAACTCCTGCAGCTGAGGACTGTGTGCATGGGCTTCAGCAGCCCCCTCCACCTCTGCCGCTGATGATGCCTCCGAACGCCGCCGTCCCCTGATGGTACGAGGCCCAGGGCCTGTGTCGGAGCTGGGGTTCAGCAGACCCAGGGGGGCATCAAGGAGCCCTGGCTCTCGCACCCGAGGCTTTCGGCCTCGACGAGAGGGGATGCCATTGCAGCCGTCCTTCTTGAGGTGGCGGTGCAGGTGATCCGAGCGCACGAAAGTCTTAAAGCAGCTTGAGCACTGATAGGGGCGCAGGCCGGTGTGTACGCGCATGTGGTTCTTCAGGTCGTAGTTGTGAGCAAAGGCGGCTCCACATTGCGTACACAGGTAAGGCTTCTCTCCTGTATGCTTCCGCATATGAACCTTGAGCTTGTCCTGCCTGGGAGGGAGACAAATAAACAAGATCACATCAGAATACACAGACAAAACATTCAAATGCAGAAGAGAATCAGCTCACACCCATTTGAATATACTCAGTGCACACAGCCAGCTTCAGGTTTTCTTTTCAGCCTCAGTTACTAATCAATGTAATATAATGTACAAATGCATAATTAACTCAAACTACATTATTAATAATCACATGTACAGTGGTCAGCTTAATATGTTTTCAATGGTTTTATTTCGTATTAAACAACCATCTTTTGGATCTCTTCCAATGGGATTATTCTGTGAGGGCAATTGAGTCAACTGAGGAGAAGCCATAAACTTTACATCTTTATCTGTGTAATTGCACACAAGAGCACAACTGCGGACTGACGAGAAAGCTCAATGTTCACTGTGTCAGTTGGCATTTTTACGATTTCTGTTAACTTTTCTTTGAGGACAACATAAAAATTGACAGATCCCAGTGCATGTGTTTTGTGAATAGAAAATGAAGACTTCATGTCCTCTGCAGCTGAACAATTCCAAAATTGAGTAGTACGGAAATATAAATGAGTCTGTAAAATGTCATCAATTTTGTAGCCTGTAATTTGATTGAATTTTGTATAAGAGTAGGTGTCACTTCTAGGCAAGTCAAAATAGCTGATATGGAAGACTTGCTTTCAGATAATTTGTGGGTTTTACAACATTTACATTTTGGTCAAAACAAGACCAAACTATGACTATGTCATTTCATTACATCCTGGAACATTTTTTACTTTGCGATGATACACCGCCCACTAAACTTTATCAGGCTGCCTTGGCCTTCCTCTGACTCTTGTCCCCCCCCTCCCCTCTTTAGCCCTTACCATCTCTCTAGCTCCTTAATCATCTCACCCTTCTACACCCAGGGCAGAGGGCTCCTAAACATCTAGTTAAGACAACGCTATTTGAACAACAACAACACACACACACACACACACACACACACACACACACACACACACACACACGCCATGTAAGTGGATTAGCTGTCATACAAGCAAACAAATAAACCCACTGCCACCCTTACAGGTCTGTACAAACTGTGGCCCAAATATAAAAATTAACAAAGAAACATGTACATAGGTGAGGAGAAACACACACATGCGTGCATGCATGCACGCGCACACACACACACACACACACACACACACACACACACACACACACACACACACACACACACACACACACACACACACACACACACACACAGGCCGAAGCCTTGGAACAAAGTGGCACACTGACAGAGGTGAATTATTTAAAGGACAGAGTGATTTATTACCGTGCAAGGCAGACTCTTAACCCTGATCAAACAGGATTAAGATTACAATACCCCCTTCCCACTGCCCGTCGAATATAGCTAGAAGGCAAATTCAGATTGGTCTTCCCTACCTGCCATGTCAGCAGAGGTTCTGGGTATTTCTAGCCTACTGCATCTATTTCCAGCACAAGTCCACTGATTAATTAATTAAAGGAATGATTTCAAGGAAAAGGCAGGACTCCTAAATACGAGGAAACCATGCGCACTCAAGTCTCTTGCTGTAGACTAGCCACATTTATCTGAGCAGCACATGGCAGATTTCATTAGGGAGGTAAAGGAGTGACAGAGAGAGAGGAGGGAGGTGGTGTAACTATTCTGCCGTGGGCAATAATCAACATAACCAGAGATCAAAAGTTCACATTACTGCATTGGAGCACATAGAGCACCATCCAGGGCCTGTAATCCCCCTCTGTATCAGAACACAGCACTTTATAGCAGCCCTCCACTAGATAACACTACCATGCCACAGCCTTCTTTTATAGGACCCTTATGTTAAATTTCCAGGACTTTGCTATGAAGGCTGTCACAATAAAACAGATCTTTATCTCCATCTGACCCCCTCTCTCAGAGCTGGAATATTCTACATGCCATTTTGAATAGCATCTGGCTACAATGTTACAATGAAAAGAACCTGGTTAGGGATACTCGGTCAGTCCATGATCAAGGTAAACAAACTGCGCTACCTCCTTAATGCAAAGCTAAGTTGGTTAGTGCTAATACTCCTGCTCTTGGCTTTGTGGTGTTTCCCACTGCTGGGTGGTTTGTCTACAGTGCCAAGAGTACCAAGACTATTAGTACATGTGACATGGGGTAGTCACTTCATTAATTGGGCTTACCTGGTAAAGCGCACTTTGCAGATGGCGCATTCATAGGGTTTCTCTCCCGTGTGCGTTCGGATGTGGCGGGGTAGCTTGCCTGCTCCTTGAATGACCTTGGAGCATATGGGGCATTTCTGGAAGGCCTTAGAGCGCATCTTCCTCTCTCCTCCACCTCCTCCTCCACCCCCGCTGCCTCTCTCTCCAACCCCCCTCTCTCCTCCTCCTGCTGCTCTCTCTTGGCCTGTTCTTCCCCGTGATAACCAGAGCGGCGGCACTCCCTGTGTCACAGCAGCAGAAGCTGTGTCCTCATGTTGCGAGCTGTTAAAATAATTCAAGTAAAATTCCATGTCTGGGTCGTCCCCATCTCCCTGTTCCTCCCCGGTTGTTGCACGCTCCTTCTGCTTCTCGATGGAGTCCATCATCTGCTGCAGGAGGGCACTGGCAGAGCCCCTATCCCTCGCCATCACCTCCCTACCTCCATCCTCCACCTCCATCTCCTGCCCCAGCCTAGACTCAGGGGGAAGGTAGAAGTGCCCATTTTGGGATGGAGGGTAGTAATGTGACCCCAGGCTTGCTCCGTTCCCCTGCACCGCCTCCCCGTCCTCGTCCTCCTCTTCATCCTCATCCTCTTCCTCTGGCTCCTGTGTGGGGGCCTGGGCCAATGCGAGGGCCAGGGGGGAGTAGTACTCACTGGGGACAGCAGGAGCCCCGTTGCTGGGGGCCCCCCCATTACCGTGGTTAAAGTGCAGGTGTGTGGGCAGGTCCCTGAGCTCTGGCGTGCTGCAGCTGCTGCTCCAGTGCGCCCCTCTCTGGAAGTACTCCAGGTATTCCTGGGCCCGCACCCGGTTCCCCGGTTCCCTGCCTCCTCTGCCCTTCCCCTCCTCATCTTCATCTTCATCTCGTCGCTCACTGCCCGCCTAGTGAAACATGACAGGGAACAAACAGAGGGAGTGAAGGAGAAATTTAAAGTTGGTGAAAGTTTGCACAAAAAAAAGAAAGGGGAAGAGAAAGAGAAAGAGAGAGACAGAAGTACAGTAGCAAAGTAGAAAAGAAAAAAATATATTTAAAAATCACATTCTTTAAAGCACATCAGCTAGGGTGAAGGAAGACTAGGAAAACCAAACTAAGGCCCATCAGCATGGGTAGATCGCTATCTGGGTATCCTGGATGTGCACCCAGGGGCTCAGTATGCCCGTGAGCACATGCATGTGCAATGAAGAAATAAAAACTAATTGGCAAAACACATTGCTAACTGGTGTGGGTATGAACGACAATAAAGCAGCACAGAGCCCCATATACACTTCGGTATATTCTGCATTTCTTAAAAAAGTGTTGAAGTCTTGGGTTGTGAAGAGAAAAAAAACTTATGTTTGTCACAAACTGCAATGCTACAGGTAAGGACACTTTGAAATTAAATACCATGAAGCCCATGAAGGTCTTTGACATGCCCTGCATAATGTGATCATCACAGTAAAGCGTAGCTGTGATTATCACTTGATGTAGAGCATTATGTATTCAGACACAGAATATCACAGCTACGTTTGATCGTGTTGAAGTGTAGCTGCGATATGCTGCGTCTGTAGTCTGCGAAAGAGCATGTTGTCCTTCCACACACACTATTGGCTCTGAATGAGTAAGTGTTGAACTAACCCCAAGACTGTGGGCGTGTGTTTGGCATAGTGAGAGAGACTGATAAAGGCCATGATGTAAGCTTGACTATGCTGACTATTTAATGAAGGGGCTGGTATGATGACCAGACACCTCATTCCCTCAGTGGCTGAACCAGGAGAATTATTCCAGTTCCACAACAGATCTACTCAGCATGAACTCTTCTGTATCTTAGATGGTCTGTGCTTTGCTGTAAATTCATTCAATACTTACAATGAGCTCCTCTCACTAACTCATTAAGGCAGAGCAGATGAAATCTGATCTCAAAGCTTAAATTCGACTTTAACACATGTCACTTCTAGTTCTATAATGTTCTTATACCGGCGGGGAGAGCACTTTGGTATCCAGCAGGTGTGTACAGACGTCCTGGACAGGTGGGATTTCCAGGAGGCGTGCAGCGGCAAGGATGTCAGCCACACTGCTGTGACTGACTGTCAATGTGGCCGTGTAGGCAAAGTCCAGCAATGCTCCCAGAGCCTCCGCCGCCACAAAGTCGATGTTGTAAATATTCTGTTGGTCAGCGACGGCCCCTGAAGTGAAGAGCTTGTGGAAGTAGGAGCTGCAGGACGCCAGGACGGAGCGGTGAGCTGGGAACTCCCGGTCCTGGGTAACCAGGAGCACGTCACACAGGAGGCCGCTGAGCCGCTGCTTATTCAGGCTGCCAAGGATGTCTGCGCTGTGCTCAGGAAAAGGGATCCCCACAGGCCCTTCCTCTGCCTCTCCTGCCCCTCCTCTCCCTCCTCCACCACCGCTGCTTGCTGTCCCCCTGAGCCGCCTTCCGCCCCTCCCACCGGCTCCTGACGACATCTTCCACCAGCCTGCCGCCGAGCCGCCTAGCACAGCCCCCACCCGTGTATCCGTCCTGCCGTCTGTCCGTCTGCCTGTCTGAGGGGACAAGAGTTGGATAGAGGGACGGGAAAGAGGAAAATAATAGATCAGTTCATGACAGTCTTTATGTGGATAAAGAAAGAGAGATGAATATTGATTAATTGATTCACCACAGTCAGTACACCAGAATGCTTCAGAACATAATCCAGTACACACAAAACATTCATGGAGGACAAATATTAAAATATTAAGGGATTGGCACGCAGTTCATATTATACAAGGGGTAGGCAAAATACACACATACAGACAAAGTGGGGTCATATCAGGTCATGTGCCAATTAGCATTGTTATTAGCTTTAAAACAGGTTTAGTAATCAGCTTTATGATATATGAGCTTTTGAAGCAAGATGTGACAACTCAGATTAAAAAAAAAGAAAATGTCAAAAATCTGTCTTAAAATCATGGCAACCACAGACAAACTGCAATGACAATGACAAATGGCTATAACAAGTTGAAACTGCTGTACAACAGTATACAGTACATAGGTCGTTAATGAATACTGATAATTGGCCTGCAAACTAACATGACCCATTCAAAAATAGGTGAAGTGTTTATATTATTTTTCTCCATCATACATACTGTATGCTTCATCCAAATAAACTGTGTACTGACTTTTTCAGTCTCTACATAAAATCTAAAATGATTCACTAACAAGTCATCTTTATTCATTACTATCTTGGCAACGCAAAAACCTCTCCACTGATTTTTCACACCAACACGTTGATAGTTACATCCATCCATATCAAAATCTTTCACCATGATGTGTTTTTTACCCAAAAACTGATTAATTAAAGTTAAGATAGTCATTTTGTGCTCTATGAGTGCCTGACCTGAAACTGAACTTCACAGTGGCTTTACATTTGCTGCATATGTTAAACGTCTTTTTCAAAATCTTTTTTGTAAGGAGTAGCTCAAATAAGGAGCTCCAAAAAATATAGTAGCAAAAACAGGCAATTCAAACATTTTACTCCTTTTCATTGGACTCAAGAGTCTTGAGAGAGTGTCCCAAGTAACTGGAAAGAAGCCATACACTAACACTACAGTGCCGTCATCACAACTGCTTGGAACTGATTTTAAAGTAAACCTACTGGAACAACAGGTGTATTTAAAGATTTACTATAAAGCTGTACAGCAGCACAAGTGTGACAATGTGTAATAAATTAGTTTCTGATGGCACTGAATAAATACAGGGGATCAAAGCAATTTTAATGCATGTGGCCAGGCATTTGGCCTGCTAAAACACCATAAGTGGAATGACTAAGTGAAGATGTTTATGTACTATATATGCGTGTGCAGGTGGCTGGGTGCCTGTTTCACACCCCTACATCTACGGGTGTGTGTGCGTGCACTCGTGCAAGAAGCCAAGTAAGAGGTCGTGGAGGACAGATAGGCAGAGGGCAGTGGAGATCAGAGTGCATGCTGGGAGCTGGGCTGTGCAGCTTGTGCACTCTGTGTCAGTCGAGAGCTGGGGAGGACAGTGAGGGAGGTGGAGGAAAAGGGGAAAGGGGGAGGGGGGGCTTGCCAGAGCAGACCCTGTGGAAACACTCCACAGGAGGAGGAAGAGGACACGCAACAAGCTGCGAGGGAACAGTATTAAAAAGGGAGGTTGTCAATCCGGTCTGAGCTGGTTACCCCACCCTGTAGTGTGTGCCAAGTTTCAGGAAAGGCTGTCCCCTCGCTCACGTGTGGGGGGAGATTAAAATGATCGACTGAAGCCTGCGCAGTGGGAGGGGGGTTTCAGCAGAACAAGCCATCCTCGATTTCTCTATTAACACACACACAAGCAAATACTGTAACATCACAGAGACATCAATAACGCACGAAACACACACGCACATAAACACACATATAGGGCATCCACCCCCTCCAACCCTCCTCTCCCTCTTCTCCATCTGCCAGGGAGACCCAGCAGGGGGTGAGGCTGGGGGGTGGTGGTTGGAGGATGCATTGAGTATGTTGCTCTCTACAAGAGCAAGGCATTCAAATGACATTCCTTCAGACCAGCCCTCCTGGTATGTTTGTATGCTACACCCCACTACCAAACCTGCCTAACCTGGCTGCCTCTCCTCTTTCCTACCTGTTCACCTGCGTTCACCTCTCCTTTTCTCTCCTGTTATGTTCTGTTCTTCCCCTGTTAAAAGCAACGCCTATCTGTCTCCACACCTTGAGATCTGGCAGCATGTCAGCTCTGCCCACAGGTCAGTTAGTTAAAGCCTTAAAAAAAAAAAAGACCTCTCTGGAGAGGCAGGCAGGAGAGGAGAGCAGCCTTATCATGATCCTCTAAAAGTCAGTAATTGTTTTCATTTAGCATTTACCATTCAAATAAAGGTTTGTACATTCAAGTAACACCGGTCATATTTTAGTACTGTTTTGTTTGATTAATGCTGAAATGTCTAACGAATCCACCGTTTCTTGGTCCTTACTGTACACCCCCCTTAACTCAATTCAGTTTTGATAGGCAGCTGACCTCAAAGCCTCTGCAAACACTCCCAATGTATTTCACAAAGCTCTGATGAAAACGGGCTGTCAGACATGGCATGAGCAAATTTTATTATCCAAACCCTCATCTGAATATGCTGAGTGAGGGGAGGGAGGCAAGGGCAAAGACAAAGAGATGGCACGGGAGGGAGAGAGGAAGAGAGAGCAGAGTGAGATGGAGATGGAAGAAAGAGCAAGAGAAAGGGCAACCACATGGCTACCGGTCACGTCCTTCACAGGTGGAAATAGATCTCTGTGAGCCCATCCAGACCCCAGCCAACCTGACACACAGCACCTGTGCTAGACCAGGCTTTGCTGCAAGCTTGCGTAGCGTGTTATCCCCCATACATACACAGCTGACCCTGGGTCACGGCTTTGTGGGGTAAAGACGCTGAGCTGAGAGGAGATAAAACACACACACACACACACACACACACACACACAAACTCAATTCAGTGCCAAAGAAGCATGGAGGGACTACTCTGCATGCAGGAGCCACCTGTCCCCGAATAGCACAGAGCACAGAGAAAGAGGAAACACACAGTGCAACAAACCTGATCCTGACACCTCCTCATGGCTTGAAACATTCCTTATCACTAATTCATGCCTGTGGGTGACAAGGCCCGCAGCCCAGCACAAAGCACCGCAGCAACCGTCCGTGTCCCTGCCGTTCAACTTCCAGGGAAGGGCCTTCTCTCAATGCCCAGTCCGTGAGCACCCGGGCCTGCTTTGCAAGTCAAACAACGGCGTTAACACAGGACCCACCCATCCCATCCCATCCCCGCCCTCATCACCTCCATCTCATCCCTAACTTCTACCCCTACCCCTTCCCATATATCTACACACAACAAATATCAAAATTACAGAAGAATTATCAAAATTGGAGACAAAATAACCAACAGCACACGGTAAAGCAGACCATGTGCCGTTGCTGCAGTTGACTGTGCTGTGTGTGTTCTTTATATCTATGCTAAGGCAGTCACACCCAATTTGCTTGTCATTCACTGACAAACACGTTGACATCACACTGTGGTTGTAGTTAGTAAAAGTGGTTTTATTATTGCCTGATATATATCACCTATGGAAGGACTGCAGAATTTCCATCCTCTAAGTATCTCTGTCTTTGCCTGACACATACCAGTCATTCCTAAATACAAAGGAACAAACTGTTAACCCTGTGCAACCTCAGAATAAATAGCTTACTTGCACTTTGTAAGAGCAGTACACAACAACGTTTTTAAGGTTTTACTGAACTCGAGAAAAGAATAAAGTAAAGATAATTACTATCAGGCTATCAAAAAAAAAATCAGTTAATACAGTGGGCACTGCACTTAATATTTCCATTTTAGAGAACCTTACAGGTTTGACTCTGAATTTTAAAGAAGATACCCTCCCTTTGGTCTCCTTTTATTCAAAAGTTTCACTTACTAGTTTCTCAAACTTTGGCATGCAAAAAGTGATTGGCTCATAAAAATAATGCACAATTCAAAACTACTGAGCAACCCAACTTTAAGAGGGAGCAATCAGAGCAAACATAACTGAATCATTGATCCCTTAAACCATAAATGTTAATGGAGCACAGATGGGCCACCTTTTACTACTGAAATACAGGGCAGTTGTTAATTTTATAACAAACACTTTGTGAAGTGTTATTAGCTTATTGCTTTTACAAGAGAACAATTCTATCAGGTTACTCCCATTTTTACTCGTGAAGACTTGATGCATTCAGTAGCTCACTTGCTATCAGAATAATTCATATATTTCAACCACCACAAGTGTTTGTATTAAGATTTGGTACAACAGAAATACAGTAGAGAAAGCCAGGACTGAAAACAACTGAACAATCTGGATATTAAACAACAAGTCCAAGAATGTGGTTGGCCCTTTGCTCTTGTCTATGCTTCCCTGGCCCTTTCTTCATCATTTTTCTTTCCTCCCTTGTCCTCATTTCACTGACTAGCCTATCTCAACAGGCCTCTACGGCAAAAACCCTGCCTAGCCCGCCCTGATGCAAAGCCCTGCTCACTTCACTCAGGTCAAGAAGGTTCAAGGTCAGACCAAGATAATGCAAGATAATCGGAATGGGGAGGGGGTGGCAGTTCCTAGGAAAAGTGGATTTTGAGCAAGTGCCACAGCCAAGTGACTCACTGCTGCCGCTGTGGAAGGAAACCTGATTGGTCATATTGGGAGCAAAGCAGGAAGAGGGCAAGTGACTGATAAAACTGAAGTTGCGAGGGCTGGTCTAGGGCCAGGCCGCTTTTACTAGAAACTAACCAGGAAGTGCTGCCAAAACACAGACACAAAGCCAGTGAAAAGGTAGTGGGCGAGGCAGGGCGTTAAACTCACAAGCTCACTCATAACTCCTGAGCGCATGGTGGCCTAGGAATCCGGCTCAGATGTCAATGATAAACTCAGAGAGATCTCATTCAGTTACCTGGTGTAACCTGCTTCAATAAGTGGAAAGGTAACCACCCACAACTTGGGCAAAGTTTAAGGTGAGGGAGCTAGCAGGGGGTTTTATGATGTCCTTGTAAAGGTCTATGTTTTGTGCTGCCAGATAGCAAAGCAACCGGGAAAGTGAAATCTGTAGCTGCTGTTAACTAGTACTCACACTGTTCTAAATTTGTCTGTATTTTGTTTTCTTGTTTGTTTGTTTGTTTGTTTGTATCAGTCAGACCCACTGTATAGCCACAGGATAGCAAATACAAAGAGAGCCTAGAAAAGAAATAACACACACTGTAATTCAATCCAGTACGACAGCTGTGTGAATTACTACTTTTGCAAAACTTACTTTTTTTTTTTAATTGTTTTTTTACACAATAACAGACAGACAATTCTTGAGTCTGTTGTTTGTGGTGTTGGGTTACATTATACTGTAATACTTTCTCATATTTGCTCCTCCATAGGTAAATGAAGCATAATAATATATTGCAGTTTAATGCCACTCCACTAAAAAGTAGAGTCGAGACAACGTACAAACAACTAAAGCAGTATTCTCAGCAAACACTGACCATTTCAAATAAGGTAATATTTCATGCAGGGCTTTTGTATAGCATTGTGCAGGTGTTTCTATTTTTGTGGTCACACAATAGTGTAGCGTCATCAAATAGATTCATTCATTAATTTCATAATGTTAGTTTTTAAGTTAACTTTATTATATCAACACAAACTAAAAACTATAAACTACAACACTCTTTACTTTCGTTCCAGTCAAAATACTGTCTTTTGGTGGATTTTTCATTGTGAAGTCATGAGTCCTAAAACACATGTGTTGAGACGGTAGCCTTTCACAAGCTACAGTGTAACAAAACCACATCCACTCTCTGAGTTCCTTTTAGCTTGAGTAACACGCTCTGACACTGCCATGCTGCCAACCAGGAAGTGTAACAGAATCTAACACATGGCTTTAGAAACAGAACTACACCCCAACGCAGCGTCTTCCAGCAGAACTCAAGCTGGCCAGTTGGTCAGTCTGCAGGCCCAACATGCCCTGGCTGCACCACTTTGTGCATGCGCAGCCCAACAGGGAAAGAGGACTTCCTGTGAGTCTGTGGCAGGCGTGTAACAGAACCCGCTCTGTTATCAGATGACCAGCTCTCTGCTTGCTTGCTCGCTCTGTCCCTACTGTCTGACCCTCTCTCTCTCCTCCTCTCATCTGTCGCTCTCATCTCATCATTGCTCCACCTCTGTCTCAGACTCTGCAATGCACAGAACCCACCACATCACCCACTTCCCCTTTCTATTGCTGAGGAGGCAAAGCAACACGGACCCACCCACCCTCCTGTGTCTCGCTGTCCTTTAATGCAACCCACCCATCTTCTCTCCTGTTTCATCCCAAACTTATTCACTAAATCAACATGCAGACAGTGTCAGATTGGTCACTTATCCCCTTCCTGATCAGTTGGCCTTTCTGCCTAATTAAAAGGAGGTTTTGGTACATCAGTACTGGTACTGTACTACAGTGTTTCATATCAATATCACAATAAATTACACTGTTGCCTACCACCTTCAACTAATTTATGTTTTTTACAGTATATCGAAAATGTAAAAACCTCCACTTAGCATTTAATTAAAAAGACATCATCTAACTCCAGAAGTGTGAAAATTCAAGTCTAGCTTTACCCCCACCCTGAAAAACATCCCAGCCTGTTCCTCTCCCACTCTAATTTGATCAGGTTGTGTTGGCCTCTCCATAATAAATGTCCCAGAAGAGAACAGAAGAAGCCCCTTTACTCCCCCTAGACTTCAGCACAACAACAGAAAAACAACAGAGAGGGGTCTGTCTATCTGCCTAGCTAGGCTGGAAGCAGTGGTATACTGAGCAGCTGACCAGGGGAGCCAAACATTAGGGGGAAGTGAAGCTGCATTCACCAAGGAAGAAGCAGATGAAAGTATTCAGACTGCAGAAAAATGTTCTAACTTATACAAACATATAGATAGAAAAGCAGCACAGAAATGATGCTGTTTGGTACACAAAAACTCAGGTTTTGACTCCACCATATGGGCCACAATTCATCATTTGACCACATAAACAAAACTTCGAACAGACATAATGACTGTTACATATAGTGCATTGTATACAGCCAACATTTCACCCTAAAATAAAGCCTCAAACTGCCACGGCGACATCACGCAACCTGTCTTCTCCGTCTGTCTGAACCTGCTAGTTTCAGGCCATAGTGGTGTAGGCACAAACATACAGGAATATCAAACTGTATTCAGCCTCACCGCCAAATTGATGGGTGGTGTCTTGGACCTGCCCACAGCCACTGAAGTCCCCTGCAATTCCCCTGAAGTCTATTGTTGGTAACACAGACGCACTCGCATGCACAAGCACACACACAAACACATATGGCGTCCTAGTTTAACCTCTTGCTGGAATTTACTTGAACTAACTAACTTTCCTTCCATAGTGGTACCTAGGAAGCTGCATAGAGGGCAGCATCAGGACAATATTTACTGTAACTAATATTTTCTGTGACATTGAACTGACAAAAAAATGTCATCAACCTTGTCTGCTGCCGCCTTCTTAGAGGCATTCCAAACACTTTCCCAGCATTTGGGCGTCTTCAAGTACTGTGCTCTTCTTGTACCCTCTCTGTGCCCACACGTTTAAAAAACGGGTTCAACAAGTATGCAAAGCCAAAAAATATGCATCTGGTTATCGAGCAAGGCAGTCAGGGTTCCTGTGAAGTCTTTAAACCACGAGCCACAAGCAAGCAGAACATGACAGGCGAGATTAGAATCTGCTTTTAAAAAGAAGCTGGTGAGGAGGGGGTGGTGAGCGGACTGGTAGAAAAAGATGTCATGAGATTGACCGTGGTGTGAGTAGCTGAGAAAAACTGAAATCAATCAGCAAGTACACAAGTTCTCCAGCATAGGGCACCAAGATACCAAAGAGCTTAAGTTTCACTTTAATATTGCGTTAGCTGGCAAGATGTGTCACATAGTCTCTCCCCTTCAGCAAGAAGAGATGTCACTTACACCCCACCTGTAGTCTGTCAGCGATCCACACGGTCGCTCTGCCACAGTCTAGCAAACATTTGATGCAGTGGCTTTTGTGGAATTACTTTAACACCCCTAAAGAAGCAGAAGTACAGGATGTGCAACTCTGTCTTCATCTTTTCACTATCCTAATAATAGCAGCAGTGCCATTTAATCACAGCAGTGGACGAAAACATTAAAAGAATATTGTGCCTAAATGAGATGAAAACAACACTGATGCACAATGAGCTCACATGCCCATGGTTAAAAAGTCAGCCCAATGTGAATGAAAACTTTATGACAAAAACTCTCTCCAAGCAGCGTTCTGTGCAGCACCTTGCACTCAGCACTGACCCATTTGCCATTCCCTCCTTTATCTGCAAGTGGGTCAAGAACTCTGAACTCTATCAAGCCCCATCTCTCTCACTCTCCTTCACACACAACACGCTATGGTATTTATTTCCTCTGCTCGCCTCTCACAGTATAAAGACACAGTGTGTGTGTGTGTGTGTGTGTGGATGTATTTGGAGTGCTTACCAAATAGGCAGAAAATGTTTCCCGGACCCTATCTGCCTCCCCTGCCTGCCGGCCAGCTCTGCTGCCTCCGTCTCTGGGCAGGGCTAGAGCTTTACCAGACAGGAAACTTGCGAGTGGCCCTAGTCATACAGGCAAGCCCTTGCCTGATCCCACACAAACAGACACCTACCCCCAGCCACCACCACCACCACCACTACCCCACCCCCCTCTGTTTTCAGCCCACAACTCAGCTCCGCATCCCCTGTTCTCATTGGCTTGACAGCTGCTCACTCACCACACCTCCTTGTCGGGATAGGCTGGCGGCTGTTCCCTTTCCTGGATGGCCAAGGGCAAGGCACTCTGGGATATAGAGTTCCAAAACCTCATTCGACCTGCTTTACAACCCCGGCTGTGGACTACGAGTCCCAGCTCTCTCTGCCCTCACCACCCCCACTATCTCCAAGCCTGCTCTAACGTAAGCACTCAGGGCTGAATTATACACTACAGTATGTTGCTAGCAGGCTGCCAGGTATTAAAGTACAGACCAGCCATCAAACAGGGCCGAGCTTCGTATGAAAAGAAAAAAAAAATTATTTCAGCCTCAACTGTCAGTGCAGTAACCGAACATCAGAGGTGGATTCTTTCATCAGCTCACACTCTAGTGACATTTCAGACACACTTAAAACTCCTGACCTAAATTATGACTTATTCCTATTATAAACAGTCTAATGCCACTACAACATGCTCTGCGCACACAGCACACAACTTGCCCCGCACTGAGCATTTCAATCGCCACTGTCCCGAAAAGTTGTTGCCATTGCTTATACCTTGTCCAATATAATTATTTTTGGTTCCTCCTTCCCCTCGTTCAGTACCCCCCACCCTCTCTCGAGAGCCCCCATCCCCCCTCCTCCTCCTCCTCCTTCTCTAAGTGCTTCCACCTGCCTGAAAAGTTAATGCCTTGAACACATCCTATAAACTTTATCTCAAGATTCCCCAGAGGTAAATAGCAGTACAGAGGAAGTACTTTAGGAGGATTAAAAAAAGAGGAACCTTGACTAGGGACTACTGCTGCGACCCACCTCTCCTCTCCGGCCAACCCCCCCACCCTGCTCTCCTTTCTGTCCCCCTCCCTCATTCCTCCCTCTCTCCTCTCCTCCTCTGCCCTGCTCCCCTCTGGTCGACAGGCCCAGGGCAGACAGCGGGGGGATGGCAGGGTGCCTTTAGCTCACCTGCGATGGCCGTGGTGAAGCTTGTTGTGGGTTAGCTCAGCCCTCTCCTCTCCTCCTCTCCCTCTCACTGTTGTGCAGCTTAAAGCCCCGTATGCGCTAACCAAGCAGCAGCAGATCAACTCAATTCCCTTCCTGGTTTCTGGAGGGCAAAGAGGTCCCTCCCTTTCTCTCTCGCTCTCTCTCACTCACTCTCTCTCCCTCTCTCTTAAAGAAACAGCAATCTCCTCTCCCTCCTCCCTCTGCGAAGCAAAAGTAAAGTGGAAATTTCTTTGCACTCAAAAGTGGACAGTTGTCAAAGTCATAAACTCAATCAGAGATGACACAAATCATTAACCCATGCCTTCCCACTCGGTGGTTTCACAGTGAATGTCAGCCAATGTTTCCCTCTATGGACACTCAAATGTTTGGTTTGAGGGTAAATGGGTTGTAACTCTTGTCAATTCTCACCCGCCTCATCTCTCACTACTCCTTTCCTTTTCTATGTGAGTCGAGTCGCACCCACCCATCCTATTGCCTGAGGTCATGGTGTCCCACCCCAAAAGCAAGCCTTGGCACATTCCAGCACATACAGTAGGGGCTGCCAGCAACCCCCTTGATACACTTTCTTGCTTGGCCCAGTCTCTGTACATAATACCTGCCAAGCTCCAACAGGTGAGGCATCAGAGGAGACATTACTAAGTCGAAAAGTGTCCACTGAGGGGAATGGCAAGTTCCCATGTGTAAATTTACAGCTATTGCACTTGATGTTGCGCCACTTCCAACCGCCCACCCGCACGCCCCCTCAGTGAGCGCAAGCCAGCCATTGTGCCACGGAGTGGGATGGAGCACAAGATGTATTCGATGATTCTATTGCACCATAAACCATCCCAACACACCTCTGAAAGCACTTTTAAGTTATATATTTCATGCACACATCTGAGAAGACGTACTTTACAGTGTTGCTGCCTGTAAACAGCTGCCTTTTGGCTCCAGTCTCACAGGAGCCGTGTCCCACAGTGCAGCAGGGCTTGACACTGGCTTGGCACCGCACAGATAACCATGCAGAGGAATAAAGGGGCTATTTGGCAGGGAGAGGTAGTGACACACCCTCTGCCTAGAGGGCACTATTCAGCACAGTCTCTGCATAAGCACAGGGGAGTCACTGCTTTCAAACTACAGAAACACACATGAATTGCAGTTCTTGGACGTTTGGTGCCACCACTTGCTATAATTTGCACTGCTAAGTGAAGAGGATGCAGGTGAATAAGTTGCAGCCTAAGTGAAATGAAAACAGCAGGATATACACTTTCACATAAATACACAATATTTACACAAGTTGCCTTTTATTCAGTTTTTCCCTGATTACCCACAGTCAAAATTAGTTCTTCTCAGCCCATGGCAGTCTGAGATGATGTCAGACATTTTTATGGCAATGTCGCCTTTCAGTCCAATATAAACTGGTCCTCTGCAACACCAGACACCCCACATCAAATCTGTGTTTGTCATTACTGTCTGAATAATGGTTTTGATTAAATCTAGCCAAAGATGCAGATCGGCGCTTGACCTACTACAAAAGGCTGAAACTGTTAGTACATGTAAAAATGTGCCTGCGACAGTAGGCCTAACTTACACTTAGTCCTGGGGTCAGCTAATACTCACTTCATAAGTAGGTTATAAAGTCCAGTTTAAAGTTCAGAGTTCCCCCGACTTGAATGGCGAGGCACAAACTGTGTCACCCCGCTGTGTCTGTAAAGCTCTAGCTAGTTAAATATTTTTTGTAACTCTTAACCCTTGTGCCCTCCTCTGGCATTTTTGTACATTTTTCTCAACTTTGTTTTTTTGATTTGGTGATCATTTTGACTGTGTTACAGCTTGTGGCATGAATTTTTTGCAAGAACCTTTCTTTTTAGTAAAATGTTTGAAATCCAATGTCTTTTACTCTTACATGTCTTTTATACTCTCTTGATGCATTTTGCACCCTCTGGACATCTTCGTGGCAAAAATGTACACGTACAAAAAACTGCTATTAAATCATCATACATCAATATTTTTTTCCGCTTTATTTTTCATAATTCTCTTAAACAACTTCAAACCTGCTCAAAACTACCAAACATTCAATCATTTTCAGGATTTTAACCCTTTAAATGCCAGTTTAATTATTTGAATTATTAATTATTTGTTACAAAAAACACAAAAAATTAATTATTTTCCATTTAATAAATAGTAGGGGGATGGGGCTTTGGTGGTGATTAGAGTCTTGGATATGTCAAACATTAGCAACTAAATTGATTTGATTGCATTAGTATTTTTTATGTAGTGTCAAATACTACCTCTGGACACCTTCGTGGCTAAAAATGCCTCATTGACTTCCATTAAAACCACATTTTTTAATCTCACTGCCATGCATTCTGTAATGTCAGCATTTCATTTTGAAGAAAAGTAGTAATATTTGACATTTTTACTGTATTCCACCATATTCAACTATTTTCCCATTGTAGGCCGATGCATGAAATTCTTGTATTTTTGCCAGTTATATTATGGAGCCGTGTGACTACCAGGGGGCCCCAAGAGTTTTGTGTGTGTGTGTGTGTGTGTGTGTGTGTGAGAGAGAGAGAGAGAGAGAGAGTGTGTGTGAATCTGTCAGCACGCACTGATCATTTCAGGGTTTGAGGGATGTGTTTCATGTGTCTTTGAAGAAGTGCTTGAGTAAAAACATGGCCTCTTGCCTTTGCTGTACTCAAAAACAAAAACAACTTTTAGTGTGTTCATGCACCTGGCTGCTTTCACAGTCAAAGATAAACATGCAGCTTGGCTGAGGGGTCATTTCATTAGTGAGCAGAGAAGGAGAAAGAAAGCACGAAATGCTCACTGGAGTCCTCCACTTCTGTGAGTGCCTCTGACCCTTGCTCTGAAAGTGGAGAGGACACTGAGGATCCTGCCCATCCTAACAGTGAGTGGAAAGCGAAGAACGGGCAAGTCTGCTCTCCATCTCATGCCGAGATGCTGTGCTACATTCAGGCACCCACCGTCATGATGCCAGGGCCCACGACATATGCCATATCAAGAATCCACGATGTGGCATCCTCTTTTGACCTTTTCTTCACTCCTGACATGATCCAGCTGATTTTGCAAATGACAAACCTACACGGGAGGCGTTCAGTGTCAGGATGGTGTGATGTGGATGCCCAAGAGATTCGAGTGTACATGGGACTTCTCATCCTGGTAGGTGTGTACTGGTCCAAAGGGGAATCAACCTGCAGCCTATGGGATGACCAGAGTGGGAGACCAGTCTTCAGGGCCACCATGTCCCACAAATGATTTCAAATGATAAGCGCCAGCCTCTGATTCGATGACCGACTCACCCGTCCTTCTCAACACAAGGAGGACAAGCTTTCTGCTTTCCGGAATATGTGGGACAAGTGGACACAGCGCCTCCCTCAATCCAGAGGACGACATCTGTGTTGATGAGCAGCTCGTACCCTTCAGAGAAAATACAGACGGAGGTTGTTCTTAGAGGAGCTGGGGAAATCCATGGTGACCTCAGAGGTCGTGCGGAGAAAGCACCCCCCCCCCCGCGTACAGCAGCTGCTGCTGCCGTGGTGGTGGAGTTATAGACCACTGTTGCTGCCATCACAGAAACCACCGACACCGCCACTGCCACTGCTGCCACCAGCTCGACCAGGAGGAGAGGTGTGTGCTGGTTGTGCACAGGCCTAAAAAAGAGGTCTTCTACCACCTGCACCAACTGTAACAGGTGCATTTGTAGAGAGCACCAGGTCACATGCTGCAGGACCTGCTGGTCTGCTGCTGGTAATGAACTAAACACACACACACACACTCTCTCTCTCTCAATTCATTTATCTGTTTCTCTCAAACACACACACATACATCCCATATTCAAAGCCTGGATATTTCTGTTTCAAATTTGTTCATATTTCATATGTTCTGTTGTGTTCTCTTTTGTTGTTGAAGTTTTCAAAGTTGTTGCAGTTTGCACAATAAATGTTCACATTGATGAATCAGATGTTGATTTAAAAATTATTTCCCACACACACACACACAAACAAATCACTCTTGGGGCCCCCTGGTAGTCACATGGCTCCACAATATAACTGTCAAAAATACAAGAATTTCATGCATCAGCCTACAATGGGAAAATGGTTGAATATGGTGGAATACAGTAAAAATGTCAAATATCACTACTTTTCTTCAAAATGAAATGCTGACATTACAGAATGCATGGTTTTACACTGTAATGGCAGTGAGATTAAAAAATGTGGTTTTAATGGAAGTCAATGAGGCATTTTTGGCCACGAAGGTGTCCAGAGGTAGTATCTGACACGACATAAAAAATACAAACGCAATCAAATCAATTTTGTTGCTAATGTTTGACATATCCAAGACTCTAATCACCACCAAAGCCCCATCCCCCTACTATTTATTAAATGGAAAATAATTAATTTTTTGTGTTTTTTGTAACAAATAATTAATAATTCAAATAATTAACGTGGCATTTAAAGGGTTAAAATCCTGAAAATGATTGAATGTTTGGTAGTTTTGAGCAGGTTTGAAGTTGTTTGAGATTTATGAAAAAAAAGCAGAAAAGAATATTGATGTATGATGATTTAATAGCAGTTTTTGTGTGCGTGTACATTTTTGCCACGAAGGTGTCCAGAGGGTAGTAAATTTGAGGACACAAGGGTTAAGATGCCTCATAAACCGGTTATAAGCTAGCTAACGTTACCCATATCGCCGCTCAATGCCGAACTGAGATGGCGCTAAAGTCAAAACCAACGATGATTTTTTTAAAATATGTAATGAAAAGAAGTATTAAAAAGACCACTTACCATTTTAAAGTTAGAAATAGTCTGCATTCAACTGTCATCCGTCTCTCAAACTGTGCGTAGTCAGTTGTTGTTTTTTTCAAATTTGCTAACTGGTACTGTTGCTATGGTCACCTGCGCTTTGCCCACTGATGCCTGGAACTTGATTTTGACTGACACCTGCCATCAGAAACGACTACATCCGTGCCTATGGCACAAACGGGTCTATGTTATAACATTTTTTAGGGTAGTCGCCCAGGTTGTTATATGTGAATGTGAGTCTGAATATTAAAATGACCAGAAAACAACAATAACTAAAAATAAATACACACTAGCCTACAACTAATTGACTGTTTCGTTATTGTCCTTACATGGTCTAATTGCTGTTAAAGCCTTCTTCACAATCTCAAGAACAAAGTTGTGGTGGGGAAATAGGCCTACTTTTTATTTTTATTTTATTGCATTGGCCCAAAAGTAACCCAATGTCAATGACTCAAAAGGTACTTGAACCACTGTAAAAAAAAAAAAAAATACTCACCATGTTTAGAGGAATGTAAACTCTCCACCAGATTGCTAAAAACCCCACATTCCCTGGAAAAACACAAAGGGCATGACCTCAGTGTTCTCAATGGTAGCTATGGCCCTGACAACAACCATATCAACATATCATTTTCATGAATGAAGTAAAAAATGGTTGTCTGTACAGTTAATGTTTTGTTGAAAGGGGATAAATAAATGTACTAGTGTGGTAAAAATTCTGGAAATGTGTACCTCCAGATTTGGTCTATTAGAGACACAGATGCATTGTAATTAGTGGATATCAATGGCTGTCATAAATGAATAACAACTTACAGTACATTCACAAATAAGTTTTATTTTAATCTTTTTATACACTATAACCATATCCAACACATTTTTATATTATAATAAAATGACTCTTCTCCCTTGTCATTTACATAAATCAAAAATTTGTATATTAAGACTGCAAAATATTACTCCTGTAATTTTTGTATATAGCTTTGTACACATATAAGTGACAATGCATTCATTTTGTTCTGAACGAACGCACATTTTTTGGGGGAATAAGAAAGGGCAGCCATAAGCAGAGAGAATACAAGAGCTCTAGCAAGACGGCAGGCTAGCAAGTAACACCACCACCACCATGTGACCAACACTGACCTGGGTTAAAATGTTCAGTCAATCCTTTTTACTACTTGAAATGTTCCACTCAAAGTCAGTTTGTACTTTTACCACAATTAATTGTGTTAAATCACAGGGAAAAGATTTTCATTTGTTTTTCAACCCAAGTCTTTTCCAAAGCACGCCACTAGGCCGGTTGTGTCCCAAGAGAAAGCTTGGAGCGCCACACGTAGCAGTGCATAATGAGAACATAACCAAATACACTTCGGGGGGAAATACAGACCAACAACAAAGTTAAATTAGTCAACGTGATTGAAATTTCATAGACATTGCTGAGATTCAGGCTTTTGATAAAAACACCAGCTAATCATCCCCAACATGATCTTGGGAAATAAAATACATGTACAGTATTAGAAAGATAATAAACCATGCTATATCATCCCATGAACACAATTTGATCATTGTTTTCTCGATGTCAATGAAGACATTCTGGCATACATCAGGCCTCCACAGCATATGCCTCCTCCCATGTGAGAGACACGGCGTGGGATGTGAATAGAAATGCATGTTGAGGAAACTGTCAACACAATCAGAGCGTAGATCACTGAATGACAAAAATCAAAACATTCAAAGTACACTGATATACTGTTCATGAATGTGCATACAAAAAAAACTGATCAGGCATTGAAAAAAAACTAGTCATGAGTACCCTCTTTGGTTTGTGACATTGTTCACAAAGTGATCTCTAGAGTGATTGCTCATTTACCAAAACATGAAAATGACTCCTTATTTGCCCATTTGTCCTGCACTCTCTACTCACAAATTTGATTATTATATTGGAGGTAATTGCAAGGTCTCTGCAGAGAACGTTTAGCATGAATACGTTTGACAAAGGGAAATTAAATCAAAATAGCTGCATTCACCTTCAATAAAACCAGCTGCAAGTAGAGAATATGTTTGGATTGCTGTCTGTTTGGAAATCTCTACAGCAGGTAATTTATTAAAATACAGTCCCACAAGCCGTCAACTGTTGCCATAGAAAAGATTAATACAGAATATTCAACAATACAAAAGAAGTTTGTCAATCAATGCAAATTCAGCTGACACACTGGCAGCCCTTCAGTGCTTTACATCCTCTGTAGAAGTGTGGCAATGTGAGCTGTGGCTACTCTTGACACTGGCATGGTGAAGCTGTGGTCTTACAGTACAATGACTCAACGGGCCCTGCTGCTGGTGAAGAAATAAATGAGGGGGAGGCCAAAACCGTTTTACCCAAGAGCAAAGATGAAAAAAGTGCCAATGTGTGTGATGGCTTGTGTAAGTGTGTATGTGCAGTAGATGTATGTGTATGCAAGCAAGACCCAGAGGTGTGGTCAGGGCAGTGGGGGCCTGTTCACTCAGTGCCGCGGGTTGGAGTACTAGGCTGGTTGAGGCCCATGGTTTTGCACAACCAGCCGGCAAAGTCCACTTCCTCCACTTCTGATCGTTTGATGAACGTGTGACTCTGAAAGAAAACCAAAAAGGGACGCCGTTGTTTACACGGCTAGCATCCTTAACACACACAAAAAAATAATAACCCAGTAATCAAACTGTCAGATGAATGAAAATGAAGTTCAGGTACCCACCATCAGCATCTTCAGATCTGCTCTCTCAGCTGGGTTTTTGATCAAACTGCACACACAAATGACACCAAAAAGGTTACCGACATGAGAGACTATAGAACTGCTTCTGTCAATGAAGGATCAAGTGGCATGTTTTCTCAGATCTTACTAGACAGGTTATTGCAACCGCCTCGTAGATAACACAACTTAAGTATTTCAGTCAACACCAACTGCTGCAACTCTTCATGTGACATGACATTCAATACACAAGGAGGCAAGTGCAGAAATTGAAGTACTATACTTGATCTACTTCGTATTATTCATTTTAGCTTAAAAGCAGACAAGTGATGGTTTGGTAGCTCACTCTAAAAATGTCATCGCCAATGCTCACCATTTTGTCACAAAGTCCTGGAAGTCATTGGTGAAGACCCCAAGTGGCAGTTTAGGGGGCGGCTGAGGAGGAACCAAGAATCAAAGATCAAAAACAGAACAATTAATGCAAATGTACACTGTGTGCTCGTGTGTAGAGAGATAGAAATGTGCAAATCAGTGCTTTCTCAGACCTCATTCACAATGTAGTCCAAAAGTTCAAAGATGGCCATGGCAGGTCTACTGTCCATCCCATGTCCTGTGGAGAAGATGCATATCATGGACACAATTACAATTTATTTTCTGTAACAAATTAATTTAAACAATATCTCAAGCAAGCTTTCTTTATTTGAAAGCTTTTATCCTGAAAACCTGAACGTAAAGTCTGTACAAATCTACATGTATGTGTTTGTAAATGTTTTTGCGTTTCTTACCGCTGACCGGCCTGCCTGGTGGTCTGGGCCTCTGCATGTTGGTGTGAGGCTCTCCCTCGGCACCGTCCATAACGGCCCGTCCGAAGATGGCCTCCAGCTCTTTGGCTTCTGGTGGAGGGATGGGGTAGCGGCCAATCGCCAGCTCCACCAGGGACAGACCCATGCTCCACACGTCAGACTGAACCGAGTAGTGAGTGCCCTGCAGTCTCTCCGGCTGTTGAGAAACACACGATCTACGTCAGAGGGAGCAGGTAGAGCCAAGAAGCCAGGCAGGAGAGAGGGTTGGGCAGAGGGCTGGGTGGGGAAGGCACAGGAAGTGGAGGAGAGGATAATGGGAGGAGGGGAGGAGGAGGAGGGGGGTGTTATGGCAAGGAGAGTTGGGGTGTGGTGAGGGCAAGGGGACAGAGGATGGGAGGGTTTGGCTGGAAGTGAAGGGTAGCTTTGGTCTGTTTTAATTAGAAGGGTGAGCAAAGGCAGGTGTGTGTGTTGGGAATTATGACGAAAGGGCAAGTGTCTCTACACCACTGGTGCTTTGAGGGTAAGGGATGGGAATAGGATGGCACAGAAAAGCAGCTTTCGGCACTGCACCCACCAGGTGTCTAAGAGTGAGGGGAGAGAAGGACGAGAAAGAGCGAGCACAGTTGCCTCGCTCTTTGCCAAAGAGCCCTTTCCTGGGCACAGCCCTTGGTTCTTGGCAGGGGAGTTAGGGAGGGCCAGAGGAAGGGAAGGCGGGGCCAGTGAACAAGAGCAAAGTGAGAAAAGAGGAGAAGGAAAGTGGGGATAGGGCCAGAGGAAAAGGGGTGGGGGCGCAGGCGCGCAGAGCTGACTCACCGACATGTAGGAGCGCGTTCCAACAAAGGAGTTGGCCATGGAATCTATGAGCTGGCCGCTCACACCAAAGTCGCACAGCTTGATCTCCCCGCGAGAGTTGACCAGGATGTTGGAGGGCTTGACATCTATGTCGTGGAGGGGACGAGACAAACAAACAAATGTACATTAGGTTTTCAGTGAGACTCGTCTTCATACTGTATCTCATCTGTCATCCATACTCAACACCTCACTATTGATAATTTGAGCTGTAAAATTAATGAAGACATCAGGATGAGAGGAAATCATGACTAAACAAATTGCAAATAAGAACTCTGCTATGTATGTATGCGAGTATATATGTAGGGGCATAAATGTATATGTGTGTATAGGACTATGTCCACCATATGTATATGTGTGTATATATTTATGTATATTTCATGTTAGATACTAGTAAAAACTAATAACACAAGCTTTCTTATAGATGGCAAATATCTTTTTGTACATAAAAAAACTTTCTTGCAACACAGAATGAATATTTAGACCAGGACTACAGTCTGCCATGAGGGCTGCGGGTAGCATGCGCAGCACGCCCCAGCTTTGTCTGTGGTGCCGCGTTAATCGAGCAAGGGAGATAATAGCTACAACTCAAGCTGAGCCCCTGTTATAAACAAGCCCGGGCCTCCACATTTCCTGCTCATCGCTGAACAACATCCTGCAAAATAATGGGGTAAGACTGAGCCCTGCAATCTGCCCTCTGTGGTGTGTGACCCCCACCCACCGACCAAGGACACGAGAGGAGTGACTGTTCTCAGTCACTCCTCTCGGAGTGGAGTGGAGGTGGCATGAAAGAGCGGGAGAACGATGGAGGGAGACACAGAGGGAGGGGTCAACAAGGCGCGGCTGCTGTATAATCACATCTGAGAGCCTGTAATTACCGCCTGAGCTCACAGACAACTGTCCTAGAGTACCACCGACCCTGTAGCACTGCGAGACTTTTACTACGCCTGCCTTGACGGGTACTTTTTGTGACAACACACCCATGGTTCCTTCCTAGTGTGCTGTGGAAAACCAGTCTGCCTTAGACTTTGCTATGGTGTGACTTGTGTTATGTTGTTTGAATGCAAAGATAAATGTTTCTTACTAAGCCCTTTTCTGCTTCATGCTACAAATTTCTATGATCAGGAACTCGTGATATTCCCAAGCAATAGCTTGCCTTGTGGTGAGCGTGCTAAAGCTTTTGAGATGTTGATGCAGTACATATGGAGGAAAAAAAGCATGAAGACAATTAATAAAAATTGGAATGAGAAAGTACAGGGACGTCTGGAGCCGGTCTACTTAATGTGGCACATTAAAGTGGTTTCACTAACAAAAAAAGTTCATAGACATTTGGAAATAGCGATCATACCTACATGCTTTTCGTTAGTGTTTGAGCATGTTTCGGCGCAGCAAGGATAATGTTTTTTGTTGTTTTTTTTTTTTTTTTTTTTAAACGGGATGTTTAGACTTTAACATTTGCATGCTCTGAATCTCTGCTGGTTGCCTCACAAGCATTCGCAAAATTCAGCCACCACTAATACTTAAGGAATGGGAATCATTATATTACCCACAACAAACGGCCATTAAAAAAAAAACACATCTACATTGTATTATTTCTAAATGAGGATGACTTTCCTGTAACCTGAACACATGACAAGAGTTGCCCCAATGGGCATTTCTATACATTTTATGGCTATTACCAGATATAAACAACCAAAACATAACTCAGATTCTTTCTTTAACTACATTGTGGCCAAGAAACTAACGTCCTATCAAAATAAATTTAAAAAAAGTGCAATTAAAAACATGCTAATATGCTTTAGTCTATCACACAGTAGTACTGGTTTATAAGAAGTCAAAGTGCTCATTACTTTTTAGCAAAAGTCCTATTTGAGAATTTGACTGATGAAAATTACAAACTTAAAAAAAACAACCTTAAACGTAATGGTCTTCCTAATACATACACTAAACAATGGTGAACCTGTAGTGAAAAACTATACTTGAGTATAATTCTCAGCCACTATGCCATAAAATATAATTAAAAGTGAATCTATCAACATTTTTAGTCGTCTTGTTTGTGGGCTATCCGAAGTCAAAAGCTCTTCAAGTTGAAAATAGCACTCTGGTTTTAGTATCATTCATTCTGAAAGAATTCGCAGTAGTTAAGCCAATAAATAACTGATTGTGTGATAAACGCTGCATTAAATAGAATGCTTGAGATAAAATGCAATATGCAAATGAATTAATAGTGCTACTATTTCACGAATATACACAACACTTCACTCCATTCCTTAATGTCCACATACACCCGGATCATCATCATCATAACCCCATAAATTCTGTTAATCAATCACCTATCATCTGATTTTGTAAACTACACAATAACTTCTGTACTGCAGTGACTTAAAAATGTTGCAGAAGGGATTGTGAGAGCCATGTGATTCATTGCGACTAGAGAACACCCTTACCTCTGTGCATGATCTGGTGCTTCTCCCGCAGGTAGGCTAATCCCCTCAATACCTGCAAATAAGAGAGGAAAACATTTAACACAACACACAAATATACAAAAGGCCAACTCTCAGACAAGAGACTATATACATATGTAGAAAAAATAAGCTTTCCCTGTGTAGATATCAATTTAAAAAAGACGTTATTTTAATATTCCATTATTATACTTGATTATTTGGACTTGATACAAGAGTTTAAGTTGAGTAAAATACAGTAGGCCCTGTTTGTGACTCATGCACAACAGCTAGTTAAGCAACACCACAAAAGAGACACACCCACATTGAGCAGTGCTTATGCAAAAACATGTAGAGTAACAAGCTTTAAGACTCTTCATATCGCTGCCAAATTCAAACTGCAACCAATTTTAAAATGACAAACATGTCATATCTGATTATATGCTCTCAGAGAAATCAATTTGTAAATGTAACAGAATTAGTGAACTACATACAGCTATGCTGACTTTCCCCAGGATTTCCTCTGGGATTCTTCTGGCTTCCTTCAGGACCTGGTCCAAGGATCCACCATCCTGTAGAGACAAGGTGCACAATAAAAATCTGACATACCAATTTAAAAATCAATCAAAACGGCATGCAGCTCTTTGAGTACAATTATTTTGCACAAGAGTAAAATGCTCAGAAACTGTCTTGTCATTTACATTTTCTCTACTATGCTTATTTATGCACCAATATACCAAAGCAAATTCTTTGTATGTGAAAACCTACTTCGGAATAAATCCGATTCTGATACTGGTATCCAACCACATCAATCGTATGTTCATTGGTAGTAGGCCCTGCTAACAGTCTCTCACCATGTGCTCCATACAGATGCTGATCTCCCCGTCGCTGTAAAAGGCCCCGTAGAAGCCCACAATGTAGGGAGAGTTGCATTCATGTAGCACCTGCAGCTCTCTGATAATCTGGTTTCTGATGGCAGGCTTGATTTCCAGGTGGATCAACTGAGGAGGGAAAGGATGAGACCATAAACTGCTGTTCTGACAAAAAGAAACGCAACGAAGGCAGTTACATCACTCACTGACCTCCTTAACATCGCAAGATAACACATTTCAAAGGTGGTGGTTGGCATAACTATAACACTTTCCAGTTGTCTGTCTGCATGTTGTTGTGTTAGCAACCTCAACACACACTATTTACTGACACAAACCAAGTGAGTGTACACACACACACACACACACACAATGTCTTAGAATTTAAAATAGTGATAATCACAATAATTATAAGTTCCCGCATTTCCAAATTGTTTCTCATCATTTGTAGAACTTTTAGGGAAAATTCAATTGCCGTGTATCAAAAAACACCTAAAGGCTTGACAGCCTACAAGTTTGTGCTTGCTTGAGTTGCTGCTGCAGTGACTGCATGGAGTCGGGGCTAACCAACTCATCGTAAGTATACAACACTATATGATGCAGATACAGATTTTTTTAAATAAACACACAAAATAGGAAAATACTTGCGATATGGATCTCTTTAGGATTTGTTAAAAAAATGTGAAGAATAACTGCCCTTGTACATTTTCTTATACTTCTGGTGAGTTCTGATGTGTTGCATTTAAATCATGGAGCAAGGTGTGCTTTTCTCCACACAGCAAGTCAAGGGCAAAAGTGGTTGCAGCAAACCACGCCAGCACCAGCGCTTTGGTGCCGTGATAAAATCTGGACTGCACTTGAATTTCAATTTTTTCACCGCTGGAATGCGTTTTGATTCAGCTCCCTCCAACTGTCACACTTCACCTGCAACAAAAAAAAAAAAAATTCAACAAATGTTAATCTTCACCTTCCGAGCCATGACCAGACCCGAGGGTTTGTGGCGGACCTTGTTGACCACTCCGCCGTTTCCAGCACCCAACTCACATATGGGGTCAAAATCCTCATCCTTCAGCTCCCCAACCTGGGCTTTCTGGGTCAGAAAGGCTTCCAGTCGTTTCCTCTGTTGCTCGTCCAGGTCAAGCTCACCCAGTTTCTTCTGTAAGGCCTCGAGGTTGGCTCTGTGAGGAGGAGACAGTTGGTTCAGCAGGGTTTAATACACAGACAGAGAGAGAGAAATGATGAGACAGGAACATTAAACAACTCTATTTAAAAAGGTGGTGCATAGGACTAAAGTTATACAGTGCTAGTAAAAACACAGAACAACAAAAGAAGACATTCTCTTTTTAACACAGGCACAACTCATTTAACTGATACTAGGGCTACTCACTCAGATGCAGCATCAATGGTGTTGGAGGTGGCCTGTCCTTCCCCAATGGGCGTTATGTTCAGGGGAACGGGTCTTCTTTTGGGAGCCATTTCAATAACCTACCCTAAACGACTTTCTCAAATAATGCACTAACCTGCAGTGGGCTGGGAAGCTGCTAGTCTAGCCTTTTCCTTGTTCGGAACTCGGTGCGAAAAAGCAACAGGATCAGCTCTGGATGGCTAACAACTTGGCTGGCTAACGTTAGCAAAGTTAGTACACCTTCGGTAGCATGTCAGTCAGCCCTTTCGGTGAACCGTATCGTGCCGAGGTGCTCTTTAAAACTCGGGTCGTTTTCCGGCGCATCTACAGCTTTTGGAGTAAAAACACTTCTATTTTCCCGCTTCTCCTGGGTTATCTGCCTGCCTGGCCGCCTAGCTGCTACTAGCTAGCACCAGCTCCAGCACAACTCGGTCCCGACGTGCAGCCCCTCGCCTCTCAGCGCAAGACAGCGGGCCGCCGCGGGTTTACCGGCAGCTGCACCGGGAGGCTGAGTCGGCGGCGTCCGAGCAACAGATTCCTCCGTGATTCAGTCCGGGGTGTGGGGGCTCTGAAGCGAGGAGGGCTCGGGCTCGGGCTCTGGCTGGTGGTGCTTCAATACAGGAAGCAGCAGCTGCGGCACCAGATCCGTGTGACACCCACTGGGAGAGCCCTTCATAAATAGCGCGAGACTGACGCCGTCTGACAAGTTGATACGAGAGACGCGCAAATCTCATGGGAGACGTACGACATCTGCAGTTTGTGATAACACCTCCGGTATGTTGTTTTTAATGAGGTAAAAGCCCAGTTTAGCCATGTCTTATCCACCCCTGCTGCTTTCTTATGTGTTTAATGGCAGTTAGTAAACAAGCTGCGAAGTACATTACTGCCATCCAGTGGTGACAAGAGGGAACTGAAGATGTACAATAGATTATAGTTTATCATTGAAGCCAGCACATTTTCAGTTTAAAAATAAAAAGACACTACTTCAGGGTAAAACATGTGCAATTGTATTTCTTTATTTAATTCTTTAATAATTCTCCTACTAAAATAATGTAATGCAATTGCATAATATACTACAATTTAAATTAATATATTACAAATTAAATTAAAAAGTTTCAATGTCTTTAAATATTATATTTTCAAAATGTCCAGCTCCAGAACAGCTACTGAATGGACCCTGTTGTCAACTGCTGCTGTGGGACAGTTTAGGCCAGATGAGACAAGAGGGTATATATACACCGATCAGCCATAACATTATGACCACCTGCCTAATATTGTGTAGGTCCCCTTTTTGCCGCCAAAACAGCCCTGACCCGTCGAGGCATGGACTCCACTAGACCTCTGAAGGTGTGCTGTGGTATCTGGCACCAAGACGTTTGCAGCCTGTAAGTTGCGAGGTGGGGCCTCCATGGATCGGACTTGTTTGTCCAGCACATCCAACAGATGCTCGACTGGATTGAGATCTGGGGAATTTGGAGGCCAAGTCAACACCTTGAACTCGTTGTCGTGTTCCTCAAACCATTCCTGAACTATTTTTGCAGTGTGGCAGGGCGCATTATCCTGCTGAAAGAGGCCACTGCCATTAGGGAATACCGTTTCCATGAAGGGGTGTACTTGGTCTGCAACAATGTTAAGGTAGGTGGTACGTGTCAAAGTAACATCCACATGAATGGCAGGACCCAAGGTTTCCCAGCAGAACATTGTCCAAAGCATCACACTGCCTCCGCTGGCTTGCCTTCTTCCCATAGTGCATCCTGGTGCCATGTCTTCCCCAGGTAAGCGATGCACACGCGCCCGGCCATCCACATGATGTAAAAGAAATCGTGACTCATCAGACCAGGCCACCTTCTTCCATTGCTCCGTGGTCCAGTTCTGATGCTCACGTGCCCATTGTAGGCGCTTTCGGCGGTGGACAGGGATCAGTATGGGCACCCTGACCGGCCTGCGGCTGTATGCAGCCCCATACGCATCAAACTGCGATGCACTGTGTGTTCTGACACCTTTCTATCAGAACCAGCATTAACGTTTTCAGCAATTTCTTCTGTTGGATTGGACCACACGGGCCAGCCTTCACTCCCCACACACATCAGTGAGTCTTGGCCACCCATGATCCTGTCGCCAGTTCACCGGTTTTCCTTCCTTGGACCACTTTTGGTAGGTACTGACCACTGCAGACCGGGAACACCCCACAAGAGCTGCAGTTTTGGAGATGCTCTGACCCAGTCGTCTAGCCATCACAGTTTGGCCCTTGTCAAAGTCTCTCACATCCTTACGCTTGCCCATTTTTCCTGTTTTCAACACATCAACTTTGAGGACAAAATGTTCACGTGCTGCCTAATATATCCCACCCGCTGACAGGTGCCATTGTAACGAGATAATCAATGTTCTTCACTTCACCTGTCAGTGGTCATAATGTTATGGCTGATTGGTGTACAGTATACTGTATATTCACTGAAGACATTTTGACATGTCACAGTATTAAATGCACAGTTGTAAGTGATAAAATGAATGATGCCTGAATTCCATTTAGCTGCTTCACTTTCAGGCTCTTGGTATTGTTCATGCTGGCTCACTGTCACACTACCATTACTTACTGGGACACTTGAATAGAACGGAGCCATCGTTAATGCTATTAGTACTTTTCCTGCTATGACATGTCAAAATGTCTGCTGTGGAAAAGGCCTATTTAACGAGGTTTCATTTCCTCTAACTTCACTTTAATTAAACATTTTGCAGATATGTTGCTACATATCAAAACAAAAAAAAACATTGCCCTACAAAATGTACAAAAAGGAAGTAAAAATCGAAACATCTAGTCTTATCTTATTAACAGGTCAGGCTTGACCACAGAACTCTTGGTTTGGGAAGGTTTCAGTGCCTGGTTTAATTCCTTCCCACTTTATGTTTAAGGTCTATTGGCTAAATTCAAAATGAAATGTTGAATTTTTTCAGTATTTTGGCACCTGGGAAATAATAATTAATATATTCCACAAGATATTTGAATTAATTCTGAGGACCGATTGCACGCAGTCATTATATAGTTGATCCAGACTGACTGGGGTGACAGCACAAATGTATACTGTAATATTTAATGCTACTTAATAAAAAATAAAATTCACTTTGATACAAGATGGGGATTACAACTAGACATGGTTTTTACTTCCCTTCTCTTGACATAAAAGTGCTGACCATGCAGTCGCAGCATCCCTGGTTTGAGTACGGCCTCTCTTGCATCGCTCCCTCACCTCATTTCCTGTCAGCTATCTACTGTCTCCTGTCTAATAAGGGCCTGAATCCCCCCAAAACTACTTAAATGTAACTGCAACCCCAAGAAGACTTTTAGGTGACTCAGTTTCACAGAAGACTAAATTTCTACAAGACAGACTTGTTTGTTTCACCTGAGGTTGATCCTAATGTTTTTAGGAGCACCTGCAGACATTAGTGCTGCAAGATGTGATGCATTTGTCCCTGTGGATCCTATCATTAACAAGGGCTGTCTGGTTGGCTATATACAGACAATTTTCAAAATAAAACGATGGCAGACACGTTTTTAAGAACTGATTTTAATTAATTCCACACGTCAATAACAGCTGTTAGAATACGATCATTTTAAATTTTACAGTTTTATCCTCAACAGGCATCAAATGTGTCCCCAGATCTGAGCATTTGGTACAGAACATAAAAATCTCCACCTCAACCAGTCCTCTGTGGCATCAGCTTCAGGTGCTGCTTCTTATTGTCCGTTTGCCTATAGGAACAACTGGAGGCGATTCAAGGCTTAATAAAATATTATTTAAATTTTATTGTCTTTTAATATGAACATATAAAAAAAACACAACAAACAAAACATTTACATCATGGATTGTAAGCCTCTGCCCATGCTACCTTATGCATTATTATAAGAAGAGATGCCACTACAAAAAGACCAGACCCTCAGCTCTCTCCAAACAACCTGCAAACATATCTGGCTCAGTTCCACAGAAGCAACCTGCACCACCTCTCATCTTTAGCCATAAGGCAAAGAGAATTTAGGAGATCCCTTCAAATAATGACCTATACCTATCAACAAATGAACAATGTCATTTTTATATGTATAGCAGTTACTTACAAATACAAATTGCCTAGTTCAAGACAGCTATTAGAGTTCTTTACATTATTTTGCTTGAAAGCACTTCATAAAGATCCTTTTCAGGGACAGACTCTGATGTATTACAGGCAAAGTGCCATCAATCAATTTTGTGATGATTATCAAACATTTTTCATCAGTATATTGATTTTGCAAGTTATGTCAAAGAAGTGTCAAAAGGAGGAGAAAAATGGAAGACCAGATTTGACTCGACCTACTTTCTCCAATCATCAGCTATCAGAGGATGCACTTGTAACAGTGAGGCCCCGGATCAATATGTAAATGTCATTTCTCTGAGCATTTGAGCAAGGTAAAAGAAAACCAGATTCTGTGCTGAACAAACTGCAGCAAAAGGATAGTGAGAGAGGGAAGCATACAATGCAGAACTAATCTGAGTCACTACTCTTTTTTTCCCCTCCGGAAGTGTCTCACAGTGGAGTAGGACCGTCGCTCTTCTGGTTTCACATTTTCTGATTCCCACGCATGAGATGGTTGAGGAGAACTGATCACAATGGTCAGGGATCCTTGATTAATACTCACTACATGATGGCTTTAAAATAAATAAGCCACGAACTTGGGATGAAGTATCATATGAAAGTGCAAACAGCTCTAGCAACACAGCAACAACCTTTGTCGTCATCTTCACGCAAACGCTGATGGCCTTTCCCACAGACGAACCCAACGCCTGCACATGCTTATCTGAGGAGCAGCCGTCACATCCTGACAATACTAGTGCAGGTGCAGGGGAATATTAGTTGTAAGCCTACAGCATGTAGCAATTAAAGTCCAATTCTATTCCAGCAAATAGATGTGACCTTATCTACATTGAAAGGAGGCCGAGGGGGATTGTTGGTTGGAGCAGCTCCACTTGTTCCAGACAGGACCATTTGTAATCCAATCAATGACTTTAAGCTTGGTGGGGTTGCACTTATTGACACTTCATTAAGTTTCGTTGTGTCAGACATGTTGAACCCACTGTAGCAAAGCGCCCTGAATGGTGCTTTGACCCAGGTTGGCTTCATTCAGAGGAAAAGAAAAAGGGAGCGTTCATCAACAGCACAGCCATGAGCCCAGACTGATTATAACTCAACAATCAAACCACAGCAGCAGAGGTGTCCTTTCTGCAACTAACAGCTCCTGTCTGTACAGATCTACATATTATGTCGATTTATTACAAACAACTGTTAAGAGAATGTGAAGCAATTAAATAAATGATACTTTGAGAGAAGGACACCAAAATGTTGGGAAAAATGGATGACAGCACTTCTGAATCCTATTCCATAACTGTTCTTTACCACAGATTTCTTTTTCCATTTCTTCTGCTGGAAAATACATCTAAGAAATCCTAAATGAAACAAAACACCCTCCTATCAAACTGGGGACTCATCTGCTGGCCAGCTCAGCTAGCCTTAAAACAACCAATCCAAAAAGAAAAAAAAGGCACCAAAATCTCATAACCATTTATCCTGTTAGTGAATTCTTAAAATACATCTGCTTTGGCACAGCTGCCGTACAGTAATTCTGATGACTTCCATATGCAATGCTGATATATCAGCCCTAATAAATCCTGTTACAGTGAGATAACTGCAGTAATGTTTTACAGAGTGGCACAGTTCCACCCAACTCCCAACTTTTTAGTTAGTTCGGTTATCCGCAAACTAACTCGCCCTTCAACAAAGATTTTGTTGCTGCAGAGGGAACAGAGCTGCATGGAACGATGGAAAATAAAAAATAAAAACAAACAACTACAAATGTAGGAAAACATTAACAAAATCTCCAGTGTAAAATTGGCTTCAGAAAGATTCATCAATTCTTCCATCCTCCGCTTCTTTCTAAGCTAGTCTCTGGTCAGTCTGCTAAGTTTTTATGACTGAGGTAGGTTCTCTTTATCTAAGGACAAAATAAAAATGGAAAGCATCACACATTGAGGCCAGTATTGTGTTCTGCCCTTTCATAATTAAAAGGATAAATTCCTGAAAAAACCCTTTCAAGCTTTGAATTAATTCTCTGAACAAAAAAAATAACAACACAATGGGAGAGGTTTAAATTTGCATCACACTCCAGATGTCTCTGCCTTGTCCTCCCCCAAATTATTCATGCTCTTTTCCATTTTGTTGTTTTTGACCTTTTTACCAAAAACTACTGAGCCTCCATTTTCAACTTGCCCGTTCATCACAAATGTGACAAAAATCACAGACGCAAACATTGAACGCCCATGGCTAAAAGAGCCTGTAATTCCAAGTCAAATACAAAGAGATGCGGCGGTAGAGAGAGAATAGTCTGGAAAGAGAGGAGGAAGGGGGGTGTTGGTGGTGGTGGTGGGGTGCTCGATCCATTCAGTCTCTTTAGTAGAGGCAGGACGGTACAGATATTCACTGCAAGGTGACAGTTGGCCAAGAAGAATTAGTTGCTTCCAGTGGTGTACAGTACAAAGAGGAATCCTAATCACTCTAGATTGAAGATTCATTAACAGTGCATGTTTGAGTGTGTGTTTGTTTTGTCTGGATATAAACCAGAGCTGCTGAAAGGCTCTGACGTTTGGGCATAAGGGAGGGGCGTTGCATCTAGTGGATTACTGTGTTCCTGTCCTCAAGTTTTAGCCCCCTGCCTCTCTGTCTCTCTGTGTGTGTCAGTCTATGAGGGGACATAGCTGTGGGGTCAGTAGGCAGTGACCAGGTCCTTGTCGTAGTTGTATCGGCCCCTCTTCGGGGCAGGACTGTCGGCGCTATCCTCAGTGTCCTCACTGTCTCCTCCTGCCCCACCCCCTTCCTCCTCAGAGGAGGAGTCAAGAGTCAGATCTACCACTGCACCTCCTCCCGGTGCCACAGCAGGTCCTCCTGTGACTCCTGCCATCCCCACGGAACCGCTTCCAGATTTGCCCGTCAGACTGGTGCTGCTGTGGGCCGGTGAATGGCCGTTTGCCTCGGGAATGCCTGCAGACATAAAAGACATTTTAAAATTGATTACAAAAAAAGATTTACGCTAGCAAACTAATGCACATAAACTCTTGAGATCAAGAGGTGAAATTGACAGGGTTTGACACTTACATATATCGACAACAGGATACTCGGGTGTGTTGCTGCGTTCTCTTTCCCTGTCCCTCTCCTTGTCATCTCTGATGGGTCGCCAGGAGCCGTCGGTTAAGTACTCAATCTCCTCAATGTCCTCACTTGTCTCTTTCAGGATCTCAGACAGCAGCCTGCAATTCATGCTGCTGGTTAGAGTCGCCTCACGAAACAGATTTCACACCAGAAAAGCTACAGAATTCTCAAGTCAAACTCAACTCAATTGCAGGTGCCTAGCAGAGGTCTGCATGGGTAGAATTTCTTAGTTTTTGTCCTGCAGTCTGCAGATAATCTAAGTTATTCTGCATCCTCAAGTAAATTTGCCACCATGTTGACCATTTTTTATTAAATAACCAGACATTATTAAAATGGAAACAAGATAACTTGGCTGTTCCTTACCATCAGCTGAGAATTGCATTGATTCTGTAAATTTCACTGCCTTAAAACACCACTCTATAAACTTGACAACATTTAGTAATTAGGCTGTTGAAACTAACTGAGAGATCAGTTAAGGAGACTTTCACACAAGCTTAATTTAAGGAATGCAAATATACCTCAAAGCCAAACTAACACAATGCTTTCAGTCTTTGTGAAAGTAAGGGAGTGCCTGTGAGAGCTGTTAGAATTTGCAGGAAACTACACGCCCCAAATGGTTGTGGATGAAAATATTTTAGCATGAATGTTTTTTTTTATAAAATGGACTGCAGGCTCATCTGTGCTTTTCCTACGGCACAAAGAATCCACTATTCGGTTGGTGACAAAATACCACAAAGAAAAGACTAAATGTGTTCAAATGCAGTCCTCATTACTACAAACACTACAGACTGATTACATTTTGCACCTATAGCCCTACAGTGTCAACAAATGACTGTAAGTGCCTTGAGAGTCACTTGCAGCAATGAGTACTGTAAAAAAAAAAAAATAAAAATAAAAAATAAAATAAAAAAAAATGCGTTGAGGCCTCTCGAGTCCGATGATTACATGGTTCTCTAAATTATAGCCGTGTTATATCAAGTAAATCAAGAGTCAACAAACAAGCCAATTTACAGCATCAAAAAGTTTGGAATACAACCAGACAGCAGGTGTAGAAATAACCAACCTCTCATGCAATGCAAAACATTCAAAGCTTTTACAATGAAAACATAGTATGTTGGTGCATGATTCAACTTGTATCAAAAGTCCTTAAAATGCCCCAACATCTGTGCAGCTTGAATCATTTCCCCCAAGCTGGCTTCAACACAAAGATAGCTAAAATTACACTAGAGTGTAGATTTTCAGAATTTATTGAAAAAGAAGATGGTGCTGCAGGGTTGGGACAAGTCAGAGCATACTTCTGTCTCCTTACCCATCAATAGTGAGCAGCTCGAAGGGAGCGGGCTTGTCACAGACGGGGCAAGTCCATGTGGGCTTCTTCTCATTCATCTGCAGGAAGAAGACCGCGTCGAAACACTGAAGATGGGCGCAAGTTAAAACTCGACATGGCACACCGAGCCGCATCTTCACCAGCTGTGAAGTGGGAGAGGAAGAAGCGTTTTAAAGTGATCAAGCTTCAGAGTAGGACAAACATTTATGAAACTTGCCTTTGATACTGCAGAACAAGTGAAACAGAAAACATGCAGGACAGTGAAGACTGACCTATCCACATCTAAACATGAAGGTATACTCACTGGACAGATGAGAGAAACCCGGAGGCCTGTGGTCGCAATTTCACTCTCTGGGTCAAAACGTAGTTTGTCTTGGACTGTAGATAAATGGTAAACAAAATATCATTAAGTGTTAGAACAGTTAATCAGACAATAGACTGTAATATGTGAAATTAAACACACAATCCAGTTCAAGTCAATGACTTCTAGAGGCAAAAGTGAGTGTGTAGTTTTTATTCCATTCTCAGGATTTCAAAGTCAGATTGGCAAAATAAAATGTAGGCAGAGTATATAAGTAACTTACTGCGTTCACGACAGCGTTCTGCACTCTCGACAGAGCAGAGTTTGAGTTGGCTGAAGAGGTCTGCTGCAGTGAAAACCCTCACTAAATACACTGCCACAGAGTACCGCTGAAAATACACAGATTCACAGGTTGTGAGCATGTATTTCAAAAGGCTACCAATCTAAAATAGAGCATATCAATAAAATTAACCTCAAAGCCACTTAACAACACAGAAACTTATTATGGTAAGAGAAATCTACTTGGATTCACCACTCTCGGCTTCTGTCAGAAGAAGAATTAAAAGGCAAATCTATCCTCTGGCACCCTTCTGATTATTTAACTATTTGATGCTAATATCCTCTTACAGTCTCACATCTCAGGAAAACACACAGCAAAATGATTCTATTAAAGAATGTTCACTATCTCTTGGATCTTTGTTGTAATCATAGATATAAAACATGTTATGTTATAAACATAAATATCTATGGTTATAATTCCCTAAACACCAGGAGTATGTTAAAAATGCTTTAAGCTTTAGTGCACATATGCCTCTATGCTTAACACAACTTTATATTTTGATGGACTGAAACACCCACAACCCCCCACTTGTGGGCCAACCACAAGGTTATGGACTTGCACTGATTAAGTACGCTGAGCAATCAATTCTTTATTCCCATGTTCCACTTCAAACAAACCAAAAAATGGTTGGTTTGCCTCTAAATCAGCAACATTTCTTGGGTGAAACACGACACACAAGCGTTGCTGTTGGTTTAAAACTGCAGTATTTTGATCACGCCGTGGATAAAAAGGAGGCTGTTGAAATACTGTTCAAACCTTATTGTCAGAACAAATCTGCAATGACACTCCTCTCTCTCTGTGGACATAATACTAAACATTATAGAGCACTGTACGAAACATCATACAAAACAACTAGAGGAAAGTTGTGATGCAGGCTATATTTTCTTAACACAGTTATTCAGGTACGTTTAATGCGGGCTCACTGTAGACTATCGTGATTGGGTCATCCCCAAAACTCTGGGATAAAGAAAAACACTATTAAGACACAAGAAAACTGCATACAAAAACAGTTTCTTATTGTGTTTACATTCAAATTTCACACTGCTCATCTCCAATTGGTTTACATAAGAGCTCTAAAGAAGAGGGTGGCGACAGGAGTGAGTGTGTTTTCATCAGCCTTCCAGCTGCTTATCTGGATCAGAACTGCAAAGACAACAGTCAAGAAGCTAGTTTAAGTAGTTCAGCTGTTGGCCCTCGGGAGCTTTCTTTTTCAGTTATACCATGCACAAATGAGTGGGACCCATGAAACACTCAAAGAACTACATGTCCCAGCTGTTATTGGTGCACCGTGAATCTGCCAGGAAGAGCTGGGCAGATTTGCCGAGTGAAAGACATCTGCGCTGCCCTGCTTGCCACCAAGACCCTGAGCTACGCCAAAATTTGAGATTCAGCATCAGACTCTGACCTTGCCAAAGTTCCCCCAGGTGACGGTGACTCTGTTGGTGACATTGGAGAGATGCAACCAGGGAGTGATGTTTACAGGACGACAAGGACGACGGGGTTCAACACCAGGCTTATTAGAGGGGTAGTAGCCCTGTAAACACACAGACACACACACAAATGCAAAAGAATATAAAACTATCCAATATATTATCTAAATCAAAATGTTTTGTTGTTGAAATGACAGGCATCAGAATTCCTTCTGAAGGGCTTAGAAGATATAGTTTAAAAGACTAATTAGTTGTCGGGCTCTTGATTGTGATAGATGTGCAGTCACATGAAAATATGCATTTATATAAATTTGCAACTAAGAAGCTTCTATTATTAGTATTTGGTTATTACGTTGTCTGAACAGAGCAAGTTGTTAAGTTAGTAAGATAACTGCGCTGACTCAGGAAAGCTCTTTTTACCTCAGCCTAAGTTAAAGGTTTGATGGTGTCTTTTATTCAGCACAGTTACACAGCTAACTTATGATAAGGGAGGAATAAGGTGATGCCACGAAGGTGTCCTTGTAGTTTCCAAATCAAATAACGACATTTGTTCTTAACATAACAACAATGCATATATTTCCTGCATCATTAATTTTCCCTTTTCATGAGAGGAAATATATACACTTATATGCAGAACTGGAAAGGAACCTGAGAGAGAAGAAGGCAAAAAGGAGGGAAAGACCAAGTTCTACCACCAATTCTTCCCATTCTCCACCTAAAGTATGCAGTATGGAATAACTAATGTTGTCCAATACTTAACAAATTGATCAATACAAAGACTCAAAGAGAAAGCCAGTCTCTGTTTTTTAACTTTATTTACAGTATTCATCAACTCCACTCCTGCTGGATGGACTTCCCTAGCTACGGCTTTCTTACGGGCTGCAAGTAATATTTTTTATATTCGTCGTTGGCCAAGTTTGGGTGGTCTTATTTGTGTATCCACATTTATCTGTGTTGCTGCTACACAGTAATATGGTTGAACTGTAGAGCTTTTAAGAAATGTATGAAAAAGATCAGCCAGTAAATTTATCACCCAATCTCAGGACATTTTGTTGTCTGTTGCTGCCACTACATTTGACTTGAAGCTTGACTTGAAGACTTAAGTTGTCAACAGCAACCTTTTAAATGCAAAAGCTACCAAACTCCCATTTTTGGTTTCACAACACTGATTTGTAACTGTTGTCTTTCCAGTTTGAAATTTTGACTACACACCTCGCGAACACAGCAAACACTCATCTTGGATGTTTAAGCTTCCCTCCTACCACTAGAATGCATGACACTACAACAGTATGTGAGCCAGCTGGAGGGTTTCCTACTGAAGTCTTGCCAGTGAGTTGATGCCTTCAGGCGGGCTAACCAACACTGTATCTGTACCTGGATCTTATTTTTTTCTTGCCTCATTTAACATCCACCTGCATTAGGTTGGCTAATCACTACCATACATTATGGCGCTAGTTTGGCCGTGACCAAGCAGTAAGTCTGCCAGTAAGTGAACCAGTGACTGTATTTGAAAACAAATGGCTTACAGGAATGACTGAGGAGAACAGAACTTTACAGAAGCTTCAGCCGTGTTTGTATACTGAAGGTGTGGCTTGTCTCAGAGAAGTGAATGAACTCACCGGCACATGACAGTAGGACTGGTTGACTTTGACTGCGATGTTGGGAGGATACTGGTCCTCCTGAACACCAATGGAGTCTGTGTAACAGATTCTGCAACAGAGAGTGATACGAGAGAGAAAGGTTAGCATCATAAGAACGTCTGACTGTTCAGCCAATCAGTATGACTGAATCTGTATCTGCCAAGTCTTTGAGCACTTCAGAACCTGACTGTTCAGATAAATGCATCAAATATTGAATATTAAAAGTAGATGGTGGGGGAAATTAAAATACTATTTGCACATGCATGGTAAAACTATTTTCCACTTTTTTCTTGTGCATCTGTGAGAAAAATTCAGATTATCAGCACAGTCAGCACGAGCACATTCCAGGCCAAAGGATTGTGAAATATCTATTAAGCTTCAATGGGAATTAGTGGAAACTTACCTAAGAACCACTTGAATTGATCTGATTCCTGGACGAATCTCACTAAGAAAGTAAAAGGTCACAAATTAAAATCAGCATTAGTTACAGAGTTTGTAAGTTAAGCTAATGTAAACAGTGCAGATCTGGGGAGACATTTTAGTTCTTACCTTGCATTTCTGATCTGGTCTGCTTGGTTCGGTGTTAGCTCAAATATGCATTGACTGTCCTGCAGTTTCTCATTGTTCTGGGCAACTGTAAATATGTGTAGAAAAAATCCATCACAAAAGCAGCACAGTAGGTTGTATTACTTAGTTAAGGCCATAGCATTTCTACAAAACAAATAATTTAAATAAAAGGATACAGATACATCAAACTATACACTCACTTAGCTCTGTTGGTGGCAACAGTGTCTCCAAAGTTTGGTAGAAGGGCAGTGGCACCAGCTTGACCTCTGCTGCAGGTGTGGGCATCGGTTTGGAAATGCCGTTGAGGTAGTCTGTGCCCTGAGAAGTGGCAGTGGGGGAGGAGCTGAGGGATGAGTAGGCAACTGGGACGCCCTCTGGACGCCGTGCCGCAAGCCAGCCAGATGTTTTGGGGAAGCGCGACTCGTAGAGCTGCCTGACGTTCTTCAGAAGCTCTGGGCTGTATTCGGTCTGCACTAGCCTCAGGGCACGCCCCACCAGGTCCTGTTTCAGCCCACTTTTGCTGCGACCCATTGAGGCCAGCAGCGTCTGCAGGTCTGAGACCCGGAAACTTTTGACCATGTTCTAGAGGGAGGACAAGGCAAAAACATGAGAAACACAATACAGGGACAATTAAGTCTATAAACAGGGAAAGTCTGAGTGACCATGCCAGGAATTTATTTTAAGTATAGACTCATTTTGAGAACCAAGTCCCAATCCAAGGCGTATTGATACTTGATTGATTCTACTTCTGATTTTTTCAAGCACTTCACAACTTTGAACGTTTTATTCTTTCCTAAATTGTTGAAGTTCTTCTGAAGGTATTCACAATCGGTATCACTTCCTGTGAGAAAAAAAACCACTGTCTACCTGTGTGACCCAAGTAGGAAAATACATTCCAGTAGATTTGTGTTTATATTCTGTGAAATTCTCCAGTGAATGTATCAAGTTCAATAATTCAATTCCTTGAGGGAATTCTTCCCCCAACACTAAATAAATAGCTAAATAAGCCTGTGACAGACTCCACACAAGTATTTACAATTAACTTATATGCGGCATTTAATATGACATAGCAGTGCCTCAAACTGTTTGATTCCTGCTAAAATTAGCTTCTGTCTTTAGTCACTTTAATCCTACAGAGGCTTGACCCTGCCTCGTAATTAGCCGGCTATAGTAAGAAGTCACATCGCTCCTCAATCTGACCGCTTGCATTACAGCCATTTTCATCATCCCATTCTTACACAAATTGTGATGCCACTAAGTAAACTTCAGAAACCGGAATCTGCAACAGCAGATAAAATGTATGACTGCGCCTCTGCATTTCACTGTATCACACACACACACACACACACACACCACAATCAGAATTTGCAGACAAACAGTCAGAAACAATCCAGCCCAGCTACAGTATAAGCCTGAAAAGTAAAGGCATGGACACCTTGGATGGGAGGATTTAAAACAATATGTTGAAGAAGACAACTTAAAAATATGTGGTAAAACCCATAGTTTGGATCAAGTATAGCTTGCCTTGTGCAATGTTTACATGTATTCAAAAATCTGTTTACAGTCCCATGAGCTAGAATACATTTTAAACCAACTCCTGCAAAATACAGTTTAATTACAGTATGTCCCAGTACTGATGGGCAGCATGTTTATCAATACATTCCCCAGGATTCACTGTTATATGCATCGACTGTTGATGGTTTACGGGTGAAGTCATTTGTCCAGCAGCGACAACCAAACTTTGAGCGGAAGACAAACCATAACAAGCACAGGTGTTTACTTTGAATACACTGAATAAAAAAGTGTAGTCAGCGTAATCGAAGGCTAATTTTAAATGTCACAAAGGCCTAATTTACTCGCCATAATGGGTCCACATTTCGATTAGCTACACTGAACTTGAATACAATACAATAAGTGGAATCGGTTATTTCAGGACAAGCCACATAAGACAAAACATGAGGATGTTTATTAACGTTATTGTAACAGGTTGGACCAAACGCTGAATGTTGCTGGTGAAAGAAGCAGAGCCGGACAACATGCTGTAGCTGCTTTGTGTCTACATTGACATTTTCCCAACTGTGCGGACATCCCCTGGGCTTCTGGTGGACGTGCAGTGCAAACACGCAGCCACAGAGTCAGTAAAGCTGCAGTTTCCTCAGCCTCACTTGAACATTACCAGTGTAGCATGCGCTCATCGGCAGGCTGGCTTCGCCACAGACCGGGCTGTCGGTGCTCAATCACGACAACTGGACATTTTGACAGGTGCACGGCTCCATAAACCAACCGACTAACTACAGACAGACATTATTGTAAGTCAAATAACGTCAAACAGTAACGCGTCGAGGAGCATGCTAGCAGCAAACCCCCCCCAAGTGTCTTATGGTCACATCATTCATTTTTTGGTGTCTTCCTTTAGAGCCAGCGTGATGCTAGCTAAACCGACGCACTTGCCTAGTTAACATTACCTAGCAGGCTAGCTACGTTAGCAGCAAAGGCTAGTTCGTTTCATAGTGAACGCAATACACTACATTTGTAAGAGTACAGACCCTTAACTACATATACACAAAGCCCCCAGTTTCCCCACGACTGGGCTGAGTTTCAAACCACACTCCCGCGCCCGTCTCCCATCAAACCAAAGCTAGCCAAGCTCTACTTGCCATCGCTTCCACCAGTTCGGCCGCCATCTTCGTGCAGCAGTACCGCGAGAGTCAGAGACGACGGCTAGTCATCCACCAATGAAACGCAGAGTCTGCTTTGATAGACGGGTGGCCTCAGCCAACCACGGCGCGGTTTTAACCAGAGCCCGAAGCGATACATGTAAAATGGGCGGGACCACTGTGTTTTAAAGTTACAGTGCAACTTTTTAAAAAATACTAAGAGACAGGTTTCATCTCCAAAATAGGCCTCACTGTCCATTAATGATACCACGTTTCAAAGTATTTTGATACCCATGATGTTTCGGTTTTATAGTATTGAGGTATTGTGAACGCGTGTCTTAAAAACTGTTTAAATTCAACGTGAATGTAAAGCACGGTGTGTCAAGTGGACCAGGTCGCATGGTCTGTTCAATCCCCGTCCGAGCAAAATACTCCGTTTCAGGTCCTGCGCCCCGCCGTGAGATGCGGAGTTAATGCTTTGTCTGGGGTATGCTCATAATTGAATTGAAATGAGTAATTAACGAAACACACGCACACGTCGAAGTATCAGACCAGTCATACCCTGTCTAAAACACAAATACCACGTTGTGTCACGCGTTTAGCAAAATAGAAATAAGTGTGCTAAGGACAAATGTATACTCCCTCAAGTGATCCAGCCCTGCTTTTCCACAAGCTCCTCGTATGTGGCAAATAATAGCCCCATGGAAACACAAAAATCAATTGAAGGAATTGCAGTATCATGTAATAACATGGCGTATTTTTGTTTTGGCTTTACTTTGGATGTGAAAAGTCAATAAAGCAACACTGTGTATTCAAAAGGACAGCTGGTTTTGCCACTATGCTGCTTGATGGAAAAGGTTATCTATGATGATGATTTATAAATAAAATGTATAGGATATAGGAAATATAGGATTCGGTTATTTTCATACGCCTGTCTAAATGTAGTTCACAAATGCAGACCCAAATTACAGCTTGGTATGTTCTCTACAATACAGGCTACTATTTTTACAGTTCTAATGTTGGTTCATATTTTCTTTAACTAATAGAACATAGCCTACATATAAATTAATAAAGCTGATTACAATACAAAAGCTTGCTGATATAAAGGCAGCACAGTGCTCTCTGCTGTGTATGTATTACATGTTCTACTATTTAAACAGAAGAGGGCAATATGGTCCATGATTTGACCTGACTATCATTTAATTCAGACAGAACAAAGCAGATTTGTCCAGATACTGTACTATTACTGTTATCTGGACTAATGTGATGACAGCTGAGGGTAACATGGTGGGGGTGGGGTCTCAATCTCCACAACTGACAGTTAACAAGTCCATCAGTATAACTCATGTACACAGACACTGTTAAAACTAGACCTTTATTTGCTTCAGATCCCAGATATTCATAGAATATATAACATGGAAATAATTGACATTGATAACTTTCCATTTGATGTAACACTGCAACCCTGTAAATGGCATCTAGGATTTAAACATTTCACACACTTGAAAGTGTGACATAGCTTCACTGAAGCGCTAGAAGGAGCAGATACAGAATATGTATGCAATGTGGTGTTGAACATTTTTAAAAATGTTTTATATGACTTTGATCTTACTTATGGGGAAATTAGAGGCACATTTTGGGTATGAGTCAAGTGGTTAAATAACACCACATTTTAAGATGGATTAGGTGCTTTAGTAAACCTCATAATTGGTCAAAAACACTTAAGGACCTTTGGCTTTAAAAACTCAGTTCACAGTACAAATTTTAATTATTCAAATGCTGGATGTATCAAGAGTGTAAAGATAAAATCCACAATTCATGTGGACATTCAAAAGCGTAATTCACAAGGGTCTGATGTGTAGATGTTTGACCTGTATATCATAACATAAACATCAAAAACAAGCTAAACGTCAGTTCATCGTTGTCATTAAAACATCATCACAATCAATCAGAATCAGAATATGAATCAGCTTCATTGGCCAAGTTTGTGTACACATACAAGGAATTTGACTCCGGTTTTAAGTTGCTCTCAGTGTTACACACAGAACTATTTACAGGAAGATAGACAGCAGAAAAATACAAAGCTGGACAAGGATAGATAAAACTAAACATAGAACTATAAGTAAGTGAGAAATGGGAGTACACATAAATGTATTAAAAATAGCAACATTGACCAACAACTTGTAATGTAAAATGTAATATGAAAAGTTAAAATAATTAAACAGAGATAAAGTGCATTATGCAATACCTGTTTCCTTAAATTGAGGGAAATGTACTTTATGAAAAATAAACCATAATTAGCCAGTCAAATATTAATGACACAATTAAAGAATACAATATAATACAATACACTGTAGAAGTGCAGAGTCATTTCAGTTTGGATCTCTGATCTTAAAAGATATCTAAGATTATAATTGTTGAACTCACTCACAAGCAGAAAAACCACATCACTTATGTTAGTATATTTTGGTTTTATATTTGAAAAAACTTAAACATTTCCAGTGGCTAACTTTTAATAATAGTTGGCAAGAATTTGGAATAAAGGTCACAGGAGACACAAGTTAAAAACAGATCATGTCAACAAAAGGGAATGAATTCATTTGATTTTTCAGTCATAAACTTTACTGTTCTGTTACCTTGTGACTATCAATGCCTGCAGAGTACATTTGTGCTCTTTCCAAAAAAGGAGACTCGGCTGAACGTGTTTTGTCTCCAAAACATTGAACTTGACCCATTAATTACTGCTCATTGGTAATTGAAGTAATTCTTTGGACAGCGTCCCCATGGACAAAACAACTTTAACAGGATAACACTGGTATCTAAAAGGCCTTTGATTCTCCTGCATCCATCCTTTGCACACCATGTCTTACTAAATCTTGAGTGTTTAATCTCCCGTAATTACAAAGATTTGCTTAGGTTAATAAAAATAATCCGCCTCAATTGAGACCCCCTACCTGGACCTCCCCTGTGCCTTCTTTGCCCCTTTCTGTGAGGGATAAATTCACAGTCATATAAATAGAGTCACCTTCACAACCGGGAAGCACAACTCTTTGATTCAGGAGCAAAAGGCTGTTGAGAAAGTAGTTTTGATTGTCAGGTTTGTCAGAGAGGCGAAAACATTTAATCTAAATTTGTTGCCGTATTTAGTCTTATAGACTGACGTCATTTCCACAGGTTGAGGCTGTGTCGCTCGTGAGCCCGTCAAGGTTAACAACAGTTGAGAGGCTCATCTTTATCTGTGATCTTGTCAGCAGTAAGACTTCGGCGGAAGAAGCGAGGGGCATTGAGGCGTTCAGTTTATGAAGGGTCCTGCACTCTAAAAGAAAATGGCCATGCTGTGAAACTCAGACACAAACTTCTGAGAAGACTCTTTGGAGAGACACTTTTCATTTCTCACCTGAAACATATTCAGCCAGTTTGGAACCAATAAAACCTCTGTAATGAGCCTGAGGTATCTTAATTCAGAGATGACAATGGAGGACAGAAGCAGCCGCACCGGTGGCAGAGAAAGGCTGGGACTGAGCTTCACTATTGACTACCTTCTGTTCAATAAAGGAGTCAAAGGTTCCAAAGAAGAAGCGACAGGAAGTCGTGCAGCCGAGCAGACAGCGAACAACATGCCAAATCATCAGAATCCTAAACCCGAAGAGGTGGCGATTCGCTCTGAGACACAGGAGAAGCGGCTACAGAGGTCAGAGACTGAAGAAAGGAAAGTCAAAGAAGAGGAGGGGGATGAAGAACAACAAGAGGAGGGGGAGGAGGAGGAGGAAGTGACCACCACCACATCTACCAGCAGCAGTCCAGAGAAGTCTGCGGACAAACCCAACCAGTCGTACATCGCACTCATCTCCAAGGCAATCCTGGCATCAGAGCAGAAGAAACTGCTGCTATGTGACATCTACCAGTGGATCATGGACCACTACCCTTACTTCAAGAGTAAGGTATGTTCACGTCAGTTATCTTGTGTTATTTACCTGACAGGCAGAGATCTACATATATGGCACTGTGACAAAACAATAGTTGTAGTTGTGCAGGAATTCAGAATGCGTAAAAGCTACGATAAAGAGGATCTCTGTCTGTGGGGCTCGTCTCAGCTACTGCCAAGGCAATCATGAGACGGCTAACGAGAAAGCGTGTTTACCCAAAGTCTTCGGCATGTTTCGTTCAGTCGCTGAAAGATAATGCGGCAGCCATTTTCACAAGTGATGTGACCTACTTGGCACAGGTAATCTGTCTGAGTGGTTAGGCAATTAGGTGCTGGCTGGGACACTAGATGATCTTCTTGTTGGCAAATTCACAAATAAAGTAATCCTGTTGCTAGGTTGCAAACTGCCTCTTCCTTCACCAGGTGCAACAACAGATTGGACGTCGCCTGGTGGATTAAAGTTGATCACTGGTTTGACGTGCTAAAAAGGTAACTCAGGGTGTTGTGTCTTACTGCGATCATACACGGTCTTGACACGCTATCGCGCACCCTGCCAACAACAGGACAAGGTGACATCCTGAGGAGGATCAGTGATACTTAATGGCCACCTATGTTCATTTTCAATTGGCGACTCCCAATTGTTTAACTCTTACTTAGTTTTCAGCTTTTAACCAGATTTCTTTTCTTTACTTGCTCCAACAGGACAAAAACTGGAGGAACAGCGTGCGTCACAACTTGTCCCTGAACGACTGCTTCATCAAAGCAGGCCGCAGTGACAACGGTAAAGGCCACTTCTGGGCAATTCATCCATCAAACTACCAGGACTTTTCTAACGGGGACTACCACTGCCGGAGGGTGCGGCGGAGAGTACGCAGGGTGGCAGGACAGCTCCCCCTTACCACCCTGAGCTCCCCCTACTACCCTGCCCTCGCCCAGCTCCACAGAACGACCTGTTGGTGCTGCCCCCAAGCCCAAACACTCCCTCTGTCCTGCTTGGCACCCAGACTCTACTGGCCATGGTCCAGTGTGCAGCCACAAGTGGGTCTCCACCTGGGCCTGCGTGCTTCCCTACCCTGAGAGTGAATAGTTTGTATTTTTTAAGGTATCATATTTGCTAATGAATATGTCATTAGGTGATGTTAAACTTGAAGTGGACTTGGACAATGTTACATTATATTCTGCAATCTAAAGGCAAAGTGATTTTAGGGTGTTCAATGATTAAATAAAATGTATGAATCTTATGAAGCTACTGCACTTCTTTCATTTGTATTCTGAATGTTTTTAGGATAACAAAAACACGTTTTGTTATAATCTCATTAAATCATATTGAATTCAACACCTTGTGAGGTTTTTAATCAGCTGCCTCAGTGTGTGTGTGTGTGTGTGTGTGTGTGTGTGTGTGTGTGTGAGGGTGGGTGGGTGCACTTGCCTGTGCGTGCAGATAGTACTAAAAGTGAGCCCAATGCTAAAATACCACCCGGCGTTAGATGCTAATTAGTCAAAGCTGTCGGGATGCAAAATCTTCTGCCTTAAGAGACTAAAATCGGGCTTTCCAAAGCCGACTCCCAAGGATATGAGGCCAGATAATCTGAGCAATCCCAAATAGTTTCAAGAAATGGGAAGCTTATCACACAGTGTAATCCGCAACCGCTGCTGCGGAAAGAGGAGGACCACGGGAGGTCAGGGATGAAGGAAGCAGAGGAAAGGGAAGGAGGCAGGGAGAGAGGGAGGGGAGGGGACGCTGATTTATTGGAGAGAGGTGGGAGGGGGGGGCTTTTTTAGGGAGTCTGTATTTGTTAAGAAGAGGAGCCAGTCAGGGCAGAAACACACATGAAAGATATACTAAAGTTTACGTTGAACACAGAGTCACTGTTAAAATGAATACAGTTCACATCTTAATGTTAAGATCTATGTGTGGGATTTTTTGAAATAATAAAAGCCACACATCATAAAAGGGACACCCTAAAAATGAATAACTGAAGCTGTCTCTTCAGTTATGAGATGACTCCAAAATATTGTCATAATAAGAATCAAGTCAATTTTCACCTGTCCGCCTCTCACATCAATAGTGAAATTCCTCTCTGACTTGCAAAGGTTGGCATTTACATCTACAGTGCTCCAGCCTAAGAGGATTAGGTCATACATTGACTTTTCTGAAGTTTGTTTGTCTCAGCTCATGTGGGCTCCTTATTTGCAAATGATTGAATATTTGAATGAGGCAATATTTGACATGAAATTAGATTCTAAACAGACAATAATATGTCAGAGGGATAAAGCTTAAGAGAGAGAGAGAGTGTGTTATTTCTGGCGATGCTCATTAGAACAATGACAAATCCATCTAATTAATTTTTGTTCGCCAAATCTTCCTATTCAATGTGAGCAGCTAATTGGAGACCTAATTTGCTTAATTCCCATGAATTGCTCTCTGCATCAAATCCTCTTCAATTCACCAGCTTTAAGGCTTTAATTTGGTTGCATATGTTTGCTGTACACACACACACACACACACACACACACAGGCATACAAACACATCCACGTGCAAGAGTTTACAATTCACACACATTCAACTCCTAAAACTCTTGCAGAACACACTTTGTACACACGCAATTGTCCAAATAACAACATTAGTGTGAAGTATGACGCTTGCTGAGTGATAATATATTAGCATCTGAAATAGATTTACCTTAAAGAGACATTTTTTATCATGTTTTTCCTGTCATACATGTGCAAAAAAACTGTTAAAAAACTGTAAATAGCACCAAAATATGTTCAACAACCTCACACAAAATTATAATTAACTACCTTTCTAGGAGAATGAGATTGAGGTCATGAGCTCTGTGTGTGTGTGTGTGTGTGTGTGTGTGTGTGTGTGTGTGTGGTTTTGTGTGTGTTCATATGTACATGTCATTTTGTTAATCTAATGGGATGGGCGGAAGGGTGCAGGGGGCCGTAGATTAAGGCACAAAGACTTGTTCCTGATTAGCAGAGAGTGAGCTAAGAAGATCAGTCCTGCTGAGATGGCGATGAAACATTATGGCCGTGTTTTAATACAACACATTTACAGCAGCATTCCAAAGCTGATTCCCATTAGCTTACATGCATCTCATTGATTTGACTATAGACTCAACATACAACAATTTGCATAACACAGGATGAAGCCTGAACCTGTACGTGCAAATACATAGAGGTTGCCTTGGATTTCAGCTTGTAGCTCATATTGTGTGTATTATATTTCACTAGCAGCACTGTAGAAAACACCTTTTTAAAATAAAGTGAACTGAATCATTTTCTGTAATTGCAGAATCTATAGTATCTTGCTTTGGTCTTCATGACTCTTATTAGATTCATAAGATATTCACCCAGTAACACTGGTTATAGCTGGTTACATTTACACCAATTACAGGTATATGAATAACTTTACTAAAGGTGTTATAAACTAACGTTTAAATTTTAATTTGTAGCCTTAATTCCCTGAAAAAATAGTTTACCTGAAATCTTGAAGAAATGCATTTTAAAAATGAATAATGATGAAAGAACCATTTTGACATCTGGGGATTTTTGTTCGGTGTAAATATTAAAATAATGTGTTCGCATGTCTCCAAGCACACTTTAAACCCTACAAACCACATCTTTTTAATTTACTGATGTGGTCTTTGGCTGATACATAGACCTGACTTTAGCCCAGTTAGAGCTGCAGAGCTCTAAAACATCTCACGATATAAGAAATCATCTTTGAATATTGTCAGCTTTTAGGGGCTTACTTTCGTCTATTCAACAGATTTTTTTTTTTAAACTCAGAGATAGTAACCAGTTCAAGTGTTCAGCACAAATCCTGATTGATTTGTGGTTTGTGGTCCAGCACTAATTTGTGTCCATGCCATTCTTTCAACTGGACTTCGTCTGGCTGATGTTGCACTATATTTTGGGTATAAATGTAAAAAGAGTAAGAAAAACATTATGTCCGTTCTCTATTCTGTAAACTATTATTAAAAATAATAATATGCTTGATAATAATTATAAAAAAAACATGTATAGAAACATGTATAGCAACATTATATATTTAGTTTAATATACACAGTGCTTTAACATTTTATCCATCACCACCATTGTCAAATATAAATCCTGCATGCTGTATATACTGTATAGACATGTATACATGCATCTATCTTCTATTACATTAATCATTCAGTATTTATTCCTTAGCACTATTTGTATTTGGTTACAATTTACAGAAACACTTGACTTGTTTATAGACATTGTATGTTGTTCATTGTTGCTTTTTACATCTATTTCTTGTATGTACATTACAGTGAAATGTGTATGTTTACCTGTCTTTGTTCAGCTTGTCCTTGTTTTTAGCTGTATGTCTCTTATCTTCCTGTAAATTTGTGTGTAAGTGTGTAAGCACACTGAGAGCAATTTAAAACCGGAGTCAAATTCCTTGTAGCCTTTGTGTAAACACACATACTTGGCCAATAAAGCTGATTCTGATACTGATGAAGAAAGAAGGTAAAAGAGAGCGTTTATGTCCACTTCCAAAAAACCTATTTCACAAATATATGAAGTAGACGGTCTAAAGTAATTCATGGACAACCACATGTTTTTTAAAATAAAATATTTAGTATTTGTTTGATTTTATTCACTTAATTATTTGCCTTATTTCTCAGAAATGTACGTTTCAACGTGGTGCGACTGCAACTGAATGATTAACTCTCAATAGGCCCAAAGCCTGGAGGAGTCCAAATTGCAAGTCTATTAGAAAGCATGATTGCATAGAAGTAAGTAGTATTTAAGGCTTAGGAAGCGCTATAGTTGAACCAAAACCAGCTGCTATTTTCTGGTTGTGTCCCACCATGAACAATAGTCTGGCGTTACCTCGGCTTCAAAGGCTCCATAATAGTCAATCGATCAGAATGCGAGGCGCTATTCTGCAGATTACTGTTAACAATAATTTGCCTCCCAGTGCACCGTTGCCATCTTTGAAGCAATGTTTTATTGCCTTTTTTTTTTTTCCATCTGCATCTGTCATCCCCGAGGTCCACTGTTTGATCTCTCCCCACCAGTGTCTGCCTCCCCGGGGTCGCGTTGACCTGTTGATTGGCAGCTGCGATCAGACATATGGTGGGACGAGGCATCGACCGGAGCTCCCCGGAGACAAAAGCAGACTAGTGGGTTTTTTTTTTTCCCCTCTTTCACCGCGCTGAGGAGCCGAGCAGCAGCGCCGAGGAAGAGGTCTGATCCGACCACTAGATGACGCAAGGTGCAAGCGAATATCTCCAGCACTGTTTTCGACCACTTAATGTAAGTGGATGTGGTAAGTTTTTTTTCTTTATTTCCCGTCATTTTCACTTATTCCTGTTGAAAATAAGATATGTAGCAATTAAACAACATGATTTTTCTTATTTATTCTGTAATGAAATATCAGTATTTTCCCCACCAAGCTATTCATAAAAATATTCCAAGAAGATATTTCTTCTTCTCAGATACTTCCCTTTCTTGCAACACTTTGACTCCTGTAATGGAGCGGCGTGGCAGGGTTGTGCAGCCATCTTAGCAGATAAAATATGGCCTCTGTAGCAGGCCAAAAGATTAATGTGGATGTGACAAACCAGTGTATTTGCTCTGTGTTGCTTTGTATTTTGCCCAGCTGTGCGTTAGTTCACTGGAAACCACCTGGGGGTAGTTTGACTCCCAAAAGCACAGATGTGATGCTCAACATGGTGTACGTGTTTCTGTGTGCATGATTTCAGCATACAGAATGCAAAACACCCCCCATCTCTCCTCCTATAGTGAGCAGAGTGTTGCCATGGTGATGCATCCCTGGGCCAGGGTCTTGCAGTGATCTGCGCTGACCCTGGTTGGTGACCCCTGACATTTAGGCCATGGCCAGGGTCAAAAGGTCAGCGATGGCCGGAGGGCAACAAGAGCACTTCCATGATTGGCACTCTGACATGCTCGCTGCCCCCTTCATCTGCAGCGCTCACCTCCCTCCCAGCTTGCACCTCTCATTTGCATTCGTTACAGAGCGAGGACCATCAGCTGCGGGAGGTTCATCCCACTGTTTTACATTGCACCTTAGCAGGTAGCCTGGCTCCATATAATTTGCATTCAATGCTGCTGCACGTTCTGGGTTTCTCCACTTCTGTTTGTGATGATAAAATACAATCTCCAGCAGGCTAACATCCTGTATCATGACGGTTATGATAGCAGTAATGATCATCAGTTTTCCCATGGCCCCTGCAATCCACTGTATGTGAGGATATTTATAGTTCTTCATGTGTGCGTGTGTGTGTGTGCATGTTTGTTCATTTCTAGTGGTGGTGGTGGTGGGGGTCAATGCATCACACCGTGGTTCTTCTCATGGGGAACAATTACAGAATCGTGGGTACTAAAAGTCATGTGACCCTAGCCTTCTGCTCCCAAATAATTTATCCCCCCGGCTGATAGCTCGTCAATATCAATTTATTAATTTAACAGTTCTGGACTGATAAAAGGTAGTGCGCACAGTTAGTTCGCCGAAATGGGGAATAAGGATGAATTTTACAGTGCAATGGTTTCAGGGGAAGGAAAGAGGGAGAGACTGGAGGACAAAGCGAGGGGGAGAAACGGCACAGGAGAGATCAATGGCAACACAGAGGAGAGAGATGCATATTCTCCGCGCAAAAATGGGCCACCATCGCTCATATTCCAAGGCTATTGAATGAAAGTTATGAAAATTAATACACTTATTATCACCATATTAAAAATTAAGATTGAAGACAGCCTGCTCACTGCATTGATATTCAAATGTCTCCAATATATTGATCAGCACAATCCAGTTTTTCGCTAGCCTCTTCGGGTGAGCCTGTGCGACAGTCCAAGAGGAAAACATACAAAATAGACGTGTCTTACAAGATGAGCTCCTGAATATTTTAATTAGCAACACAAAGAAAAACCCTTATGTCTTAGTACACAGGCTGAGAACCCTCAGAGGTGTTATACAAGATGATCGTTTCCTGGAAGGTGCATCTTCCAAAACAAAGATACTCCAGAAAAACACATACGTATACGTGACCTCTTACATGTGACCCCTCTAGTCTTGCCCCCTCCCCCCCCCCAAGCACTTCCTTTGCATCCTGATTTCTTAAAAAGGGTAATGAATATACATCTGGCATAAAGCAGAACACATATATCATCCGGTCTCCACCACAAAACAGTCAACCTGGAACCTAACCTATTCCCAAAGCCATTACATAATATCCCTGAAGGAGGCTAAAAGGTATTTTAACAAGACCCACTGCTCTATGACCTTTGACCTCTTCTCAGTTGACCCTGAGCTCCTGACCCCACTTACACTAGCCAGTGACAGTGGTGGACACAGATCCCGTACACTTCCTGGTGTGAGAAGACAAAGAGGGAGAGATTAATTTACAAGTTGATGCACGTGAGGATTCAGCATTTTCTGTCAAGGGCTGACAGATTTGTTCAGTTTGTTAATCTATCATTCTCTCTGTCGCTTTTTTTCTCTCTCTCTCTCTTTTATCCATCCAGAACCGTCAGGGAAAAGGAACCAAACAACCGCTAAATCCGATCACATGATGGTGTTCTGTATGTCGGCGCATTATATAATCCTTTCTTCTCTGCAGGCTCCGAGGCTCCCCTCACACGGACAATCACTGTAGTGGATTCTCCTCGGGTCTTTGGAGAGCTGCGGGGGGACGAGTGTCAATAGAAGTGGAGTTTGTGAGTGTGAGAGATGATAGACTGAGGTTAAGAGGTGTCAACACAGAAAGAGTGAGGGCTCGAGGACTCTTCACCGGAGCCAGCCTGACACTCTGACACTCTCCTCAACCTCTCCTCTGATTAACCACTCTAAAGATGCTATTGAGACACGGATGCTTCACACAGGAACATACGTGCACATGCAGACACACACACACACACACACCACGTTGATTCGTCTCCAGTCTTTACAAATCCCATTCTCTCTCCTCAAAGTCACACACTTCTCTGTGAGGCTACATTTCATCTGTGTGTGTGTGTGTGTCTGTGTGTCAGACACACATCAGCTCTGAGGTGTGGAAACCTGAAGATGTGTTGTTCACAGGCACAGAAACTCTGAAAGGTTCTGGCAGTCAGGAATGGATTTGTTACACCTCTGATGTGCTGTATATGTTCAGCCAAGTGTAAGATACAACAGTGCCATCCCACAGGGCTTTGCACCTGTCAGGTGGTGTAGTGCAACATACAAACGGCAGAACACACACTGACATACATTGTCACTTACATGCACACGCTCACGCACTAAAACGCCGCTTCAGTCAGGCTTTCTTTCTGCGTGACAATCAACCTGTACACAACGCTTGTGTATATATTGTGAACAGTTATCACAAATAGTTTTGTCCTTCTTTAGAGCCGCACACATCTTTCTGATTGACTCTGGGCTTGAGAAGACAGTCAGCACACAATATATGTAATCGTCATTTTGTCAAATGCGTGCTTCTCTTCTCTGTCATTTCACAGTTTCATAGTTAATATAATTTACCTCCTACAACAACCTAAGATCGACACATGGACTCCACTCGTTCAAAAGTCATTTTCTTATTGGCTCCATGTCACCGGTGTACATTTTGGTTATGGTTTGCTCTAGTTCCCTTTTCTCTACAGGGAATTAGATCTGATTCTGGTTAAGTAAGGTAAACTATTGTTGAATTTTGTCGGCTTTGATTTGACTTGGTTTGGTTTTGTACGGTGTGTTTGGTTGGTTTAAGGGGAGCCTTAAAGGGTCGATTCACCCATATTGAAAAAAGCGATTGCTCATTTAGCTCTTCTGGTATCTAGCCTCACGAGACGGCTTGGGCTTTATTTGTTTAGGTTTTAAAATAGATTTCTGCTTTCACCCCAATACAATGGAGGTGAATGGAATTAAATTTGTGGTGGAAGATTACAATTTAGAAAAATCAAGAGCAATGTGTCTTTCGTTTTTTCATTACATTCATTTGACTCTTTTATCCAAAGACTTACATTTGGTGTTCAGTGGCCATGTGCTGAATGACACTTTGACATAGCGTGAGTAGCTGGGAACTGAACTGAACTGAACCAAACCTATAATTAATGCTTAATAATTCTTAGTTTTGGATGAACCATAGGGCCTGAAAACAACCAGGCAAACTTCCTTCCCATACTGGGAGTAGAATCCAGGCCACCTGGGTGAAAACCAGGAATCCTAACCACTAGACCATATGAGACTGAACGAAAAGCTTTTTCCCTGTTAATTGGACTAATCAACAGAACATGCTATACACAGTTGTAGAGGGAATATTCCTTTGATAGAAAATAGTTCCCCAAGTAAGCGGCTATCTCAAAACCTGGGCAAATAAAATCAAAACAATCTGCATGGCTACATACAGCACCACCGCAGTTTACTAAGAAACACTGTAATACCTTGTAAGACAATATATTACCAGCAGACGTTTTATATGGAGATAACATAGCCCTTTTCTCATTGTATGTGAAAGTCCTGCTCTTGCCGGCCTTTTCATGTGCTATAGTGGATGTGCTCCCTGTACAGTTTGATGCAGGTGAACTACTGTTGAGTCCTGTTGGCTTTGGCATGACTTGGTTTGGTTTTGTAAGGCGAATTCGGTTGTGTTTAATTATTTAAGAAAGGCTTAACCTCACTTGCAGCGTGTCCCAAATCCATACTACATACTAATTCCATACACTTACACATACACACATACAGTGCTAATTGTCATAGTATACAGTTTTAGAATTTAGTATTGAAAACATCATTTTATACTAACAGGAAATTATGCAATACGTGCAAAGTAAGACTCTGCAACTCTGGACTGTCACTGCCAATTAAACTTCACGAAGAGAAGAGAGAGGAAACTGTCTTACTTTTTGTTCTCCAAGATCTTTCTGGAGCCGTATGAGCTTCTCCATTTCTTCTGTGCATTGCATTATGGGAGAATATTGTCGGTTGACAGCACACTCAAAAATCAACCCTATTTAGTTTGAGTTGAAGGTACTTCATTTTGTTGCTTTTCCAGCATTAACATTCTCAAAACCTGCGTAGATTCGTGTGTAGAATGGATTTGGGACACAGAAGCGCTCTGGCTTTAAAAACTCTTCTGTTTGGCATTTGATTTCCTTGCATAACTCCTGTGGTTCTGCATACAGCGTATGTGCATGTTGCAAAGACTAAGGTCATTTTATTTGGTGCAGCTGGGCGCAGTCCTTCTTTTTTTATGCTTCTTAGTGTTCCCGGTGACATGGCCTCCCTCTCCATCATGCTTTAGCATAAAGCAAATGGCAGTTCTCAAGTGACCAGACAAAACTGTACAGAAATAGAGATATAATACACATACTGTGTGGGCTATGGATTACAGAGCGTGAGAACAGTGCATGAGTCAATACCTAAATGAAGAAAGATGCTGATGTGAACACAGATATATGACTCATATCTGTAAGAGTTGACATGCAGGCAGGCAGTTCATGAATCTTAATAATCAGAGATGAGAAGCAAGTAGGTTGAATGGTATTACCAAAATATGTCAGCGTAATGACATGTAAGTATTTAAAACAAATAGTCACGTTGACAGCGATGGATATAAGACCCTGACCAACTGGTGCCAAACCGCCGCTTCTCTCTCTCATCCCCTCCCTTTCCTCCTCAAAACCCGTGAGGTAGAAAATAGGGAGATATGAAGAGGTGGGGATGGAGGGAGATAAGCTGAGGTGGAGATAGAGACAGGTGAAAGAGGTTAGGGTCATAGCACATGCTCCTCTCAGCCTTCTCTCGCCAATGTTGTTTTATTAGCCCTGTCAGATTGTAATTTGCCCAACGGTAAACATACAGAACGGGCTTAATTAAGAATTTTTGAACGGGGATACGGTCAAGCCCGGAAACATTAGAGAGATGCAACCGGGTGTCGTAAAGATTGATTGAGACGGAGGATGGAAGGACATGGTTAGAAACAGAGGGTGGGGGGGGGGGGGAGAGTGGTGTGTATGTTACAACGGAGGGGTATTCTTGTGTTGCTCAGGGCAGTAGGGTGAGATAAGTTTGGAAAGATAGGGACAAACGATTTTTAATGCATTAACAACCCGGCTGTGCGAGGCAATAACAAGGACAAGATCAGCGTTAAAATGTTTGACATCCTGCTTCGAGATCAATGCGTCCCGGACAGGGCACACAGACGCAGGCCGCATGTACACCTCAACTACCGGCACAGATAACACACACACACACACACACACCAACCTTACAGGGCACAGAGCATGTGGATGGTTGCATGGGTTAACAGCCTTCAAACCTCAGGGCGATGTGTAGAAAATAAAAAAACAATACCTATATCCATAACAATATCCGCAGGTAAAAGCATCCTTAAATCAAAACAGAGAGGGAGCATCTGGAGTTGATTGTTGAGAGCTGTGTGCACTACGTAAAAGGCCAGCAAACTAAAAGCGTAATGAGCCTATCCATATCTCCCTGTGGACCTTAAGTTTGCATTCAATACATTATTTACAGCTGACTTTTTACTGAGGTATAGGTTCCTCTCAGGGGTGTTTACAGACTAGTGCTTTAACTGCTTTCCATTGCCTGCAGTTGATCTGAGCAACCTTCAGAACCTTCCAAGCTTGTTTCCCCACGTTTACAAGCCTGTATGTTTAACACGAAGCTCGGAGTCATTTAAATAGTGCTGTTGGGTGTTCTCGCGGGTGAAAGTAGCACAGATATACATTAAAAGTACTCTCTTTTTGTGCACGAGTCTAACACTGACATAACCAAAAATAACCTGCCTCCCTCTCACTTAACACACGTGGAAACTTAAAGGATGAATGCGTGTACAGACTTGGGCTATGTTTATACTCTCTAGAAAAAGAGACCTAGTTCTGAATTTTAACTCACATGTAGCTTATATAACAAATATTTTATGGACATGAAAAAGTATGTGGAAATATATATTTTGTGGGAAGAAATCTGACATGATTCAGATACCTGCCATTGCAACACTTGTCTAAAGGCACCAACTGGGATTTTTAGGGTTTTAATATTAACATACTGTAGACTGCTTACTCTTTTTTTTACCCTCTTTAGGGTGCTGGTAGTGCCCCGATGTGGGTTGCAGGGCCCTGTCACTGCCCAGCTTTCCCTCCAGCTTGAGGGTTTATTCATGTTTCAGGTTTATTATGCCTCATTTGTGCCCATTGCAGATGGTTTATGTGGGTGACTGAGTGTAAACTCAGGATTTAGATATGACTCTGCTCTTTAAAACTGGTGTAAAGCCGTGGCCAAAGACATCAGATATTGGCAAGAATTCAGAACTGAAGACCTGCGTTGTAAAATTCAGAATATATGATGAGCATAAATGTAGCTTGGGCGTAGATTTGATGAGGTCAAATGTAGTTGCAGGATTCTGGCATAAATCATTCGTCTGTGTGCTGCTTGTAAAGCACTGTCTTCTAGATCTGAGGGATTTTTTTATAATAAGCCCCCTCCTCCTCCTCCTCCTCCTCCTCCTCTTCCAGCCAGAATACACACAAGCTACTGTAGCCTGAGAAGTCCCTGCTCCCTTTGTCTTTGTAGTTCAGCAGCTCTCGTCCAAGATACTGTAACTTCTGGGAAACAGGGAGGTGTCAGCTCTCTGCTCACAGAGCACAACAAGCAAGAGACTCTTTCTCCATCTCTTTATGACGCTCTCTCCCTCTGTCTTTGTCTCCCTCTTTTCAAATAGACTATTTGTCATCTCTGAAATAGAGCATTTTAAAAATTCAACCTGGAGCCAACCCCCACCCTAACTCCCCTCTATTCTCACTCTCAATTCCCTAGACTCTGGCCAGCTACGATCAATAGCCTATTGATCAACTCTCTCCATTCCCATTACACACCAGTGCCAAAAGAGCCAACCATTTTCCCTGAAAAGCTGATCTGGAACATATTTGCAATGGTAAGGTTTCTCTAATTTCAGCGGGTTATTATTAAAAGCGTACAGTGTGTGAGTGCTCTGGTGCTCTGTGAGGTTGAGTGGTGAAAGAGGCTGAGAAAGGACCTCAGTAAATGCATTTACCTTTTAATTGAAAGGTATTGCACTGAAGTAGAGTAGAGTAGAGTATGGTTCTCCACTTAAGTAAAATAGGAAAGGTGAGAGCATTACCACATACGTAGAAAGTAATTCTTTTCCCAGTTGTTTCTACTTCATTTCTCTCCCCCGCCCTCTGTCTTTCTCCTCCATCTCTCTCTCTCTCTCTCTCCATAGACAATGCTACGGGCAAAATCAATACTGGAAAGGAAAAAAAAGAAGGCATATTTTTAGCTTAGTTATTATATGAGCTGTATGAGGAAAACAGTGTTTGTGGGAAAGACAGAAATGCCGAGGTGCTGATAAGAGAAAGATTGGGTGGGAGAGATACAAAAGAAGTGAAAGAGTGAGAATGATGGTGGTGGGCTGTGTAAGGGAGAGTCTAATGGAGATGGATCAAACGAAGGTGGAGATAAGATGGGGTAACTGTGAGAAAATGGCTGATGTCTTGACCAGGGATGTAGATCTGTGTAGCCGGCAGGAAGATGGCTGCAAAGAGATGTGTTGGTGAGGTTTTTGAGGATGTTTAATGTGTAAAATCAAGAACAGATTTATGTTATCTTAACTCTGATTTTTTACGTTTTGCCACACATTTCATGTACATGTATGTGGAGTTTGATTTGTCTTTGTCTGCTTTTCACATCTGCAAATGAGCACTAAATCACGCTTCCTGCACAACAACACAGCGCTGCTATTAATACCTTCTTATGCAGCTTTGCTCCACCTCTGTGTGTGTTTGTGCTCTCTGTGGATTGCTGTACACTCCGACTACACCACAGCCCTCACTTTCACTCCTGCTGCCAATGGCTTTCTGATGGACTCCCTCTCCCTAACCTCTTTTCGGGCTCACCTCTGCGCCGCTGTCAGTCAACCTCCAACCCTCCTCCCATTGGCCAGAGATGCTCTGTTGATCAAATGGCGGAGCTGTCCAATTGGCCGGTGAGCTCATGGGGGAAGGAAGGAATTGATTTATCTGTGGTATTAGGGGATCAATTAATCCCCATTGTGTGTGCCAGCACAGATAGTCCGATGTGTCTTATTTGGTATGGCTTGTTTCTGCTCGGCCAAGATAAGAGTCTCTCCCATCACTTCCCTCTATGAGCAACAAATCAAATCAAATCGAAAAGGATGACGGCACGCAGAGGGTTCCTCCCCAGGCTGTGGCTGGCTGATCACAATAAGGAAAGGCCATCAATATGAAAAGCAGTCTGTGCAGAATAAATGCCGCTCATTTGAGGGCTGAGATGTCTGCTCTGTTGCCATGACAATCCAGGGTGAGGATATAAACATCTTAAATAACTTGAGTTGTCTCATGACCCTATTTACAATTGATCAATTACACTGAATTCAAATAACACAGAAATAGTGTGCGCACAGCTAGAGCTGCAACGATTAAAGGATGGGTTCACGTTCGTTCTCAACACAATATGTACAATTCTCTGTACTTAACAGAATTATCTGTTAAGTTTGTACTAAAAACAAGTCAGACTGCGGAAACCTCCTATTAGCTTAGGCTAAACTTTAGGATGCATTTCTGCACAGAATAAGCACTGTACATTTTGTTCTGCATTAGGAAGGGATATCCTCACATCCAGTATGGACTTTAGAAATGATCACAGCCATCAATAACCCTTTACATATGGGCACGTGGTTAATGTTCTGCTCCCACCCTCTCACACATGAAAATTTCCTGCTTTTCTTTGTCTTACATGACTGTAAATTGAACATCAATGGGTTTTGGACAAAACATGACATTTTATAGACCAAACTCTTAAACGATGAATCGACAAAGTATTTCAAATCATTGATCAATAATAGGAATAATTGTTACCTGCAGCCCCTACGTACATCAGCATCTCAATCGTATATGACACGCATAAAGAAACAGCACCAAACACTGGAAGTAGCATACTGTACTGCACATTTCTGAGAGGGAAAGCAATCATAGCTAGGGGGAGGAAAGACGGGTCAATGGACCGATACTTGCCGATACTCACTCTGAGATGACAGTAAAAAGAAAAGGTAAGAGAGACTAGGACAGAAGTGGGTGCTAATTCCTACTTTTCAGTTTAAATAAAGATTGGAGCTGGATAAAAGCCATTAAGGGAGAAATCAGACAGGGCATGCTATGTAGGACAAGAGCTGACTGCAGGGAGGTGAGTGGTGGGATCGATACTCAGTCGATGCGCTCAACACCCAGCTCTGCACACACACACACACACACACACACACACACACACACACACACACGGAGGGGCATGTGGTATTGCCGGGCATCTGCATGTTTGTGTATGTGTGCAGCAGTGACTAATGGAGAAAGAGAGAGAGCCCGGAGAGAAAGAGCGCATGCAATATACAATTAACTCTCCTTTGAGTGAGGGAATATTAAACACAGGCTGCTTGTGCGGACTGTAATTTGTAGTGATAAAAGTATTAAAGTAAAGCACTTGGACAAAGATGGAAGGGTGGACAGCTGCAGAGATGGATTTATTTTTGGAGGCACGATACAGTTAACAAAGATAGATGTTTCAAAAGAGCGTCTTCAGCCCGAACCGGAGCCTCAATACGACTGCAATCACTCTGCATTCTGTCCTCCCCTCCTCTCCTCTCTCTTCCTCTTCTTCTTCTTCTCTCCCTCTTTCTTTTACCTTCTCCCTCCCTCCCTCCCTCCTCTCTCTCCCCCCTGCCTCCCTTCCTCACTCCCTCACTCTCTGTAGAATTGATCGACTATGTCTCCTCAATCCATCTCTCCCTCTGTCGCTTAGCAACGGGTGCTCTATCGGGTGTGGAGGGTGGGAGTTTCGCTAGGGGAGGGGTGGGTGGGTGGGTGGGAGGAAGAGGGGTAGGAGGAGGTGGGGGGGCATGTATGGGTAGGTGGTGGGGTTAAGCAAAAGCCAATTGTACTTGATTCCACATTTATTCTGACTGATACATGTTTCCCTTTCGTACTCTCCGTGTGAGGTTTTACTACTCGGCGGACAAATATAAAAATAAAAAAGATTTACAAGATAACAAAACGATACTGGCAGAGAGGTTTTTCACCGTTTATTCCATCTCATAAAAACATGTGCTGCAGTTGTAGCACACCGAAAAATGTTTGATATCGGAGCCAGGATGACTAGTGGTAGGTCAATGCCTCTGTTTTGTGCATCTGAATGTTACAAATCCGACTGAGCAGTCCATCACTTTCCCTGAAGCTGTGTCACTGTTTCATACAGTGAGCCGTCTCTGTGAAAATACCAAAGCACGCTGGTGTGAGCCTGCACTTTAAATTTATCTACGCCTCCTTTTTTTTCTGTCTCAACAACACAGAGAAAAAACTTCCAGGGTATTTCGGCTCATAGTTTTTTTTTTTTTTTTTAAACAATCCACATCTGCTCATTACAACACTGCCACTTTGAAAAGATGCAGGATTATAATAAACACTTTTTTTCCTGTATTATACCAAATTAAAACAAGTACATTATTTTGGTGCAAAAGTAATACAATAAATGTGGAGAACATAATAAACCCCTGTGGCCATGAGAATTATTGTTGTTCACGAATGCAGGAATATAATTTGAAACAAAAAGCTCTTTAAAGTGGTCTATGTACAATCCCTGAATTAACATGCATAAGGGAATAAGAATAAGCGCTGTGCAAGAAGCATTGTTCTGTTTTTAAGGCCTTATCCTTTTGATCTACACTTAATGTCTGATCCCCTTTGAGGAAGATGTGTAGGCTATTCTTTAAGCCTAATAAATCCAGCGTTAGCAGTGCTTAAGAAGGGAAAAAGCTGTGTGGTTTAAAACCAGGAGGGCAGGGGGAGAAGAACAATGAATAGTGCTCTTAACTAGCTTGTGAAATAATACACACACATTACAATCTATAATCACTCTAATCTAGAATCTATGAAGCCGAATATGTATAGATATTAGGGCCCCAGCTCGGAGCTGGAATTATATACATCCACATTACAATCTGTGATCACTTTAATCCAGAATCTAAACGCACAGAAGTACAAACGCGTGTGTGTGTGTGTGTGTGTTCAAAATTTACAATATATAATTATACATTTGGACCACGTGTACTGCGAGTTATTTTGATGAGTGATAGCTTTCACATAAATGCTTTCACATAAATGCTTTCACACACACACATACACACACACACACACACACACACACAATCCTGCATACACACACTCCAGCGTTTACGTGAAAGCCTATAGCTCACTACAGTTATATTGCACTTATAACTGTTGGTCAAACACAGACAGTGGACGGGTTGTAAACACAAGATAAAATATTAAAAATGTCCAAAGCTGTTTTGGTTCACTTGCATCTGTTCAGCTCTTTGACTCGAGTCAATTGACTTTCCGATCAATTTCAAAAGAGAGCTTTTGTCAGATATGTACATTATCTGTCTGTCTATCATATTGACAAACATACAATTTGTAGAAATTCTGAAACAACCATCTACGTACAGTAGATGTAAATCTATACTGCTGTTTATCTCAACAGAAGCAAAATAGCAAAAGTAATGGCAGCAAAATACAATTCTGCGACAACTATAGTTTACAAGGGGAATGGCACACATTTTTTTAAGATCTGGTGTTGCTTATGTTTTATTGCCTGTTTCTTTTTACTGTTTATTGTCTTATTTTTTACATTTGTACTTTTGTGAAGCACTTTGTGATCTTGCTCTGTGAAAGGTGCTATACTAAATAAACTTTACTTACTAACTACTTACACACACACACACACACACACACACACACACACACACTAAAAATAATATAATTTAAAGTCCTCTAAAACTTTGTCTCTGTTGGCAGACTGATAAAATGTGCATGAGACACAGAATTATAATTTTTATTCCTCTTCTCACTTTCATTTTTTGGAAGTTAAAAAAGCTTTTGTTATCTCTCTTTTTGTCTGTAATTTTAAATATATATTTTAACACACACACACACACACACACACACACACACATATATATATATATATATATATATATATATATATATATATATATATATATATATATATATATAATAGCACCCTCTCAGCAGTATACTGTATTTAGGCTGGTTTAAGTACTCCATAATGAAAATAAATAAATATAATGAAATCAAATAAAATAAGTAGTTATCTTATTTTAACATGGGTATTTTATATTAACTCTGAAGGTGTAAGGATTAAAATTAAAACAAATAAGAGCGGACTACTTACATTCCTGAATGATTCCCAAGTCTTATTTATCTTGTTTATCATTTTTGCTGTCAACACAATAAACATCCAGTCGTCTCATTAGCACTTTGAGGCCTCGCCAGCTGAAGTTGGAGGTGTCCGAAAGAAACTGAAAAAGCAAGTTAATCCGTATAACATTTAGTAATCCAGCCCAATCGGATCGATAGTTTATTGAATGTGTTTGTGATTAGTAGCTCTATTGATTGCAGTGACATCATGTGAACACACCTGAGTGATGGTTATTTCTCCAACAGCTTGTCAGAAAAAAAATAAATCTGTAGGGCTTCAATGACCCTTTATGACAATCTATATATATATATATATATATATATATATATATATATATATATATATATTTAATTGTTACTGTTTTAAATTGCGTTTCTTTTCGATAAATTAGACGCACTTTATTTGAACACATTCGTACTTTCACAAATTTGAACCAAAATAGCTTTATGAACGACACAGATCCACAAGGAAATAAGTGTAAACGATAAACTAACAAAATAAAAGCTCTAAACACCTTTAACCTATTTTTTGCCTTTTAATAGCAAACGGTCTTTTTTTATGTTTTTCCTCCTAAACTATCCTTTATAATATATATATATATATATATATATCCAAATGTATTATATAACAATTATTTATGGTAGAAATAGATGGAGAAACATCTTACCGTGCTGATTATTGATCGCAGTCTTCTGGAGGGCATGCCAGGCTTATTTGGCACCTGTTGTCCTAAATATTTTTAGAGGCCTGCTGCATTAAAAAGCGTCTATTTCTACATAAGTTGACTTTCATTTTGAGTGAAACCAAGAGCAGAGAAAAGATGTGCGCCCAATTCTTTCTGCCAATCGATCAGACTGCGGATAGATCGATATGGCACCAGGGCTATTGATCACTACGGTCCTCTATTGCTGGACGCTTTCAAATGCAAATGTACCTAAATAATAATCTGTGGAAACACACTAATTCCTTAACAAACTGCGGGCAAACGTTTTACAAACACAGCGATTCAATGCGCAACTGATTCTTTTTCTTTTCAACATTTCGGCCTTCTACATTTGGCCGCAGAGCTCTGACTGAGAAACAAACAGGTTTAACAGTAGGCTGCCGTTTAAAGATTTAACAGGACAAACAGGTAACACTCAAAATGCAGGGGGACATTGATTTGTAGCCTGTAGCCTATTGAAACTTTGTAGTGTTTGAAGGCAAAGCGATAAGTTAAAGGTGACAGTAAAAACAGAATTCACTTGACAAAATTTTGCCCCCCAAAAACAAATAGTCCCTGCTCAGCAAAATAATTGAAGTCTGAGTGTTTAGTGTAGTCAACTATAGTTGCAATTTATTTGAGAATTATGAGAATATTTCCACACGATATTGGGCTTCTAAGATGTTAAGGATAGTCATGTAAATCTCTCTCGCCCTCACACACACACACACACACACACGGTTACTTAAAGTAGAGCCATAAGCAAACAAGGCAGATGTTGTCAGGTTGTTTTTTCCCCAACAAGGCCATATCTCTCTCTCTCTCTCTGTGTGTGTGTGTGTGTGTGTACTGGGATGAGAGCAGCAGCGCCCCGTCCCGCTGACTTGCTCAGAGGCCTGATCAATGCGACATTACTAAACACTGCTACTTAACTTTTGCCAATAGCCAGATTCAAGTAAATATACTTTAGAATACATTAAGCGTGATGCATCAGCCACGGAGTCATTCAAGAAGTCATGAAAAGATTAGTCTGTCTCTATCGAGTGATTCCTGGGAAAATAGACAAGCTTATAGGGGAGAGTTGGCCCACTGCAAATACCTCTCATTAACACACTGGTGTTTCATGTAAATGCAATGAAATAAAAAGAAAGTTTTGAGGGAAGTAAAAATTACATTTTGGCAGCCTGCTGCATAAAACTATGTTCCTGTGTAAAATAAAATGAAATAAAATGTCTTCACACACATTATTACTTTTGAAAATCTACACATTACTTTCAATAATAGCTAATAATAAAAAATAATAATGTACAATAGAGTTAACATTTTAAAATAGGGAAATATAAATTGAATGCAATGTGTTTCTTACACTGAGAGTCTGCAGCACTCAGCCAAATGAAAAGCTCAGCTTAAACTTTTCAGCTGAGTGCTATGTGGTCATTTCCTGTAATGAAACTGCCTGTTGAGACAGGTCAAACACATAACAGGATAGACCCAACTTAAACCGTTTTAGCAGAAAGCATTTTTGGCTCTATCGATCCTTCAGAAATGCATCGAGCGGAGCTCCGGGTTCAGCATTGATTAGTTGATCAGCAAACGACAGCAGTGCTTAGAGATAAAAACAAAATGCTTTGGGCCTCATAAAAGACTTTAATGGTGACTTTAAAACAAGTTGTATTGAATTAGGTTCTAACAAAGTCCTATATAAAATATTAGGAAATTAGAGCTTTTTGGAATGAGATTCTATATTACTAACAAATAAATTAAAACACAAAAAAGACTCCTGCACAATCACTGCAGGCTGTGTGTGTGTGTGTGTGTGTGTAAAGTCGATGCCAACGTGGTGCTGAGGCCGCCTTGCCCGCTGTTATTAATATGAAATAAATCACCGGGTCTCTGCGGCATCGCCCCAGTCACACCGCAGATATCGACACAGTTAATATTTCATATTGTATTTGCCATAGGATATGCTTATTTAAGTATTCGAAAACAGTACATTAAAATACAAATTAAAACTGAGCTCTAGGCGCGTGCATAGATTTCTTTGGGGGGGTAAAATAGTTGGGTTTACTTTGCATTCAAATTTTATTTTGGCTTGCTGAATGAACGATTTGACCAAGCGGCGTAAAAGAGAAGAAAACAACATTGATTTAAAATTGGGGAAAGTACACTGATCAGTTCCCCACGCCCTGTTGACCCTGCTGTTTTAGCTGTTTGTGTCTGTGTGGAGTTAACATGACCTCGCATGGTGCAGTGGAGCCCATACTAAAAAAAATTGGGGGCTGATATGAAGTTTACAAGTTCTTGGTGAAAGTATAAAACTTTTCAGCGCGTTGTTTTGGGTTGTAAACCCTGGTGAATTAGGAGCAAGGAGCCAGCAATGAAAGTTAACATCCATCACCACCGCGACCAATAAGCTGCTCTGGCCGGCTGGCTGAGCACAGATGACGGATTCGCTGCTGTGCGGGCTTCGGTAATTCATTTTCGATAGCAGTGGTTGCTGGGATCAATACAGGGACATTAACCCAAGCGGACACTGCTGCTCTCCTGATGGCACAAGCCAAAAGCCACCATCCCCCGTTGGCAATCAGCGAAGACACAGTTTTTAGGGTCATTATTTGGGGGAGAGGAGCAGTGTGCCAAGGCCTCTGATATCACAATTCATCAGGGAAGTTATGGATGGCCCCGACCTCGCTGTTGGTAAACACTGGTCAGGGAAATTATTTTATGCAATTTGCAAATGATTAGTGATGCCACTTCCTGGATTGTAAGACTATTTTTTCCCAGCTCCGGGTCGAAATCCTAATGGCCTCATTTTACATAACATCGGTGTAAATGCCAAGGCGTGTTACTTGGTAACAGTGTTCACATATAGTTTACAGAGCAACTGGAGGCCTACTGAGGGCTGCTGTGGTTATCGTTGGCAACACACACACACACACACACACACACACACACACACACACACACACACACACACACACACACACACCTCAGTGTGTTCAACATGTCTAAAACTTGTCTACATGTCACAGAGGTGTTGATGCTGTGATTTTTTTTTTTTACAGTTCATGTGTCAGTACATCTCACCCTATAGACAGCAATTATATATAATAATAATACCACCGGCCTGTAACAATCCTGCAATAAATACTATATGTTTGTGATACGTATAATAATCAGATTTTGTTTGGACTGAGCTGATTCAAATCTGGTGATTTTCGAGGCCATAAAGGGACCAAATAACACGAAGCCTCTTATATTATAACCTAAATTAAATACAATATCACCACAAACTAGTCCACTAAATTACAGGCTGTAGATTGCAATATTATCAGTTTTAACAAGCTGAATATTGGAATATTGGCTATATTGCGCTGGACTCTGCAGGTGCTCATGACATCGCCTCCAACATAGGAAGCAATACCTGGAATTAATCTATATTTACTCGGTGTTTATAGGTGGAAAACAATTTTTTGACAACTTTAGTGCATCTTTATACACTCCTCCGTTTCCACCCAAAATTCGTGACTTATTCGTTAGCCCTTTACAGAATCCAATCCCTCGATCTCAACGTGCTGCTATAACGCATCCATATTGCGGGTTCCTGCAATAGGCACCAACCTATCGATGCATCTCCTGATCCATACATGCTTTGACATTGATGGATTGCTGACCCGAATTGACGTCAGCGGGCAGCGAGTTTCATACAGAAGTTTGCGAGGCAACGAAACATTATGTGAGAATTGATGTGAGGAGGGAGTTTGATTTTCGTGGCCTGGATCCGAGGAGCAAAGATGCGAAAGGGGTCAAAGCACTAGAGGCTATGATGAAATTAAAGTCGGCAGATTTATTCAGTAACATTTGCTGAAGGCAAAAAAAAAAATCACTCGTAAGAAAAAGTTATGAGTAAAAGTTTAAAACATTGGACAGAAACACTTGATCAGATTGCAAAAAGAGAGACGCAAATGTAATTTTATTGGGAAGATGGTTATCATTTAAACGTGTCAAAGGTCATGCACGCAGTCTGAAGCTGGAAATCTTGTGTTTTAAATATTAAAGAATGTGTTATTTACATCTTCAAATACAGTCATTCATTCAGTGGGCATCAAGAAGCCTCTTCGTGAATAAAAAGAATAACGGCGGAGGCTGTAAGCTGTGACCTCCTCTTCAAGAGTCGTGGTTTTCTCATTACACTCGTGGCCTGATGTGACACATGTCAATTAATATTTAACCTTCAAGAGAGGCATCACATGCAGTACTGGCGCCGTGTCAAAGGGTTTTATCAGAGAAAACGCGGAGCGAGTCCTTCTTATCCATCTGAGTGTAAATGTTGCACAGACTGCAGCGGATTGCAGGTCTGTGTTTTATCTTAACAAGTGTCTAATGCAATCTTATTCAGGAATTTGAGGTTCAGTGTGCAACACGAACAACCCATGACATAGGGGCCAGTGACGTCAGATTGGCCCCAGACAGAGTGCGCGAGTGCGAGGATAGCTACACCACGGGGGCGCGCACATGCGCACAGGCTCGGTCTCATCTTAACATGAGCGCGGGCACGTCAATATACACACAGAGAGCAGAGCGGCGCTTTGGGTATAGTAGAAGGTGCTCTACAACGGAAGAAATCCAGGCAGCAGGCGCACCTTCACACACTGAGCAGAGGTTTGCGGCGCAGTTTGTGTGGCGGCCGGGACCCGATCTTTTAAAACCATGCTGGATTGACTGCAGAGAGGCAACTACAATCAATGGCTTGGCTTTGAAATCGTTCAAAATTTATTGGAAAGGAGTGTGAGATAGAGCGACAGTGAGAGAGGGAGAGCAGCGAGGGAGAGAGCGAGACAGTGGCGAGAGGGGTGGAAATAAAGATCCTTTCAACGATGGAGCTTACAATGGAAAACATTGGAAATCTGCACGGTGTATCTCACTCCCATCAAACGAACGACTTAATGAACTCCCCACACGCGCGCCAGTCGTCGGCGTCGCATCGGAACTTGGTGTCGCACGGGCGGTCAGCCATGGTGTCCAGCATGGCCTCGATACTGGAGGGAGCAGGGGACTACCGCACAGACCACGCTTTGTCTGGCCCCCTGCATCCGGCAATGACCATGTCATGCGACTCCGGGATGAGCCTGAGCAGCACCTACACCACGCTGACGCCGCTGCAGCACCTGCCCCCCATATCCACCGTCTCGGAGAAATTTCACCATCCACATCCACATGCTCACCATCATCCGGCGCACCAGCGACTCGCAGCCGGGAACGTCAGCGGCAGCTTCACCCTGATGAGGGACGACAGAAGCCTCGCCTCCATGAGTAACCTTTATGGCCACTACCCCAAAGACATGTCCGGCATGGGGCAGCCTCTATCCCCTCTGTCCAACGGTCTGGGGTCTTTGCACAGCTCCCAGCAGACTCTCAGCGCCTATGGTCCTGGAGCTCATCTCTCCAATGACAAGATGATCTCCTCGGGGGGCTTCGAGTCCCACGCAGCCATGCTGTCCAGGGGCGAGGAGCACCTGGCCCGGGGTCTGGGGGGCCATGGGGCCGGACTCATGACATCCTTGAACGGCATACACCATCACAACCATCCGCACTCTCAGGCAAACGGGTCCATGCTGTCAGACCGGGACAGGCAGACGGTGGTGGGAGGCGGGCAGGGAGCTGGGTCAGGGCAGGTGGAGGAGATAAACACCAAGGAGGTGGCACAGAGAATAACAGCAGAGCTCAAACGCTACAGCATCCCCCAGGCCATCTTTGCTCAGAGGATCTTGTGCCGGTCCCAGGGAACTCTGTCTGACCTGCTGCGGAATCCTAAACCGTGGAGTAAACTCAAGTCTGGCCGGGAGACGTTCAGGAGGATGTGGAAGTGGCTCCAGGAGCCCGAGTTCCAGCGGATGTCGGCACTCAGGCTTGCAGGTGAGTGAGGAGACAGCTCCCAACCTGAGTGATGTGGAGGGATCAATTAGAAGTCAATGTGGCGAGACTGTCAATAGCTGCTCAAACAGACATTACTAGAAGTTATTAGTCGATTGTATCGAGTAAAACTTCATCATGACAGTTGGAGTGTTAAATGTTGGGGGAAATCTATATTTTGATTGATGCTACGATCCTTGATAGTATAAACACACGCTGTGCAACACTGGAGGTGTTATAAACAAAAGAGAGGAGGCATCTCTCAGAAGCAGACAGGGTGCAAACGCAGTCTGCACAGACGTGTTTGTTCTTTACGCACATATAGAGGTTTTACGCACGGACAGAGCATGGATACACATAGCTCTCGTCTTCTGTCTCACTCTCTGTCTCTCTCTCACACACACAAACAAAAAACACACAGAGCAACAGACCAAACAAAGGAAATCAAAGCAGGATGTGACCAAAATGTATTACACCTTGCAGCAATTACTTTAAAGGTAAGACAAACCTACACTTTGAGATCACTGTAACTCAAATAGTCCGTATTCCACAAACTTGATGTAATACTCTGACACCCCCCTCCTGGTCAAATAAGCGCGCCGTCGCAAACAAGAATCGTCTGAGGCCTGGCCAAAGACTCGGGGGAGCATGACCTCCTATGATCAATATTTCAGGTCCAGGCGTCCCATTTCAGAGTAGCACACTGATAAATGATCGATTTGGATCTGAAAGACAGAGACACAAACAGATGCGTTCTCTTCTCTGGCCTGTGTTGTCTCCTCTGCACACTGGGACGTCTTGACTCCAAAGTTGGTTTAGGGCCTGTTCAGCCATTCTGAGGCTGAAAAAATGTGTTTACTGTGGTTTGTGCGGTTATAAGTGCGGGCTCATTGGTTACAGAAAGGACTGGGACAAACCCTTACTGTCTCTCCATTGTGTCTTTCTATCTCTTTCTTCCATCGGTCTGATTTTTACTGCGCAAAGACTAAACTAAACACTAAACGCTGTGATTTGAACCCGGATCCCCGCCCCCTCTAAACCCTTTAACACTTAACCGCCTGATTAACAGGACGTAAATGAAAGGGAGAGACGTCGCAGTGGGGTTAAAACAGAGATGTGAGTGAGAGGTCCCCTCTCATTGATGTTTGTGTAAAGGCCCTGTTTAGACGTGTTGCGCTTCCAGACGTCAATCAGCTCTTCTGTGTCGTATTTCAGCGAACAGTTCAATTAAGCAGATATAGTGGCATATTTTAGTTCCAGTCAATGCCCTATTGAAAAGCACTTAATGGCATGTAAATTGTTCCTTTGCGCATTTAGTGGGGTTCTGGTAAATAAAGATTTAAACACTCCACAATTGTCTCTTTAAGTGCCACTGCTGTTAAAGCTAATTGGGCTGTGGGGTTTTATATCTTCCACAGTCGGCATCAGGATAACCCCCCCCCCCAATCCAATTGACACGTTGGAGTGGCAGTGCACACCTACTGCATATTTTAATGTGGCCAGGCCTAGGGCAGCCTATAGGTGTAAGGTGTGTGCGTGCGTATTGGGTTGTAGAATGGAAATTAGGGCTGCACTGTTATCTTAATTTGATCCAGTGGCGATAGATGTTATTAATTATTCTGTTTTAAAAATACATTTAATTTTACATATCCACTAAATGTGTTTATTTTTCTGTCTTGAATCAGCAGATTTCCGGGGCTTATTGTGTATTGTGCATTAACCCGCTGTCACAATAGGCCTCAGAGAGAAACCCAGTTGGGCAAAATGACAAATGACTTGTATGTAAATGCACGGGGCAACATTTTACTTATTGCATTTAAAATCACCATTATCCTCGGTGCGCATGTGGGCTGGGAGTGGGAGTTGGGGGGTTTGTGATGCTGAAAGTGAGGCTGGGCCATACTCGCTCGGCCACATCAATCAATAAATTCAAATTACTATTCCAAATTCATCACAGTCACACAAATCAATGCCGCTGCCCTGCTTAGCTAATGTGAAAATGCCAGTGTCTGCGCGCACACACACACACACACACACACACACACACACGACAATCCACCCCTACAACGAAAAACAGAGCAGAGATGGGCCCGTTTGGGGGGGAATGTGTGCCCTTCACGCTTAACATCTCCTGATGCCACGAGGGCAAAGACCCACAGGCCTTCCCACCTATTGTGTTCTTCATATGCAGAGCCATAACACCCAGGCCCAGTAAACAGCTTTAACCTTTGGGTGTCTTTTTATACATTTTCCGAGTATCTTAAAGCACATGTAGTCGGCTACTGTATAAATAATTAGGCAGTTTCATCGTAAAGCTGCACAAGTAAGAAAGACACCGGCAAAGTGAGGTTTGGGAGGCATTTAAAGATCGCATTAACGATGAAAACAATTCGTCTTTGCATCTGTGTTGAATTCCGCACTCCATCTCAATGTATTTGGTCGGGTCAATACAGCCCTGATCGATAAGGATAGCCAGTGCATCTATCAATTATCCCGCCTCAGCACTCTCTCCCATTGGTCTCTCCCCCGGAGCAGCGGGGGGAGGAGGGAGCCGGGAAAAGGGGGGAAATGGGACAGCTGTTATTTAAAAAAAACGCTATTGCACACCTTTTCCTCTGCTGTAATCATGTTCCATTTGTTGTGTGTAATGCACTCTCACTCATCTCTCCTATGGGCTTTGTGTTATACAGTCATTCGGTTAGTATTCATGCCTAACACGTCTTTACAAACAGGTGCTGGACAACCCAGAAAATATTTTATTATATCGCCAAACGCCCGGTATATCCGCTATATCCCCACAAATGGCGCGTTGTATTTCGCAGCAACATGAAGCGCACGTTCCTATTTCTCATCGTGGCACCGGATATCCTGTCCTACGCCTTCATTCTCTCGTGTGACAGTGATGAGGTGCCAAGGCATCCCTCAAAAAAAAAAAAAGGGAAGGGGGGGGGCGCAGTTGGCTTATTACCATTTGAATGGCCGGAGCACGTGCCAGGGTGCGCAGGTCAAGACCCACAGGACACGGAGGAAAAACATTGTGGAGAATGAGGGTGAAGAGGCCTTTATTCATGTTTCAATGGACTACACGCAGTTTACACAGGCCTAATCCTGGAGCAATACTCCTCCCCATCCACCATCCCCCATCCCCGTCACACTGCGCCCTTTCCCCTCGGCGCGTGCACCACTGCAATGCCTATATTCATTTTCCTGGGTAAATATATTTACATTGAGTTGACCTGCTCCCTTCCTTGACAGGCTATGCCTTTAATTTTAAAATGGGATTAATAATTTCGAGTTAAATTCAGGCTTTTATCTTATTTGGTTACATCAAACTAATAAAAGTAGAATATTTTAGAGGAAATAAGGCATACATTATTGCTTTTCTGCAAATGAAATACATTTATATTTGCATGCATGTTACCTAAAGAAGGTTACATGCTGCTTTTTATGTTCCCTCTACAAAGCATTTAGCATGAAGAAGCACATAGTTGATTCCTGCAGGTCAGTTTCAAGGCGCTGTCCAGAGTGCTGAAATAAATATGCGTCCACCACACTGAACTGCAGGACCTTCTCTCTGTTTTGAGGACAGTTCAAGGTGGTGAACGGGAGTTAAGATAAGATAAGATAAGCCTTTATTGTCCCACAGCGGGGAAATTTTTTCCCAATACATAGGTAATAGCATTCTTGTAGGCCCTAAACACCATTATTTCATCCAACAGCTTCCACCCATCGATCAATATTACAATCCACAATCGCGTCAATCACACCACCCTGCACCCTACTTGCCAGTCCAGCACGAAGACAAACGGGGTTTCCATTTAAATCACATCTAGATATTTGAGTGTGTGTGTGTGTGTGTGTGTGTGTGTGTGTGTGTGTGTGTGTGTGTGTGTGTGTGTGTGTGTGTGTGTGTGTGCGCGCGCGTGTGGGAGCTGCAGAATACAAACCGGAGGTCGTCTTTATTTTGGGATGCTCACCAAAATATCCAAGAGCAACAAAAATAGTCAAGAGCGGTGCTTCTCTTTGGTCATTTAAGCCAGGATAATGGATTTAATTGGATAGGGCATTAAGATGTGATTGATGCGTGTTAATCTGAAACAGGATTTTTTTTTTCATGAAGAGATGGCTTGATGTTAGCCTGCGAAATGATCGATTGGTAGTTTAATAATTGATGTGTGAGGGGAAGATAGGGGGGTAAACAGTGCAGCTGCGGTTTCAGAGCCTCGTTGTTCGTTAAGCACAGCAACGTGTGCTGTAAGTACTGAGACACGCATGTACAAGCATCGCCTTTGAAATCCTCTGGTGGGAGAGCAACAGTCATTTTCTTGAGGTTATACCTCGAGGCTATTTTGTTTAAATCCCGGGTTCAGTGCAGCTTATACCAGATGAAATGACATCTCACGCCTTGGCTTGCATCATTATCTGCAGCCCGACCAGGAAGAGGCTGGCCGTATGTGATGTCAATTAATCCAACTTTAAATTTGCATAAATCTTCATGTTGTAGGCAGATATGAATATTCATTATTGAATGCATTATGGGAAGTTATTTCGAAATGAGGACCTTTAAGAGAAACACCTACACATGCACCCTAAAATATGATTGAGTTTGTTTATCTAGATGACTGCTTCCTGTAAGATTCATATTCACCACTGCATGATGCAGGAAAATATCATAGCAGCAGCTACAGCCTGCATACGTGTCGCCTCCCCGTTTCTTCTCTCCTGTGTGTATGTGATCGGGATGTAGAGTGCGTCTGCGCCACATTGTTAAGGCCGATCTGGCGAGCCCTGAATCTGTATCGATTTCCATTCCCCCGGCCTCTGCTTTCCATCTCTGGAGCTGCGCCATGCAGCCATGCAACCCCCTCCATCTCCACCATGCAACACCATTTCCCCCATTAACAGCTCACCCTTCATAACACACAACAGAATGACTAATAAACGCGTGCTCTCTCGCTGGCTTGTTGCACACCTCGCCGCATGCTCCGGTCAAAACAGTCAAATGCTGACTTTAAAATTTGAGAGGTTCTATTTCTGTGATGGAGACGGATTAGCAGCATGAGACGACTTTAAGTTCACAGACGGTTAACCTCTTTTTCCCTCATTATACATCCCACCCACACTCTGCACACTCTGCCGTCCTGCACACACTGCTCTGACCAAGTCGACCCTATTATTCAAAATAATGTAATTTTAATAGAAATCAGATTAGTGGCAGAAGCAGGAGCCTGCACTGTCTCCCACGTCTTCACCCATTTCTCTTTTTAGCCACACACACACACACGCGCACACACACACACACACACACACACACACACACACACACACACACACAAACACACACACACCCCTCGTTCCAATTCACACTGGGGGCGTGTAGCAATTATAAATGCAGTAGAGGTCTGGACTCTGTACAGTCTTGAATATCGTCTCTTCTATTTTAAATGATCAATTCCTACGCTACTCCGTCGCCCCCTCGCCAAACCGGATCGATAGGAGAGAATGACCTTTAAATCAAATTGCTGGCAGAGTCGACTGAATGCACGCGGCTAGCATCAAAGGGTTAATAGCACCGCGTGCGTCCCCCCTCCCTTTCCAGGCAAATATACAAAGAGCCCAAACCTAAGATAATCATAATTAAATGACATTATTCGTCCTTGCGCTCTGCAGTCAAATGGCTACACAAAATGCTTTGAAAATGTGATATGAGCGCTGTGTCTGGGTCTGTGCGTGAAGATGCCATGATGAAAAAACAAATCATACTGTGGCTTTTGACCCGCCACAATCAGCAGCGGCTGACATAAGAGCCAACGCGAGTGACGGTTCCAAAGAGCAGGCTGTTGTGCAATTAAAAGGTTGACCAGACGCACATCAGCGTTGTGTCGATGGAGCGCAGCCCGCTGTTATGTAACGCCGGGATGCCCCCAAAAACTGAGTCTGCTCCGTGCGTCCTGCGCGCCCGCACTCACATACAAGTGCCACCGCTTTCCCTGCAACGACTGTCTTCTGAATAATATGACAGTTACAAAAGAGCCAACAGGGTTAGTTTAAAGGTACATTTTATGCTTTATCCAAACACTAACCTTCTTCCCCTCAGATTGGATTTTTACTGAGCAAACATTTACCTGAGATGTCAACACTCAGGTAACTGTGTGATTGTGTGATTTTTGCTGATAACATGTGTCAGATGTCCCAGAGTGTCCCACAGAGTGAAGAGTCTGATGCTTTGGGAAATAAGTAACGGATTACTTTTTTTTGGGCAGGGGGAGAGTGGTTATAAATCTGCGTCCAGCGGCGCTGAAGCAGCAGCGGGGCAGCGGTGTGTCCCGCACACTGGCTGCTTATCTGACGCCCTGACAGGCCATCGGTTATTAAAGGCCCGATAATGGCTTGTTTAATGCGCAGCCTAAGAACACAAGGCAAAGGCATTGTCCACGCAATTAAAGCGAAGAGAAGGCACGAATCCAATTGAACACTAGTCAAGTCATTTAATCTCCTATTAGGTGTTAAAAATCTCTTAAATCCAGAGAAATATTTCCGTATGTGGAGGCAGAATATTCCACTTATTTCTTACGGGGATTCACATGTTTGCATTCTTACAAAAAAGAAGAAAGTACGCTATTCCGGATGAAAAAGAAGAATATATATATTTTCCTTGCATCAAACAAAAAATCGTCTCTTGCACGTTTGTTTCACTCGTTGAAGGAAAAATTAAGATTTGAGAGCCAATACAAGATTACAACACTAATGCAGTCTGTTAAGGATATAGTAGTTTAGAGGTAAAAACAGAAATGTTCAGATGCTCCTGTCTACAAATCGTGTCTCGAGCTCGCCGGGCCTTTTTTAAAAAAAAATGAGAACCTACAGATGGTTTGTACGGAACCTCTGTAAGGCTTTCTTCAGGGGTCGATCACAACAAAACCGCAAACACACACACACACACACACACACACACACACACACACACACACACACACACACACACAGCTTATCGTACCCACAGATGCAACCCGAAACTCCGGTTGGGCAACCCCACACAGATCAACAAAGGAACAAAACGACTGTGAAATCAATTGATGAATGAATCGATGTCAGCGCATACAGCCTTTATATTACATGTTATTAAATATAACGAACAGGCCGCGGGTTATTCTACAATTAATAATTTGTTTAATTTGTTGTTTTACTGAGCCGATGTGAAAACGCTGACTGTTGTTTATTCAGTAAGTTTTTAAGGATTTCTGAATGTTTAGAAAAACACTGCAGGGTGTGTGTGTGTGTGTGTGTGCGAGTTGAGTGCAATATTTTTCTTTTGACAGACGAAAAAAACATGTATTACAGTAGATCAGACTGCAGACTTACATCATCAAATATAAATTCAAAAATTATTATTATTTACATTCTTATTTATTATTATTATTATTATTATCATCATCATTTTTAATATTATAGCCTACCACAGCTGTTTTTATTAGTGGTCGGAATTGTTGCACACAGAATTAATTATTAAGATTATTTGAGACTGTCCTAAAATAAATAAATAAATGAAGCCTCAGAGGAATTACCCAAATTTTTTCTTCTTTTTTTTTTTTATCAATTTGATTTGCAAAAGGCGACAAATGGAGCTTCGAGAAATAAATCCTATAATAAACCCTAATAAAAAAACGTAAGTAAAAGAGATGAACGTGCTACAGAATAATAAACACACTTTATTTATTTCAATCTAATATGTATTGTTTAGCAATGGGGGAAAATAGACCATATAAATGCAATTAGGTCACCGCAATAAGGGTGGGCTTAGAACTATTTCTGTTCACTCTCTCTTCACATGATTGAGTGAAGGCTGTATTGAATTGAATCATAGAAAATTCCTGCATATTGAAAACCTGTCTTGTCTCCCCGTGGAGAATCAACAGTATCATCTCAGTTTGCTGATTCTCCTGCGACAAATAAGAAATTAGCAGAGGAGTGACAGCTGAGACATTTGAAGAATATGAATATATTCCGATACACCCTGTGATGTAACTTTTGAGTCCTGGCACCGCATGAACCCCAGACGTGCGGGACTATTGACCGGTCACAGAGCGTCTCCACCCTCCAAATCCAAAATACACCCCACAGAGGCAGAGGATATTTCTTTAAATGTTAATTAAATGCAATTAATTCTTTATGAGGTGAATTGAATTTTAAAGCAGTTAAATAGATTATTTATCCGCTATAATTAAAAGTAATATGTTTGTGAGAGTATGAAAGCCTTAAAAAGCATTATTTTTTTTTTTTTTTCATTGTTTAATTTTTATTTTAACGTTTCATGCACGACCAGGATTCAGTTCGTGCACGATTCGTCTAAAATTCCTCAAAGTAACGACGCTCCTATAATAAATTCAGAAATGACAGAAAAACACACACAGCGGGCTCACACCTGTTGTCTGAAACCATGGGCCCGCCTGTCTCTACAAAATAAAGCGTCAGGATCATTACCGCTATCACGCATAACTGGTCAAAGCAATTATGAATCAAATCAATGATAATCGCAGATAAGACTATCACTGTAACAATGGAGCCACTCGCACAAATAAGTGGCACATGCAGACCAAGGCTGCTATTAAACTGGCAAAAAAAATGCAGGTTAAAATCCAGTCATACGGTTCTCTCAATGGCTCAGTGCATTTAATTATCTAAAACCTCATAAGGAGCGTGATCATCACAGGCAGCAGCCTTTACCGATTATTGATTTTTTTTTTTAGCACTATGCAATTTCTTAGCTTTACCACTGGGTTGCTAATAACACCTTGGTGTGAAAACAAAGCTAAATAAAATTATATTTGATCAGCATGTGCATCTCAAACTGACTGAGAGAACATAAAATGATGTTTCTCATATATATTTAAATAAAGATGTAAATCCCAGTGCAATGCATGGCTGTGAGAGATGATACGGCTAATCTAAAAAGGTAAAAGTAAAATGTTGCAGGCAGGCAAGCTGAGACTTGGAGGACTGAGGTGGGATGTGGGCGAACGTGTAACCGAGTTCAGGTTGAGTGTTATTGAAGTGCTGGAGAAGAAATGCCTCGCAGCTGAGTCGCCGGGAGAAGGCAAACAAACAAATTGTGTCGCTTTATCAGTATATTAACACCAATTCTCACTCATTACATTAAGGAGTATTGAGCTGGAAGTGTTTTGGCCTGGAGAGAGAGGAGGGGGGGAGGGGAGCTTGGCATTGCCCTGCAGCCAGCATGAAATAAATGCCACAGTATACAGAGAGGGCCGTGCGGATATACACGCTGCTATCAATCTTTAGGGGCAACAGCCCATGCCAAACAGCACAGACGTTACTTAATACATAGACTGAAGCCTAAACATCAAATTGCCCAATCATGCTTCTTCCAATCTGGAGAAGAGTGCAACTACAAGCAAACTGGCCCCTGCATAGATTAATAGTGAGGGCAGGATTGCTTTCTGCAGTGTGTGTGTGTGTAAACGCGCCGAACCGTAACCGGTAAACATGTTTATTGGTAAATTAATTAAATCAGCAGACATTGACCCCCGTCTGCTTTACAAACATGGCTCCAGGAGTGGATTTCAAACCGGGAGGAGGGTTTGGAAACCGACGAGCAGGAATAATTCCAGATGCAGATGTGCAGCCTAATCATGGTTTCATAAAACACTAAAGGCGCAATATCAGGCCGCTTGACTTTCTCATTATGAGCAGGAAGGGCAGCGGTGATCAATAGATGATTAATGCTCAAGATGGACTCACATCTGCAGGGACCAACGGAGGAGGCCTGAGACAGCTGTGGGCACGCGGTAAACACACGTGGAAACAGGTGATGATCGTTTACTTACGTTCCCTCTCCGACCCTCTCGGATTTTATAGTCCGCAAAGAAAGCCGGATCATCACGCTTCCTTTCCTGGCGTGTTTTCGCGTCTCCACCCCTTCATGAATCCCCTCTCCAGGCCCACTCCCCCACACACCCCCCCCCCCCCTCCGAGGCATAATTAATTGGACGAACTGAATTTCACACACGAATTATTCACGAATCTATCGATCGATATTGAACACCCAGGGCCTTTCTCTTAACCTCGCTTGGTTTGTCGTGAAGCAAAGAATATTAATGTCATCAGTGGAAAAAGAAATGGGCCTAAGTTATACCATTTCCATCCGAGCAGAAAGGATAAGTTGAAAAATCACTCATTAAGGATTTTGATAGTTTAAGAGAAAAAACTGCGTGGCCTTCAAGTCGATTCAGGAGGCCCTTGAATTGACATTCATGGAGATTAACTGGGCTTCTGCTTTGCATGCATGGGAAATAATATTACAATAATATTTTATAAAATGTAAATATGCACTACTGAACTAAACGCGCAGTAAAAACAATGAAACCCAGGATGAACATGTCTTTGTTAATCAGTCTTTGTATGTTTGTGAGGAGCCCGAGGGATCCATTCAAAGTAGGTCAGCTCCCGTTCACAGCTCCATATTGCGAGTAATAGAAATCACATTTCTCTCTGCCCGTGTAGCAGCAGCAGGGTGTACACCTCAGAAAACACTCAACACCAAACCAGGATTTCTGCTCTTGTCCGGTTGCTCTTTGTGCATGAGTTTATGTCCGTCTCTCTGCTCGGTGCCTACTGTAGCTCTAAAAGCTGCAATGATCGATTTTTTTTTCTTTTCTACGCTGAGCTTGGTTCAGTAATCAGGGCCCCCTTCCTCACCGATCGATCGATATTGATTACTAAATCCAGCGCCTGTAGCAAAGGCAGCGCACTATGGCGCCCCGTGCAGCCGGGCCACGGCGAGAGCGACACCTGCCGACCGAAACGGCACAAAGCAAGCGGTCGATGAGGAGGCAGGACGTGACTCGCCGGTGGAGAGAGAAGCTGGGACTGCCTGAGCTTGTTGTGGAGGCACAGAGAGAAACACACTCCCCCTCCCCCCGGCTCACTTTGTATGTGCTTCTTGCACAAAAAAAGACTGGATATAAATTCAGATTCTTAACCTTTGGGCATTTAAAAAGAATAACATCCTAAAAACTGTAATTAAAAATACTGACTGTTAATTTCCCAAACATTTTACCCCACAGATGTCTTGGCTTCTTAAAAACAAATCCGTTCATAGATTTTGGAAGAATTCCCCTTCTGTAACTACAGATTCACGTTGATTTTACTGCCTGTAAATACACATATTGACAATGAGACTATTCATGAAAAGCAAAATGTTCTCTACTTTGAAGAAAGTAGATAAAATAAGTAAAGTAAGCCAAAATGTTGCTTCTTATAAAGCTCCTTTGATTTATTTTCATTACAAGAGAAAAAAAATCAAACACTTTGCATTTTAAGATATATGGCCAGTGTGTGTGTGTGTGTGTGATTACCTGTGCAAGGTCACACATCTGGACAAATCACAGCAGGAAAAGGTCACACTCTGAAGGGAAGTAAAGGATATTCAGGCCAACTGGAAGCTGCATGAAATAAATGGAAACTCGGTGTGGACTTTATATTGAGATATTAATAAATCTGTATTGATAATAATATTAACTGTTTGCTCCAGCAGAAAAACAAACAAACAGAGGAAGTGATTCTAAAATCAAGATCCAATATAGAAAAATACTGTTGCATCAGTTACTGTACACTAATACACATTTGTAGTTATATTTAATATTATATACTAATAATACAAGTCAAAAGTGTCAGAAAAATAATATGTAAAAGGGAAAAGAAATCTTACTGCAGCACTGTTTTAGAGCAGATGCTCAGTGAGGTTGAGGTCTAGTGACTGTAAAGCACTACTCACTGCTCCTCCTTGGTCTTCAAACAGGCCCTGCATGTTTAGGCTCATTGTCCTGCTGGGAAACGAATCCTCTTCCACACAAGTTAGAGCCAGAGAGGGGATGGCATGTCTTAGCTTAGCTTCTCCTTGGTCAGTGGGGAGCTGATGCAGTGCAAGTCCCCAAATGTGGAATAAGTAGAGCATCCTCACATGTGGACATTTCTAAAATAGAAAGCGTGTTTGCTCACGTACGCTTTGTGATTAGAAGTTAAAACTGTGATTTGAAAACAAGAATTTCCTCCAGTCTAAAATGTTTTTATTTGGTAATTGATAAATGTTAGACTTTCATGCTTCATTGTTGAGGGAATAGTTTGAAAGCTGCTATTCCCCCATCAAGGCTGCACATTCCCAACCATCTTTCACTAACTGCAGTACGTGTTATCTGCTCAGCTGGGTTTGTTTCTTGGATGCAGATGTTGTTCTGTCTTCGTAAAGATGTCAGCTTAATATATTGGTTGCCAGTTATAGTCACTGTAGGTGAATCATACCAACTAGAGAATGTGTTAGTTTTGCTTTGCTTTTGCCATCATAAATGTTCAATTAGAGTGCAGTTTGATGCTGGGGTAGATTTTCACCACTGAGGAGAACAATCTGACCTCAGATGGTTTAATTTTTTTATTTCATCTCTTCTGACACTGACAGGGTTAACTGGAAAACATGATAAAACATTTATCAATGACAAAACACAATAATGTATCGGCTGCATTATATGATATGTATGAATATATTATTTAGTAAGTGCCGCTTCAGGTTTATAAGTAGTTGGATGATCAAAACAATTCACACTATATATTTGAGGAACATACCGTACATGTTAGTTGAATGTTTGGTGTCAACAATTTGAGAAAACCTCCCCAAATGACGTAAATATCTCATTTTTACACAAGCTTTTCTCAAAAGTCAATCAGTCACGATTCATGCATGATTGAATGAGAAGTATGAACTGATTGCATTTAAAAAAAAAATCTAAACATTTCTTGATACTGGTCTCAGACCAGAATGTGTTTTCAAAGATGAAGTTGACATATTGATGAATCTATTTTTCTAATAAATCCATCCATCATGTGAGTCGGCCTGCCAACGTTTGTCCCTGGAAACGCTGGATAATATCTTGCTTGGTATGTGGCTGTAAGTTAGGGCCACTTGAAGACAGACATTTTTGTTCAGGGTTGGAAAGTGCTCGTTATGTCATTATATTCAGAGAGACTTCGTTAAAGAAAAAGACAAAAGATTCCCTAACTAAAGCTTTAATGGTCTGTCCTGCTCGTCCTGTAGCGTCTGACCTACTGAGACTTACCTCACAGTGACAATGTGAATAATTTCAGCTAAAGTCCAAATGATAAAAGGACATCCTCCTCCTCCTCTTCTTCCTCATTGCCTTAATGTTATAATAAATCAAAGTATTATATATGACGATATACATAGTGTACATACAAGCATGCATTTAGACAAATTTGTATGTGGCATATTAGCATGTGTGTGTTTGTGTGATGTGTATATAGCTGCAGTGTTGATGTGAAATATGAATATGATGGATGGGCCCGTGTGCAGGTTAGACGTCTGTAGTAAACAGATTGGACTGCAATGGCTGATCAATGGGCTCTGTTCCACTGTAATTAGACACACAGCGCCACTGCTTGGCTCCAGCCACTTCAGCATAATCACAACCTTCCCCCCAAACACACACACACACACACACACACACACACACACACACACACACACACACACACACACACACACACACAAGTAGAACATAAGAGAAAACAAAATCTGTTCTTAAATGCATCGAGACACACACACATATACACACACGCAGCGTGAGAGTGAGACATTATTGAAGGCGAGTATGAAAGTATCAGACAATACCAATGGCAGCAGGTGGAGACCCCACAGGGATGGCATCTTTCTCTCTCTTTCTCTCTCCAATTTGCTCTCGTTTTATTGAGACAGTAGGGAAGCTGAGAGGGACACACAGTCCGTTCTGGCAGGATTCGATCCTCTGCCAGCAGGGGAACATGTGGCTGCAGAGGTGGTGCCTTAACCTTCCTCACACACACACACACACACACACACACACACACACACACACACACACACAACTCCTCCTACATCATCTCTGGGCGCCATTTCTGCCTTTTTTTTCCTCCATGCTGCACCTGTCTGCTGCTCTCCACCCGTCTCCTACAAATACTTTGAGTTACAACACACTTACCCACAATACAACATTCTATTAACTATTCATTTCTGTGTTCGCTGCCTACAACCCCACCAACCCCTCGGACCCCCTCCCAAACGTAAAAGAGTACACTCGGTGTGTTTTCTTTTGAAAATTGCTCTGCGTATGGGAAGGGGCTCATAGCAGCCGGTGCATGCACCTCTTGAGTGTTTGTGTTTGGAGGAGGTAATACCCTCTCAGAGCTCAATAGAGTGGGCTCCAGTGGGCTCTGTTTGAAGTAGCAGACTGTAGACCTGCTGGGGGGGATTCTGACCTCAGTCCCTACAGAGAACCCCCCAATTCCTACAGCAAAGTCGGTCAATATCTCTCTTTCTCCTTCACTCGCTACCCCTCCCTCCTCTTCTCAGCTCCTCTCTTTGGCTCTTATATGCACACACACACACACACACAAATGCACACACTTTGTCTTACTCCTCCACCTTTTCTGTTCTTTTCTCTGCAACCTTTTCTTTCCCCGTGTCTGCCCCTCCTCTATCTCTCATTTCCACACACACTCACACACAAAATGCTTACTTTTGTGCAACAGTCACTCAGTCCCCCATTGCGACTCAAACTGCATTAATATTGAATCAAACAGCAGTGTCTCCAGCTAGCAGGCAACAGCCAGTCCCGCCCCCTCCCCTCCTCACCCCATCTTTCTCTCACCGCAGGCTGGCTCCCTGTCTGCACTCTGCAGGATGGAAGGAATATTCCCACTGGGCAGGAGGCATGGATTAGCTTTAAATCAACTTTAATATGGCAATAGAGATGGAGCTGTAGAATCTTTGCTGGTGTATAAACTAGTTTTTATGTGTTTAAGTATTGGCTAATGATAATTTTAGTTACTTTACTTCCCTCCACCTTGTGTCTTTGTTATCTAATCGTGAAAATAATCACTTTTGTATATTTACCTTGCTTTGTGTTTTCTTTCTCCTCTTTGCCTCCCACTCTCATCCCCATCCCTCCCACCGCTGCCATCCACACCAAGCCTGCAAGCGCAAAGAACAGGAGCAACACAAGGACCGCAACACGGCGCCCAAGAAACAGCGGCTGGTCTTCACTGACCTGCAGCGTCGCACACTCATCGCCATCTTCAAGGAGAACAAGCGTCCATCCAAGGAAATGCAGATCACCATCTCCCAGCAGCTCGGCCTGGAGCTCAGCACCGTCAGCAACTTCTTTATGAATGCGCGCCGCCGTTGCGTGGACCGCTGGCACGATGACCACGGTGCCAGCCCCGGGCAGCCGGGCACATCCGCCACCACCTTCTCCAAGGCCTGAGAGGAGGAGAGGACCTTCAGAGGGCCGAGGAACCAGGTTGGAACAACAGGCAACATGGAAAACTGGCTGTGAAACCTGTCTATAACAACCCTACCTGGCCTGGACTGTCTGAATGTGTCCTCTGCCTGAAAAATCCTTTGTGCCATGCAATCATCTTTTTTGTCAGTCAGATTTTCAAGCTCTCACCTGAAACAAGCATAATCTAAAGGTGAATTGTGAAGTCAGGTCCACTCTGCATTACTCACATAAGGACAATCATTGATTCTGTCTTTTTTGAAAGGAAATCATTTTTATGGCATCTGACAAAGTAAAGAGACACCAAAGATTTGATGTTTTTGTTGGACGGTACCAGACATATGCCGGCCTCCTTCACCACCCAAGTAGCCACTGATTTCTGCTTTTCCTCCCAACTCACCTCCTTTGTGTCTGCCTCTTTAGTCTCTCTCTCATCCCCTCTACGCCGGCACACGGAAGCAACAAGGGCGAAAGAACGGCAATAAATCTGACAACAGAACAGCACATAGCCTTATTATCCAAGCCCCATCCTGCACACACAAGGCCGTCATAAAGAAAACAAGGCAGCCTATGAAAAAAACAACAAGGCTTTCCGATTCTCCGCCTCTACCTCCCCCTCCTCCTGTAGTCTCCTTCATTCCTCGGCCAAAGGTATTCCCTGATGGCCAGCCATTTCAGAGAGCAGCTCAGCCCGATCATACGGCAAACTAATGAATTGAAAAATGAATCGATGCAGACAGAGAGAGCGGGGCCTTGACCCCTCCTGAAGGTGAAACTCAAGATGCTCGGCAGTAGATACTCAGGTCTTCCAGGCCCAGGTCTATATTTTTTGCACAGATGTTGGAGGCCTGTAGGGAGACATGTCATTGTTACTCTTAGCCCGAACCTAGAGTCTGTGTTTCTCTGACCAACGGGAGAGGCGGGTGAGATGTCTGGACATGCTCTTTGTTCTGCTGGGAGCTTTTCCTCTGATCAATAACTGAGAACCGAGCGACAACAACACGCTCGGGCATCCAGCCAACTACATTACAGCTGCATATGAAAAGCAGAATGTAAGAGGAGCACATGGAACCCACTGGAGATGGGGACACAAAGGCCTCATAACAGCAGCAGCAGCAGCAGCACAGCTCTCCCTCCCCAGTCCTGCCTGTGCTGGCAGAGCAACAGTGCCCCCTGCTGTCGATAGCAGAGACCTGTATCCAGCAGAGCAGCAGGGCTGAGAGTGGAGGAGAGGGAGGGAAGAGCCACTAGATGCTGAGGAGAAGTCATGGCACAACACATTCAGGCCCTCACAGCTCTTTGAAGGCAGATCAATAGCTAACCATTATCCTATTGTTGTTCCTCATCCAACCAGCACTGGTGAAGCCGGAGGAGGGGGATGGTTAAACTGAATGCTGAAAACGCAGGGATTTAGCAAAGGCAGGGATTTATTTAGCCAATCCAAATCTTAAAGAACCCATAAAATACAAGTACAGAAACTACACAACGAGGGGATAGAAAAGTACAACAGAGTAAAAAGTAACAGGAAGGATTACTGAGACAGACACATTTGAGGTGCAGTGGAGATTTAATTTACATTATTTTGGGAGGCTTCATATTTTGTCAAATCATTCTTCCATCCTTTCATCCCATCGGTTTGCAAAAAAAAAGGCTCTCAACAGATGTGATTCAAACCAAATCTCCTGGTTATTCCCACACAAGGGTTATCAGTAGCTAACCCAAAGCTAACCACCACACTAAGCTGTCAAAATGCTACAATAATTAGTGCCAATGCTTACTGCCTTAATGCGAATCAAAGAATATGGTACTAGGGTTCACACACAGTTACAGTGCGCCCCACTGATGACGGGCGGTGTGTGCCATAGCAACCAACAATCAGCTTTTAACTGAATTAAAATATACTTTTTTAGTAAAAAAATGAAAAAAAGAATCAGATTTTAAGGCATACAATAACCAAACCTCAAACGACAAAGATACCACACATACAGTGTGTGTTACAAATACAAAAGAAAATGTCTCCAACACATAACTGGACACATTTTGAAGCAGAAGAAAAATCTCTCATTCTATCTTTGGTTCTCTACCTCCTCTGTCCCTCTAACCCCATTGCCCCCCCCCCCCCCCTTCTTCTCTATATTGATGCGGGTATTTAATTAGTACCATAGACACAAAGTTTCTATTTCTTGTTACTATTGTGCTCTGTTGTGCATAAGTAAGGCACCTTGTTGATAAATCAAAAACAAAAAAGGAAGGACTTTTTAAAAAGGAAAAAAAAAGAGGGATGCAAGGACCGAGGCCAATGAAGGCCGTATTTTTTTTCTTTTTTTTTTTTTGCATTCTATGTGAATATAGACTCGGACGAGACATTTACCATGAGAAAGAGGGGGAAAAAAAAGAAGAAAAACAGGGAGCTGCTGAAGAGAAGAATAAATGACGGACGCTCTCTCTCTTTTGGCATTCATGTCAGAACTGTGGTACTCTCAGCCCCCTTTCAGCTGAGCCCCAAGAATGGGGCAAAACGGAGGGGGACAAAACATGACCTCCAAATGTCCTGGCTGATTCAGTGTGTTTTATTGGAGGGTGGGTGGGGTTAAAGCTCGGGACTCAATAGTTATCTGTATGGTCTTAAGATGCAACTGTAGCATTTCCAACAATGTAGTCAGATTAGCGGTGCAGATTAGATAAGAGATGGTCATTGTAGAGGAGTTGATTGAGAGGTACTGACAAACTTCACGTTGCTGTAAGCAGTGAGTTAACGTCGCCAAAGGATGATGAGCTAAAATCGATTTGTGGTATACAGTTCAGTGAGCATAGGTAAATAGCTAGATTCAGCTCTAGGTATTAGGCTGACAAAATGACATTTGTTTGTAGTGAGAACCAATGTGGCTACCTCACTAAGCTGAGTGGTTTGTGAAACCGCCACTAATACCAAAGATACTGCAGCCTACCGGTCCCAAACTGCCTAGGGGGACACACAAACCAAAAAAAACCCACAACAAAACAAAACAAACAAAAAAAGAAGCCCCCCCTCTTTGCCCAAAACCGTTACAGACAGACACACTGACGATATTACACACACACATGTTCGTACTAACAGCGCAGTCAGACTGCATTGTGCCACATAGGAGGAGGTGGCTGCCTTGCAGACAGAGTTGAGTGCCTTTTCCCTTCAACCACGGGTGGGACTGCACTGGACACACACTCACACACACACAAACACACACACACAGCCATGCGTGTGCATGCATATAGCTGCACAGCCATTTACAAACTCACATTCAGACAATGCACCCATAATTGGATGGACAGAAAGGGGGGCTAAAGAGAGGGACACAGAGTGGGGGCTGTGTCAGCATTTTCTCCCATATTGACTTTCCATCTTGATACACTAGAATACAAGCACTTTATCATGTAGAAAGTCTATAAAACATTTTCTATACACTATTTATTTGAAACAAAATTATATGTAACTCCTTAATCTGTCAGTCTTTGTTACTGTATCGTTGATCTTCTAGTAGCTCACAGCCTTTGCGTTTCTTTTTTTTTTTCTCGGCCCGGTGTGCTTAGACTCTCAGCCACTTTACCTCTCTCGCATCAGAGATATTTTTGTGTAACAGAGAAAGAGGGGGGTAAAAAGGGCAGGGGCTTTAAGCGCTCAGAGGGCTGTAGTTGTAAAACCTTACCACTCTCCACTGCGTGCAAGCACAGAGGCTGCACTAGAAAAGTGTGGACACTGACAGTTTATAGACACAAATTCTCTCCTCCCTCCACCTTGTCTGTCCAGTCGACCTCTCCCCCTGGCTAGTGCTAAGACTCGGTAGGCGTGTGTTGACAATTAATTCTGAAATACCTCAAAAACCTTTCATGTAAACTTTATGTAATTTAGACTGAAAATAATACTGCTAATGATAACAATGATTATGAAACTATGATACTATGATAGTTAGTTTTGGAACTTGTGACTTGAAGCTTTATACTGTTAAATTCCTTTTATTTGTTTGCTCATTTTTCTCGTACGTTCTCTTGTTTGTTTTTGCTACGGCATGTACTTACTGTTTTCATAAAGGAAAAGACATTGTGAATGTTTCTGTGGAGGGTTACATGAGAAAAGAAGAGACAGAAGAGAAGGCTAGAACAGAGAGAGATGGGCAAGAGCTACTCACTTCAGATGTTTAGTTCAAAGCTCTGTCCAAGGCGGGTAACATTTAAAGGGGGAAAAAAAAGATATGACAAAAATATGATTTGGGCTGAATTCTAAACCAAAAATTTGATGTTAAACCAAAGGAGGAATAACCTTTTACTCATTGTTAGCTTTCTTCTGCCTTTAAGTTGTCTTTTCTCTGAAAAAAAAAACAATTTCACAGTTACTTTTGAAGGTTCCTGGGTGTGTTCAAGTGCTCCTGATGTTCTTAGAATATTAAAGACCAGCACCTCCTATTGAAAAGAAGGTGCGATTTTTTCTTTTGTGCATGGATATTGTATAACTGTATAGAAACCAACAGGAATGACCTGTGATTTTGTGGGGAGAGGAGGAGGATGGAAAGACTTGGGAGTGGGTGGAGAAGGGGTGGGGGATATTTTGGTTATCAAAACAAAAAAAAAAGGGTGGGAGGATTTGGGTTTAGGCGTTGGAGGGGTCCTTGTTTTTAGAATTTCCGTCACTGTTGGATTCACTGGTTGTGTGCATGTGTTGTTGCAACCCTTCCCCTTTCCCCATGTTTTTTTGATGTATATAAATCCAGACAGTAGGGGGCAGTGTGTGCTGGGGGAGGTCAAACTCCTCTCCTCCCAATCAATAGCATTCAATCTTCATTCCTCAGCTTGTGGTCCTCACTCGGGTCCTGAAATGTGTGTCTTGCTTTTCCAAAGACAGGCTGTTTACTTGGAGTTAATCAGAGGGACACACACAGGCCCGAGCGGCCTTGAATATACCTGTATGTCTGTCTACATGCTTTTCTTCAATCTGTGTATGTGTGTTCATTTGTACCTATGTGAAAGACAAAGTGTTTCTTTTTTATGTTCCTTTACTATGGGTTGCAATATTTGTCATGCGAAAATTTGAAACCATTTCTTACTGACTGACCGACCAACCAACCGCAGTACCATTTGGCAACTGATAACCTAACCCGAAATGTCATCGGCATTTTCTGTCAAACAGCATATGTGTGCGTCATTTCACAGTGGTGATTGACAGTTGCCAATGGGACTGATGTAGACACCCCCAGTCACACTGTGCTCTCCCTCTTCTGTTACCTGTTAATCAATCAGAACCAAGTGTCTTTGTGATGGTAGAAGACAATCAGTTTCAAAACAAGAAAAAAGGTAGAGAGAGGGCAGGCCAGTGGGGAGGAGGAAGGGGAGGATGGAAGAACAAAAATCAGGGGAAAAGAGGCTCTCTGGATTGTGACGAGCTGTAGTGCCCGACTGCCAAACGACTGCCCCACCGCCCCGCCGCTCTCCAACACATCCATCTTCCATCCATCCATGTTCAAGCTCGACATGACTCGGTTACACAACGCTCCAAACCAAAACTCATTAGACATTTGAAATTCACTCCCTCCTCATCCCCTGTCACCTTTCGCCCTCCTGTACTCCTACTGCCACAATGTAGTGCACTGCAGGAGTAGAAAACAAGAGCTGTGGTGCAGAGTCCATATTTCCCATCATCCACCACGATTTCCTGCTAATTTAATGATGATGTAACCAGCCGCGAGGAATAAAAATGGCTCCGGTTGGTGGCTTTTGCACAGAGAACTATGCAAACACCTGACCCCCCCAATCTTAATCGTTGCTGCTGGGTCAGAGTGTACAACCCTCAACCCCCCAGTCCCTCCCTTCCCTCGACATTTAGACACTCCCGCTCACACTTTGAACTCATCACCTTTTCCCACCACCCCCACCCCCCCATCCCTTGAGCCCCAGAGTGGGCAGAGAAACCCCCCAGTCACTCAGGGTACAGTAGAGAGTGGCTGGGGAGAGAAGCGCACTACAGCGCCCCATGTTTCACTAGACTGATGTCGTACAGCTTTACATGAATGCCCCAAACTGCCATTGACATCAAAATGGAGTCCATGTTGATGTTTGCAAGCTGATCCTCCCCGCTCATGGCTCCATTGTACTACAATGTTAGACTGTCTTTGTCCCCAGCGCCAAGGAAGGGCCACAATCAATGCAAAGACACTTACATTGTACTTACTTAAGTTTACAAAGTCGTCTGGAGATGGTGGCTTATATTGCACTCGGACAGACAGACAGACAGACACACAAACAGACACAGGCACATGCTGGAGAGGGTGAGTCTGCCTTTTGAGAGTGCTTGCTGAAACCAAAGATGAAATCAGAGGTATGACAATCTGGCTACCAAACCTAGAAGACAATGTTCAGCTCTCTGGGCTGCTCTACGGGTCCTGTGATTTACCAGCCATGTGGACATTCCACCTATTGCACTTAAACACACATACATATACACACCCTGGTGTAAACTCCCACACACACCTCCACCCACACAGAAATGAGGGATAAACCCACTCACAACGTCTGGTCAGAAAGCCTCTTTTCCCTCCTCCCACTGCAGAAGCCGGAGAGCCTGTGAAGGACTTTTAGTTTCACTCTAGTTGAGACTTTTGAGAAGGAAAAAAATCTGAGTAATAACTGTTACAGAAAAATAAAAACTTAAAAGGATAATATGGGTAAAATTGCGTGTTTTGAAATAAATTAACAAATAAAAACAATTGTAAAACAAAGCGGCGCTGTCGGTTTATTGTGTTTGGTTTGATCTTCAAAGGAAATCCCCCTGTGACCCCAGCAGATGGAAATTAGATTTTTACCACAACAGTCTCAAACAACAAAGATCGAAGATATTCATGCAGAGGTAGACTGTCTATGTAAAGACAATAAACAAGATTTATAGTACATAATGTATTTTGTGCATTATATAATTTACTTTATTGGAAAATGGTAGCTATACAAAAGATGAGTGCAGGCTCTACTAAGAATTGCCCACAAAAACATGTTTAAAGTACAGATATATAATGAATCATCTTTTCTATTCTATGTTGCAGTAACAATCTATATGATCACATATTTTCCCATATCAAAACCTTAAATGTATCAGTCATTATTCATGAGCCGTTTAGTGCATCACTATAGTCCTTGAATGAATTTGGCCTTGTGAGTCAGTGGGGTTATTTCTTGTGGTCACCTTCTCATCCACCGGCGGCGCTGTGCTGCGGATGTAGGTCCCTGAAGTGATGAGGTGTCCAGGCCCGGCTCCCTGAGAGAGGGCGTAAGAGGAACGGCGAAGAGACGTTCCCCTTCTCAACTTTGACCTCAGCTCCACTGGCTGACGGGATGCACTGTGGACCTACGTCACAGCCAGGTGAGAGTGACTTCAGGGACCATTTACCATTACAAGCGTTCATGCTTTTGTTTTTATAGAAATGAAACCTCAATAACTTGGTGAATGAGAAACAACTCACCCCACGTCACATAGAAAACTAGGGATGGTACACAAGCTCAGCCTCCAAGATAACACGGCAACCAAATTTAGCATCATATTGAGCTGGTCCTCAAGTCAGACATTTAAGTTTTTTAACTGGTCAACAGCAGCGAGCACATTTTCCTGTCAGAACCCAGCAGGACGCTCACAACTAGAGAATCATCACTGATAAAAATACTGAAAATATTACGGAACTGGTGGACTTTTTCCTCCAAAACACCTGAGTGAGGTTGTTTGGAGACATTTTATGAAACTGTAAAAGTCTTCAATAGTGACTTACTGTCTCAATTTACTTTTTACTTTTCATTTTATTTTTTCATGCAGATGTCTCACCTTGTGTTTGTCATGGATAGTGAGGATGACAATGAGAGCAAGGACAGCCACTGAGGGCAAAACAGCCATCCAGGCAGTGAGCAGAGCTGTGAGCCATACAACTGGATCGATGAAGGCGTTATCAGAGGCACCTGATGAAAAGCACACACAGAGCAATCAAACCTGTTCACAGGGTTAAGTAATCATTAAAATGGACATTTCTTCTTGCGTGTTTGGTTGTATGTCTTTATCTACAGTTGTTCTGACATTATTTGTCTCCATGTGAATCAAATCCAGCAGTTCCTGCAGTAATGGATGTTGAAACGGCCACAGCCAGGAGCAACATCACTCAAGTGACAGAAATGATTGAAGAACAGGCGTGAGCTGAGATGAGCAGAAGTGTACCGAGAAAGTAATAGTCGCTGGGTGATCTCTGAAACAGGCGGCTGTTGTGGGTGATCCTGGTACAGATGAAGAACAGCCCCAGAGAGACGCACACAGCTGCTATATTGAACTTGGTCCAGTATCTGGTCACCAGCACAATCTGAAAGACAAACAGAAACACTGTAATCAGAGAGGAGAAAGGTACATCTGAATAAACAGTACAGTAGCCATCAGTGAGGAAATGATAAAAAATTCTTTAGAAATAAGATGCAATTGAATAATGTTAAGGTTTTAATATTTTTTTATTTATTAAAATGAGCCTGAACCTTCTGCTTCATGTAAAATTAATGTGACAACACAATTCATGTGAACTTTACTGTACGGGTGAATTACTCTAAATGCTTTAAACAGTTTTGCAGCCAACTGTAAAAACCAACAGACTAACACAACACAGGTGAATATTACATTTGAACATTCCTGTAGCAAAAATTTAATAAAAGACAGTAGAATAGAAGAGAACAGAAAAAGCAGAACAGCACAGAACCAAGCAGAACAAAATACAAGAGAACAGAACTGAACCGAACAGGATAGAGCACAATAGCACAGAATTTAACAGAATAGAACAGAACAGAACAGAACAGAATAGCAAAGAACCGAAGAGAACACAACAGAACCAAATAGAACAGAATAGAATGATAGAAAAGAATAGAACAGAACACAACTTTATTGTCCACCAAGGTGGAAATTTGCTATGGAAATTTGTCTCTGGCCCATCTGGCACTTATTACAACATAAACACACAGTACATAACACAGTACAACAACACTGCTGATAGTATGAATAGTCCAAGTAATAAAATACAATAAACATAATTTAAGAAAACACCTTAAGAGAGTTACCAGAGGTATATTGTAGCCTTTCAGAATTAATGAACAGGGGGTGTGAAGGTTCTTCTGTGATACACAGAGCCTTCCTCCTCACCTTCTGTTCCCAAAGAGTCCCCAGCTGGCCTTCTGATTGGTTTACTGGCCACCACATTGGCAAATGTCACCAGCTTGCTCCTGTATTTATTGTTCAGGTTACCAAACCATGCTGTGATATTGTATGGTAACACTTCTGTCTGGAGTTCAACCAAAGAACTAAGCAATGGATCATTTAATTGTCGTCATAATTTGCCTCATTATTGGCTACTCCAGCTGCACTGATCATTACCTCAATGGTGGCAGTGAACGTGGCTGCCATGGAGACAGTGACTGCCATGGTCTGGTAGTCAAAGGCTGTGTTGTAGAAGACTCCGTAGGGGATGAAGAAGAGAACAAGCGATGAGTAGACGGCATACAGGAGCGACACGGACAGCATCAGAGGGTTGGAGAGCTCCTGTCTCTGTCCAGACTTGTACAGCTCCGGCCATTTCAGGCTGCTTTCTGCACTCACGTCCTACAACACCAAGAGGCAGGCTGAAGCATTATGGCTCAAAACTTGAATATTTTATTGTGAAAATGAACTGATGAGAGTGCGGATGATCAAATATCAAAATATAATTATTGAGTTCATAAAAACATCCATCTCTCAAACTGTCTAACCTGTTCAAAGAAGGCCACACAAATAACTGGGGACGCTGTGTACAAGACAGTGTAGAGAGCGATGAACCACGTCTCATACAGAGACTGCAAGAGAGAAACAGACGGTGGAATAAAAGCAGGATGTTTTCTTCATGTTTAACTTCAGTTTATTATGTGACTTTAAGTCTTTATGTCACTGAATTTCGTCCACGTATGTCTAACCTGAGCACTGAAGCCATTGAAGAAGCCAAACCATATGTGCACGAGAGCAAAGCCACAGGTCTTAAACAGGAAGTAGCGCAAGAAGAGGGAAATGCGCCTGTAGGACCAGCGCCCATGGACCAGTAGCAGCCTCTGCAGAAATCTGAACTGGGACAATGCAAAGTCTGCGTTCTGCACTGCCTGTCCTCCCTCCACTCCTGCTATTCCCACACCAACATGAGCCGCTGGTGTTGGGGAAGGACAACGGTAAGAAAAGACAGGGATCGAAGAAGAGGAAGAAAATGTAAAAACGTGAGAACAGAAAGGAGACTACACTGATTAGCAGGTTTTGTCTACAATTTAAAGGTACAAACACACATTTTCTCTGTCATCTTTTCATTTCACCTGACTTACTCTTGATCATGTTTACATCATTGGCACCGTCCCCGATGGACATGGTGACTGAGCTGGTGTGTTTCCTCACCAACGTGACGATGTCAGCCTTCTGTCCAGGTGTTACACGACAGCACAGCACCGACTGACACTGTTCTGCCAGGCTCATGAACGTGGCCCCCCATTCTGGCCTCTGGTCAAACTCCGCCTGGAGAACAACACCATCACAACACCAAACAAACAGTTCAGTTTGGCCCTAGTTTCTAATAGGCCTTAGTAACAATGGGTCAGATGACTCCGTGTAATACGAAGGGGGTAAGTAATGTAATGGGTCATCTGCAGAGACGGACCGACAGACAATTGTCACCCAACTCTGCAGTTCCCCTCAGATCTACGGAGTGTTTCAGCTCATTGTTGTGGTTTTACAGCCCGCAGCTTTGCAATTTAGTTTAGTCTCACCACTGTCATCGGCACTGTTTTCAGGGGGAAAGCTCTAAAACCCACTGTATACTACCTGCTCAGCACCAAACAGCAGACAGACACAGTTAATAGCGACTGACTGGTGAACATTGTGGAGCATTTAGCAGCTAAAGATCTACCAGAGACCAAAAACAGACTCCAAATTAATGCTAATGCGCCTGCTTATCTATTAGATGTGTAAATATACAACTGTTTGCTAGCAAGTTTACAGCTTATTTCCAATGACCCATGTAACCAAAGAAAAAGAAATTTAAAAAAATTATTAAATTGTACTTATTGACCAATACCCAATTACAGTGTCAACAGTAGTAGAGCCTTGCATGTCCACTGTCTTATCCCATTCTCTGACATAAACAACACAGTGTTTCATGATACAGAGTCATTTGCAAACTATTTGACGACAGCTATTCGGCCATTTGAAAACTATCTGAGTAACCTATTTCCTGTATGTTCAGTGTTTACCAGCTCAGGTCCAGTGAGGACCACAGCAGTCTTTGCTCCAGCCGTCTCCTTGTCTACAGCCCACAGCTCTGTCTGTCTGGCCTTGAAGAAACTGACCCTTGGGTCTGGGGACTGGAGTATCTGTCTGCAGGGGCAAACACACAAAGATCAATGAGATGGTGTGAGTGTGTTCATATGTGTGTGTGTGTGTCTGTGTGTTTGTGTATTTTTATCATTGCTAACCTCAGCTCCTGCCATTCCAGTAACCTGGTATCAGGATTCAGTAGTTTGCAAGAATATCCAATATTCACTGCAGTCTCTACAAGGACGAAGAAAGACGGAGCAGGAAAGACAGAGTAAAAGACAGAAACCACAGTTAAGCTACAGCACAGCATGCAAAATGGTGCCATTCCAACCTCCTGCTACAATATGTCACAATACCTTTTTTGTCCCCAGTCAGTACCCATACTTTAAGCCCAGCCTGTTGAAGCAGATCAATAGTCTCAGGAACGCCCTCCTGAAGCCGGTCCTCTATCGCTGTCACCCCCAGAAGCTACAAAACATGAAAGTTAAAATGTGTTTTTAGCATTCCTACAGGATATTGGCTTTATTAGATAGTGGCATGACCGTAACAAAGAGACAAACAGATGATATGAGTGACAGTCAACCTCATGACATGAAAACATAGGATTTACCAAAGTCGCTTGAAAACAAGGAATTGTTTTTCTTGAACAACTACTTTGTGCTTCACACTTAATTTAGGGAAAAGTAAAGGGGGAAAAAAAAGCACAAGCTTATCGCTATTGGTCATGATGTGTCAATCATCAGCTGTATCACTTTAAACGGACGACTGACAATAAACATGTGAAAATCACAGTGAGGAAGAGCCCACCTGCAGCTCTCTCTCCATCTGATCATATAGCTTTTCCAGCAGTGCGTCTTGGTCACGGGTCGCCATGGCAGCACACTGGGCAAGAGTTTTATTCCACTGCTCCCACGATGCCTCAGGAACAGATCGAACCGCAACACACAAAGTCCTCAGACAGGCCTGGGCAAACAACTGACAGAAGATAAGTTAGCACGTTATTTGAAAGGCTGCACATTATTTACTGATTGATCTTTCAGGAAGAATTGAAGAATTGACAAAGAAAACATGAGATAAACACTTCAGTCTTGGCAGGCATGCCTCAACTATCTCAGGAGGACTTAAGCATGAGATTGTGGGCCTGATCCTTTCTTTAAAACTCTACTGATCATTGATCAAGAACTTTTAACTGGTCCTTACATATTCTGAGATGCTCAGTACAGTGTGAATAAGCTTTGATGATCAGACAATTAATAACAACGATGGAAGATATACATAGGGGGTCTTAAAGTACATATGTTAACGGATACATGGCTCTAGGGAAGGCAATGTCATATGTCGGTCGGTCCACCACTTTGGTCCGGATCCATTCATCCTATTGACTTTTCCTCTAGCGCCACCATGAGGTTGACATTTGTGTTTGGAGTGAAATGTCTTGATGGATTGTCATGAAATTTGACGCATTAATGTCCCCCTGAGGATTGATTCTATTAACTCTGATTCCCTGACTTTTTGTCTAGCGCCACCATCAGAGTAGACTTCAGACATCAGAATAAATTTCAATTTGTCCAGTACTTTGGTTTATGATCAAATACCTGCAAAACGAATGACATTCCCATCGGCCTCAGCTGTTTGTTTTATGTGCTAATTATCAAATGTTAGCATGCTAACACACTAAGCTAAGATGGTGAACATGGTAAACATTATACCTGCTTAGCATCAGCATCTTAACACTGTCAATGTGAGCATGTAAGCATGCTAACATTAGCATTTGAACTGCTTAATACAGAAATGGAAACCAAAAGATACTGTGTCATATAATGATTCATCACCTCCAAGGCTTCTTCAATCCTTTCCTGATATGGACAGTCCTTCTGCAGTCTCTCCAGGATCACTATGTCCGCCCCTTTACAGTACAGCTTTAACCCACCCTCCGGCTCTCTCACTAAAGGAAGAAACAAAACCAGTATAAGAAGTTGACATGGGAGAACTTAGCATACGTGCAAAAAGAGTGATCTTGTAAGATTTGAGATACGTTGTTAGTGTGTATTTAGAGGGCCACTCTCACCCAGTACAGACATGCGTCTTCTCTTGCTGGTAAAGTCCAGCAGTGCCAGCAGCTGATATTGGCGAGTGACACCCAGCTCGGAGACAACGATAAAGTCTCTTGTCCTGGAAAGAAAGACCCAGCCCATCTCCCTGGCTGCATTAACTAGAGCTTCCTCATCTGGGGACGCAGCCTGGTAAACTGGAGCCTCTGGAGGAATGAGGTCAACACACAAGGTGGAGGTAAACATGTTGTCCTCCAGGAATGGCAGCATTCAGACCAGTGATTTAGGGGTTAGAAAATAACTGACAAAAATGTCATCATCTTTTTGACAACATTAGACAAGTTGTGTCTGAACATATACAGGTTATTTGACCTTTAATTGTAGCACCCCCATCTGGTCAATCAGTGTAATACAAAACACAGTGGAAACACAAATCAAACAATGAACATACCAGCGTTGTCTGAGGTATAACCTGTGGTTTATCAGTTTATCCGATGGAGGATGAGAACTGAACTACTTTGACCTGAATCACAAAAGAAATGGATACTCTCACACAGAAACACACAGACACAACCTTCTTTCCACTCTGCCATGACCATGTGACATAAAGACAGCGCTGTGAAGAACTGTCTGCTGACTGGACACTGCTGTCCTCGGAGCTTCTTCACCAGGCGCGGAGCCGACATGAACAGACCACCGCGGGAGAATGGATTCCAGCTTAAGTCCATGGGCTGCACATGAACAGGGAAAAAGAGGGTGCACCAAATGTTACTGTGCATTGACATTATGCAGTGTTGCAAATGTGGCTAACATGAATAAAGTCTAATACTGATGGCAGCAGAAATTATCACATAAAAAACAGGCACATAGACAAGAAAATATTTACCCTGAGGAGAGATTAGAGAATGTCTTTGAATTAGGTTGGAAACATACAAGGAATAGGCGAAGAAATAACAAAATACAGTTCAAAGATGCAGATTTGAGTGTAATTATATGGTACCTCTGTGTCCTCTGCCCGGACTGATGCATCACCTGTGAAAGTAGAGAGTCATTACATTTAATGACTTTTGAAATGCAGGGTTAGTACATCATTCCAATATGCACAAGTAAAATCTAGACAAAAGAGAGAAATAAATAATTAAAGAGAAAACATACATGTGGGCTGAACCAGGAAGTGGCTCAGACATACGACATATGGTTGATGTGATTCTGACAAGGTTTCAATTACAGCTCGTCTTCAGTGGGCAGAGTCGGTGTTAAATATTTAGTAGATGGGCCCGTGGCTGTTGGATATGAGCACGTTAAGTGTCTCCTGTTGTCTCTCTCTTGAGGAATGAGTTTCAAGAATTATGTGAAGTCGCTTCACCAGAGGGATCTTTGTTCCACTGAAAGCCCAGTGAGGAAACTCTGCTCTCGGGTCATTATCAAACTCTGTTACATAAATTAATATTTAAGGAAGCAAATGACTGTGTTGATTAGACAGGAAACCATCTTGTAACTTCACACACTCTTGGACACAGCAATTTTATGCTCTATACTATATTTATACTTTCTGTTTATATTTTGAACCACTTTTTGAAGTGCACAAGGTCATCTGATTAATAATGGCCTGTAAATGAGTTTCTAATTTGAGGATTTTAACAAAACGGGAAGTGAAAGAATTATATTTGTCTTAACTTTATAGTCAGTACGACTACTTCCTGACACACAGATGACAATTAAAGTTGCTTAAAGTAAAGATGCATTATCATGCATAAATCTAGCTGAAAGTAGGTTCTGAATTAAAATAAAAAAACAGGAGCAAAAGGCAGTTTTTATTTGTTGGACTGGGCAGAGGGTGAGGTTATTCAAAAGTCTGTGAGTGGTTGGAATTTGCAGCATGAGGTCAGATAAAGATACTTGTTTTAATGCAGTTAGTAGAAGTGCTGGCATTGGGTTGTTGTTGTTTTCTTCTAAGAAGGACAATTAAAATATCATAGAAATTTAAACTTTTGATCAAAAAAGTTGGTTCACCAGGTGGAAAATCATTAGATGGTTTGAGTTTATTGTTACCATAGATCTCCCCAGCTATGCAGCATTGTCTGAAGAGCAGAAGGTTCTGGGTTAGTGTCCCAGTTTTGTCACTCAGCAGGTATCCCACTTGGCCGAGCTCCTCACTCAGTGAGGTATTCCTGGCCTGGGCTGGTCGGTCTGCCTGCTGCCAATACATCTCCATATCCCAGCCAATAAACTTGCTGTGGACCGTGTGGATCAGCTCAAACCTGTGGACACACACAGACATGGAGGACACATACACAGGAAGACAGTATACACACAAACACAGGTGTATTTCCACCTTCCTGCCTTCCCTCAAATGAGTGCAATACTGTCGATGGAACTAACGTGATGTAGAGAGCTATGGGCATGGCCGGGCTGAGCAGGATGATGTAGCTCCAGAAGATGAGAAACCCCGTGTAGATGGGATTGCCGTTAACCACCAGAGGAGACAGGACCCCTGTGTGCCTCATGACCCAGCTCGAAAACACGCCGCTGCCGATGGCAAGAAGCAGAGCTGCCAGCAGCACGGACAGGACGATCTAGAGATCCAGAATATAGACACACACACAGTTTATAATAACTCCACAAGATGGCTCATGCTTGTCATCCCCCTGCCCTTTACCCACTCACCCCGATCACCACTCGGTTAAAAACTTTTTCCGTTTGAGTCGTTTTCACTCTCAGTTTCCCGCAGTTCCTCAGGATCTTAGTGTCCGCGCCTGGTACAGAACAGACAACTATTAAATGCTATCACTGGCCGAGCGAGTCGGGAGTCCATCCTGAAGTCAGAGGGTGAAAGTTCAAGCCCTCGTGTCAGTAAGTATCTGCTGACGTGCCCTTGAGCAAGATGCTGAATCCCTACCAGTTCCGGGGGTGTCTGACCCCGCTGCCGAGAGGTCAGTGGGAAGAGAGAATTTCCCTTGCAGGGATCAATAAAGTATCACATTATGTTTTCCAGTGATGTTGCCTTATTCTCACATAGACTGCTGAAGGATGTTGAGATACATGTGTAAAAATGACAAGTACTGAGAATGTGTGCCACTTCTTCAAACTGGTCGAGGACAGAAACTGATCCCAACTTAGTCTTACTACAACAACAATATGTCAACCTTGATCATGCATAAGTAGGCTGTGTCAAGTGTGTGTCAGGAGGGTTAGCGTTATAATCAGGCTGAACTGGGGTCACACAGATAGACAGTCTCTGATGAATGGTATAAAACCCATCTCTGGAAGAATTTGATCTATTGATCTGCTTTACCAGAACTGAAAGGGTCATAGCAGTGAGATCCTTGACACGTCTGCCTGGTCCAGTAATATCCGATCAATGATCACTTAAAAGACAGGAGGAGCCTGTAATCTGCCAGACGTTAACAGAGCCACATTTAAGACACAGACAAGAGTTAAGTACTGTCCATAATTAGCAGTATAATGTATTCCACATAATAAAATTTGTCATTGAAACAAGTGGAGGCCACAGTAGAAGGTGAAATGAGGATTTTGCAGTAGTTTTAACACTGTTATCATACACCTCTATGGGGCATTGTGTCATATATCGGGGCCTTTCTTCATCCTGTTTGCCTCAGTGTCATTGTGAGACGTAACAGACCAGTTTGACGGTGGCTAGCAACCATTTTATGAACAAAAACGATCCTACTCCTCACTAACATGTTGATGTCCCACTTTTCTACACTGAATAAATTTGTCTACATGTACCAGTGTATATGGTCAAGCCGTAGGCAAACTTTGTGTTGCGTAGGATTGTTCCCCTCAGGAGGATGTGCTCGTTGTCCAGCAGAAGACACTCTCCTTGCCAGTGCAGCTGGCCTCTGAAGGTGTACAGGCGATTGTTGGGCTCCTCACAGAGCACGACGCCTGTAAAACGAAAGGTTACATTGATGAGTACACAGTTCTGTTAAAAGTTTACTTGGGTATTTTTGCTCTGCTTTAAAATGAGCAGATCTGAATTTGCGTTCTTAATATAAAACATTTATTCACCATCAAAGGCAGCAAGCGTCTCCTCCGAGGGGTGAGAGGTCAGCTCACTGTGTGTAGCACTGAGCGCCTGCCGGTACTTGAGGTTAGTCTCTCTGTATGAAGAAAAGACCACACGTACAAGTTATATCAACACTAAACAGTTGATCCATTCATCAGAAATAATAATGAGAAGTCAAGGCAGTGGGTAGTCGGTGTGCATATAGAGATTTGCAATATTAATTTCTTTGGTTGAGAATCAGAATGAGGAAATTTCCATATTGTTTAGTAGTCCGGAGAAATTAATTTAAGCTTTTCTTTCATACTCATTAAGAGGTCTTTCCTCTGCAATAAGCCACGAGGCACTTTCACCTCTCTTAACTGGTTTTAAACTGATAACAAAAAGACAAAGTCACATTGCTGATCCCAGCTATACCTTATCTGACCCAAAATGTATCGTTCACCTTTTACCCTTCTATGAGCTGCCGCAAAGCCTCACGTGTGCAGGCACGGCCCCCTCTGGCTGTCCCAGAGGGTATAAAATGATTTTAGACCTTTAAAGGTGACCAGGCAAGGCCTCGTGGCTACAGAACCGCCTGAAGCACTTGGGCCTCTCAAATCAATATCACCTTTAAAACTTCATATTAACTTCCTATTCATGATATTATTTTTACTACTATATATTATATATTATTAACTATATATATACTACATTCATTTTTTTTTATCTTGCAGTACCTAATTGTTTTACTTGTTTTAACATATTGTATAAAATGCACCACTTCTACTACTATTACTAGTATAATCCTTATAAAATTAATACATACAACCATGCAGATGATGAATTAAATGAACAGAATGAAGTATCAGAATGAGAGGACAGATTAATTACGCTGACTGTGTTGCTTACCCATCAATATCTGCTGTCTCCACAAAACACAGACTGTGAGGCTCTGAACTACACAGGAGGAGAAGGTCAGCCTGGGAAGAAAGAGAGAGAAAATAGAAAAATAAAAGAGAGGGCTCAGTGCGCACAAAATGTTCCACTTCATGAAAACACTTAATATAAATATGCTACTTTATTACAGCTGTCCATGGGGAAGGTTAACAAGTAATTCATGCAATCTTATTCTGCTACACTTTGTTTTCTATATTGCTGTTAATTTCTGTGTTTTATAAGTTGAAACTCTCACAGGGATGACTTGGTCTTTGTGGATCCGCAGCACATCTCCCACACACACATCCTTCCACTGTACTGCGCTGAAACTGAGACAGAGGACGGATGAGGTGTGAGCATATGGAAAACAAAGAATCAATGTCTTTCATTTCCTGAAATTTCACGTAATTTTCTGGTCACAAATCTCCTAAATATGCAATACTACCATATATACAAACACAACAACTTTGTTTTTCATAGATCAAATCTAATGTTTTACTAGATTTCATATTAAAGACACAATCAGTAATCCTTATGTAAACAAAAGCCACTATCACGTTTAAATATATAGGACTGGAATTTTCCAAAATGATCAATACACACACTAACACTACACAGCAACTACATCTAAGTTATTAATGCTGCAAAAGATTAGTTTTCACCAAAAACAAGAGCAGAAGAGGCCTATATTTTCAATTATGATGCGTTCAGGAATACAGAAAGACTCACTTTCCATCTGTAAGTAAACTCTTTATATGACTCTTAATATATATATATATATATATATATATATATATATATATATATATATATATATATATATACATATGTGTGTGTGTGTGTGTGTGTGTGTGTGTGTGTGTGTGACTATACCAGTAGATTAACTAAATTATAAATGTGTGTGTGTTCTAAAAAACAATGCACTATTTATTTTTCTTTACTGCATTTCTCATGCAGTTGACATACTTTGGAGGGTAGTGTACACTTTTTTTTAAAAAGTTGTCTATTAGTCCATCTAAATAGTCCACAGGGGAAAGCATATCATCTGGAATGTAGTCTCAGAAACAGACTGAAGCAAACGTATCTGTGAAGACAGGAGATGTGATCAAGAAGTCGGTCATAGTTCTTGTCTTCCAATAGGTGTGGAAAATGCGTTGTGTTTTTTCCCTGCTCTAATGCACAAAAGGACCATTTAGGGATTCACTAATTCACACTTCATTAGAGCTTCATTAGAGGGCTATTTCAAACTAGAACTGCGCTGAGTCCTGAGAGAATAACCCACCGTCTTTGTCCTGACCTCTGGGAGATGAGTACGTCACAGGGTCGGGAGTTAATCTCAGAGTCGCTGCGTCTCCTTCCCTGGACCAGAGATGGAGAGAGCGAGAGAGACAGACCGAAAAAAAGAGAATGAGAAAGAGGAGAGAGAGAGAGATTCAGAAGCGCGACAAGGGTGGAGAAAAAGAGTGATGGACAGGGAGCGCGTGAGAGGGAGTGAGGGTGGCCATGAGAGGTTGAACAGGAGAAAGGAGAAAGGAGAAACGCCATTACGGGGCTCTACAGTGACACCAGCTGGGAGATTTACACCCTCCACTAAATGATTAGTCAATAGAGAGGGGTCAAGCAAGCGTTTCACCCAGAGCTGTTAACGACCGTAACTCAGTGATGCACTTAACCAGAGAATTCTCCATGCAAAACATCACGCCTGCATTTAAAAGGAAAAGCTTTAATGATAGGAGAGAAAATTAATGCTACTGGGATGACTGGTTTTGTCAGTGGGGAGAGGACAAGTCAATGAGGACAATGAAGGAGAGAAAAGAGTGCGCACATGCTTAAGTGCCGGGTGCATAAATGCATGCGTAAGGCCGGTCGTATATTTGTGTTTAAGCTCATGCATTTGTGTGTGAGCTGGTGCATTCATCGCTGAGGGACATTCCGCCACCCGGACTGAGAGAGAGGGGACTACGGAGTGACTGGTGGTCTCACTATGTCGTTGACAAGGTCTTTCATCCCTCTCACGCAGAGTATGGTGAGCAGCGGGATGATGGTGATGTACCAGGGGATGGATGAGATAGCAGGGACACACTGGATACGCACAGAAGGAAAAAGGAAACAGAGTCTCACAAACTGTGGAAACCATACGCACACACACAGTGCTTCCACAAGTAATAATAACTACACTAAACAACTAGACTAAACAGTCAAAAGCTCTGGACAAAGCTAGTCAGGGTTAAGTGATAATAGTAATGTGGCAGTTACATCCTGTTGCAGACATTTGTAGATTTCCCCGAGGCAGTAATTGAGCTTTTGTAAGGTGTGTCACCAGATAGGCAACTTTTGCTTGTCAACCCTCCTTTGCATAGATAAAAAAAAGGAATATTTATTGTCGTTATCTCAACAGACTATGTCACAAATAGCTCCTGACACACCGTGATGTTAGCACCACTCCCATGACTTCAGAGAAAAAGAAAATCACATTTTGTCCCATGAAAATGTTTTGCTCTTCCAGACAGGTACATCTGTTTTGATAGTGTAAGCATGCTACAATAAAAACTAAAGCGGAGCCCTAGAGTCAATGCATGAGAGACAGAGTGGGAGAGAACAGCAGAGCCTTCATCTGACCTGCAACACCACCATGAGGAGGAAGTAGAGATTGGCCGCTCGTTGGAACTGTTCAAACAGTGTCAGGGGCAGGAAAGTCAGGGGGGAGTATTTGTAGCTGCGCACCACATTGTCCTGGCGACCGACATGAAGAGCAACAGAGAGAGAGAGAGAGAGAAGCGCAGGGGAGACATACGTATCAACACATTAACGTGTTTCTCAGTGCATCAGCATGCCAACAGGTGTTAGGTTACCATGTGGAAGGAAGGAAGGATATGCATGACTGACTCACCGCGTATTGCCCCCAGCGCAAGCACAGGAAGGATTTCTTCTGTTTGTGTTTGTGGAAGTGGCGGCTGTTCGCCCTCACCTCCCATGTGAGGCCTGTCAGACACACGTTAGGCTGACTCTTAGCTCTCAGAGACCATTTACACACAATGATTTAATATATCGTTTACATCGGCAGACAACAGATGGATATGTATGTGTGTGTGTGTGTGCTTCTGTGAATGTGTGTTAATATGCAAGCGTATGTAGTGTACTGCTGTTAACCATATCTCAAAGGGATTCTTGCAGAGGCTCAATAAGGCAAAGATGACTCTAATACCATCTGCTGAAGAAACATGATCCCTTATAGGAGAAACTTTCAATGTAGATAAAAGATCTCATGCAGGCTGCTACGTAAATATGACACTGATAGTTTGTGTTAATGGATGTGAATGTTATAGTACGCTTCAAATCAAAAACACTTAACTCCACTCGCCTCTGAATGTTTTCAGTAAACACAGAGAGTAATAAATAAAGATAATAATAAATAATAACAATAAAGATGCAGTGAGCAGCAGGTGAAGAAAAGGAAGAATAAAGGATGAAGATCAAAAGAGACGTACTAGATTCAACACTTTCCTTGGCCATGGTGCTGAGGAGACTGAAGTTTGTAGACTCTGGTTGTGCTGTATGAAGGAGACAACAGAGTGAAATGGCCACTTATGTCTCCTGCTAAGGTACATTTATCTTGTAACTCATTACACTGTGTTACCATGCTTACCTACACCATAGCACAACAGACAAAAGTTTATAAATCACTACTGCTGATCTAAACCGACTCCCCGTTGCCAGTTGTAGCTCTACAAACACATCCTCTATTAGTGACTCGATTACATAAACAAATTGTAACTAAGGTGAACTGAAGGCTTGTTTTCCATATGACGAAATACTGAGAAATTTACCAACTCTTCTGGCTGAATCGCTGCTGGAAGGTGCATGAGAGAGATCCTGATGAGAGAGAACCGAGGCAGCTCAGATCCAACCATCTGCATCAAACCTGCGAGGATTAATGTGCAGAAGAATCAGCACAAGAACTGTAAATAATGACTGTCATATTATATTTTACCTGTTGCTTAGTAATTACTATCTAGAACACATTTGTCAACAAATTAATAAACACTCAAATAAAGCCTGAGAGGACATTAAAACAGTCTGCTCTGACTCTTAATGAATCCTGTTAGTAAAGCTGTTAATAGTAACTTTGTTGTTGAAATGAATCAGAAGCAGCATCAAATAAATAACCCACACAATTCAGAAAGAGTCATGAATTTACCTGCAATGTTCGCCAGTACTGTCCTTGGGCACTGTATAGCACTTGCAGCCTGGTGACATAGCTGAGCCATCAATCACAATCAGAAATCCTTTAATAGTCTCACAGTGGAGAAATTTACAAAGCCACAGCTGGAGATTAACATGCTTGTTTTCATAGCCATTCTTCAGCTGCTTTTCATAACACCAACCTGTTTCATCCATCCCCCTCCTTTCTCTTTCTCCTTATCCTGGCCCAACATGTTCCCAGCCCCGCCTTCCTCTGGCTCCCAGGTGAAGGCTCCGGTATCAAAGGCGGTACTCCCCGTGCACCTTACCTGAGGAGAGAAAGAGGCATGGAGGAGGGGCACCAAGGCCAGTGGAGTAAAAGCATACTGAATCACTGTTTTGTTTATCTCATTTTCTGCAGCTATTAAATAGTTTTTAGTCTTTGGGAGTAAACTACCACAAACTAAGATTTCAGACACAGTAACTGGGTGAACTTTGTTGTTAGCTAACCTAAATAACTTCAGTGTCCCAGAAAGTCTTTGGAACAGTATGGTAATGTTGCTTTTGCACCATGCAGCAGTGGGAGTATTGGTTTACAGGAATGTGAACGCAGTAAAACCTTGCATTCAGACTGGGCATGAATGGCCAACACCAAACTCTTTTCTTTTCTTTCTCACGCAACCTCTCTCCATACATACATTATTCTATTATTATTATATTTTGTATAGAAATCAAATCTGACTAAAATTGTGTTATACTTATACAATATAGACTGAATAAGCCTCTAGTGTTACATGAATCAGTTATATACGTTCAGATTAAAATAAAACATTTAACCAGTTTTTCATTCATAAGTTCTCAAAAAGAACAGGTATTTATTTTTTAAAGAACTTGTATCCAGTTCAAAGGTACTTCCAGTACATGCAGTCACTCAGTTAAGAAAACACTAATGCATGTATAAGTATTCCTCACATGGCTGATTTTTATTCAAACTAATCTTCATCTTCAGACAAAAGTCAAGCCATGCATTATTTATTTAAGGGCCTTTTCTGCCTTCTTCATGAATCTAATGCCACCTGGTGGAGGTAAGCACCCACTGCAGTTTAACCATCAGCAGAAGGTCAAAAAGGGTGAATTTGACAACAATGGCATGTCTGAACAATAGGCAGCTCACTGAATTTATATGTTCACTCAATGTCAGTTAAATGTAGTATTTGTGGTTTCATATCTCTTTGTCTCATTTCTCTTCCCTATGTAAGTGAGGCCGTTCCCACAAATGCCACATATCAACACCTGAAGGTGTGTGTATCTTATGTCTTACATGTGTGTATGTGAGTGCTTGCGCATATCTAGGGCGATCTTTCTTATCTATTTTTACAGCTTGGTTGTGCAGCAGAGTGGTTAGGGTGATGTGCCGGTGGCGTGGCATGGGTGCTCTTAGGCCTCCACAAACAATGGCAGTCCATAGGCCAGGCTTTTCCACCACAGTTTAACCGTTGCCCATCACGGCTGCTAAACCTCACAACCAGAAACATGCAGGCGAATGGTCTCTTTGAGCCTGTGGGTTCATGTCAAATTTACTGTGCAAATTTGAAGAAAGAGAGGCTCAAGCTATATAAAACATTTATAAATTACAAATTATAGTCTGTAATTCAAAATAAAACAATTTTAATCCAAGTGATAATAAATACAAGCCAAATGTTAAATTCTTTCTTCAAAATAGAGAAATTAAATGTTCAATTACATCTGGATGTTGCAAGCAGAAATGAGCATCGTGAGAAATTAAAAATGAAATCTGGAAGATAAATAAAATATGTTTTTTCAAGTCTGTCTTAAAACAATACTAATATGTACATTGAAACAGTTGTTGCTTTAATTGTTCCTCCTGTCCATACTGGCCGTAAAGACATCCCTTCCTAATACCATTCCAGTGTAAGACATGGGGGACAAAATCCACAGTCCTTGTTCAGTGCAAACATACATTATAAAGTTTAGCTAAAGCTAATAGGAGGCTTCAGTTAGCCAAAACATGTGGGTATCTTACAAGTAATGATCTGTTAAGTACAAATTCTCTCTTTGTTTTACTATTCCTCTGCCACTCAGCAAGGAAACACTTTTTTTGTACTGAAAAGACAAACACCCACTTCATTTCACTGACTCAGACTGCTGAAGCTTCATGAGAAAAACTTTAAAAAATGTGAACCTATCCTTTAAATAAACATTTATTTTACATAAAATCAAATACATACAAGCAGCGCAGATTGTGGTGGAGCAATGCAAAGATGCAACTAGTTTGTCGTTGCTAAACGTAGAAAAAATTTAAAAAAATGGTTAGTCAAAAACAGTGAGTAGCTTAAGACAATCTCACATTACTCTAATTGCTATTTTATGGGCCAGCTGCCAACAGAGACTAAGCAGTGCAAACATTAGTAACACCTCGTATTTATTGCTACACCCTTTAAATTCTTGGAACTGACTAATTGACAAAGACGTCACTTATTATATATTAAAAAACACATTTCTAGGTCATATTTAGCTAAGATTCACATTGTTACCGCAGCATCAGCAGCCAGTGAGAAAAAAACAAGAGGCGGAGATGACAAGTTTAACTTCCTCATGTTTTGTTCAATACATAATGGAAATATTAACAAACTGCTAAACCTGAAACGGCTTAAAAACTGCAATGCCCTCTGCAGTAACTGAGAAACTACATGTCAGAAATGCACAATCTTCATGGTTATACAGAGGAGGTCTGTGCTGTTCTTAAATTTTGATATATTATTTAACTCCTTTCTTTCATGTGAGTGTTAGCTGACACGCGGCAAAGCATTAATAAGTACAGCGAGATGTCATTTTCAGGAAATGTCTATTTTAACTGTATCATAATTAGCACTTTATATCAACCTTACACTCGACAATCAAAACCACAATTGGCAAGAACAACCTCAAACCAGACACATTCATTATCTCTGTGCAATTTATCACACTGTCAAAAATACAGGCCAAGTTTCCACTACGTGTTTAATGTTGGCATGTTTGTTCTCATCTTGTTCTGTATCTCACAGGATCTCAGCAGGGTATTACACCCCAGACCACCCCAGTGACTGTGGGATGCTTCTCAGTGCTCTTAATTCTCAGGGGCCTGCATCACTACTGTAAGGTTTTCATGTGGCAATCGCACTGCAGTTGACTATGAAGAGGTGATAGCCTCTGTGCTAGCTGAGGCTCGGCTTCCTGTATAAAGGTGTTAACAGCTCAGCCGTGAGTTAAGGAGAAGGAATCAGGCCAGCAGACATCAACCCCAACAATCACACAAACTACCTCCTTAAAAGGGTTGTAAAATAAAGAGGGTTTGACATGGTATTCTGAACAGATGTTAAATAGATTAAAGCAAAAGCAAAGCGGTGGTATTTCTATTGAAGTAGACTTTAAATGTACAGCAGCTTGTTGAAAGTAGAACATGGTGGGGTTTGGGTGGGAGTGTTTGTGTGTGATGAATGGGAGGGGGGGGGGGGGGGTGTGACATAACAACATCAAAGCTTACGGGAACAAACTGATGAGACTATGATGAGTCACCTCGTCATCGGTGACTTTCACCTGAAAATCACTTTGTTCAGGTGAAATGTGTGGGTGCACTGAAACATGTCAGTAATGATAAAACTGTGGTTTAGAGGGTATCGGTAAGACTGTGCGGTCATGTGGAGAGCATATCAGGAGTACAATCGAACAATGTTATGACAGTTTCTTTTTCTAACTGGTACTGTTGGCAGCAAAGTCTAACGAAATATATTGAACGCAACTGGACTATGCTAAACCTAAATAATATGACCCCGATTTCTGGAGGAAAACAGCTAATAGTGTTCGCTGCATAATTAATAACTGCTTAGATATTTTCATTCATCCTTGACACAACATTTTTATCATAAAATGTAGGATATCGTTTGTATGGTGTCAATATTGAATATGTTTTATATTCAAATACATTTCTATGTACAGAGGACTGCCAGCATGACAAGATGCCTGAATTAAAGCATAAGTCGGGTGTTATTCTATATTTTTCTTATTTTAGCAAAACCTAAGAAAAGACCAAAACCAACAATGAACTGATCCTAGTAACAAGTACTACCTTTGTGCCATAGATCTCCATTGTTGTCCAAAAACAACATTAAAAAACAACAACAAATAGCTAACTTGGCTGAACTAAGGAAAAGTCAACTCATATCAACTGAAGGCAACATGATGTGCACACAGCTACACAGACATCGTTTCCTCTTCACTGACAAACAACAACTCCCTTAAATAGGCCCTTTAATCAACTGAAGAATCAGCTTAGGCAGAACCATATTCCTGTCAGGGGTGTCTCAGTCTATCACACCTAAAACAGGTAAATGACTATTTACTTGTATCAGTAAACACTGTCAGTGCAAACAAGACTTAAATGTTCCTTACCATTTTGCCGAGAAAACTCTACAACCATTACTAAAAACACAAATTACTAATCAACGTGACATATTCAACCCAATACAATCCCTCCATACTCCGTACAAAAACATGACACCATTAATAACATCAGCACAAAAAATAAAAGCATAAAATCAGGTTTGGTTGGCTCTGGAAAGCATGGTAAGTACAAGTGAGTAAGAACAAAGAAACCTAATACTAAACTCAAGAAACTGCACACTAAATCAATAAACCATGACTTGTGTGTGTTTTTAGTTAACCAGGAAATGATGGAAACTGTAGCAAAACATAATGCTAAACACAAACAAACTCTGAGTGCTTGCAATTGTACAGATTAAGATGAACTTACTGGCTAAACAAACAAATGCAATGCATGGTTAGAAATACATAAAAGTGTAAATGGGACAAATGGTGTGGTCTCATCCACTCTGTCACAAAAACCAAATGTGTATTAATCCACAGCTGAGAGTAACCCCGACTAATACACTCTTTCCTACTGTTTAAGTAGGGTTTTCTAAAACTACCGTGGCCAGCTGTATAAGTAAATTGTGTAGCCTTAAAAAAAAACAACTATAAATTTGTGATCCGTTTTAAAGATTTATGTCTTCAGTAGGAACAAATGGACTTATGGCTGAGTGCCACAGGGTGGGAAGGTAAATATTGAAACTAATGAGAAAGTATAATACTAACGCATTGAGATTTGTTGACAATAAGAAAAATATAATTTAACACCAGCCATATCATTTAAGAAAGGCTCGTGAGGAAGGCCCACTGCATTCATATTTTGGGTAACAAGCAAAGCTACAAGCAGCAAGGTGTTAATCTGACAATCATCTGTACGAGAGAAACATAAACAAGACCGGTCAGACTTTAATCAGGTGTGTGATTCCCTCTCAGACAGAAGTGTTGACTAAACTGGTCACTGTATCACATGTACTGCTGCAGAATAATCATTCACATACAGAGAAATCATCTGCAACATGTAGTCAGGATGTGGGTGTTGCCACACAATGAGAGAGTGGCAGTGGTAAGAATTATGAAGCCCATCATGACATACCACAAGGCTCTCTGAGCATGTTTATTTGAACAGTGACAACGAGTCATCCTCAAAGGGAGCCGATACAGTCAGTACAGTGCAGTACAGTCAATCAAAGCTAAATAACTTCTGTCTAGACAATATATCAGTCCTGCATTTATTAATGAACCCTTAGCTGTATCATTTGACATCTGTACTGGATGGCATAAAGCTCATAAACACACCTTTTTGTTACTGCTACAAGGTACAGTTAAGTCTGTGCCCTTCCTGTGTGACCATGTTTATGTTTTTACTCCTCATCAAAGCCAACAGACTAATCGACAGCAATCAATACGATCAGATATGTTACTACCTCTTTAAAAATCTGGAGAATAACTTTTACCGAAAGAGTAACCTGACTGTTGGAAAATGGCGGACTGTGGCCTCTGTGGTTACAGTGAGTCAGAAAGAAAAATCTGCTGGAGTTTTCAACCAACACAGAGCTGATAGCTCAGAGGACATCCCCCACCTGATCTGGATAGCCCCCACACTCAGCACACCACAATGAAATCTGCAGAAGAGTGATCTTGTACAATGTAGTGTGGTTTTCCATTTTGGTGGCGTTGTTTAGAGCGGTCGGGCTGTTCAGATCAGGTGTCTCTACCACTCGGGGGGGAGAAGTTGTTTTCATGCCTCTTCGTATGGTGCTTCTTGTGCTGACCTGAACTTGCACTGTTCTTCAATGGTGGGAAGGTTTGCAGATGATAAAAAAAAAAAAAAAAAAAAAAAGGTATGACTTTTTGTGCACCATTTTAACAAGACTATCTGTAGCACCACTGGCGGTCTATGAGGCTAATGTTCATTACACACAAGATAAAATTGTAGGATATGAACTGATAAATAATTGAGATTCTTACCACCAGTGGGGCAAAAAATGTTTAGTTTAAAACGATAACCATATTAGCATCTTATCATGTTAAAATGCTCATGGGTGTTTAGCATGCTATCATGCTAACTGAATGCATGGCACCGTACACCTTTCACACACATGTTGGCACGTTAACATGTACAATATGTTTAGCATGGTGGCATATTAACATGAGCGCATGTAATGTGCTAACATGTTGGCATTACTGTCTAAGTACAGGTGTGACTGACAGTAACTCATTGGTTTACAGGCCAACATAAACTGTGTCTGGAGTGTTGTTTGGACAGATGGATTGATGGACCAACCAAAGGGACATAATACATCCATGTGACAAATTGGGCAATGCACTGCCAAATCAAATGTAAAAAATGTTGCTGTTTCAAATTCAAAAAAGTTCAAAATTAAGTGGTGTCAAATAAATGTGCATGCTGTTTGAGCAACAGTCCTTAAGTAATGTGTCTAATTTCCCCAGATGGTGGGCACATTGACAGTATGTGCCCTAATGCTCCAGGGGGGAGGAGTAACAGATGTAAACTTTACAGTTGGGCATGCAGATTCAATGAAAATCATTTCCCCACTGAATTGGAAGAAGTCCTTGGAAAGGGGGCACCCTCTTTTGTTGTTAGTAACTTCCACATTTTCACATCTGAAGAGAGGTAGGAGCCACGAGTTCCCAATGCTGAGCGACAGAGCATGGCAGATATATCGAGAGCAACTTACGATAGGAACCTAGGATGTCAATAATGTTTTATGGCAAAAATGGGTTAATTCATCTTTAAATGACCTTATTAAATACATGTTTTTGTGTGACTTCTCTATTTGTTTGGACTTTTAATTTATTTTTAAAACATCCGCTGTTTCTGATTCATCAAATTTTTTACAAGCTATTAAGTTTACTATTTTAATAACCGCTCGCCAATATATTGCATCATTCTTGTTTGAATGCATACCCCCGTGTAAAGTCTGCTATGGCTGCATCGATGCACTCTTCTGCAGGCAATGCGCAGATGATCATGTGAATCGATGTGCAGTGAACTAACTTAACAACAGCAATAAGTAGGGCAGTTGATCCAAAGTGACTCATTTCAGTATCACCTGTTGGTTTGATCGTGACCACACTGTTGTCTTGGACTTCCGCTCTCCAAGTGAAGTTGCCTGATAAGTTTCCACAGAATGAAACAGACAGCGCGAGGACACCACCCCATTGGCTGCATGCATATAGTATAATGTGAGCGCCGCCCAGCAGCTCTGCTCTCTTCAGCACCGCTGGTTGTGATTGACAGGTAAGCGCAGCCTCCTCCGGGCAAACACGTAACATCCACAAACTTGTACATACAATTAAGTAGGCTACTTTATCTACGTGCTACTGCACGTTGCTGTGTGTGTTGCAGAATTACAACAAGCGGTCTCAAAGTTGATCCTGTCTTCCAAATCATCCCACAGTGACATCTTTTCATTCAGGTCAGTGCGGCGAGTTTAATCATCACTTTTGACTTGGTTTGTGGGAGACAAGACGTTGATGTTATTTATTAATCTACTCCCTTACTCACTCAAGGTTACCTGAGGTTGATTTTAATCATGTCTTTACATCTTGCAACACGTCACTGTCGTCGTTTGTGTTAACCGAAATAATGATCTTTGATCAGATGCTTTAAGCCTACCACAACGCAAAATACTCCACTAGGCTAATGTTGAAATCAAAAGCTTCAATCAAACAAGTTTTTATTTTTTAGCAAAATGCGTTCAAATGTAACTCTGTACTTTTGTGTTAAAAGTAAACGTGCTTGTGATGCAGGATAGCTCATTTCATAGACATATTATTGAATTATTATTAATAATGCATTAACATGTAGGCTATGCAACTTTTAATGCTGTTGTAGCTGGTCGTTGTGGAGCCAATTTACCTGCTGTGTACTATTTGATAGTATAATCTTTCAATTCATAATTCCATGACCAATGTTTTGTATGTGGGCTAAAATTTGAATATAAAATAACGTAACAGTCAAATAATGGAGTCGCCTACAAAGTAAAATATTTCCATCAAGTACCCCAGAATCAAAAGTAGCCTTCAGTTAACAATTTAGTTAGTAGCCTATCAACTTCCCAATTCGGGGACACGTTTTAAGCATATTGATGAGGTCATCATCAATATCAGACATCAGGGTAGTAGGTTCAAACATCTTGCTAAAAAATAAAAACTTGTTTGATTGAAACTTTTGATTCCCCCCAGTTTAGTGCCATGTCCACCCCGAGGAGCCCTGACGGTGAGGCCGCTGCTCCGTGCCAGCCCTCCTCCTCAGTCGAGAGCATGGAGCCGGATGCAGAAGCTGGACTCCTCTTCCCGGTGGCACGGTCCTCCCTGCTGGCTCGACGTCTCCTGCGTTTACGGACCTGCAGCAGCCACGTAAGCCCCGTTACGCGCCGCAAGAGGGAGATGATCCCCGCCGACAAGAAAGATACCACCTACTGGGTTAAGCGACACAAGAACAACGAGGCAGCCAAGCGGTCCAGGGAGAAAAAAAGGCTGAACGACCTGATGCTGGAGGGTCAGCTGCTGGCTCTGAATGACGAGAACGCGCAGCTGCGGGCTCAGGTGCTCAGCCTGCAGTATCACAGCACCCTGAGTGCAGGAAAGAGCAAAGCAACATCCGCTGCACCTGTTGAAGCGTCTACTCTGTCCCCATCACCTAGACCGTCTCACACCCCTGCCCTCTTCCAGGCAGGACTCTGGGGTAACAGCAGGAGCAACCCAGTTTCTGTCCTGGGTGTGAGGCAACAAGAAACAGCGATCCACCCATTTGAGGCCAGTATCCCTTGTTTTAGCTCAGCAAGAGGGATTGTTGGTTTTAATCCACAAAGCTCCCACAATGGTGGCGCACAGCAAGGCCTCTTCCCCCTCTCCGGGCCCCATGTCCTCTCTCCCCGAGCGGTTTTGGAGGGCGGGAGGTCTGCGGAGGCGGAGCTGGAGGCTCAGCGGCAGGTCTCCTCCAGCGATGACATCCCCAACTCCACCGATGCGTCTTCCCATCCAGCCTCTTCCATCCGAGCATTTCTGCCCACACCTGACACACTCCACCATGCCTCCATCCTGTCATACCCACCTCAAAATTGGCTGCTGCCCCATCTGGATCACCCGGCTGTGTGCAATAACTTTCTGCTGCCTTGGCGGTCTTCCTACCTGGCCCCACCGGCCGTCTACCCCGGCCTGCCCCTCTACATACAGGAGAAACAAGACCAGGGTCTCGGTGTGGAGGCAGACATTCAGAGGGGATTCAAGAGCCGGTTCAGCAGTGCACCGGCAGGGCTGTCTCAACTCGGGATGCACCTCAGTCCTGATGGACGCTAACAGGACAGTTTGACTGTTATGGCGTTTACAACAAGGAGAGGAGGGGGAAAAAACAAAGCTTGCTGTGTATTTTTAGTGCTGCAATAATGTCTTGTAAAAATGTCATATAGCTGTGGCTTTTTTAAATTGCCAGTGAATACAAAAGGTGCTTTGATAACATATTAATTGCAACGTATAGACCTTTCATTTAGTTATTTTGTTATAAAGAAAAGAGCAAACGTGTGGATTGCAGTAGCCTATTTAACGGTAGCTATATAGGCTTATGTATATTAGCCGAAATACAGAATGCAGAGTATTTTAAAGCAGCAGCCCACACTGTGGACTTTTCCTACTGTCTGACTTTCTGTGGTTTAAAATGTGTTTATCAAAATGAAACAGCGGTTACATTACACGCACGGACCAGTGCTATCAGAGAGCCTCTATAAACCTGTTTAACAATAGGCATAATAATAATAATAATAATTAATAATAATAATAATAATAATAATAATAATAATAATAATAATAATAATACAGTCTGTTTCAATCTTTTATTCATGATATTTTCATTATGTAAAGAAGTGTTGGCCTATGTAGGCTAGATCCAAAAAGTCATTCCATTCCAAGTCATTTCTTTTTTTCTTCTTTTTTTATGATTTGGGATATTAGAGAAATTACCGTGTTGATCTGATTGTAGAAGGGTTAAGAGTTCTTGATTGTGAACCTTCACCGTTTATCTGCGGTGAAAAACATCGGCGACTGAAGCAGCGAAACTGGGTGCTTGGTATTTCCCTTTATCCCCTCTGCGTGATTTCCCAGCAGACTCTGATGCAGTGGAAAACCAAACGTTGAACTGTTTATTTGTAGGCTTACAGCTCTGTGAGGCATCCTCCTCCATCTGGTTATTATGCCACTCTTTTGTGCTTAATTCTTGTTAGATTCTGGAATATCAATACAATCTCTAAATGTTTGCAACTAGATTAAGTTAACTGTCAAATAAAATAAAAAACAGTGGGACATTTTCCACCTTTAATGAAGATATCAATAGCTTATGTCATAGGTCTGTCTCTCTGCAAAATGTTTTTTTTACGCAATGGTGCAAAGATTGGGGAAATAAAAGACTGATGGTATTTTGAATATCAGTAGCTCCTAAATGGCATTTGAATAATTTAAAATACCCCAGTCAAAAAACCCCAAAAAAACCCGGAAAAGAATAAATGTCACGATGATCCGAAACAAAATAAACTCCTACCTACTTATTGTTCATTCTTGCAGTATGTGTTCATTTAGTCCTATACTCATACACACCAATGTTGTTGCATGCAGCCTCCTAGCATGCAGCAACATTGGTGTAAACACCGGTCAACACAGTGGTCCAACATCTCAAAGCTTTCATTCTTCTGCGTGCACTGCAAGGAAATCCACCTTGAAAGTCTCTTCACTGGCGCTGCCACTGCCAAATAAGCTTAACTTAAATAGTAGTTCAGGCTGATGAATTATTAGGAATCCAATCAGGTTTAGCCGCTCAGCAGGCCTTCTTTGAAAAGTTTCACTTTTCATGACAGTTTTTGTAAAAGTCCAGCTCCCTGCGGGTTAGGGTTCGTTTTTCAATGTAATGTTTATTACTGTTGCAACAACAAAAGAGTTGTTCAAAACTGACGTATTCCTCCTGCTGGTTATCGTGTCATCTTTGTCAATTCTGTAATGGGATCGTAACAGAGGGTCCCCCGCAGTCCGCCAGCACGTGTTCCCGAGGCCACCAGCAGAGGGCGCTGCAACACAATATTGGTGGAGTTGCCTCTGTCAGGATGCAGCAAGTTGTGAGTGTAAAACCAGTTTAAACCTCTCCGGTGTGTGTGCATTGTTTTCTAGCAGGGTAAGATACACAAGCAAGCAGTAGATGAAGTAAACACTTATTTATATGTATGTAACATTTACACCGATTTAATACAAAAGAAAACAAGAGTTGGAACAAAATGTGTTTTTAATATCATCTGGTGACCCTGTGTTGAAATCATCCTTTTTCAAAAGGTACTGAAGTTTTCTAAATAAAGCTTAACAACTGACATGTTTTGTGCTCAGTCATTTTCAAAATAACATGAACTTGTTATCACAGATTAAAACATAAAAATAAAATGTACTTAATTGTTTTTTGCTGTTCTAAGAACTTTGTAATGGGACATAAGGGATGTCAAGAAGGTTTAGTCTGACTTCATGGATCATCTTAATTTGGAAACCAATATCAACACAATATAGTTGTCTCAGTTTGCTGGTTGCACTAAATCATTAACTCTAGGTTATACAGTTCACAAATACTTTTGCTTAATGTCAGATGATGTTCAATTGTAATGTTTATGTCATATACTTTGGGGTTTTGACAAGAGGCCCTTGTCACAGATCCCACAGGAACACATATTTAGACTGAAAAGAAGTCTAAACATACATGTCTAGTCCAAATACTTAAGTTTGAAAATTACTTTGGTAGACGTGCAGGTCTTCTTGGCCGTTTATGACAACAATAAAGCGTTTTCGTGTCCACATGGACCTCTGGTGCATATTTTTTAACATTAACAGCTGAAGCGCATCGCAACAGGAAGCAAAAATATTACTTGTCTACATGTGACATGTCTATACATAGAGATGGGGGTTGAGGTAATATTTCCAGTCACGACAAAGAGTGCGTTATCATTCCAATTACAAAGTTCATTTGTTTTCCTAGAACGTTATAACAAGTGGTTCTAAAGTGGGCAAAGTGTATTGCAAAGCAGATTAGCGAGAGGATAATAAATGTGCAGACATGTAGTCGTGACTTTGACGTCTACGCTGATTAAGTGACAAACACTGCTCTTTTTTCTGTGAATCTGAGGTGCCAAAGATTTATTTAACGCTCACACAGAAAAACAAATCAGTCACTTCAGTTTACTCCTCTCAGTTATGCTTTACTGTAAATATCTGAAAGACACACAAGTCTGGTGATATCTTTTCCCTGGGTGTTGTGGCTTAGTCTCTTGTAATACTACTACTACTACTACTATTACTACTACTACTACCAATACTACTACCACTAAGTTCTTTCTGGAAAGAGGTATCAGGTAAGTGCCTGACATGTAAAATGTCTGTGGGGATGAAACATAGACTGTGTATGAAGATGAAACATGTCACTGAATATTACACATCATATTGCAGCTACAGTGCAGCAAACAACACAACAATACACTGCAGAGGTAAAACAAATGGCATGAACTTGCTTAAAGAATAAAATAAGCGCGTGGGGGTGTCAAATGCATATCCCTCTGCAATTCTAGCATGAAATACACTATATGTGTCAGTTTCAAATTGACAGCAGCATCACACAGGCGAGACCCCTGTGTGGGCAAGCCACACACACCACAATACTATGAAGATCAAGGGGGCCAGTTAGGCACTCTTCATGTGACAACCGAGGTGGACAGTCCAAGTCAAAGACAGGAAAACAACTATAAAGAGTGAGAGAAAGCAAAGAAGGAGGGAGGTGAGAGGGACTGAGAGCAACAAGACTTTATCAGCCCCCCTCTGCTTGCATGTGCATCCATCTCACGGCGCAGTCTCAAAGGAGAGTTCTCTGCTCTAAGTTGTATATTAGTACTGGCTGAGAGCGAGATACATCTGAATTAAGTCGTTGGACTTTCTGCACAAGGTAAGGCCTCAAGCTCATTTTCACGTCAAAAAGTGTTTTGGATCCTGTTAGTAAGCAGCCGATGGATTCAGGGGAGGAAATGGTTTAGGTGCTAGCAACCAAAGGATGGATGGTTTTTACGCATATACCGTACTACCGTTATCCTGTGCTGATCACAGCACAACAGCACAGTGTTGTATGCTGTGATATCGACAGTAATCTCAGTAAACTTTTGAAACCATTCTTTTTCATATGCTGCCAAAACACAGGAATAAGTGACCAGGCTTTTAAGTTGTTCATATTTTTATGTATATTATCAAAACTATTCATTCAGAATACATTACCTGAAAATGTTACTCTATTATCTGTCAAGAATTGTTTGAGGAAGAGGAAGTGTTACTACCTTGTAAATATCTGCAAGATAATTTATGAAGACAGTTTTGTACACGGTGCGTTTCTATTGATCATTTGTAATGCAATATCTAAATTGGCAAAACCAGGGGGTTAAGTAACAGAACTTTTCAAATATATGTAATCAAAATAATCAAATATTTATTCAGGATACGGAAGCTCGAAATGTTATTTTGTTATCTGGTAAAAGTGAAGGGACTATTACTAAAGTTATGTGAAATCAATTAGGACGTACAGTGTGTTGCAGCGTGATTTTAATGATCCTTAACTAGTGATTGTTTTGAATTACACATAAAACCTGATCTCAGATTACCTAAATCCTATTTAAATGACTGTATATCTTGATGCTCCCAAAAGAAGCTCCTAATTGGATATTTTAGCAACCTAAACACAAACGTTTGGGTCATGAGTGACCAAAAAAGTAGAAACGTCTCTTCGTTGTTATGTTATCTAGCAGAACAGTACTGCAATAAACAAACTTTATAAAGCTGGTGATGTTCAGTTTTTGTTGGCACTGTGTCGGAGATGTGTTGATTCAAACAGACAGTCATTTTTGAAGCTGTAGCTTGTGCTGTTGTTTCAGATTGCACTGTATTGTAAGGTGTGTCTAAAACTTATATCTTGCATACATGTGAGGTGGAAGAAATATCAAGGCCTTTCAATATATCAACGTCCAATACAACACCGTAGAGTTGAGTCAACAAACTAAGAGCTAACAAAAACCAAAAAGTTTAAGTAAGGTATTGTATTGTTCTGCATCGCACAGGTGTTTCTATTCTTTTAGTTACACAGTGTGAATTATAAAAGGGGATTTTTTTTTTGTGCATATTTGGTACTGTGTGCATAATACACATGTATGAAGCCTGAGATTGTGATGGTGTGCAAACATCACACGAGAAACGGTGTATTTCAGCCTTTTGTTTATTATTGCGCTGCCACATGTACTCAAACTGAGAGAAACATAAGTTCATTCCATGCTCTATGAAAGCAAGAATTATTTTACTACTTCAAGGAGTTCGGCCTACTTGAAATTGCACAACCCCTTCTCACACCCGTCTCACAGATAAGCTAATATGAAGAGCTTTCAATACATCACATCTCATCTGGATGGTTTTAAGTGCAAATCCAGAGGTTTCCAAAAAAACAAATTGTAAATCACCCTCCTACCGTATAACTATATAGATTACTGGATATAAGGAGGAATCTTGTACGCAATCTCTATTAAAAGCACCGTATATATTTTTTGAGGGAAAAACACAAAATTTAGAAGACTTACATAAAAGATACGGCCCATCCATCCACCATTTATTACACGATAACACTGATGGCTTAGTAGCATACTAAGAATATTTCATGTATTTGTTTCCTCTTTTCATGATGCTGTAAATACTTTGTTTACAGTTTAATTTCCATGTATAGTCAGCAGTTTATGTAAATGTAGTGTTTTTTATGCATTTACAATATACAAAGAGTACGGGGAAAGATGGTGCCAATAGGTATCAGCACTGCCCTTCAAGGAATTTATACGTTAACGGACAATTCAAGCCAAGAACTGTGGCAAATTCTTTATTCCCCCAAGAGAGCATCCATTCACTCTAATCTCCACAATGGCAGTTTACAAGAGACATGAACATAGTACATTGAGGTGAAAAGCCACAAAATACAGACTGACCAATTTTTCCTGGTATAGGGTAGTTATTTTAACAATGGCTGGCAAGGGCGCACAACAACACAGCAGCAGATGGCTGAGTATGAGAAAACAGATAGACACAAAAAGAAGAAGTTTGAGAGTTCCTTACTAAAAAGCAGGCTGGCTATAATTAGTCAATAAGAAACAGGTGCAAATGTGCAGCAGAGTAGTGAGCTGGCTCGGCCTCAAGAGAGATTTCACTCAGGAACCCTCTCTTTTTTTTTATTGTCTCTCTCTCTGTGTCTCCCTGTATGATTATTGTTTTCTCTCTTCCTGCTGTTGCTTTTTTGGGTTTGCAAGTACAGAGTACACAACGCTCGGTCATGCACACACACAAGTATGCAGGTGTGCATGTTCTCACACAGACAAAACAAACACGTTCAGGTCTATGTTCTCGACGGGCACAGGCTTGAATATTTTTAACTTGATGTGTGTTCTCACCACCGCATGCAGGGTGCATGGCCTCTTTGAAACGTTTGTATTGATGCTCCTGGCTCGGTCTGACTGGCACATCAAAAAACGGCTATATGGTCAGTGAATGTGCTCACATGTTGCACAAAGTGTGGATAACAAAAATAAAAATGAGAACTTGCAACTAAACAGGACACTGCAGGATCATTTTTGAGGTAATAGACTATGAAGTTATGGTTTGTGCTTAAGTTCCTCATGTGTGAAATCCTGATTGACAGTTTATTTTGAAGCTCATTTATGAGGTGTCACATTTAACTGGTAGCATAAAGTACTGCATTACATCTGATTAGAAATGAACTTAGCAGCTATAGTGTTAGTGGCTACAATAAGGTGTGAGAAACATCAATGAGTTAAAAGGCGGGTGTGTAAGCTCAATGTGTGTGTGAGTCTGTGTGTGTTTCTGTGTATGGTTGCACGCACACAGGACTGGCTGTGGTTTCAACACAATGCTCATCCTTCTTGCACAGCTTCCCATGAAACCACCCACAAACCCACGCAAATGAAAGAGACTAAATTAAATGCTGCCAGCATTCCTCTCAGACCAGTTATTCAAAATATTGAATTAACCAAGACTCAAACTCAACTACAGAATGGGCTCTTTTTAAACAAAAAGTAAGCTCTCCAAAGTGAGCTCTCTACAACCCACGGTGCAGATCAATACAGTAGCTATTGTTTGAAATATGGAAGTTGGTATGATTGCTGCTGCACAAACTCATTGTTGTAAATAACTGTATATAACAGCATATTGATTACCTAACACATTCTTCTCTGTCTACTTAATGTTTCCCGTCACATTTTCTCATTTGGTCTAGACAGGTAGGAGGTGAGATCAGGTCAAGAAAGGGGGTCTGACTAGACGAAGTTAGGTGCAACTGTGTGCACTGTGTAGTGGCCTCTGCAGCTTTTCAGAGAGAAAAAAAACATACATATACCTACCTGTTTCTGGTTTTGTGCTAGACTTGCAAGAGGCTCCTCTGGATGTACAGGCTTTACATGGCTAACACAAACACACAAGTGGATACAAATATACAGATCAAGGTAAATATAAATATTCCTATAATCTAAGATTCTCTACAGTATTTATCATCTCAGCACAATACAATTACATGTTTACAATGACATTCAACACCAACTCAGTAGTTTTGTTGTAGTAGTAGTTTTGCTGTTCTTATAAGGAATAAATGTACTGACATGAAAATGACCTATCGTTGACTTTTCATATTTTTTCCCACATAGCTGGCAGCTGTGGACTTTGGATATCACAAGTAAACAGATTGTCAGCAGAGGAGTGTCACAGATTCCAATCATCACTGCATTCAGAAATACTACGGTGCTTTCGGTGAAGACAAACCAAGATAAGACGAGGTAAAACGCAAATCAGATAAGGTTACCGTTATACAAGAAGGAAGTACTTGTATTACTCAACCGACAACACGAGACTAAAATCTCTCCTCTACCCCTCTTGATTTCAGGTCTCAGTTGGTTGTTAGTCATTTTTCATCTACCATGGAGTCCCTGTCATCACCTTTTCATGAAGGCCAAGACAGCCATATTTTACAGGGGGAAAATGAACTGGTACGTAAGGGTCCCCGTCGCAAAAGGGAGTTCATACCTGAAGAGAAGAAGGATGACCTCTACTGGGAGAAACGTCGCAAGAACAACGAGGCAGCCAAACGGTCGCGGGAGAAGAGAAGGATGAATGACTATGTGCTGGAGAGTCATCTCATGGCCCTGAAAGAAGAAAACACCAGGCTTAGTGCTGAATTACTGGCCATCAAGCTGCACTTTGGCCTGGTCCACCCTGCAGCCTACACTGCTCATCAGAGTAACCAACTGCAACCCCATGTCCACAGCAGCACCCAGCCTATCAGCAGCACACACCACCAGTCCCTGCAGAGGGACTACTACTGGGGTGGTAGAGACTCTTCTGTTATGCCAAGCCACCAACCATCTCACCCTGTTTTCATCCCTGCATATGCCTTCCATGCCATGAGAGGCTATTCATATTTGAACACATCTGGTACTACTGGCTCTGGCCTCCTCGCTCCCCTTGTCCTCCCTCGAAATCTCCTGCCCACCCATTCATCCCATCCTGGAGCCCCCCTACTGAAGCCCATTCCTACAAGAGGCACCTCAGATGAGGAGGAGGAGCAGCAGGTCCCAGGGGTGTTGTCCCTGTCCTGCTCTGCTCCACCTCGCAAAATCACCTCCAGAGGAGACAGAAACTACTCTCCACCAAGACGATAAGTGTCTGACTGACTGTCCAATACAGAGGGGGGTATCTACTGTACAGCTGCCAGATTGATTGACTGAGAAACAAATTCTTCATTTCTCTTTACGTACTGTCAAGTATTCCTGCTGACACTGTAACTTTTGTTTTTTTACATGTATAAATGTTGACCAGAACTGAGACGTAACTAGATGGGTGTCCAACAATGTCAGTTTGCATTTTGTTGATGGATAAAAATTACTTGGTGCTATCTGTTAACCAGCAGTTGTAGCCTTGATGTAAGCCTTGATTAATGTAGAATCAAGTATTTCCCTCTTTGTTCATACAGTGGAAAAAACATGTTAATACAGATTATATTTTTTATTTTTAAATATATAAACTTGGGGACAACATATGGCTTTCACCCCGGATTGAGATTACTTAACAAACTGCTGGCTACAACCTCCCTCCAAATGGAAACAGTGAAGTATGATGATATATTTCTTTGGTTTTCTTGTGTGGGCAGAAGTAGTCACCTTCTTCCATACTGTGGCCACAGTGTGTTTGAATCCTCTTATATTCCAGTAAGCGTGGGAATGACATGGTGTTGAACATATTTCACGTAAAAACAAATTAAAACAATTAAATTTAAATTCTGAACAAGGTCTTACGTTTATTCTTTTTTGACTGAAGGCAGTCTTTAGTCCAGAGACCAAAAGTAAAAACTTTTGCATCAGGTTACAGAAACGGTTGCTAATTACTCTCTTCTTTCAGTTGGCATCTGTTGTTTCTTTCAGTCTGTTTGTGAGTCAGCAGCATCCCGGGCTACAGCAAGCTGCTGGCTCTTTGCCTGACAGCGCTGATGGCAACATTGCTGCTGGCCAGGCAAACAGCCAGTCTGGCTGGCTCAAAGACTCAAAACTCAAAGAAACAGTCAGTGCCAACACAGGAACAAGACAGCAGCTGACTCCTGAGCAAGTGTTTTTGTAATATAACACTATTTTTGTTTGTGGCCAGGAATGCAATAACTTGCTGTGGTTATTACAATTAAACATGGCGAGTGAAGCTGTTAATGTAGTTAGAAGTGTTCTTTGGCAAATCCATGCATCAGAGACAGGGCTTAAAAATTAATAGTCAGTAAAAAATTCCCATTCTTAATTTTTCTGTTTGTTTATTTAGCCTAATCCCCATAGGATTGACACTTAGCAATGTATAACAATTTGACTACTAACAATGGGAATACACAGCGCCTGGCAGGTATTATTAGGGGTGTCTTTTCAAATAAACTGTGCACAAGAATTGGTTATTTGAGCCCATAAATTAATAATTTGTTCCTTAGAAATACAACATTGTGCCCTCAGATTATTCAATTATTTTTCTTAAATTACGCTAATTTATTTACGTTATCTTATCAGTAAAAACTGAAGTTAGGTACAAGTTGTGGATGTTAGTCTGGGCAGGAAATAATAACACCATAACAGCTGGCTAGGAGCTATGTTGTAGAATACAGGTGACCCTCTTTCTCATATAGTTTTCAGTGAAATGACAATAAATTCGTCCTGTTTTGCAGGTGAAACAGCTAGCATCAAGCGCTTCACAGTGCTAACTAGCTAATTACTTCTATCTAATATCTAATTATTTCTTTACATTAACAGTGTGTGAAAGAAAATATGTTGTTGTAACTTCATATACTTACAAGTGTGAAGGAGACAAAGTGGGCCAAAACTGGTCGTGTTGGTCTTGTACTGTAAACGTTTGGAAAAACCAACGAAAAAAGAAGTCAATTATGTTTTTGTGTGTTTTTCTCCCAATTTGGAAGAACCAGCTGCCTATGAACTGCTGTGTCTTCGGAGGAGAAGGGAGTACGTTACTACTTCCATTAACATGTCTCACCTACAAACTGTATGTTTTCAGCTGTCAGCAAAGAGCTTCACCGGGAGGGCGAACTGTGCTCCTAAATGCATTTTAAAACATTACTGAAGCTGATTTATTTGTTGTTTTTTTTGTCCTATTAGTTTTGCTCAGCTGACTGATGAATAGTATTTTCCAACCCATGTATTTGCTGTCATTAAGCAAGCTGCTGAGTAGTTCTAGCTTGCATTGTGTGTTATGCTTATTAATTACAGGAATTGCATTTTTATACAATAAATATTGCAATTTCTGTGTTTGTTTTGGCTGCTTGTGTCTCAGTGGTTGTTTCAAAACTGCTTTCTGTGGTCACCTGGTTCTATAAGCTACATTATAATAAATATAATATGTAACCATAAAGTAGGCTATACCGGGATATGAGATTTTGGTCATATCGCACAGCCCTAACTTATATCACTTTATAAAGTTGTTATGGTGAACGTGTTAGCATACAGTTACTGTCCATATCCCTGCCCCACTTTGTCTCCAAGTGCAGACATGGTTGAATGTTACCTTATCCTGTTTTCATAGGCAAACTAAACCCTAAACAACATATGTGAGTTTGACCCCACCACTGGTAAAATACTATTAACTCAAGATCCCTCTTGGACACCTCAGTTCAGACAGACTCCCTAAGGCCAACAATGCCCAGAGCAATGTAGCCCTTACCATTATGGTCCTTATTAAACAGAATTAGAATGTGAAGCCATGGCACGGATCCAGTTTTGTTCCTGTTAAAAATACTCACATCCACTGACACAGATGAACATTACAGATTTAAATGGTTATAAGTTTGCTTTTGCAATTGCAGTCTGCAGTTGGCTGATCTTTGGTGCCAAGTGATGTCCCTGTTTATAGGCTGTAATAGGTTTTAACCTATTTTCAACCAAATTGCACAATTCTTGGTCCGTGTTTCAGTCTAGTGTGAAATATAATAAAAATGTAAAATCATTTTCTGTTACTATATCCAGCGCTAATGCTATTTTTGCTTTTTGCTCTATCCCTCACTTGCTATGTGTTATTCATATTAGATCATATGCACAGTTTAATGGGAATTGAAGGTTTAATGTAAGGTCATTGTCATTTGTCCTCTATATCCAAAAGTGGAAACAACACTTGCACTACACATGTACATCTCTTTCACTCGATCTTTTGCAACCTCACCAGCAACAACAAGACACTGCATGTCACCCGACACTACTGAACCTTCTGGGTCAAAAAAAATTACTCAGAAACCAAAACTAATCTTTGGTTTATGGTTCTAAGTAGCAAATGTGAGTATTGTAAGTGACGAATGACATGACATTCAAGTCATAATGAGAAATAGGCAAACCTGGGGCTACCAGTGTCATCAAGTTTCAGCCGATGTAACATACAACTTTCAAATTAAAAAGTCTCATCAGCGTTGGAGGGTTTGAATTAATTATCAGCCAGTGTAATCAAAAGGAACAGAAACTTTTTACAGTATTGTTAATATATATTTCCTAACAAGTGACTGAGTAAAAACTATTTGTTGCAAATATGCGTTTCAAATGATCTGAAAGCAGACGGTGCACATGTTCTTTGCAGGTCAGTTGTTTGTTCAGTAACTGTTAACCGCTACAATCCCATTTAGACCACCATGTTTCAACACCATGGTAACACAAAATGTGTGATTACTACCCACACACACAAACGTTATATGCACACACACACACATGCACAGACACAGACTGCGTTACATCACTTCAATCACCCATCAATGTTCCCATGGTATAACTGGAAATAGCTTTGGTAAAGCAGAAGTAGAGTGTCTCTGTGTTAAAGTGCACTCTGACATCATTTCCTCTCTTGAACCAAATGAAACAGATACTTGAGGTGAGGGCTTCAGAGCAGCGTGCACTTCACCACTGCTGCTTACTAAATGAAATCAATTATTAAATGAATAAAATCCAGGGCCATCTAAATCCTTAATGCTGTGTCGGTGTCTAATGCTTGCTAGATGAAACACCTGACATGTTGGTGACACATGTTCATTCCTCTTCAGAGAGATCACCACCTCTGCATAGACAGCCACAGTCAACTCTGAACAAAGTAGGGGGCAGTTTCATGCTTATTACTTTGAAGTCTACTTACAAACTGAAAACCTAAATCACTCACAGTGACTTCTAGTAAAAAGAAATGTTATCATTTCCCAATCGAATTCCATTTTCAACAGTCTTGCTAAAAGTTGAATTTGGCAGAACTCTGCATGGGGAAGTAAGACGAACAAACAACACATCAAAGAGTGAATGCAAAGTTACTTTTATCTGCTCACAAAATTTCATTTCTTTTTTTAAATTTGTGTTTTAATAAATGCATAGAAAATGAAAAATAACAACCCTCCTTATACAGTATGTGCAGTAAGTGAATCATGACTAAGCGGTAAGCAAAGTTGTGAGCACTCTAAGTCGAAACCAACTCACCTTCTTAGTCACTTAGTTGTTATCTACATCAAAGAAGCTTTCAGGGAATTCTTGTTCATATAATACACTAATTTTTCAGATATTTCCTCCAATTTTCCAGTATTTCAGACATCTTATAAGTGGCAAACGAGATTGCTATCAGCATACAGAGGGGTGAACAATCATAGGAGAAACCTGAATAAATGTACATGTATATAAATGCTGAGCAGACCTAGATGACTTTGATTTTGGAATAAGTTGACAAGAAAGTTAAGAACTAAGTGACTCATTATAGTCAAACACATATTTGAGAGACCAGAGGTGTGAAAACCATGGACACTAGAGGTGGGGGGAATAGTGATATGTTCAGATGAGTCATTCTTTATCATATTCTTGACAGGTGAGTGGGGTTTGCAAGCATGGTGAACACCAAGGGAACGGTTCAGGTGTGAATGCTTGACCCTGACAGTGAGGGGGTCCGGTGGGGAGACATTTTCCTGGCATGGTTTGGATCCACTAGTCTCCTGAGAGGGAAGGGTCCCTGCAAATCAATTCAAAGTTACTGTGAATGATCACCTTTGATGACACATTGTGTCCTGGTGGGAGTAGTTTGTTCCAAGACGACAATACCACCATCCACGGGGGGCATGAGCTGTCACTGAATGGTATGATGAGCATGATGAATGAATCATACTTTGGCCTGAGTAGGTGAGTAAACTTTTTTGGGAGATTTTAGACCGACGTGTCAGACAGCGTTTGTTTCCCCAAACGAGGAAAAATCTTTCGGAAGAATGATGTTCCTGCCTCAAGGAGAGTTCCTGATCTGTGCCAAGGATAATTGAAGCTGTTCTGGAGGCTCAGAGTCGCCCAACACCTGACAAAGACACTTTTACAAATGCAGGGATATAGAAATACTCTGCTTGGAATGATCATTTGTGTCTAAAAAGTTCAGTTAACTTGTTAGAGTAAGAATTCTTAAAATCAAATCTCCTTCTCCCTCATTGAAAAATAAATGCAAATTAATGTTACCTTTAAAGTTTAACTACTGGACCATGAGGTTTCAAGTTTACACATTATATAGGCTGCATATTGGACCATGATTGGCTTCTAGACTAGTGAATGAAACAAAATCATGCTTGTACGTGAAAGTCTTCAACTCAGAACTTTAAGGTGAGCACAGAGAAAACAGTCTTCTAGCCTCTGATCATTCATCATTCTGCACAATGAAGGTCAAACATTCAAGTGTAACAATAAGCAACACACATTTTTGAGAGGAGGGGGACTTTATAAGATTATAAAATTGGAATAGGTTTTGATAAATTAAAGGGTACAGACTGCTGAACATCTTCCTGTTGTTCTCTACTTCCTCTTTGAGGTGTTGCTGAAGTGCATACCAGTTTTGACTTACACACAGTGACCAGTCAGAATAGCACAGTATGATTTCACTTACCCACTGAATAACAATGGGGCTTAGCTCAGTTTTATAAGTTACTCTGACGACAATAACTTAAGTCGTTATAGCTAAATGATTGAACCGTCAGGGTCAAGAAAGCCTACAAACAAACAACGCATCAAAGTGTGAATGCAAAGCAATTTTTTATATGCTCACAAAATTTTATTTATTTTTGTAACTTTTGTTTTGATGAATGCATAGAAAATGAACATTAATAACACTCCTCATTAAACGCAGTACCTATTTCATTAACTAGGGTGAATCATTACAAAAACATTTTGTTTCAAGCAGTATATCTTTATGTGTAGTGTACACAGGACATCCATCCATCTGATTTAACTTTAAAAATTAAAATATGACAAACCCCTGGAAAAACACATCAAAAAAATTTCACAGTGAAGGGGTCACAGGTTTATTGTAGACTCTCAATGAACTTCTCAGACTGCCGCCATAAGGGTTGAGTGACCAGATGACTGCTATAAAAAAACGGGATAGGGGACAAAGACATCATCATAGCAGATAACATAGCATGCTTTATAAACAGTGTGCTTCATTTCTTATAAAACAATACAATACAAAACAGTCTAGCACAATTTCCAGACACAATGGTTTCCATATTTACAGGATGGATTCAGTAAAGGATAATGAAAAATACCATCAATTGTTTGCATTTCTAAAATGCAGAGAGGAAGCTTAACTGGTGTCAAATCAGTCCTGTAACATATTCACAGTTCATTATTAATAATTCCATATTATAAATTATAAGTTTAGTCTGAAAAAATGTGTTGTGCAGTGTATATGTGGATGAACACAGACACTAAATGAGGCTATACGGGACTCCTCTTTATTCTGTCTGCAATTCTTCCTGTTTGTATGAACCTGCAGAGGGAGGGGTTTGCTGTGTGAGTAAAGTTAAGTTTTAAGTTATAACACAAAATGTATTTTCCCGTCCAATGCTACTGGATCCAGGTCAGCCCTCCATCAACTTCACAATGGAATAGATTACTTACTATTAAGTCTGAAGGTTGGGGAGGTCAAATCCCATCTTACTCTAGTAATAGTGTAGAATTCAGTATCATCTACAGCCAACAGGGGGCAGCAGAGTAACACTGTAAGAGCTGCTGTAGTTGACAGTAGACAGGAAGAGCTGATTTCTGAACTGGTGGTCTTGGGTTAGGGTTCCCAAGGCTAAACCCACAGATCAAGAGATAGCCCTTGAGGTTAAAATAGTGTAAGCATTTCACCTGTTTTCTAACTCTCTCCAAATTATGTCTGAAGTTATGAGGGAAACTAGACTTAATGCCCCCGGTTTCTGTTTTTTATTTAGTATTGAAACTAACACAGATGCTGTACAAGGCCCAAAATTGACATATTTGCATTTATGTAGTTTACAAGTGCCGTGACCACCAATTCATGTTAAGGAAGGAAAAACATCGTATTCAGTTCTCTGAAGTAGAAACTGTATTCAGCAATATATGAATAAACATTTTTGCTTTTTGTATGTGGGAGTACAGAAACACCCTTTATCATAAATAAATAAATCGTAAATGATAAATTGGTAATTGATCATTTCAGAATCACCACCTTCATAACCACTTCTACTTAAACCTTTACAAAGTGTTATACAGCCATCTTATGAAGGATATATTGTTACAAGTTAGCATCCAGCCCTTTGCACTCAGTTTCATTATGACCTTTGTTCCAGTCTGCAAGGTATTTATCACATTAGCATTTTTCCCTGCATGTCTCAAACACATTGAGGTCCTGATGAAAACCCACTTAACTCCTTCCCCCCGCTGGTCAGCCAAGCCTCCCCACTGTCACCTACAGCCAAAAATAGGCAAGTGAACTGAAACCCAATGTAAACGCCCTTCATGATTTGTTGTGCGAGCTCAGGGAGCGAGCAGGCAAGTCTCAGTGCAATATCTATCTGATGACATGGAGAGGTGAGACTGTAAAAGCTCTTGACTGGATATCTCTGATTTGAAAATGAGACTTCAACAGTAGAATTACAGAACAGAAAAATCGGATTGATCACTCAACAGTACTATTAACAACCACGAGGATTTCAATGATTACAAAATATATAATACATCTTATACAGTATATATCCTACCTATACAGTATGATCTATTCAACGTTGGGATGAACGCACCCCAACAAATGTTCAATTTACAAATAATACAAATTCAAAGTAAGAAGCTAACTCTGTACATGCGTTCATCTTTTACATACAGTCTTTTTTTATTCATATCCAGAGGGTGAGAGTCTTGTATAGTCTGTACTGAATAGACAACAATGGAAAACCTAACTAGCAAGTGTGCATCTGCATGTACTGATTTGTCACCACACAAATGTGCATTGGGTCCTTTAATTGTAGCTTAACCTGTAGAGTCCCATTTTAGTTTAAAAACGGCTTTGACCAACCTTTAGTGGTATCCAATGAGAAGCAACTTCTCTCTACCACGGCATTGCATTGACATTGACATTACATGGTGCTTTACGGTCAAATTGGCAGTGTTGCAGAGAGTAGTCTCTTGGTGTCTAATGTATTCTGTACAAACCTACCATCAGCAAAAAAGCAGAGCCTCTATATAAATGTCATAATAGTGCTCTAAAGTCCTGACTGTAAATGAGTCTAAATATGCAGTATATAGCTGGAACTATTCAAATACATATTGGCAAGTCCTTGGCATTCATTGAGCACCACCCTGTTATAATGCATTCATGAGTTTGGAGATAGAGAGCTTGAATCACCTCAGATGGAGCAGAGAGGTGAAGTCCTTCAAAGATGAAGAGGACAGAGTTCCTTGTAGGGAAGAAGGATGGAGTTGGCAAGAGCTTTGTTGAGGTTAAAGACCGGTGGGAGTTTGTTGCTTCGTCTTTTAACAGTCTATTCAACATTTTGAGACACCTTTAACTATAATCCAGCTTTCCTCTGCACAATAATGTGAACACACAACAAAGCAATAGAAAGATATCAAATCCATACAGGTTTCCTTTTTTCTCATATATACAGTAGTTTCAATAACAAAACCTTGTCTCAGTAAAATGTCCTATAAATAATTGTATTTAATATGTTGCAAGCACAAAGATCCATTCCAGTGTCTTGTCCCTTTATGTCCTCTCTTGAGACTGCTTGTAAACAGTATCAGGGAAAGAAATACTAGAGCAAGAGAAACAGATCCGAAAAATCAAATCATTTTCATGTTGAACTTGCGTGCCCCACCCTGTCCTCCACTGGCAGCGGGCCCATCCACCTTTCTGAAGGAATATTCCACTGAGAAATTGTTCTTGTGCTGCCCTCTCCCTCGACTCCACACAAACAGCAGAATAAAACAGAAGAGAACTACCCCCAGGAACATGATACAGCCCATAGCTGTGGATATGAGGATGGTCTTGAGGTCCAGAGTGAACTTCAAGAAGACTCTGGTGTCATTCAGATTTGTGTCATTAAGGTCCCCAGCATAGTAAGTGCGGTTGGCCATAAGGGCTGCATCTAGTGGCAGCCCACTGACTGTAAGTGTGGCAAAATAGGTGTCATTTCCACCAGCATTGCTGGCTATGCAGATGTAGGTTCCACTATCTGTTACCTGGGCGTACCGTATTTCTAATGTGCCTTCTGGTAACACAGTCAGGCGGCCGCTGCTCTTTGTGGTGATGCGGCGGCGTTGAGGAGAGATCCAGAAAACCACTGGTGTTGGCTCACCTTCTGCTTTGCAAATGAATGACACAACCTGCCCCTCGCGGGCAGATATCTGCTGCAGTTTCCTGTTGCGGATTTTGGGCTTCTGGCAAGTAAAGTGATCAAAGAGAGCTGAGTCAGAGAAAGCGTTAAGAGCCCGCCCCTGCACCTCGACGGGCGTCATGCATACTGGGGAAGCACCGTCAAAATTGAGGGTCTTCCTGCGCTGAAGGATCCATAGCAAGCGGCAGTCGCAGGCCAGAGGGTTTGCATCCAAACGCAGCGTCTCCAGAGTGTTGACAGACTGAAAGGCTCCCTCTTCCAGGGTCACCAGGCTGTTAGTGGAGACGTTAAGAAGGCGGATTTGCCTTAGACCACCCAGCGCATATGGCTGCACTACTGCCAGGTTTGTGTTGACCAGATGCAGCTCCTTCAGCCTAACAAGGTCCCGCAGGGCCCAGGACTCCAGCACCGAGATAGGGTTGTAGGAGAGGTTGAGGCTGGTGAGGTGAGCCAGAGTGCGTAGGGCAGAGGTGGGCACAGAGGTGATGTTGGTGTGCGTAATAGACAGCCAAGATAAGTTAAGACCCTGCAAGCTGTGAGGGGAAATGTACTCCAAAAAGGGCCAGTGATCGATCTCGAGGCCCCTCAGGTTTCCAAGCTTACGGAAGTTCTGGTCCTCTAAGCTGGAGATACTAAGGTAGCGGAGCCGCAGAGTCACCAGGTTATGAAGGTAAGACAGAGACTGGCTGGACACGGAAGTCAGGTTGCACCTCTCGATGGTCAGCTCCCTCAGCCCCACTAGACCCAGGAAGGCCTTGTTGGAAATATAAACCAAATCATTGTCTCCAACTTCCAGGTTTTTTAGACTTTTCAGGTCTTGGAAAGTAAAGTCCAAAAGAATTACAATCTTATTCCCACTGAGGTCCAATGAGGTTAGGTTTGAGAGATGTGAGAAAGCCCCCATGGGGACCAGTTTCAATTGGTTACCCCTCAGTGAAAGCGACTGCAGGTTTTGGAGACTAGAAAATGCGTTCGGTTCCAGGACACTGATCATGTTCTCACTCAGGTCCAGCTTTTCAAGACGTTGATACTGAAGCAGGTCACCATGCTCTACCCAGCGAAGTTTATTCCCACTTAGGTCCAGGATCTTCGTATCCAGTGGGATGCCATCTGGCAGTGCGGACAGGCGTTTACCATAACAGGACACAGTCTTGAGTTTTGCAATGCAGTCACAACGCTGGGGACATCCTTGACCCTGGGAGGGTGACACTGTGATCATCAGTAGCAAGAACAGGAAAGGCAGGAGCCAGCCGACATCCTGGCCCAGGCTCACCCCCATGGCCCTCTTTTGTACTGCTTCCTCCTGCTCCTGTCTGGGGTCGAATCACTGGGCCAGACACCTGAGGAAAGAGAAAGAATGGGAAGAAGAAAAGGAAAGGGGGAGGGCGGATAGGAGGCCAGAAAGAATGTGAGGGAGAGACAAAGAGACAGACAGTGAGACAAATTAATTAAACTCAATTCCCCTTCAACAGCAGCGATCAAACACTCTAAATGAGAGGAATTACAATTACAAACTCTAATTGACCCAGCGCAGCAGTGAAATTAAAGCTAGAGCTCCAAGATAATCCTCAAAGGACTGGGTCTGTATTCAGTTGAAACAATTCGATTTACAATGGTCGACTGTGCCTTTCAAGCAGTCGGGTTTTAAAGTCATATGCCAGCACACACACACACACAAAATCCCTTAATAGCAATGAGTCATTTTTATATCTGATGGTTGTTTTGCTCTCTAGCTACTTCATGCATTGTAAATGAAAACAGGGAAACAGAGAAATTGAAAGTCTATTGTATTCATAAGACCTCATGTGAGACATGTTTTTCTTGCATGAAAATGGAAAACAACTGCAGGCTCTCCAAAGACTTTAACAGCAAATAGAACTGCAAAATGCACTCAAATGGCCCATTTATACAGCGTGAGGAAGCAGAATACTAACAAATAAACGTACTGCTCTGTAAGAGAAAATACCTGCACGTAAACAGGCTGAGTAAAATATGAGCAATCAGATCAACAGACACATAGCACAGTATATCAAGCCACTAGTGTCTTAGAGTAAATGCCTGACAAGGTCACTCACCATAGCAGAAGGCTACGACTCAGTGCATCACAATAACTCAGTCCATCACGTCATCTGCATAAGTCTCTGAGGCATGGGGCTTATCGTGAGAGGACCTTGCCTTGCCTGACCTGCCTATGGGTTTCATATGACACACACGGACATACGCACACACATGCACAAGTCCTCTCTCTCTCTCTCTCTCTCTCTCTCTCTCTCTCTCCACCCCTCCGTCTGCTGGTGGATGCTGGCAGCAGAGTGGTAATCCCTTTATAAACCCATTGTGAAATACCAACTAGTGAAATGGAAAGTAACTCCAGAAAACATATTCCATAACATCATAATAATTGAGTGTTGAGGCTCACAGTGTGTTAAAACATATTGAAAGGCCGCGACTCCTGTGACTCTGACTGGCTCACACATCAGGAGGTCCCAAACCTCCAATATGTGCTGGTTATGAAATACTGAAATGACATGAAAAATGTGCTCACAAAGAAAAACATAAATGTGCCCACTGATACAACTGTCCCTACAACACATGGAAAAGCTGGACACATATATAACATGTTGAAACTGTTTTCTTTTTTCTACCCATCATTTACAAAGCAACTGTAGACAGATCGACATCTATAACTGTAGTGAACTGGGTGCTAATGTTTGACAGATTTAGAGAAAGACCAAAATGTCCAATATATCATTGCTGTCTTCACCAATACTTTGACATTGCATAGAAACAGACACACACATACACACACACACACACAGTCATGCGCCAAACCACCACAATCAAAAGGAAGTCACAAGACAGGAAGCGTTTTAACATTTGGAGGAGGACTAACGGTGTTAAAGGGTTTTAAATTCCCATCTGCTACTGTTATAGATGATTTAATAAGTCCTTAAATGTCCCTCACCTCTACATAGGTTCTAATTTACAATTCACCCCAGCTCCCGAGATGAATATTCCCATTAGCCAACCTGCCACTGAATGAAATTAACTGTCTGAAAATGCGAGCAGAACTGTCTGATAGCAGACAGGCTTAAAATGAGCCGAACATTGTTAAAAATAGCTTAGAGACACAAAATATGAAAATTTAAGACTTTTACACTTCCTAGTAGTAGTTTTAAAAAAAGACACCGTGGTAGACAGCAATGCACGCTGTCAACACCCCACACACGTGTGTCAGACATAGCAGCCTGACACGTTGCCTTTCACAGTCTGCACACAAAGTTTGTGTCATTCACTGTGGTCTAACAAGGCCCACTAGCAAAAGCAAGAGCTCTCAAAATTCATCTTAAAAGAGTACGCCACAGATTTCTCAGTACACTTCTATAAGTATCACAGTCAATTCTCCTTCTTTGTCAAAACGTGGCGCCTACATTACCCACGAAGCAACTAGAGTGTCGACAGTTTGGTCGGAGATTCGGGTGTGCTATGCTAGTAGCGGCTAATGTAACCTCGAGCTGCTAGCCTCAAGCAGAGATGAGGAGCGGGCTGCTCACACATGCAGTAGTACTCTCCAAGACCTGTAAACAGGCTTAGATGTGTAAAAAATCGATGGAGATCCCCTTTAACTATCGCTGAAATGAGTATGTGAATAATTCTGTCGCAAGAAATTGCCCTTGCAGTATCTAATAGCTTTTCCAAAGGTTCAGGACTTGAGAGGTGGTACGTAACACAGTTCACATTTAAAATACAGCACATGCTCACTGATGTCATATATACTCTATTTCCTTTCTTTTAATGCTGCAAACAGTCTGTAGTATTTCCATAGGTGCTTGTTGTAATGTGCATGTGTGATGGTCCTGCTATTTATTCAGTTTTGCTTTCTCCATTTCCAATTTCTTGACATTCATTGTGAACGTGTTTTACTGGCTACTTGATCATTTATTTCATAATCTATAATCTTCTTCATTCTAAGTGGGATTGTAAGAAGAAGTGTACTATCATTGGTGAAAGAGACATTTGCCAAGATTCTCACATCTGGCATGTATGACATTGCCATGCTCTTTAAGATGCAGTGACATCTAGAAGTTGTTAAGATGTTTCTTAATGTCAGCAAGGACTATTTCAGTTGATGTACTAATGACATCCTGGATTATGTCAAGTTAGATTAAGAAAAAAACAACAGGAGCATATGAGTTTTATTTGACATGACAGAACTGTCTGTGTGGTTTCAAGGACTTCAATCATGCACCTTGATGTGCAGGTCTGACATTTTATCCACATCAGCATGTCTCAGGGACACAAAGCCTCCCTCAGAAAAATCTAACTGTAAAAAACTCACCTGCTTCTGAAAAAGTCCCCCCGCCCCCCCCATAAACAGCTGGTTGGCAGAGACTGAAACAGAAAACCACAAACTTCCTCCCCCGACCCCTGCCCCCACGCCACATTTAAAAATGTCAGTCACATGGACGTTTTTTTCCGAACCCATATCTGTTAGCAGTCACTCACTAATCAGACCAGAGGCCCCGGCCAGCGAATGCACCGCAGGTCAACAGCAGGGGGACAGAGCAGTGTGCACTCTACTGTAACAGCATGACCCCCCCTGTGGGCACCAGCAGCTCCACACAGAGCTGCTGACCAAGAGGCTACTGTTACCTGGTAGTAAGCTGCAGTCAAAAATAATCGTTGTAATCTTTGATTACGCAGCAGGAGTACAACAGTGCTCTTCCCTGCTGACCTTCAGCTGATGCAGGTGACAGAGGGCAGAGCCGAGGCGCTGCTGGAGGGAAGGAGCCGCTTCTCCTGACAGAAGAGAGACTGACAAACACTTTCGCTCTGTCCTCGTATTTCATTTGCACTTGCCTCTTTAAAAGGTTACATTCTTGTGGTTTTGCACAAGAAGTAGTCTGTTACTGCACTAGTAGAGTTTAATTCAACTTAACTGCTATTGTACAAACAGTGAACAGTGATAATAGCATGTCTGGTTCATCAGATAGACATGATGTTCCTGGCAGAGAGAAATGTTCAGTAAAGTTCAGTTATGTAAAAGCTCGTCAGTGAAGTCAGAGGATGTTCACCAGACTGAACTACACCAGCTATGTCTTGCGGGCAGAATCAATATGCAGCTCTGATATAAACTGCAACGCTCGGATCGGCTTCGAAAGGACAATACTGTAGGTGTCTAATGTTGTCATGGCGACGCCTGCACCATCTCCCCCTCCCCACCGCCCCACCCCCATCCTGCTTCAAACTCTCTTCATAGTCGCTTACTTTCCATACCCAGCTGAAACACAACTGTCCACTAGACCCCATCAGCGAGTTTCCCGTGTCATCAGCCACCTGCCTGCACTGCTGCTGTAAATATCTGGAGTAGTATTTTCATGCATTTCTCCAGCCATTTCTTAGCTGTACCTGTTCTCTTGCCTTTCTGTGCCTTGACTCTACCTGCTGCGTCTTGCTGTCTGCGTTCAGGTCCTGTTTCTTGTTACCTGCTGCCAAAAACTGTGACAAAAGACAGATGGATATTGTCTGTCGTCGTCAAACAATGAATTATATATTAAATCATTGTCGGTATATACTGTGCACACATCCATTAGCATTAGACAAGAGGCCACTTTTCTTTATCTTATTACTTTGGTTGCCTGGCAACATTTACTCATCCAGTGTTTTCTATTAGAAAAAACTTTACTGCCTGAAGTAATGTTCTATTCTGGAAAAGCCTCAATATTTATACAAAAGGGGGTGAATTCAATTGAAATATCTATTTTTTTTTGTTTCTGTTAAGAGTGTTATGCTGTTAGCCACACCAGCTTTATATATCTGGGCATCTCAGCTGTCAACAGACTGTAAAATCGTTTACGTAATGACTTTGCGAAGCCAAAGGGCTTAAAGAGACACTGCCAGCATCATCAGCAAGTTTGCCGTGGCCTTCAAGTGCATGAAAGTTTAGCAGATTTTTATTTTACTTAAAAGGCACAGAATCAGATCGTATTGAGCTAGGAGGCTAATAGACATTTTCCACAGCAGACATTTTGACTTGTCATTGTAGGAAAAGCACAGGGGTTACTAATAACATTAAAGATGGCTCTGTTCTATTCAAGCGTCCCATTAATCATGACAGTGTGCATGCACAATACCAGGACCCTGAAACTGGAGGAGCAAAATGGAATTCAGCCATCATTATTTTTATCATTTACACCTGCGCTTTTGTCAAAATGTCTGCTGTGAAAAAGGCCTTCGAGCAAAGACAGTGTCTCTTTGTAGCTGCACTACCAACATCTCTAAATGTAACAATTACATTTTCTCAGAAGGGTTTCATCAAAAGGAAAAGGGGCCAAGTGTAGGCTACGTTAGATCTGTTAGCTGTGAGACACTAAAATGGATAAATTAGAGCCCGAAACATACTCTCTGTAAAATCACAACGACATATTGCACGGTTTAACATGCTCAACATATGTTTTGTGTCCGTGTGGAATTAAAATACCTGTGTCGTCCACTCGGTACTTCAGAAGAAAATGGCTTCACACTGTTGTTGCCTGCTCTCGTGATGCTTGAAACTGCAGCTCACGCTTGCATTGCGATACAAACTTTAGGCGACACGTTTGCAACAAGAAAGAAATTCATGTAGCCCGAAGCATTCAAATACTTACAGAGGGTATGTTTCTGGCTCTTTTGGCTTCAGTCAAAGATTCTTTCATGTTCTCACAAACAGATAGTGTTGAAGCTAGCTGTGATTTCTATTTAACATTTAGGAACACTGAAGTAAAAATGTCACTGAAGAACTCTAACAGCATGACATCTATTTTCATGAATCAATTACTGCCTTATAAAACAGCCAGATTAAAATATTCAGTACACGTCTGGGTAATGGCTGTCGCATGCAGTGATTGCCATGGTATCAACAGTAAGCAGTGTTTAGTCAGGAGCTGACTGACACAACTGGGAATATGATGTTATTAAAATTTCATTAAAGAGACTTTGGTAGAGGAGCTGTTGTTGATGCCTTCTCTTTCATGATCTTTCGTACACTACATAGCAGCCGCTGATGCAAACAGAGGTGCTGATTGGTTGTGAGTGAGTGCCACTGTCTTTAGTGTGTCACATTTCTCCATTACTGAACCGTACTTGTTCCTGAATGCCCCGTCTCGGGCATTCCTGTGCTCGCAGAACTATGACCCTATCCCTAACCAAAGCCATTTTGTATTCTCAACAACTACTGGATGGATTGCCGTGATATTTGATACAGACACGTCTCCCTCTAGATGAATTGTGCTAATTTTCGAGATCCCTTAACTTCTCATCTAGCGCCATAATCAGGTCAGAATGTAAATTTGTTGTTTATGACCAAATACCGGCAAAGCTAATAATATTCCCATCTGCCTCAGCTGTATTTTGTATTTAGTGCTAAACAGCAAATGTTAGCATGCTCACACCCTCACAGAGCTCTCAGCATGGTACATAATAGTACTATGTTTACTTTTAGTTTTGTTGTTCTTGTTTATAGCTGTATGTCTATTCCTATCTTCCTGTAAAGAACTTGCTTTTACTGATATTGCTGTTTTTTTTTTTTCTGTTTTGGATTTATATCTGTACGCTACAAAATTAAAGATGATAATGTTGACGTCTTTTTAATTACAGCTGGAGTATAATCATTTATTTTCTTAATCCAACAATTACAGTCGTCCATTTCTCCTCAGGTTGCCAGGTCAGGCAGCCACAGTCAGCGTGGGTCCTCCTGAGCTCAGAGTCGTCAAAGTACAGACGGCAGAGCGGGTGACCCGTAATTCATGTGCTCTCTCTGACCCCGGCCCAATTACCATCCAAACACTGCAGACGCCGAGTGAGCTGGGGAGGGAGTGAGAGAGAAGTGTGGCTTTTAAGCTAAAAAAAAAAAAAAAAAAAAAAACCAAGTGCAGGTTAGCAACAGAGCCAGATTTAGACGGTGGAGTGGGCTGTGAAGCTGCAGGGGCAGGGGGCTCACTGCCACCTCTCTACCCCCTCCTCCTCTCGCCACCTCTTCCTGCACAAACCGCTACATCATTTATTTCTGAGACTACCTTTACTCCAGCCTCTTTCTGTTTATACAGAAGCTATTAGGGCTTGAAAGACAGCAAATTAAGCTAATGGGCCTTACGCAAACGCCGTCCTTCTTGGCTATTCAAAGTAATAGATCGTGAGGCCCCCACATGTTTCAACACGAGATCAGACAGAGGGCACTGCTGATGCTCAGCTAAATTTTACACATTAAAACATGCATGTACCCTATTAACGTACGCATTAAAGCTTCTCTAATAAGCTGAAAAGGGTGTGTATGTGTGTGTGTGTGTGAGTGAGTAGAAAGACAAGAGATTTAAATGTAGCCCAGCAGCTAGTTGACTGGGCATGTGTGTGTGCAAATGCGGAGCTGCGTGTGTCTTAGCTCACATTTTGTAAGATGTGAGTTGTTAGAGGATAAGAGTGGCGTAATGGAGTAAATTTGTTGGGGACTATTTTCAGCTTCGGATTAGGACACATTTGGTGCTCTAGTGAGTATCTCCGGATGTAGGACGGTGTATGGATGGTGGGATGGACTCAAAATAAACTACAGGTGCAACGGTGTAACTCACTGATGTGTTTTTAATAATAGCTATTATAAGGCTTTGGATACACAGAAAATTCTTGGTTGTTGGTTTTGATCTTTTCATGGGGGTTTGGTTTGTTGACAATAAGGAAAATATAGAATATCACCAGCCTTATCCCTTAACATCATGGAAAGAGACTCGAATCTAATGCATCATGATGTACAGTACCTGTTCACAGCCCTATATGAGATCCAAATGGCTATATGTGCGTGTGTGTGTGTGTGTGTGTGTGTGTTATCTATATCAAGAAAGGGCCTGGATGAATCAACAGCAGCAGAAAAGAGGGTGAGACTGCCAGACCGATAATCATGCTGCAGGTGTAGAACACAGCTGACAAATGAGCAGGAAGCGTGTTTGAGAGTGTGTAGGTGTAGCCAAGCACTCTCCAGAAAAGGCGCACAGGCCGAAGCATAACATCCACAAAAGCTCCTCAAATGGCTGCGCTCACACTCATTTCTACCATGCCCACTCATTGTGCTTTATATAAGCACATAGTCTGCGTGTGTGTGTGTGTGTGTCCACCAGAGAAAACACATTACTCATTTACACCAAGGGAAGCCATCAGCAGTGTCCATCAATCCGTGTAGGGAGACCCTGAAGCCCCTGGCAGTGCATGGTCCAGGGAACACACACATACTCACACAGCCCATTACACACACTCACGCTCACCTGATGAGAGAGAAACGCAGGGAGAGAGAGAGAGAAAAGACTGAGTTGCTTGTTCTCTTTTATGACCCTGTAACTTCCACCTTGCAGTCTGGTGATGGATCGTTATAAATGGCAGAGCCTGCACCCACCACAAGCAAGGGCACCCAGTCGCTGGGTGGAGAATAGAAAGCTGGGGTTGCTGGCGTGGAGCATGAGCACCTGTGCTGTGTGTGTATATGTCAGTATGTGTGTTAGTGTGTATTTACAGGAGTATATATGAGTAGGTATTTGACCACACAGGGGTTCTTCCAGCAGCTGTGGACATTGAGGTGACAGGAGAAGTCAGGAGAAGATGGATGAGGGGCATCGTGTGCAAACAGTCCACTTATTTAATGTGGTTTTGTCCTCGGGCCCTGCATAATAAAACTGCCGCAGTGAACTGATCAGATATGTTGGAAATTTCCATTACACCTTAGCATCGCATGCAGATTGATATGAAACACTAGTTTAAAAGCTGCCAAATTGTTTTTTTTTTTAATTATAATAATGGATTACAGTGAGATTCTTAAATTGCACCCCTGTCACATACAAAGCATGAACAGTGAAACCAAAGGACACAATGGGGTGATTAAGAACGTGTCTTGTCATGTGCCATGAATCTTTAATAAGAGAGAATTGTTTCAGAGAATTGTTATGAATGTAAAGGCTTCTATGAACAGGAGCTAAATTATTGAGGATGTTATGCTGCATGGCCATGTCCCACTGACATGGAGACTTTGACCTTACCTGGAGCTGCAATAGCCACATATCCAAAGAAACACATGATACTCTCATACCACCGACAGCAGCACTGATAAACAACATCGACCTACATGACTGATGGGAGATAAAACAACCCAGTCATACAATGATACAGTTACTGATTTTCCACTTGAGCTGCCATAAAACTGTTATGCATAAAGCTAAACTAAATTTGATAATAGCCTGTCTCTCTCAGTGCATTTATTCAAGTGACTACACAGACCTGTGTGCTGCATTTCCTCCATCTTTTTAGACATAATAACCTCCTGTCAGCTTGAAATATGTCCTCTTTAAAAACTAAAAGACAAACATGATTAAACAAGAGACACGTGAGCTGCCAAATGTCTCACAACAATCTGCATGATATTCTTAAAATAACATCTATGCTAATGAGGTCATTAATCACACAAATTCAAGTGAATGTCTATATGAATAGCCCATTTTTTAAGAACTTAAGAAAATGTTTTTTTTTTTGTTTTTTTTTATCATTAACATACAGTTTTATGCAGCAAGGTGCTCCAGAATCTAATCAGATCATCTGGTCTTCTGGGGGAACCCGGGGATGAATTGTTCTTGAGTTACCGTGTTCACAGTCATATTTTTATGCAACATGCCAGAAGAGTCTGTTGTGTATTTCTTTGTTTCTTTCTTTCAAATCAAACTTTTCAAGTAAAGTATTATGGGACTGGTTCTCTTGACAGTATAGCATTCATCTAAAGTTCAAAACTTGAAGATTAATCAGGTTTTAGGTTCCCTTAGAGTAGGAGAACAAGGTGTTAGACCCACCTTCCAGTATTGACACTAAGGGATCATTACAGAGGATATCAGTTTCTTCAATAACAGTAACCACAATAGACCAGAATGCAATGAATCTTTCAGACGTGTTCCCATTGGGGCAAGTATAAGAGATCAATAAATCAAGTAACATTCACATGAAGGAAATTATAACACCTCACCACAAAAGTGAGGTTTTGTTATGATGCTTTATCTTGACCCTAAAATTATAACCTCTCCTGACAACGCAGATATCCTGAAATTGGAAGTTAGATAAACTACTGCTATGATGTTTTGCCCAATTCTATTGTGTCCGTCCACATATCCTGAATAAAAACTTCAAAGTACACTACAGATTATAATACTGCTATGTTTTTATTAAGGTTTCTTCGTGGGAATCATCCATTACGAGTATTACCTGGTTTCTTTTGTATCAGTTTGTACCAAGGCATGTCCACAGCTGAAGGTTATAACTAATATTGGGGTTCTGACACAAACACTCCCACACAATCTGAACCCTCCAAGCACAGTCAGTTTGAGTTAACAGGAAGGGGTTCGTCGCTCAAAAGAACATTACGTTCGATGCCACTCTTTGAGGGGCCACAGGCCGTCACCGTAATGCGGGGTGGCACATCTTCCCCCGGTCACACACACACTCAATGATGCCAGTCGAGGCTTATAAGAACCCTCAGCAGTGTTATCGTATCGACACACGACCCAACACATTTCCATTAGCAACGTTCTGTAACAGTAATTCATTACTGTGCTCCATCAATTTAGGCCTATAACAGGGGGTGGCTGACTTATTTATCCCGCGCTTATTTATTTCAAGGCCTCATGAGACTTGAGTACTCACAGTGAATAGATTAATGATGATTAAAAAATCTAATTATAGTCATTAATGATTCACATTAAATATCTGATATTTTGGCATTGAATGCTTTCCATTAAGTCAACAATCATTTCTCTTTTGAGATGAGAGAAAACATTCCTTAAAGGATTTTTGGAAATTGAGCTTATGTCCAAAAGTAATGCAAATCGTACCTGTTAGGCAGGTAACTTAAAGGAATAGTTCAACATTTTGGAAAATACGCTTATTCACTTTTTGCCAAAAGTTTGATACCACTGTCATGTCAGTACGGTAAATATGAAGCTGGAGCCTGGAGACAGATAGCTTAGCTTAGCTTAGCTTAGCATAAAGACTGGAAACAGGGGGAAACAGCTAGCCTGACTCTGTACAAAGGTAAAAAAAAATACACAGAAAGAACTGGAGCTCAACACAAACACACAGGCACACTCCCAAACACGTGGTTGATGCATCCATTGCTAGCTAGCTTACAGCTAATGTCTGTACAACATGTTTAGGGAGAATAAACACAAACAGTCCAGCAGTCAAATTCGCGCAGATGACCCTGTTCTGTCTAAACACATCTTAAGAGATCATCCAGAACGGAAAACCACAACTTGACATTTTTGCACTATGGTTTTTGTATATGGATTTAACAAACAAGACACAAAATGTTAATTGGTGAGCTTTAGAGGTGCTGGTGGGGGTACAGAGCTAGGTTAGCTGTTTCCCCCTGTTTCTAGTCTTTATGCTAAGCTAAGCTAACTGTCTCCTGGCTCTAGCTTCGTATTTAACAGACAGACATGAGAGTGGCATCCAGGCGAATAAGTGTAATCTCCCAAAATGTCAAACTGTTCTTTTAAGTTCCCTTTTTAAACAGCAATTATGTTTCCAGACTATCAGTCACTTTAAAAGTGTCTGTGTCACTTCATTTAAATGGCAGCCATGTCATTTTGGCACCAAAAAAAACAACAAATTAACGGCAATATGGAGTCATCTGGAACACTTGTGGCTTCGCTGTCCTTTGTTTATGGACATGACGATATGGGTGTCACAGTGCAACGACGGCGCTGGTCAGCCACCCGTCTGTCTTTTCAGCCAGCTTGCCATGTGGACACTGCCACTGGCAGCTAGCCTATTAAATGGCCATCCTCTCTTTAAGCCCCCGTGATCAGAGTGTGTCAGTCAACCAGCAGTCTCCCTCCCCAGGCAGCCTCTCAGGCTACTTACACGACTTCAACAGGGATGAGAAGTGACAGACCACCAGGAAAGAGAGGACATAATTGGGGGAACTAGAAGAACGGATGGATTGTTTGTGCTCAGTGAATAGATCAAAATGTTCATTTGTCCTTGTCCAAATCTTTTGGGGCCGTTTTTAAAATAAATAAAATAGAATTTGTTGTTAGGCCGCTGCCCTGATTGTGTCTGGCAATTACTGACAACTTGATAGAATAACAAGATCCAGTTTGAAGGCGTCAGGGACCATTTAACTACGATAGTTGTGTCCTTGAAAGCACCCTGATCAAATAATAAATGTAATGACTCTCATAACTTTAGAGTAAACGGCTGGTTGTCATCTCCACCTCAGTTGCTTCAGTATGCATGGCACCTGTTCAACCTATAACTGTATAATACCCTCTTTTATTTCCATTATGCTGGCGAAATAGAGAACTGGGGATAATTTAACACAGAACACTTCTGTTGTTTTCCCTCCTTGCCAATTAGTTCAGACACAGCAGACCCCCACGGTTGTAAATTTATACAAATAATGACAATACCTCATCTGGCCTCAGTGCTTATGACAAAGTAAGCAAATACTGGGTAATTTCAGCGCAGATGTCGCATTTAAAAGTAAATAAGAAGTAATAAATCAAGAAGCAAATCTCCAGTCTCAAACAAAATCCCCCCTAGAGAAGTAACAATCCATCTAAGCATGAATACAACCTCACGTCAAAGGTTAATAAGAATCATTTTCACAAGCTCAAATGACTAGCTATTGTCTTAGCAGCCAACGTTAATTCCTATAAACACAGAGGAGTCCTGAATATGTCTGTGACCCTTGTGACGTCCCGTAAATGCACAACTACAGCTGTTTATTTGCATCAAAGAAGCACTCTGCAGTTTTCACTCGGATAAATGGCACAGAGACAAGGGCCAGAAAGACAAAGTCATCAAGAGGTGGAGGTGAGTGTGATCAGTATCTCTGCTGGCATCTATTTCCTGCCTGGCTGGCCTGTCTGCCGTGTCACCAGCCATCACTTCAAACCCAGGCTCTTTCCATGCCAATTGGCTCGACTCGCCGTCGCTCTCACACTCCCTGCCACATCCAGAGAGGCAGAGACGGGACATATTAGGCCGGCATCACATCATCACACTCACACGCGCACACACACACACACACACACACACACACACACACACACACACAGATTTCCAATTTACACATGAAAATGGATGAATGCACAGAGATACAGAAACAGACAGACAGGCATGCATATTCACACAAACACACACTGCTCTCAATCTGCAGAGGGATGTGTGTGAGTTGTATATTAAAAGGTTAGTGTCTTGGGGACACTGACCTTTAGAAAAATCCTTTTGTTTACCAACATCTCTGGATGGAGAGCAGCTAAAGATCAAGGTATGACGGAGGAGGGGATAAATAGACTTTGGCATATCACATACGCTGTTAAAGATGTAAACTCTCATTCTGTATTCCTTGTCCTTTTTCAGCCCCTCAAGGTTGAGAGACTTGTGGAAGCATCATAAGCCTAAATCAGCTGGAGCCTGCTCTAATCCTTCTTGAAGCCCGCAGGCTTGCAATGTCCTTCTCATTGGCATCATTAAAAGGATCCCTGTCCTCTCTACTTCCCTTTCACTGCCTGCTGCCTGCTCATCAACCAGGCCAATTACAACCAGTTATCTGGAGTCAACAAGTATCGGAGAGACACATGCACTGTGCCTTCCTCGTCCTTCCAAAGGAAAGTGAGAAATGTTATCTATTCGTAAGGAGCGATGCCACTCATGTAGGAGTCAAACACAGGGGCAGCAACAGGATCGCTCATTGTGTAACTATATACAGTGCATTGAGTATCCATAGAGAGTCATTTCTCAAACCTTTTACATGATAGGCGGGTTTAGAGTTTCAGGCGGCAATCTAATACTGCCCTCGAGGTCCCTTGAGAAAGAAGCCTGACTGACTAGCGTTGCGAGTTAGCGAGGGAGCAAGGGGACTGGTGTGCAAATTGAAAATAATCTTCAGGCCTGGCCGGCAGTGCTGCTGGATTCACATCTATTCATAATTCATCACTCGACAGCAGTGAGGTGGAGAAAGTTCTGCCCATGTAATAAACCAGGAAGAGACATGTTTGAAAGGCACTGATGGAATCGGGCAGATCAGCCTCTGTACTGCTGAAGGTCCCAGGTGGGAACAGCACTTGTTATAAGCAGGGAGACAGATGGAGCAGATAGCTGGGAGTCTGCGTATTTCACATCATATTAGATCCTACAGCTGTCCATCCACAATACTCAAGAGGAGATTAGCCTGACTGAGGCACTGTCGGTCTAACACGAACTGTCAAAAGCCCAATTAGACAGCGTCCAAGCATCGCTAGCAAATACTTCTATAACTGACACACCAGTTTTCCTCCAGTTGGAGCCATTTAAGCTTTTACCTGCATGACCACAAGGGAGTCAGACTGCTCTAGCAAGTGCATTCACCAGACCAAATGTAATACACAGGGATAACTAGTGAAGCTTTAACCTGCAGCTCGAATGATTTTTTTGGGCTATTTGGGGGCAGTGGAAACACGCAGTGAATACAACACTGACATATCATCACTTCTTAAGCTGATATGGTGAACTTGTTAGCAAACAGTTGCCTATTTGCACATCCAGCAGACACACAGCAACATTAGCATTCATTTGGAGTTGCATTTCTGGCCACCTGATTAATGTAAGTCCAATATTCACCCTCCCTTTAGCTCTGTTTTTGGTCTTCACCAACTCCCAAGTAAAATATGTGGCACTTTAGCTGCTAAATGCTCCACTATGTTCACCAGCTAGTTGCTAACCTTGTCGGTCTGTGCTGGGCAGGTAGCATACAGTGAGTTTTTAGGGCTTTTCGCCTGCTGCATCTGGAAATGACGGTGAGAGTGAACCTAAACAGTAAAGTTACGGGCCAACCGAATTAAAAACAATGAACTAAAAGAAGCTAAAAAGCTCCATCAAGTTCAGGGGAACTGCAGAGTCGGGTGATAATTAGCTGCGGGTTTGTCACTATGAGCCACCCCTTTTACATTACATATTAGTCATTTGATCTGTAGTAAAACTATTGATTATAGCCGCTTTCTCACTTTCATCCTTGTAAACCCAGCAGGATAGATTGGGTTTATTTCAGTAATATCCAGGAAAATGTCACTTTGGCTGGCAGCTGCATCTGTGACAAATTCAAAACAATTCAATCATATTTCAAATCAGATTTGAAGCATGAACATAACTAAAGCTGAACATGTAAGTCACTCATGGGACACGGGATGCAGAAGTCCTTTAGCAGGTTGATACTGATAGTGTTGGAGATGACTGATGATGACAGACCAGATGACAGACAGACAGCTTACGGGCCCCACACACACACACACACACACACACACACGCTATGCTCAACTCGACTGAAATAGACAGCATTATGAAAAGTGACTCCTGAAAGTTAAAACAAGTTCACGAAAGAAAACAAAACTTGGACACAAAAAAGTGGACACATTTAAGGGGGAGTCTGCAGAGGCTTTTCACCTTCAAAGCACATGTTCACAAGTGCACAAGTTCACTGAAATGTCTACGCTGAAACACGCACAGCTTGTCTAGTGACAACACATAATGTACACTGTGGAGGTGACTTTGGTTGTCAGGGGTGTTGTCTTGCCCCGCAACAGAGTGGCCACACATACTTATGACACCAGAGTGACCTGCAGGTGAGGAGGAAAGGTGGAAGTGGAGGATGTATAAAGAATCAACTCCAAGGAGGATGAGGCAAGGTGAGATGGGATGTACCAGCACAAATGCCAGTGGGGGTTAAGATTCAAAGGAATCGTTTGACATTTTGGGAAATACATTTATGAATAAAAAACTAAAGCCAGAAGCTGGACAGCTTGGCTTAGCAGAAAGACTGCAAACAAAGGGAAACAGCTAGCCTGACTCTGTCGCCACCTCACTTAAGCTTCCTAATTAACATGTTATATCTCATTTGTTTAATGTATTAAACACATGAAGGGTAAAAATGACATGTTGTGAGTTTTATGGGGGTTTATGTGCTAGACTATTTCTTATTTCCTGGAGTCTAATTGTCACCTCCAGGAAGTTAGTGCGCCCGGCCAAGAAATAGTCCAGCACATAACCCGTCTGTAACAACCCCAATTTGATGTTTTACACTTGAGTTTTTGTACTGTTTCCCTGTTTCCAGTCCTCATGCTAAGCTAAGCTAAGCTTACCGGCTGCTGCCGTTAGCTTCATATTTATCGAACAGACATGAGGGTGGTATCAATCTTCTCACCTAACGCTCCGCAAAAGAAATCCTAAAATGTCGAACTATTCCTTTAAGAACCAAGTCGGATAAGAGAGAGGTTGACACTTTTTTTTTTAGGCAGTCTTGAATTGAAAGGACACAATAGAAAAGATTCAGTCAAGAGTGAGAGAGGGTCACTGTGGTTAGAGACATAAATATACAGATACAGTATGTTACCTCCAGAGTACTTGATAGAGCTCACTGCAACATGTGCCTCGTCAGCTCCTTGCGGATTTGCTAATTACATTTTATGTCACTTAGACATGAGGCTGAAGTAGCATAATGTGAATAAGGCATTAAAGCCCTTCATGAGCATACATTTGAAATTTGTAGCTGTCTTTTTCTGTCCCTCTTCGTTGTAACATGACGCTGGCTGGCATTTCTGACCTCTCCTTCCCCCGTCTCTCATTTTCATCTGTCTTCACTGAGTCTGAACTGCACGGGCTGATCATTTTCACTGAAAAGCGAGGAATCATAGCACTGTTATTATTGTGTATCATGTCATTTCATGGGGTAAGTCTCATTAAATCCCTTCTGCATCTGAGAAGGTCTGAAAGGGTCGTCACCATCCATCTCTCAGCTGCTCAAAACTAACATCTGCATTCAAATAAGTGTTCACAATCTCAGTTTCAGTTTCCATCTAATTTGGATCATTTCTATATTGTACATTGTGTATATTATATTACATTGTGGAAGATCATCCGAATATCCTAATTTGAATGGCAAAAAAACAGCAAAAACAAAGAGGTTGTTTTGAATATTTTTTCACCTCTCACTCCTCAGAATTGGCCATTAAGTTTGGAGAGCACAGGTGATCATTAGCTGAAAAGTTTTGTCAGTTTTGCTCCTTCAAAGACAAACTTTTCTCCGCAATTAACACCTGACAACAATGCTTCGAACAAAACCCACACCACCATATGAAGACACGTCTCTCTCTCCCGTCTTTCTTGCAGTACAAACAACATAAATCAAAGTTCTAAAAATAAAATGTAGACTGACAGCCTGTTTTTAGTATATCTAGATTCCTCACAGATTTGTTCTGAATCTTTGTTTCCTAAAATGCAGACGAACATTAAATTCAACTCCTCATTTTTGAATCACACATCTGACACAAAGCTATCTTGCACCAAAATACAATTTCTGATAAAATAGGGCACATCTGTGATCAAAGATCTTGTGATTCTGCATCAAGGTGAAAACAGCAATATCCACAAGTGTCCCTGACCAACAACTATCCCTGTCTGACACACATGCAGTACAGTGGCTGGCCTGGGATTACAGCATAATGACATGCTGATGAAATGTACTGGGCCATCCAGCTCTGTCTATGTTATGGTCTGCTGTCCATATTTCAGCTGAGCCTGTTTGTATGGCCTACTTCACTGTCCCACCCTCTAATCCTGTGCCGTTGGGAACTGCCACACTGCCCGGTCCACTTCCCATCTCTCCTCCACGCAGCTTTAATCTCGCTGCAGCCAAGACAGCGAGCACTGAATTGGGGACGGCTGACTGCCGAAAAACAGCCTCGGCTATAATGTGTTTGCAAGAAACAAACCAGTAGGACAAAGGGAAATAGTGAAGAGAAATCTCTTTAGTTTGTACAGAACTTACAGCCTTCACATCAATGAAAAGAGCAGTAAATAATCTAATCCTGCAATAAACAGTCCCACCAACATGCTGTATGTGTCTGCATACTCGTATCGTGTGCATGTTTTCCTTCCCGCCGTGCTGAACCTAATAATGTGAGAATAGTGCAGTCTGGGATTCTGGCGTAATTATCCAAGAGTGTTAATTACAGGAAGAATTCTGAGGCAATTATAGGATCTCAAGCAACAACACTGGCACTGAATCTGCTCTCACGGCACCCAGACACAGAAAGAGTCTCACGGCACATCACAGCAGCTAGCCTAACTGTTGATTAATCTTCAAACATCAATATCACATTCAGAGCTCTGCATGCACAGATAATCATTCATTTGTTAAATCACAAATGTATTCGTTCTCCCCTATTTTCCTTTTTGTGCCGGTTAAATAATGAGGGGATGTTTGTCTGGAAAGCAGCGCCTGTTTATGGCAACGAGCTGAAGCAGAAGAAGTAGTAGATTCTGTATCTGTGCCATGTCTTCTGAGAGATTAGCTAATGCAACAATGAGCTCGTTGTTCAAAGAAGGCACGAAGACAAGCGTTTGAAGAGAGGAAGAGCATGTATGAAGGTGCTGATCATGTAAAATAACAAAAACAAAGGAGACAACAAAACAAAGAAAGATAAGAAAAAAGAGAACGGGAATGCCTTCAAACACTATTAGAAAATAAAATTAAAAATAGAAGTAAAAGACAAACAGAAAGATTTTGTTTTACAGAATGACAGATGAAAACAGAAAGCAGAGATGTGAGATGGTTTGGGGAAGGTGATGAGGGATTATACATCCTGACAGAGCCATGGAAGAAAAGAGCCTTAGAAATGGATTTGTCGAAAGTGAGGCACTTCAGAGGAACATAGACTGTAACCGTGTGTGTGTGTGTGTGTGTGTGTGTGTGTGTCCTCGGATTGGTGGTTGACAGCCGTACTCTCTCATCTCTCCAGCGTAAATCTCAACTTGAGAGAGATTCCATCAACGAGTGTGCTGCTGCTGCTGCTGTCCGTGCTACAACTCTGACTAATAGGAGCGCCTAATAGGGAACACGCACGCTGACAGTAAAAAGTAAAAAAATGCACACATAAATTCAGCTCAATGCAAAAATTGACACACATACATGCTCTCAGCTGAGGCTCTGTGGGGAGTTAAAAGTGAACCTTTGCAAATGACACAGGTTGTCGGCTCCTGTGATGAAGGCTTAGTGAGAGAAAACAGAAGGAAGGAAGGGAGGAAGAAGGAGCAAGAGCAGATTGAGGATGAGGAGATTGTGACTCAGCTGCTCTCCCTAAAGGCCTCCAGGAGGAAGAGAAGGAAGACTGGGACGAAGAGGCACCAAAGAGGAGGGGTGTTCATGCTCCCTCTGCTCTTCACAGAGTCATCTTAAATATTCGGTCTCTGGAATAAAATAGAAAGCCTCAAATAACTCATCAGGGGGGAATTTAACCCAAAGCAAACAACAAATGTCCACGATGCCAGAGTAGGAGATGAGCAAGCAGTGTCCTTAAAGGGGATCACTGTGCCACACCATCTCACCAACAACATCATGGCCTGTTATCTGGCATGCGAAGGGGCCTCTTTAGAGTCTCTAGATACAGCTATGGGCACCGAGTAATTGGGCCCTGCCTGCGCTTTAAACATAGATCTGTTCTGACATCACACAGGAACTGGATGTACTGGGATGAAACAGCATGCTGGATAGAGTTAGAAACCACACTGCACCGCACCAGAAAAAACAGAAAAGCCTCGTCCATGCAAACAGACACAACCGCAGCTACATCCTGATGCACAAATTATTCACAGGCTCTTTTGAAACTGTTTACTCTGACACGCAGGCGCTGCCTTCCCCACACCAAGACAGTCGAGAGATCCATTGAAAGTGGTTCTGATGAGACGTTTCAACGTGAGACAAAAGCGAGAGGCAGTGGGAGGGTAAAAAGAAAATTCTTTGAAAGAAAGCTATGGCTGTACACTATATGGTAAAGAGGGAAAGGGAAGCAGGCAGGGTTGTCTTTGAAAGAAATGAGGTGGTTTCTGACAGCCTGCTGTCACACGGGCTGGCTGTCATGCAGGCGGGCCGATCCCTGATTCTCTGATCAATGTTTTTCTGAGAAAAAAATAAAAAAAGATGAATAATTCATCCCTTACCAATGACAGGCCTGTAACGACGAGTGGAGCGTCAGCCCTATGCAATGCTGTCTCACTGCGTCTCGACTTGCTCCCATTATAAATACACAACGTTCCGCTGATGTCCAGAAGTGGCACAGATCAGGAGGTACACCTGTCAAACTGAGGGAATGTGATAGGAGGGTATTAAATAGACACAGGCGTGTACATATGCATGTGCTGCACAGTGGCATGCAGAGATATTCATAGACACACAGATCCACAGATTGTGATCTATACTGACAAACATAACCCTGTGCTTCTCATACGCAACATGCAACCCGCCTCCACAGAGTGTTCCAGCTATTTTACGAGCAGAGTATAGCCTCTATAATGCCCCAAACAACAGAATAGAAACTCGCCACAGATGTGAGTCAGTTCAAAGCAAAGATCCTCAGCAGACTACTTCTGATCAAACACTTCTGACAGGCAAACCGAATCCGTATGTTCCTAAACAGAGGGAGAGGAAGACGAGAGGAAGAGGAACCACAGTCTGTTAAGCACAATCTCATCGCATCCATCTGTCACGGTTACACATGGACACATACAGCTGCAGATTTATTAGTTCAAATGATGCAGAAACAAAGCAAGGGAGAGATTTTCTTTCAGGCTTTGACGTCCCTTTCAAATTAAAATGTGTTGCCTCCTCTCTGCGTGTAGAGACTGACTCGCTTCTCACACGGTACATGCACAAACACACGCATGCACAACAAGAACGTCTAATGGCTTTAGTCGTGCAATATAAAACCAGAAGTATGGCTTTAGATTTCCTTAATTAGTTTGTCATCATATCATTCACACAATCAGCGTCTATTCAAACTGGACTGGTATTAATAATAAGGCACGCTCTGTCATTACAAACATCATCTTTAATTTGAATCGGTATCCAAAGCTGCCACGCTCAGTATTTTCACATATTCTACAAAGCGAAACGGCCAGCGTGAAAACGCTTCTGTTTCTCGTCAAAGTAAAAGGTCACTTGAAAATAGCAACCCAGCTCAAATGAACATCTCCATAATGAAGTAATGTGTTACACTTTTTGTCAGCGGGCAGATGGTCTGAACACCTTCGAGCCACAAGCTCAAAAGCACTAATGAACACAGTGAGTACAACAGGACATGTCTGACCTCGGTGCGACCTCCATATTATTAAGTCGTATATTGAGGAGGAACAAAATGCAAACCCTCTGGTGATGAAAATCTCAAATGATGATGCAAATTATCTCTTGCATGCATTTAACGAGTAGAGGTTAGCTAGTAGAAGCATAGCTACATGTCAGCCTGTCAGCTGGAGGATGGAGAATTTGTTCCACCAAAGAAAACGCTTGTTTGTGTGCAACAGCAGCTTGAACATGTGTGACTAATATAAGAAATAGTTTTTACACTTTGGTTTTTGTACCTATTAAACAAACAAGATACATTGTGTGAATTAGTGAGATTTAGAGGTGCTGGTAGGTTGATTTTGTTACTTTTGATACTTTTTGTAGCGTATTTCCCAAAAGGGTGAACTACTCACTTAAATAGTGAAGGTCGGAATGACACATGGACAGGGTTTAAATCCCAGCTCTCGCTCTCCCGTTTCATGCCTCTCTGCTTTCAGGAAGCAAATCAAGCGACTGAGCACACATGCAAGCTTGCAAAAGTATAAAGAAGAGCGACACATAAAGCAACAAACATAGAAGGCAAATCAAGCGAAAACAAACGGAGAGAACCGCCTCACTGATCAGCTCACTCTCATCCCTCAGTTCTACTGATCTCCACTTCAGGAAAAGGACTTGATCAACCGATTATCTGATTTATGTTCATCGGCTGAAAAGAAGATAAAAGCCGGCTTTAGTTCTGACAGTGTGATCCACAGAGCAGAGGGAGAGGAGCATGGGGGTTTATGGACTGATATGAAGATGCAAAGAGGCATGAATCTTTAATCTTCATTTATACAGATGGATTGCCGGGATATTTAAAATAGGTTCACCAGGTTCAAAGACCAATTTCTTAATGAGGATGAGTGGAGGAAGAGGGAGGGAAGCAGACAATACTTGAGAGAGCTCCATAAACAAAAACACAGACGTAGATCTCGCGTGTAAGAGTAATTATTTTTGCGCAACTAATCACATTAATCTTGATCTAAATGCATCATCATCACCCCACAAACAGCCGCCTGAATGCTTCAGAGCTCAGATGAGTCGAACACACTTCACCATTTGAAGAATGATTAATTAATCCAGTGCTTAATACCCTTGAACAGAATTAAGTGCATCTGACCACAACCACACGTAAAGTTCTCATTAGAGTCGGAGTCATTAGTAGGTTCAGGACTGAGGGGACGTTATGACAAAAAGATGCTACTGTTGATCGTCAAGCGCTTACAAATCAATTAGGAGAGGCTGGTGACGTGTGTGCATATATGTGTGTGTGTGTGTGTGTGTGTGTGTGTGTGTGTGTGTGTGTGTGTGTATATATGGAGGTGCAGCCACAGGCGTCTGAATTTAATTAGGTATTTGAATCCAATCACAGGATGTTTTTTTTCTAAATGCCACAAAGGCGTGTGACGTTTGAGGGCCGAGGCAAAGAAAAATGGAAAACGGTGAATGTGTGTGTGTTGTAGCTCAGACCTCGGAATCAGTCTTACATCAGAAACACACTGCACGTCATGTGTTAATCTAATCTTTGTCTTAATTACATAATTGAAGTGAGCTGATTAAAGAGCTATCTCATGTGCAGGGCCCGTGGAGAGATGAAAGATGTGCGTAACTTGAGTCAACTCACAGGACACAGCTGGTTCTTCACAGTGGTTCAAAATACTGTAAGCGGTGTCTGCCTGGCTCAGCTGCTACAAATGTGGTTGATAACAGAGCTGGAAGGACTGATACGCTTTCAAGCATAAAAGTAGTAATATCTCTGGAATCTATCACTTGGTTTATACAAGGTAGAAAAAGTATTTAACTTTACACTTTTATCCAGAGGTGATATTCCATCTAAGCACTTAGAGAAACACTATACGCAATAGTTTTGAAAATGCAGACTATATTCTTTGACAAAATGTAAATGCAGTTAAGGGTGAGAGAGGTGAAATGGATAAAAGGAGAGAGCAAACTGTGTTCAGAAAGCTGTGTTAAAATCTTAGCACGACAAAATAGTCTGCAGAAGGAGACAAACAGCTCTTAAGCAACCAGGTGCCCTTCAGTGCTCAGTGTTTATACGATTTAAAGTGCTGAAGAGACGTGAGTTTACATCTAATTGAATCGTATTGTATGGGTTTGCTGATGCAGCTGCGATGCTTTGACTGACTGACAATGTTTGTTAGGGATCAGGTGTTGTTGTGATATAGGTTTATGTGGTGCGTTGGTGAAGATAATGCAGGATGCTGCAGGGATCACCTAAGCTGATAGGCTGCATGTGACGGATACTGCAGTACAAATGCCCTTTACTCTGGTTATCTGCCTCCTCTGGCTTGCAGTTAATCAGATGATCACCGCTAGCAATGCCACTGTATGAATCTTAGGCTGAAAAGGACAGTTAAGGACACAGCAGAGTGCATAGTAGGGACATGGCAGGAGCTTTCCCTGCAGGTTCACTGAGTCATGAGCACAGCTTTTTAGAATACAGTGTTTTAGTCTTTCTTGAGGACTGTGGTGGCATTAGAGAAGGCATGTGTTTTAACATCAGGCTGAAATTGATAATTAGCAGTATCAATTATTAGATATTAGATTGTTAGACCAATCTGTCTAACTGTCAAAACAAACACCAAGTATTAATTTTATAAAAAGAGCAGCAAGCAAATTTCAGTATTTTCTAGTACTCTTACTGTAACCTATTACTATACATATTACATATTTAGTTTAGTTACCTTACCCATTTATACTGAGTGATTGAAATGTATCATATACTGTGATAAATAATTATCATAGTAAAATTATTGTTTTGGACTGATTTTATTATTATTATTTCAGTAGTTATTATTTCACTGTAATTTACAGCTCTAAGTCTTATCATTATTTATGTGTAACATTTAAGTCAGTTATTCATGCCCCCTTGTCTCAGAGTAATTTCATTTAACTTCCATGTTTTACAGGGGACAGTTGTGAGTGTAACAATAACCGAGTAACATGTAGAGTCGTGTGTCTAATGTGAACCCCCCCAGAGGGAAAAGTTGGGTATTTTTACTGTCTTGCCGTGTTGGTGTTTATTGAAGGAGATTATTCATGAGAAACTGTAGCCCTCTTCAGTCAAAATCAGCCAGTCAAGTACTTGTGTCAGCACTAACACTGCTCTGCAGTATGTTGGACGCCTGTTTAAATCATGTCTTATGCTGGTAAGGATGATACGTTCCTGATGAGAGCACAGGCAGGAGCGCTGTACTCCATTTTCTCAGTCACAATGGTCGATCCATACTGGAGAATATTGTTTTATGGCTGGCCAGTCGCAGCGCTTCAAGATGCCAGCAGCAACAGAAATACATAAAACGAAATGAGCCGGAGAGAGCGACAAGTATATAAACTCCTCAAATACCCCGCACTTCAACCCATAACACAACTCTGTTACACTCAAAGACACATGACTTCAAATATCAGCTCACTCACGCCAGAAGTTTTAACTGTTGATCTTTCAGTCTCTGTTGCTTCACGTTGTTAAAAATCACCATCTTCTGAGGAGCACTGGGCAAACAGATGTAGTGTGGTCTCTGAACTCCTCTTAAGTGTGCAAGCACTGCCTTCCTACACTCCTTGGCTTCCCTTTTTAGTGCTTATGTAATGCCACGGCCATCTCATTACACATTCTAACATCCAGAGATCTCAGAAAACATAAAATATGCAGCATCCAAAGAGCAAAAACTATTTTTCTCACCCGTCCGCTTCCTCTCTGTATCTCATCTGTGCCGTGGCTCCAGCCATCCTGAGCTGATCCAGTAAAGTCACACAGGACCTATCATCTGCCAATTTTGTTTAGGGATGACTTCTACGAAACATCGAGAAAGAGTGAACTGTGGGAAAGCGTTCAGATATGCAAGAAATAGATTAGAAAGGTGTAACAGTCAAGTGCTTGTGCTGGATGATAACAAAGCACTGTGGCAGTGTGTTAATTTCACTAAGTAATACTAAACGCCTTTTACAGCTTGGGGCCTATTTTGATCGTTCTCTAAGGCAGTGATTGCAAATGAGGGATACTTGTACTGCAGGGTCTACTTCTGCAGTTGCCAGGTGGTAAGATTGTGGAGTAGCTCAACTAATTAGATTAAACAGAAATTATGATGAGATAAAAAACATATATATCCACATTTTGAGTCAGCTATGACACCTGAACACCACATTTTGCGATTCAGAGTACATGAAAACTAGTTAGCAAGCAAGCAGAGAAACAATTAGCTAAAAGTAATGGATAATGGTTGATAGTTAGCTTAAAGTAATGGATAAAAGTGGTAGTAATACGAAATTACGAATGCAAACTTAAACTGACCTATTGAATAAAACCCACTTTAAAATCCATTCAAAGAACACATTTCGAGACAACATAAGGTAGGGCATAACCACGCATTCTTTTGGGGGGGTGCCCCCCCCCCAATACTGAGAAGCTACCAATCTGCCCCCCCAATATACAGTAGAAAATATGTTAAATATGTCCTCCTTTTATGAACCCTGCCAACAGATCTGTTTCTTGGTATTTCCTATTTACTTCAATTTATTTTTGTTTGTTAAGGAAAACATAAGTGTGTGACACCATGATTACATTAAAGCAAATAAAACTAATTATACAAGCAGAATATTCAGTGTATCAAATTAAAATGATCATCAAGGTCATCAGCCATTGATCTTTAGGTAAAATAATGATACGTGGTCACACTGAAGGCACAGAGAGACATGCTGGAAGCAGACAGGGACATGATCTGGAGATACAGATGATCAGGTGAGAAAGTGGAACTTGAACTAAAATGCAATTTAGTACATTAGCACATAGACAGTAAGTGTAAGAATCCAGCTAAATAGGTAGCTTAGTAAGGCACTACAGGTAAATGCATCTTGTGTGTGAATGATTGTGGTCACATGGAGAGCAATACTCCCATCTTAATTAGATTAAGACACGGATGGACAAGTTTGGAAGAAGTTGCTTGTTTTAGCTTGTAAAACAGTGAACAATAAGCAACTGACCAAAACAAAATGAAGTGGGGGGGCAGCCACTATCTAAGAGAAATCAGACTATTCCTTTAAATGTGAATTCAAATGATCAATGTAGTCCTCAAAACTATGTTCTAAATGTGCGAATTTTCATATATATATAATGCACTTTTAAAAAAATGTGGACCCCCCCAATGTCTATACCATGGTTACGCCTTTGAACATAAGGACTGGTGTCGACGAGGAGTTCATCTGACAGGTCTGTGTCACTTACTCTGACAAAAAGGCTGAAAACCACAGCTGCAAGGTAATGAGGTCACCCAGCCTCAATCGTCACCGCAAATGTCGAATGAAGCAATCATGTTTGTAAATATAAGACTTGTAAGACCCAGATGCTCTCTAAGCTCTGCATTAAGGTTACAGCCCCATCTGAACGTCTATAATGGCATTACAGCAGTCAGCGAGTGGGAGGACGGCCAGCACACACAGGCCCATGATCGTTCCAGCTGGACATCTTAACCGCGACAGCTGACATGTCAGCGTGCCTGCAGGTATCTGACAGCCACTCGCAGGGGCACGCTCTCCTTTTCCTCCACCACTCCTCGCTCCGCACTGCCCTCTCCGTAAGAGCAGCAATGCCCTCATCTTGCTGACAACAGATGCATCTTTGCTTTACTGCCCTCATAAATACTCCAGAGTTGAAAACAATGAGGCTGGGCATTGGCAGCGTTAAGTCGAGGTAATGTCACTATTGAGCACGGCTGACAGCTTTATGTGCAACAGAAAGGATCAAAATGAGAAGGTAAGTGTAGGCGTAGTAATGGACAAGACTAACAGGCCTGATTCAACAATGCACTCTGAGGGCCACATAGACCTGTCAGCAGACATTTCATTACTGACACATACATCTGTCAGATAGGGAAGCTAAGTGGCACCTTGGGTACCATTAAGTGCTGTTATATAATTGCATTCACTTCAACGCTACGACAGTAACGGGTACTGTGGCTCTCAACAAGCAGGCATTCCGTTTAGGAGAGCCAGCTCCAGGTCTCTTGTATTGTGTATGCTCACTCAATGACATGGCTTACTGGGAAACTAAATGGAATGAATAAGTGTTATTACTTACACCTGTGATTTTCCTGCTGTGAAAAGGGTCTATTCTACATCACTGCCTAACCTTTTCACAGGATAGAAGTCTGAGATGTTTAATTTGATGGTCAACAAACCCGCTAACACTGCACACGAGAAGTGGGCAACACAGTGACGATGGTGAAATGTTGGGGTTTTAATTACAGAAATGTTCCGGCAATGAAAAATGAAAAGACATTAGTAAAAATCTCAGCGAGAGCCTGTGCTCCATGAAGCTAAAGGTACAGCCTGTGACTCATGAGATGAAAATCAGGGAAGAAACCCCAAAGGCAAGGGGTGCCCGGGAGTTGACCATGAACTGTAATGTCCCCAGTTCGAGTCCTGCCAGGTACCTTTGTTGCATGTCACTCCCCATTACTCTCTCCCCTAATTTCCTGTCATCTCTCTACTGTCAACTTTCTAATAAAGGCACAAAATCCCCCCAAAACCCCATTAAGGTTGTTGCCATGGTCAAAGGCACAGCAAGTGTATTTCAATTTTTAAATTGTCTTAGAAGAAGAAAGACAGCTGTGCAATCTCAATTATAATTTGCAGTTGGTTACATGTTTTTGTAATGTATACAAGAATTGCCCGGACAGTGGCAGACCACAGTCCCTGACAGACAAGGAACGAGATTAAAGCAAAACTGTATTCAGACCTTACTTGTAAAAAACAGCTTATTTCTAGAACTGCACTGACAACTGAACAGAGCCGCAATAAAGACAGAAGGAGAGCAGGAAGAGAGCTGGGAGAGGGCTGAGCAAACACAGGCAGAGGTTTAAATGTGTCACACCGACGACAGGCACAGAGCCTCTCACACTGAGATGACTGCAGGGATCGATCAAAGGCTGCCTTCCCCTTTCTACCCCGCGTTTACATCATTAAAACCTAATTGAGAACTGGTAACCAAACACACACACACATGCACGCACGCTCACACACAGAGTGGCTGTGCCTGCATGGATTCACGAGGACACCATCTCAAGGATGACAATAGAAAAGCACAGCCAGCGTGAGATAATGAGACCCGATGCCCATCTGAGTTAGGGAGCAAATCGATCAGCCGGGACTGCACCAGAAGAGTGCGAGAAGTGGCACGTGAATCTCGCGCTCATCAGGTCATCTGCGCGCTCACCTTGACACAAACTGGATGAAAGGCAGCAAGGGAAAGGCACACAAAAGATAAACTACATGTGCATGATCTCAAACTCAAACGAGGTGTGTAAAAGTGTCAGACAGCAGATCAAGTGGACCACCAGTGTGTGTGTGTGTGTGTGTGTGTGTGTGTGCAGGGGAAGATGGGAAGTTGGCTCACCCAGGACTAGAACTTGCACAGCGCTCCTTCCACATCACCTGCAAGCCTGGAGGCCTGGAGGTGCTCTGATCACTGCTGGCCGTCTGCTCTGGCTGGGTCTGTGCAGGATAATGTTGCTCCTCAGCCTCTCCAGACACTGAGCTTCCTCCTCCTCCTCTTCCTCCTCCTCCAGCAGCAGCAGCGGCAGCAACAACAGCTGGACTGGACTGCATTCACTCAGCTTCCCTCCTCTCTGTCTCTCCTCTTCCCAGCACTGCTGCTGAATTATCTCCCGCCTACTAAATGAAGTCCCTGGCTCTCCGCTCCTCTCTCCTTTGTGCTATCAAGGCAGCAGGAGCTCCTCTCCCAGCGGGCTCCCAGCTTTGTGTCTCAGAGAAGCGGTGAGGGCTGCCACCGGCGGCAGCAAGCAGCTCGGACTGATGGTGCTCTCGTTATTGGGTTGCATGTGCATGAGAGCCTTGGCATTTGTGTGTGTGGGATGCAGAGCGTAGTGTGTGTGTTTTGAAGGACCCGGCTGCTGTTCATTGGGGCTCATCTGCGCTCTCTCTCTCTCTCTCTCTCTCTAGTAGGCTACTCGGGCTGTTTTGTGCTGCATTCACGTCCTGTGGGGGAAAACGGGAGATGAGTTTTCTACTTAAAAATTCAGCTCACTTTGGCTTTCAGGTGGTGGGTACACACTCACAATACTCTGCAGGGACAGACTGTATGGAAATCCATGTGGTACAAAATGTATTATTTCACCATTTTTTATTTTCTCTGTTTCTCTCTATTTTTTTATTTTACTTTTATTTCTTAATAGCAAGTTTAATCTGAAAATGTGCTTTTTAAACATTTTGATTTCATAGTCTCACTTTTCAGTTTTTGACACTAATCCCCGCCCCCTCGCCCTTCAGCCAATCAGATGCTAACATGGTTGGCTAATTCCTGTTTAATCATTTATGAAATGACTCCACAGTTTATTGGTTTAATTAAACCTGCAATTGATTTTGGCACCCTGTGGGCAGTGCAACAAGCTGTAACCACACAACACTGACATGTTAATGATGTGGTGAACATGAGCAAACTGTCGCCTAGTGTCAACATTAGCACTCAGGTCAAGTTGTGTTTCAAGTTAAATATTCACTCCTTTTAGCTCTGTTTTAGTCTCTACGAAGTCCTGAGGGAATTCTTCTGCCTATTTAGCAGCTAAAGGCCCTATTTTCTTCACCAGATAGCCGCTAACATTGTCTGTCTGCTGTTTGGTGCTGGGCTGGTACCAAACAGTTGGTTTTTAGACCATTTTTTACTGAAAACAGTTGCCTCCTGCAGTGAGAGTGGATCAAAATAGTAAAGTCGTGGGCCGTAAAACCAAAACAATGGGCTAAAAGTTGCTAAAAGCTCCATATAGCTGAAGGGAACTGAAAACTTGGGTGATAATTCTCTGTGGGTTTGTGACTACGAGCAACACCTTTCACATTAGTTAATTTATCTATTGTTAATATAGTTTTACTGTATTTATTAGTACAGTTATTTATTTTATGATATCTTTCTTTATTTCATTTTGGCCCACATTGAACCGCACAGATGAAATGATTCATTCGGCAGACTTTTTTTTCGATACCCACACATGGGGAGCAATTTGGGGTTCAGTGTCTAGATCCAGGACGCAAAGGAGGAGGCGGAGATCGAACCAACAACTCTACAGCCAACCACCAACCCACTACTACCTACTGAGCAACAGCTGCCCCTTACTACAGCGAGACTGGAGAGAGGGAGGTGGTGGATTGTATTTCACATCATGGGGAGTGTTGAAAGAATCTCTTGCCCTTTAAATCTCTATGGGACGGATGCCAAAACATGATGTTTGCCGTTGAAGTTTTACATCTCTGAATATCATGAATGAAACTCCACCGTGCTGTAGCTGCACCAGAAAATATGGTGCAACATGGTAGAGTTAGGTCAGAGTTAAAGAGTTTCATTCTGGATTGTATCTTTGTAATGCCACCACAGGGCGCAACTTTGATGTTTAGCTGAACACTTCCAAGAAGTTGTTTTTAACCTCCAAGTCATTTGTGTTTGTTTTTTTTTTCCCAAGAATATTTTGTGTTGGAACCAGTACGACCTTAATGCAGAATTATTTTCACGAGACACTGTCAGCAAACACAAGCAAAGAAAACAGAAAACATACAGTTTATTGATGTTATTATCAACCACACACGTCACAATACATCAATACATCACAGCATACAGGTCTGAACTGAAGAGATGTAGAGATATGTTTACAGTTTTAGGCAGACTGGGCACTTTTCCCACTCCATTCATTCTTAACTAAAGTGTGAGATGTCCCATTTTACTCTTTAATGGGCTCAGATGCCGACAAGGAGGCGAAGACTTGCACTCTTCCTTCAGGCGTCGTGACACATCTTTTACATTTCACTGCCGCTTTTTAACAGAGCATCAATCGGAGCCCGAGGCAGTGCAGGAGTGTCATATCCAGGTGAAAATGGAGGCTGTGCCACGTTTCATCCTATCTGCTGTCTGTGTTGCTGTCCTCAGAAGCCACAATGGAGCTTTCCTGCGCTGGTGTTATCTGTGCTGCAGTCTCCGTGCACGTGTGGTCTCTGAACGCTACAGTGTCACTCTCCACACTGTAGAGTGAAAGATTAAAATGGAGAAATACACGGGTGAATTTTTATTACACAATCTGAACATTGCCACTGGTTACTGCATGTTTAAGCCCAAACTGCTGTACTGCAATAGCCTGTAGTACAGTGACTTTCATGAATGTCATTTTCTCCTCAACCATTTCCTTGGTTGGCTTAAGGTAAAAGCTCTGTAGCAGCTTTACAATAATACCACAGCACAGTAATAATCATCCTTCCATGCTTCATACCTGTGGGCAGCAGGGAAATCAAGTCCGCTCTGGGTTCCAGGGGCTTTTCTGGCTGAATATTTTTAAGGGTTTCTGCAGAAGTATTGAGGGGTTGGGTGTTGATAAACACGTTATACATAAAACATGAGGGCAATGTACCTGCCTACTGTGCAGGTTGAAAAGGCTGTACATCAACTCTAGGAGTCATTTGTCAAATTGAAAGTACTGCTTACCCTCGTTTTCTCTGTGTGGGTGTGAGGGGCTGAGTTAGAAAAAAACAACAACCCCGCAGTCATGGTCCTTGGATCCAAACGCTGTGGCAGTCAGACAGCGGTCTAAAGCAGTTTAGTGCATGTATGTAAATACGGTCTTTAAGTACAGTTCTGGAGTAATGCTACTTACTTTGTGAGATTTACTACTATTAATCCATAGTGGTACAGAGGGAAATATTGTGAAGAGACCAAAAAATCCTGTTCACTGTTGTTCCCTTGTTCTAATTTTATTACGTTTCAGTCGTCAGGCCTTTTACAGACTATTTACAGTATTATGCTCCTTGACATTATGAATTCTTCCTGCTTAAGGTCATTTTATTCCCTTAACTGTAATTGCTAATTGGCTCCTGGAGGGAAATATTAAAAAAAAATCTTTTCTTTAGAGCAAGAATTATTACTTTTGATACTTTGTATTAGCTGTGAATATTTTGAACAAAATGTATGTAATTGCAGTCTTGATAAATGCATTTTTAAAAGATTTGAATGCTTGTGTGATGCCTGTAGGAAGGTAAAAACATTTCTAATATGCACACAAACTCTCTGCTGCTTTAACAGGACCTTCCAATAACTGATGAAAAACACAACTGACAAGAGAGGAGCTCAAATTTCTATTATGTGTGCATGTTATATAGGCGATATTAGATACAAAAATGTATGATTTTACTTGACCTTCTGATTAGGTTTTGAAGTCTGCTGTGTATACAGGCAGATAAGGTATATGAATGGGCTGTTATATGAAGTGTGTCCAGTTTGTAGTGTTGGTGTAATATCTTCAGGTTGCGACGACAGTAAATCACAATTACAAAGGCAGCTACAAAAGTGAGTTATATTCAGTTGAATACCAATCAGCTGTACAGTGTGTGTCATCTTTAATAAACAACTGTCACTGGCCTTTTAAAGTGGGTCTCAAAAGAAGAAAAGCTGCACTAGCAAGAAGAAACAGTGGTCACAAGTAGACTCTTATCCACAAAACAGTTATTTACTACAGCATTTAAACACCTCTGAAAACAGCTCACCTTGACTGAAGGCCATTAGCAAAGACTCACCAAACCCTTCTGCCAGTTTTGTGACTCTAAGACTCAACCACTCATACAGACAACAAACAAATGGCCTTGGGCAACTTAAAGCAGTTTTGCCCATTAATGCACGCCCACTCACTCAAAACAAAACCCATAACAAAGAGGAAAGTGGAGATTTCAGTGAATGGAGGACATAGAGAAACACAGCGGTGGGATGTGGCACACGCCTACTTTACGTTTCCTGAAAAGTAATTCAGACAGAATTCAGAGAGCCAAGGGGAGAGTGGGTAAGTTTGAGAGTACTGGAAAAAAAGAAATGAATATATGAATGTCATTTTGTTGCAGAGTAATTGTGATGCTATGGATTATTTTGGCTTAATAGACCAGTTGTTTCATAAATTGTTGCAGTGGCTCCCAAACGTCTCGGCTTGTGACATTTTAAGGTGAAACAATGTCTACACACAATCCCTTGTCACAGTTTTCACATCTATGAGTCGCAGGCAGTTCAAGTAAAGAGTGATGTTCCCTTCTCAAACTGATATTTGAGCAGTTTTTTATTTATCTATTTATTTCATAATAAACAAGACTAAGAGTCTACAGCCATGTTAGCAGCTCTGTGAGGCTGTACTTGAGGACAGCAGTTCTTTGAGCTATATGCTAACATGCTAACAGTGACAATGCTAACATGCTGGTGTTTAGCAGGTATAATGCTTACCATGTTCACCATCTTAGTATAGCATTTGCTAATCAGCACTAAACACACTAAAGTACAGCTAAGGCTGATGGGAATGTTTTGCAGGTATTTGGTCATAAACCAAAGTATGGGACAGCATGAAAATGACCAGATTATGGCACTAGAGGATCACCAAAGTTATTACAATTCATTCTGAGGGGAACATGAACGTGTGCACCAAATTTCATGGCAATCCATCCAACAGTTGTTGAGATATTTCAGTCTGAACCAAAGTGGTGGACCAACTGACTGTCATAGCTAACACAGTAGCTAAAAACAAAGATTGGAGAAAAGCCAGGGAAAAAATGAAATCATTTGGGTGGCAGTAATTATTTCCTATCTTGTTAATCATCTCGCAAATACATGTTTTGACTCCTTTCAGGGAGTCGTGTTCTCACTCAGTCTGTAACTCAATAAAGTACAAAACATACACTGGATATAATTTCACGTTGCAATGTTTTACACACAACAAACAATACAAATACAAAGATAAAGGAATACAATTGTATTATATTATATATTATATTATAGCACATAAGCCAGTAAATGGGTGTGCATGGGGCATCACATTTTTGTTCATCCATGTGTGTCATACCTGCTTTGCATGCACACCAGTGTGTGTTCAGGAGTGTGTCCTGCAGCCTTACAGTGAGTGCCGTGCTGAGCCCATCTGGCCTTTGGCTGCTGTTGGACCGGCCAGACAGGCAGCCAAGCATATACTGTGTGTGTGTGTGTGTGTGTGTGTGTGTGTGTGTGTGTGTGTTTGAGAGAGAGAGAAGACATGCAAGCACACTGTTAGATCTTCACTGCAGCCGTGAAAAAGGGCTGCGTGAGTAATCGTTGCTGCTCAGCTCATCTCAATGCTTTGGACTCCCTGCGGGTGAGGCGAGCTCAGAGGTGGCACATGTACTTCACAAACAGCGCAGACATATTCAGGCAGGAAGTAGATTCATCACACCACAAGCATGAACGTACACAAACACGCACAAAGAGGCAGGGAAAGCATCTGTCTCTGCTGGTGCTGTGAGCTGCTGATTTCTCCTCTGTGCGACCAGGAGGACGTACGCTGCCAGGACAGAAATTAAGTGACAATGCTGCATGTGTAACGCATTACTCAGGATTCATCAGAATACAAGCCAAAAGCCAGATGAGACATGAAAGAAATCTTATGTACAAGCTAGAAACATGAAGCAGTCTAATATGGTGGTTACAAACAAACGTTTCTTTAACGTCTCTGCTAAATTTAACTTTCATCTGCGAGGCCACGTCTTCATCCCTACCCTGTACTCCCAGCCTGTGACGCAACGTCCTCATCCTGATCACTAATGTCTCCTCAGTTACATGGCTCTCTGTAGGTGAAGTGTGTGAACGGGCTTTTTTATTTCTTTCTTTTCCTCTTAATATGATGTGATGACTTGAAGTGAGGATTTCCATGCTGTATTCAGGCAGAGGCAGGATGAGTAATACGCTGGTGCTTCAGTGTTTGCGTGACATATTATTGTGTGCTTGTGTGTGTGTGTGTGTGTGTGTGGGCTGGACAGTCCCACACCCGCAGGCTTGGACAAAGGTTGGTGACTCACCAGAGCTCAGCCGAAGCAGGAAGAAAAACACAGTGATACAGAGAAGGCATGGGACTGGATTAGTGGTAACTCTACGTAGAGGAGATGGAAATGGGAGAGGATGGAGGGATGGAGGTCTACAGGGAGCCCAAAGACCCAAAGGGAGAGGAGAAACATGTGAGCAGAGAGTAGAAGGAGGCAAAGAGGAGACGTCTGCTTCCCCCTGAAGACTGAATCTGTGGGGAGTGTGGGGAAGGATGAAGTAAATAAAGAAGGGAGAGACCAAAAGGGGAGGCTAAGCAGCACCTACAGGGACTCTGATGGAAGCAGCAAGGAGGAAGAGAGGAGACAGCTTGGAGGAACTCTGGAGACTAAAGACACACACACCAATTTCTTTTGGCGGTGGGCAGAAGACCATGTTTGCTCGAGTAAATACTGAGACAACTGGGAGACTGTGTGTGTGTGCGCGCGCGATTACACACTTTCTTTTCTTACAACAGTGTTTACATAAACAGGAACCAGAGGCTGCAGTGGCTGTGGGCCTCGAGCAGCTTCTGACTTCTTGCATTATGTCAGACTGCTTTGCAAATCATAGAACTAGAGAGGTACGTAGCTTAACTGTTTCCACTGGGAATAACCAGATGATTAAACACACCGGCTCGGAAAAGTCTTCTTCGTACTTTCTGCGCCGCAGAGTCTGAACATCATCTTAAAAAGGCACCCTGTGGAGTTTTGACCTCTCGTGGTGCTGTACTGTAAAGCAGAGTTTTGATGAGTGGATCTCTGAGGGAAGCTGTGCAAATCAACAGTTGGTGGGTGTTATTTACAAAAATAAGCACATAAAAACACGTAAAAAACAAGTTTTGCAAATGTTTTATGAAGTAGTGAATGAATTCAACATGATTGTAAGGCCTTAAAGGATACATTCTTTTAAAGTAATACAATACTCACATGTCCATATGTAAGTTAAAAGAGTTATTGGTCCCTGCGATCATTCCTCATGTCCATACTGGCCCTGAAGCGATCCCTTCCTAACATGGATGAGATGGAGGAGGGATGCTTCCTGGTTTATAGGACAAAAGTCAATTTTACCAACTTGATTTGGATTTTTTGGTTTGATCTAGTCAAACTTCTGAAGCCTCATATTAGCTTCAGCTGAACTTTCAAATGCATTTTTGCAGAGAACAAGATTTGCACAATAGGTTTTAGTGACAGACGAATATATAAGACTAATGTGTTTTTGCAATGAATAGAGTGCAATCAATATAAACAATTTACATCGTTTACAATAAAAGAAGGATTAGAGAAAGTAGAATAAAAAAAAAGTAGAACTTGTCTTAAATATTACTGAGACTGAAAAAGAACAGTAGTCTATGAATAAAAGCTGCACTTCTGAAGAACAGTTACTTCCACGTGGTCACTGTGACTAATTTGGCTTCCAGGCCGTTGATTTTAATACCCATCAACCAAGTCTGCAATTCAGTGAAGACAATCTTTTCTTTATTAAAAAACTTTCTTAAAGTTTGACTTACGGTGGCAAATGACGATCAATGCAAACTTGAATGGAATGTCTTCATAACTGAAATATACAATATAACCGTAGGGCTGCTCTCTAATTATTGTTTTCCCAAAAGCAGTTCAATACAATACTCAAATGAAAAAAAAAAACTGATTTTAAACTGCACTTACAAAACTAAAACAACATAAATATGCAACTCAGTGATCTAATTGGTTTCTTTTCACCTCTGCCACAAATATTAAAGCAATGTAGTGTTGGAAAACCCTGTAAAACAGCATTTATCCTTACAGAAAACACTAGTCCCTACTGAAAGCCATGCAAATGAACTCACTGAGTTGGGCAATCATGAATAGCCAAAACTCGATTAGTAATAAATCTATTTTAGTAATAGATTTAGTAATACACTGAGTGAGCACATATATCTGTCTGACCCACTTTCTGTTCCTTCAGATTTTCTGTCCATCACATCACTTGTTACAGCTTCAGTCAAGCCTGCAGGGATGGAAAATACAAATGTCCTTCAAGGATGAAATCTGACCTGCCCACACATTTTTTTTCACTACAACACAAACACACACATACACACAAAATAATACAATAAAACTGACTGCAAACTGCGTGTTTCTGGGTCAGTGTCAGTCCTGTTAGAGTGAGAGGTTGGCGCTGCACTTGAGAGACGGTCCCAGCCTTTAGTGTTGAGGGTCAATGCCTCCCAAAAGGGATGTGGAATATCTCCCAGAGTCTGCACACATCACTGCGTCACATGAATAACCCCGGCAGCTTCCTGCCAATGTCAGGGACACACGGGGCATAAAAAACACCCACAGCGACAGCAGGGAGAGGAACCAAGAGAGACGCGAGGACACATTCATGACAGATCTCTGATTAAACACAGACGCACAAATATAGCATTTAATGTTTTCCTGCATAAGTGCACAAGTCTGTGCAGCTGACAGCGGGGCGGTGAGCTTAGCTCGACAGATCCAGAGCCATGCAGGCAGCTTCAATGAAATGTTAAATAATTGATTGTTGCCTGGCAATAAGAAAGAAGGAGGTGTGTGTGCGTGCGTGTGTGTGTGTGTGTGTGTGAATGCAGTTCATAGTATACATGACTGTGGCTCAGGCAGCGCGTGTATTTATTAATTAAGTCAAGGAAACCCTGTAGATGAGAGTAAATTCCCCTGCTAGGTTAGCTAATTAAATCACAGCAATTATTTATAAAACAGTCATAAAGTTAAATTAATGTTTAATTTTAAACCAAATGTAGGGTGGGGTGTATGTATGTAAGAGAGTGCGAGGGAGCAATATACTATAGTGTTAGAGAAAGGAGGGAGACACTGAGCTGAACATTTGTTATCATGCTGAAGAGAATAAAATGACCAATAAATGGCTGTACTGTTGTGGGTGACGGAAACATAAATGAAAAAGCAAATAGTACACTAAACGTGGCCGCAGCTCAAGGATAATATACAACAGCTGAGATTATCCATCATATAAAGCTTTTAGCCCTGAATGAGCTGAGGCAGCAAACGAAGGTGCAGGTGAAAATCAGTCACACATTCGTGTCTCAGTAAAGCTGAGGTTGGCAGAAATGAAGTGAGCGAGGTGAGCGGCTGCGGTGGAGGAGGAGGAGGAGGAGGAGGAGGAGGAGGAGGAGGAAGCAACATGCAGTGAGCTGCAGGAATGTTCAGATCATGGGAGCAACAGAATAAACAGCCTGAGTAAAGAGCAAACTAAATTATATTTAATTATGCGATGTCACTGTCATGTCAAAAACTATTTGCCCACTGCTTTAACAGACTGGCAGCTCCAGGTCATCTGATTATTGCACAGCTATGAAAGACCATAAATGAGTATGGCACTTTATCTGTTTTATCTCACCAACAATGCACAGCTGGATGTTTCCAAGCTAAATTGAATCATATTAAATCAAAAGGGCGGAGGCTTCATTTTAATCTCTCTAAGATTTCCACAAAGCACGGCTGTATGGAGAGAGGATGGCACGCTGTTTATACACAGGGGAAATGACAACAAAATGCTTATTAGGTTTAAATGAGGTAGAGTCGCCTTTAATTGCTTCTTTCTTTACTTGACGTGCACATTTTGCAGTGTATGCATGACACAATGGTTATTTGGCCCGTGGCAACACAAGCCTCCATCGTCATTAAAGCTACAAGCTTGACATTCTGCTAAATGGGACTTTGAGCAGCGCAGTTTTGCAGTTTCTCGCTGCCTTCAGTGATTGAATGTTAAAAGTCGAAGTTTGCAGAAGAAAACAGCCTCTACATTAAATGCAAATGTGCATATGAAGTGTTAAGTTATAGATTCATCTTCTTCCATATGCATGTTTTGCTTCCTATAGTGCTCCTATACGTCTGGCTTGATGACCTCACATTTCTATTTAAAGTGATGTGAAATTGAGATGCTTGGCTTCTGCCAATGCAAATCCAAACAAATCATCACTCTATTGTTATTTGCACCATCTGCTCTTGCTGATACACAAGGCACACAGGTCTTCCTCTGAGATTTACACTCCACCTCTTCGGTTAAATACACACTGTATAATTACACTCGCCGTTTCTCTCCCCCAGCAGACTCTGTGTCCATACTACCTGCTGTCAAGAGATAGTGATGTCAAGTCAAGTAAATGTATTTTTTTATAGCTCAAAATCCTGCAAACGAAGAAGCTGAATTCTTGTTCACAGATACAACGTTATTTCCAGTTTGGATCATAGACTGCATATAAAGATGGACGACGTGACAGCTAGCCAAAAGTGAAGCCAAAACATCTCGATCGCCCCCTGGTGGCTGGCTGCAGTATAGGTCATAAGCCCCGCCTCCTCAATGTTAGTGGATGGGACATGGACCGAACTGAAAAGTCAAAGTACACGTCAAATAAATTTTTCCCAAAGATGGTTTCAGTCATTTTAGGTAGTTCTTATTATGTTGATGTTTGTTTTAGTGTTCATTTGTCTTATAAGTTTGGTTTTAATTAGTTATTTGATGCTATAATAAGGGGGTGTCACGTCATGATTGACAACTGTGAGTGTTCTCGCGATTGGTTCAGGCGGGAACTCGGAGCTGCGGCTCACCACTGCGCAGACTCTGGCTCCAAATGATGTCACCAGCGCAAGTTGGCAGCGCCCATATCCGGGATATTTTTGCTTCATTATGTACAATGGGAGGAAGTGGAGACGCGTCGACCATCTTTCTATACAGTCTGTGGTTTGGATATGAGACTTGGACTGGTTATTGTCCAATCTGCCTCTTCTATCTAACTGCATTCCCCATCTAATCTTTTGGAAACATCTTTTTTGTTGTTGTTGTTGTTGTTGTTGTTGTTGTTGTTCTATTTTGATTCGTTTTCTTTGGATCTTGACATACGGTATATTTGTTTGTCTCATTTAAGGATTTTTTAAATCAATTATTGATGTAGTTATTGTAAGCAATAAGTTCATGTGAGCACATGTGCAGTCTTGCAGAAGAGGAGTCTTGCTGTCCATTTGGACCCGAGCATGGGCTCCCATGCTCATCTCTGTGTGCTGGCCTGGGTGCCACTGGGGCAGCAAATGAGCAATGTGAAGTCCAGCCAAGCGCTCGATCTGCTGCCCACAACATCATGGTAGAGCAAGTCTGGGCACAAAGCCAGGACTCAAACAAAGTGCCTGGCTGTCACGGCCACCCTGTGTATACGCTCCAGCTGCAGGCTATAGGTGGGCTCTCTGTCATCCCTTTAAGAGCGAGGATGTGAATAGACACGAGTGGCATTTGGGGCGCGTGTGAGTTGGATTTAGATGTTGGTGCCCTTTAAGTGTGTGTGTGTGTGTGTGTGTGTGTGTGTGTGTGTGTGTGTGTGTGCGTGCGTGCGTGCGCATGTTCAGACAGAGCCATCTGTTCCTGTCTATAGATTTAATGTATTATACACTCTTACTGTCAACACTGGAGTCTTACGATATCCAGAAGTTAAATTATGTGCAGTCGTGCCAGTAAAACTAACTAGAATTAAAAGTAAAAGGTTGAACTGAGAGGGTGTATTCGTGAATTTTAGCCAACTCTTTAACAATGACTCTTAAAAAATCTGTATGTGCTTCTTCCTGGAGGCAGTCCTCTGATAAATCTACATCGCAAACAACGACTTTTTCAGAGAGAGAGAGTTCAGACAAACAGCCCATATTTACTCGCCAGACAGGAGCCTTTGCTCCCATCTTATCAGACGGTAATGACAGAACTGTCTGTAGCTATCACCCAGAGAAACTCACTGGCCTTGATTAATCCACCTCTTCCCCTTCTCTGTTCTCCTAATCCAATCTCAAATCCACTCTGTCTTTTTTTTTCTTCAATCTTAACAAATGGACTGTCCAATCCACAGAGAGAGAGAGAGAGAGAGAGAGAGAGAGAGAGAGAGAGAGAGAGAGAGAGAGAAAACAAAACAATGTCATGGTCAACTATTGATGAATCCCTGAAGGCAGCAAGCGAGCCTGGGCTGCAGAGAGATGGGGGAAAGAGAGATATCAGGAGGGAGAGACAGGGAGAGAAACAAGAGGGGGGAAAAAACTCACTGTGTAAGGCTAGTCGACTCTAAAAGTGAGCGTGGCCGAGGAACGGTGTGGAAAATGTGATCACAGTTTCAATTTGAAGCTGTCAGGAGTAAATAAGGAGTGTGTGGCTGGAAGGCATAGAGGGCAGGATTACTGAGCCCCTCTCTGCTGCAGCTCATTTCCACCTTTACTACAAAAAAAACTCCCAAAGAGTGAGAGACTTTAAACTGCTTAATGCCAGCAGGAGGAAGGATAAGCCAACAACAATATATGGATCCGGTGTATAAAATGCAAAATGCATCATGATGAAAACTCCCGAGCTAAATGTGGATTATTAAGAAGGAAATTCTGCATCTTTTCAGGCTGGTGCATCTGCGTTTCCTCCTTCAGAGAATAAGCTGCAGATGTGATGTGATGCCACTCTCTGCAACCTCTTAGCCAAGACAAAAATAACTTCAACTCGGATGTAAAATATACAGCCTGTGGAACGTGTCAGAGGGGATTATGGGAGCTTGGTCATAGTGATATTGACCAGTAAGTTAGAAATCATCAGAGTGCTTAGGGGGGGGGGATAAAACAGGGGAAAGTTGGGGAGAAAAGGAGTATTTCTTGTCACAACTTTGGTCTTTCCTCTCAGCATTTTTGTGGCTCAGGGAGGTCAAGCGTGATATATAAATGCACATACCAAATCGGACATTAATGTAGAGCTTGCGCACAGCCGGAGGCAACAATTGCTCATTGCTCTGAGCTTTCACATATTTAAGCTCATTGAGAAAAGCATGCTGTGTCAAAATAAAAGCTAGAAGAAATCCCCAAACTACATTACGGTACATCAACATCCCCAGAGTATCTTCAACCTCTGGCCGTATTTGCTTCACATGTGCAATGGCAACAAAAGCTTTTCATTTCCTGTTTGTTAGGAAACATTTTAATGTAGATCTACCCAGAGAACAATGAACTGCAGGCGGTAAAAACACATTGTGGGTTGTGCAAAAACATGTAATACAGTAAAAATCTCTCCCTGCACACTTCCTTTGGGGCCTTGATTTGCAGTTCTGGTACCTTTATTAAATAAGTGGTTATGTGTGTGAGTGTGTGTGCGTGCGTTGCCCATATTTAATGTGGCATCAGATCAGTGAGTTCACACAATAGCCTCCCACATCGTATGCAGATCGAGGCAGAGCAGAGGATAGTGGGAGGATTAGAAAGCTCTGGGGTTATGTTTCCCTTTTCTGTGGTTTCCAGCCGGTCTTAACAGCTCAGACAAGAGGAATCCAAATCACTGCAGATGATACAAGCAAATGAACCAGTGTAGATACAATAAAAACCAATTAGATGGACACAAAAGGAAACTGTTTCCATGCTCTGGCTTCGCTGGAGTGAAAAAAAAAAAAAAAACGTTATCAGTAAGTGTACATTTCAGAAATTGGATTTTTTAAATTACTTTAAGGGAGCGGAGAGATCATGTTCTCCCTTTGGCCTTTGATGGTCTACTCATAACTTACACAATGTACTGCTGCTGCTGATATGTATATATATATATATATATATATATATATATATATATATATATATATATATATTTATATGCAGCATGTCTTGTACAATAGGAAAAGCATCCATCAACACACAATGGAGTATATGCGCTTTCTCATTTGCATACCACACACACACACACACACGCACACGCACGCACACGCACACGCACGCACACGCACGTTACAGCACTGATGGTCAACTGCAGGGTGACAATATCCGTGACTGGCTGATTTTTCTTGCTGACCACTGCTCCATTTTGCCTTAAGCTTGTTAGAGCTCATGCCAGGGGAGCCGATTAGGATGGGTGGTCAGTTGAGTTAAGCTGAGCGCTGCAATGCACACAGTTCACATCAACATCGCCACAAATGTCAGGAAGCGAGGGGGAGAGATAGAGGGTGCACAGCGGGGGAGAGTGTGCGTGGGGTGGTTACAGAGTGGAAAAAGTCCACTCTTATAAATCACAAGTTACGCAATCACTAAAGGTGCAATAGAAGCAGGAGGGCGCTGCAACAAACTAAACTCAGCTTGATGAGTCAACTGGAGCTGGTTTGGGCTGAGATTAGTTACTATCAAAGCCACACAAAAGGCTACTCTTGGCCCCTGAATGCACAGAGATGGGAATAAAGACAAACAAAGATGTTCCCATTGAACTCCCGCTCTCATTGTTCTGCTTATTTTTAGACCCGTCAAATGGCCTCCAGGTATCAGAGGAGCGCTCCCTGCCCGGCAGTTCGTCAGTCCTGCTCGCATGCCTCTGGCTGCTCTCCTCTCGTTTCTTATGTTATGTAAGGAGGCTGGGGCCAAGCAGCACATCTACAGTTGCCAGGTTCTGTTCCTGCTACTAATGCTACAAAGCTACTCTGACGCCACATCTCTCCCTCCCTCTCTCTCTGTGTGTATTTAAAACCACACACTCTCCCCTAACAAGTCTCCGCTCACTCTGGATGCTTCAGTCTTTTTGTGTGTCATCCCTCACTTCTGTCCTCATTTCAAATTCACATAATAAACACAGAGGCTGTTTTCTAAAGCTCCATCAGTGTGGGTGCACAGGCAATGGAGTGGCCAAATGGGCTATTGCCCTTCATGGCCTTTCACAGTTAAATCAATCACACAGCTGAAACCCCTTTTGAAGGATCGGAGGTATAAACTCACTGTGGCCAATAACCAGTAGCCAGACAGCCATGGTGAGGAGAAATGAAAACCTATTAAACGCTGAGGTCTCCAGACAGTAGAGTTTCAAAAAAAAAAATGTCACAAAAACAGCACAGAGGTGTGGAAATGTTATTTTCTGTGGCCTAAGGCCCTTTGAGATGTCTCAACCTTGAAGTGCTGTTGAGGCGATGAGGAGTTACCTCTGGTGTAATTTCCTGTTGGCTCACCAATCACAGACATCATCAACACCGACAGGAGCCCGAGGAGGTCTGAGGGAAACATTAATATCCCACTTAAATCGATAACACACAGACACACATGTGCACGCACCTGTACCTTTCTGTCAACGTCACCATCTATCCATCCGACTCAAAATCAAGGCCGTCCTATCACCACATTTTGTCCTGTGTCATTGTTTGCTCTGCAGCCACGAGGGATATTCATATTTGAAATGAGCTGAATCACTGATAGGAAGTCGTCCAACAAACTACAGTCACTCAGGCTGCAGCCAGGGAGCATCCACCTTTACCTCCAGTGTGTGTGTGTGTGTGTGTGTGGAGATACACGCAAACACTGAACAAGGACTGCAGTTATTCTGTCAGAAAAGATGACAAATGATGCCAAATCTCATTAGTGCCAGTGGGCACATCAAAGATGCAGGTTTTTAGGATTTGACTCTCTCTCGCTGTGTGTGTGTGTGTGTGTGTGTGTGTGTGTGTGTGTGTGTGTGTGTGTGTGTGTGTGTGTGTGTGTGTGCGTGTGTGCGTGTGTGCAAGATCTCCCTGTGACTAAGAGGAAGCTTAACATTCACTCTGCATGTTATCACTACTGTCACTCAGCTGTGCCTGGCACATTCTCAAAAAGCGCAGGACTACACAGAGCTGCGGGGAAAAACATAATGACTAACAAAACGACAGCAGACAGTGAACCACAGAGAACAACATACCGAAACAACCTCGGCGTCTAGGAGACGCAGAGCAACAAAAAAAAAGTGTAATTTCTGCAAGATACATCAGGTTATCTAACTGCAAAATAAATTCTGTTTTCATAAGCCAGAACATCTAAAGCTCCGGCAAAATCCTCTGCAGTGGATGTTCAGCTTCCCCCCCAACAGAAGTCTTCACCATCACAGCCCCCCGCCCTTTTATTTATCTGTCCTACATTCAGCAACCAGCATTGCCAACACAAACTCTACTCATGTCACAGAAATGGTTTCACCATGAGAATAAGAAACAGCTAAAAAATATGGGTTAATTGGGCAGCTGGTAATTGGAGCGTATTAGTCTCTTTGCTGCCACAGACGGCATTCAGTGAGAACAGGAAAGTGGGGGATTTGGGAGAATCTCAAGCTGCTGATGGCCTAAAAACACTCTGGTGTGATGACGAGTAAAATATGTAAGAAGTGAGGCCTTTAAAAATGAGGCTGAGATATCACAATCCAAAAAACACATCACAGAATCAGCAATCATACAAAGGGAGGTCACTGTCAAACTGATTTAAACACCAGAGACAACAGGGATAAATATTATTTTTCACTCCTCTGGATGAAGTATGTTCTTCCAAGTTGTGCCAGGATCCTGTAATTTAAGTTGATTAAGTTAAGATTATTTTAGCTCTACAGGAGACCTTACATACCTCACAAAAGCTTTTCCTTTCATGTCTGTCCCCAAAACAATAGGTTTTCAATTATTTTTTTATTTTGTAGCTGCCCTCCCATTCTGCTGTCTCTCACTGCATTCCCACTTACCACCTTTCTCCAATGGAGTCAGTGATCAACTTTCTGATAAGTGAATCTAAACTATGTACTGTTGGGTAGTTTAATCTTTTACATCCATTTTTCTATACCGCTCTTAGAGGGTCGCGGGGGGCTGGAGCCAATCCCAGCTGACATTGGGCGAGAGGCGGGGTACACCCAGGACTGGTCGCCAGTCAATCACAGGACTGACACATAGAGACAGACAAACATTCACACTCACAGTCACACCTACGGACAATTTAGAATCACCAATTAACCTAACTTGCATGTCTTTGGATGGTGGGAGGAAGCCAGAGTGCCTGGAGAGAACCCACGCGGACACGGGGAGAACATGCAAACTCCACACAGAAGGGCCCCAGCCAGCCGGCGGGTGCGAACCCAGAACCACTGCACCACCGTGCCGCCCACTAATCTTTTACAGTGCATCATATTTTATAAGTTCTTCATGTGTTTTATATGTAAAATCTTAATTTGTAAAGTAACTAGTAACTAAAGCTCTCAGATATAATTATGTACAATATTTCCCTCTGAAATGTAGTGGAGTAGAAGTATAAAGCAACATGAAATGGAAATACTCAAATTTGTACTTAAGTAAAGTACTTGAGTAAATGTACGTAGTTATTTTCCACCACTGCATCTCAGAGGCAAATATTCTACTTTTTAAGCTAAGTTAGCTCAATGTTAGCTCCGCTTCACACTCTCCGCAACTCCGAACAAAACCAGGGGACTTCACACAAATCTTGCTAGTTGTTTTATGTTGGTGATCTGCGTTGGGAGGATCGTAGCAGTCTCGTAAATCAAACTAAAAGTGATAGTTGTGATAGTAAAACATCTCTCGAACAGGTGGGAGGCCTGTTGGCAGGGTCAGAGCAAGCGGCTGCCTTCCCATCGCCGCTTGTGGAATATAAACCCGCTGTGTCGGTTTCTTGAGACCAGTAAAAGCCACCGATGCGGTTGACTGAGAGGGATACCAGTCGCACTGTAGACACTGCATGTAACTATGGCTTCATATCGCTTCACTGCCCCAAACATAAAATGAATTTGTTTTTTTCATTCAAAACCAGCCACATTCTGACCAGCCCATGTTAGAGCAGCTGTTTCTCCTAACACGTTTTTTTGAACTCCAATTTGCACATTCTTGCTGTAAATAATGAACATCTGAGTGTAAACTGAATTCCACCTGAAGCCTCTTCTCTCTTCACTTTGTTACTCAGCAGTATTAACCGATGAAGCGATTGTTTGGAATTAAAACCTGCTGAAGGATGGACATTAAGAAGCTAGGAGCACGTCTGCAGGCACGACCTCCGCTGCAGTTGAATTTAACACAAAGCGCCTTTATTCAAGAGTCGTACCTACTGTCAGCACAGTTCTGAGGTGCTGACACATGGCTTTTTTTTTTTTTCAGGTTAGAAGAGTTGATACTTTTCAAGCTTTGACTTTGAGACTTCATCTCACCCTTAGTTGTGTGCATTTTTATATTTTAAAGTACTTCATAGTACAGTTTAAGGCATATTTACACTACCGATATTAAATTACCTGTCACAGTTTATTTTACTATTAACAATTCTATGCTACCTCTTTGTAAACTCCAACCACATATAGAGCAAATCCTTTAAGACACCACCAGATCAAGTGAACGCGAGTCATCAAAGTTGATCAGTTTGCTTTAAGTGAAAGAGTCACTTCAAGGGTTAAACTTGTGTGCTGGACTAGTAATTCAAGTAATTCTCTTGTACGAATTCCCATTTAAATTTCATTTTATTTTTATTAATCTGGTACCAAAAATGTTTAATGTCCATCTGTACGGTGGAGCACAGAACATTTACTGTGGCTGGAGACATTCTCCACACTCTGCTATTAACAAATATTGATCAGTTTCTCGTGTAGCTCTTGTCCAATAAGGTCTGTCCACATAACTGGAAGTGCATGTTTCACACCATGTCTGCATTTGCAAACACTGAAGGCAACAGCATAAGGCCAGCAGAATTAGCCTGCTAATCAGACGAAACTGCCATTTTGTTTGACTTCATTGATCATTGACTACAGAGTTCTGCGATGGCTCATTCAAAAAAACTACAGGCTACCAAACTATCTTCCACAACACCACCAGAGGGCAACAAGGTGCCAAAAGATTTCGCCTCGAAAATACATTTCAAACGTGGTGCAAAGCTGACTATGAAAACAGTGCATTCAAAAAGGAGACCTTTAAGTCACACAGCTTCTCGTTGTGACCTCCATGTTCGACATTTGACCCCTCCAAGTCTATCACATTCAGACAGGCTTGTTGCGAACAGAAAGTGACAGCATTCCTCCAGCTGGTGTGAACAAACTGAATAAAAGAGAGTCAAAGGTCAGAGAAATCAGATGAGGAATCCATCTGCACTGCAGCTCCTGATCGTGAATAAAGATTTACAAGCTGTCACAGAGCTCTCTGTCTGTTTGTCTGCATGCCTCGGCTCCCCCACTTGTTACGTATCTTGCTGGTCTCTGAGCCGTTTCTCAGAATAGCATCATAAATGTGCGAATGGATTTTCTTCAGCAGGGTCTGACTTCACGCACTGCGAGGGCCCTGCACAGTTTGCTGTGAGTCAGAGGTGTTGGCGACCTTCGGTGAGACAAGGACAATCGCAATCGCAGGTAACAGCAAAGCCTTTAAGTCCTGCTGGATTGATCAAGGAGCGCGGTGAGACGTGTAAATACACTCATCCAGATGAGAAGCTGAGGTGACGATGGCCTGGTAGCTCAGGGGGACTTTGAGGATAAGCTGGCCTGTGATAGTTCAGGGCATCAGATTATCATGTAAAACTATTTGAGGGGATAAAACCAACATTAAGGAAATGAAAAACGCTGCCACGTCAAATTATCTCCACAACAAATTCTCCCGATTCTGTCTTGTTCTGAGAACTTGACTTGATTTTGGGAGACAGTGCCCTCAGGTAGCTGTTGCTCATCCACCAACAGCTGCCCCTCCACTCACTCCACAGCCTTAGATCAACATCGATTACACAGAATCTGACTTCCATGCAGGTTTCCTTTACTAAACTAAACTTTTTGAGAGGCCCCACTGTCCTCAGCGTCAAAGTGTATGACTAACTGAAGCCTCCATCTGTCTGTCGGCTTCATTTTTCATGCCCCTTTTCCTGCTCAAAGGCCTACCTCTCTGAAGATGATGGATGCTCTTGAAATCTACGGGGACAGCTGGTCATTAGGCTGGAGGTAAAGCGAAACGCGCTGCATGACTGTGTTGGGGGGTGGGGGGGATGCAGAGGGGCAGTATAGAAAGTTACAGCGGAGTTTGAGCGGCGCTTTTGTTGGCTGACATTACAGAGTCACATTGTCATGCAGCAGATAATAGCCTGCAGGTCAGACTGGGGGCCTGGGGAGCAGCCAGCACCTGCTGCCATTCATTCAAGGTGACAATAAGCCGATGTCACCAAGTCCTCGTTGTGGCTCTGCAGTGTGTCAAGCCTCTGGGTGTGTGTGTGTGTGTCAGAGAGGTTTTATAACAATCTGTGCTGCATCAACACTCGAGTTGCTCACCTGAATCAGGTAAAATAGAAAAAAAAAGAGATGTGACATAATATGAAAGTGCCTGCTGCCTGCAACACAACCACCCTGCATGTAAACTGATCGCCTCCACAAATCACTCTGCATGCAGCTGTCCATTACAGAACAAGACCACCGCATGGGAGCGGGCAGGCATTTGTTCTGTAGCACACCTGAGACCGTGCATGAAATTCACAGCCCCTTCCAGGCGCCGTGTTTTCACCTTGCAGTTGAAAGGAAAAGACAGAGCTTCTGGTTTAAAAGTGCTCTCCAGCTGGCTGCAGACACCAGAGATAGAGGTTGATGCTCTCTATTGCTGCCTCCGCTGAGCAGTCTACCCTTCAAACGTTCAGACAGCCATGAGAGCCCCCAGAGACCATCAGTTCCTGTTCTGTATCCAGCTCTCACTGCTGCTGCCCTTCCCACAAACACACAAACACACACACACATCAAGCATTTAATTCATACCAATGCGGGCTCTGCTGCTTCAGTAAGGTGGCGGCTGCCTTTGCACCCGAGCATCAGGAGGTGAAAAACATCTGAGAGGAAAAGAAAAAAGGAAGTCACAAAGTTCACTGTCAAAAACAACTTCAAGTATTTTCAGGAATTAATTGAAAGGCAGTTGGATCTTGGTGTCAACACCTGAATTACTTCCCAGCTGTGCTGGATTTTGTCTCTTTTAAAGTGTGGCATCTGAATTCTCATCACACACATACAGGAAACAAACAGTTTAATGAAGCTCATTAAGTTAAATGTTTGTTGAGATCGTCAGAGGTGTCTGGCAAATGTTGGCATAATTTTTTGACACGTTTCCATTTGCCACATTATATGATTTAGCAGCGGTTGCAACAGAAATGGCAGAAATTCAGGCACAAAGTATTTGGCTTCTTTGCACCTCTGTGAGATGTCTTATTGCTGCCATTATCACACCCATATTACAGCTGACACATGCTGGTAATTAGTCAACACAATCATACTTGTGGAGTTATGTGAACAAATTAACACAAGCTCAACCAGAAACGTTTAGGCAACTAAATCAGTTGCAGTACAGAGGCGACGACAAGTGATTAAAGTCGTGACAACATACAATTGAAAAAACCAAGAGGAACAGTAGAGTCAAAAGCAGACTCAGCAACACTTAACACTCAACTTCTTGAGACACACGTCTTTCAAACTCTAAACTTCCAGTTTGTAACGTAGCTTTTCTGGTTTTAATTTCTAGTCTCCAAACCCAAATAACCCATGATGATTTCATCCTTCCTCCAGCCTCGGTCACATTCATCCTGAAGTGTATAATTTGCATCTAAACCAGATAGACTACAAAAAAAAAGAAAAAACTTTTCTCTAACCATGATCTGTTCTCCTCCACCACCAGTGTCCATGAAGAAGGAACCAGCGGTGGCATCTCATCTGCAGTGTGGGAGAGCGGGTGCTGATTGTTGGACAAGGACGAGCGCTGGTTCAGTCATGTTCAAGAGGTTCGTGGGGCTCTTCACAGTGCCTTGCCACCTACTCCGATAAACACAGCTCACCCTCGGCAGCGAACAGAGAGGCTGCAAGTGTGCAGAGGGACAGAAGAGGTACGACTGTGTGGGCAGCACAAAATTACACTCAACATCCTCTCCTGGTGCCAGTCATGAGAGAGCCACACGGCAGCAGCTTCCCCCTCACCTGCAGCAGAGAGCCAGTGGGATGGTGAGCGCTGTGATAACACTCATTTTCTGCTTGGATGAACTCGGGTCAAACTGAAAGTCACATGCTTCAAGTCAAAAATAGCACTGGTTTATCCACTGTCACAGTGGTATGGTTTAAAGTCAGCAGTCCTAGCATAGATGTGCAGGTCATACATGAAGAGTTTCGTCTATTATGAGTCACTCACATGTGACAGAAACTGCACTTAAAGACAACTTTGCTCTTTTCCTGGTGGGGCAAAAAAAATGTTTGGCCTGAAATCAATTTCATAGCAAAAAACCCTTGTATCCTCTGGTGAACAGGAAAATGCACATGGCAGTTTGTGTTATAGAAAGCTTTACAAAATACACAGGATCCATCATAAAAGGATCGACATCATCCTCTGGGAAAGAGCCATTTTTCTGGATTAAAGTGATGTACAGACCAATGAACATTGCCACATGTGGTTTAAAAATACCTCATGTCTTTGGCTGTCCATGTTCACCATGACTCCCATATGCTATTCATCCTATACATTTGAATGTAATGCTCTGGAGCCAAAAATATATTCAAATCAAGACAAGCTGATGTTTTGTTTGCACATTAGACTAAAAATGTGGCATTGTCAGGCAAATGAAGAGGTCTCAGTCACTTTGATGGTTTGCCAGCTTAAGATTTGTGTAGAAACTCTCCTGATGCCCACGCTTGTCACACTGTTAAATGTTGTACACCCAGTCAGTTTTGCTTTCAGAGGCTATCTGCTTTGATCACTATGGGTTTTTTAGTCTGAAATGCAGACTTCTACAGAAAATGACAGTGGCTGTACAAAGCATAGTTTAGTATTAAAGTAGACAAGGAAATATGATTCAGTTCAATTTGAAACGTTTGTAATCTTCATACTGAAGGCTACAGACAGTCAAACAGTGGTAGAGGAAATAAAAAATAAAGTCTGCATCTTAATAAAACCCTGATGAGATTGAGACATTTAGCTTAATTAGGTCATGGGTGCTTTGCTTGAAGACATCATGTTACAGTTTAAGTCCGTTTTTGATATTTTGTGGCAGCGATCAGATGCACAGTTGTAATCAGCCCAACACAGGATGCATAATCGAACCAAACAGAACCTTAACTCATATTTAATACAAATAGCACAACTGGAAAGCAATTATTAAACTAAATTTTATTATAGAGTTCACTTGCAGTTCGGTACATGAACACTGCTGTAATCACTTTATAGTTGGGCCAAGCTGTAGGAACCCACTTACAACCCAAAACAGGCACCAAGTGAGCAATATTGTATCAACATTAGGTTTTAAATGAATTCAATGTGATGTCTCACTAGTACCAGCTGCATTTAAGGGAGACCTTATACAGAATCCTGATGCATTTTACCACTTTTGTTTTGGCTCTTAGTTGTTGAAAAGAAATATCGTTACTGCCATCTAGTGGGAGGCCACAGCAATGTCAAGGCAAAGGACAAAGTTTTATTTAATATATAAAACATAAAAAAAAAAACACATCAATTACACAGCAGGGCGAGAGACTTCAGTTAGAGTGGACGGCTCAACATCCTACAAAACAAGAGTCAAGTTAGTGCATCATTCTGATCTCCACATTGTTCATATGCCTTTTTTTTTTTTTTAACACCAAAAAAAAAAAAAAAAACCAATGCGCCTCCATGGATCTTACCGTGTTCACGTCTTCAATAATGACCAAGCCTTTCCCCTGAACCTCAATGTCGCTTTCCGTGTTGTTGTGCGAGCAGTACTCTTCACTCTCCGTCTCTACAGTACTGGGCTGAAAAATGGTCAGCATTAAGATAACGTTTCTGTCTCCATCATGTTTTGTGTTAAAAGGCCTTTTAACACAAAGACATGCATTATTGCAGGTGGTACAGTAACGCAAGTGTGTACACTACCATGTTTCCACTATAAAACAGAATGAGAAAATGCTCACACACTTCAGTCTGAAAGTCTTTTGGTACATCCTGTTGTGACACTGGGTCACTGACACGCCTTTATTTCCCTTCAGCTTAAGAGACGAGGACATCTTTACCATCCTTGTGCATTACTAAATCAAACTGAGAATATCCCCCAAGATCACTAACCTCATAGTCAGGATCATCCTCGGGGACGTCGTCGTCAGCGAGCTCTTGAGCGAGCGCCTCCACCCAGGTCGGATGCTCTTCATCCGACTCATCCTCGTCCAACTCATCCTGCTTTCTCTTGCTGCCCTTTCCACAAGGTTTCGTAGGAGAGACTCTGATTTCTGTTGGGAAACGAGCTCATTTTTAAAAGTTTAGTACATTTTGGCTTCTCCCACACCTGTGAACATTAGCCTCACCTAGACTATCCCAAGCATCTTCACAAATTCTAGTCCAATATACAAGTCAAATTTTTCACCAATTTCCAGAGCCCAAGGTAGCATCTTTAAATAGCTCGTTTTGTCTACTAAACAGCCCAATAAGTGATTTGATGTCATTAGAAAACGTAATAAAAACATAAAAACCCCCAATACAAAAGTAAAGGCTTTGATTTACTGAGCTAAACACATGTAGCTACTGGGATAAACAAGGCCCCTGCTCAATGAACTACGGATGGAAAGGACTCCTTGCTACAGAGTACAGATTGGTGTTCGTTCACTTAAAAATCACAAGTAATTCACCAGCTACACCGCTGCCGTACCTGGGGAGAGGGAGAGCCCAATGCTGCTGGACACCGGGTAGCCCAGGGCGCCCTGCACCCAGCGGGGCAGGACGGACAGCAGCAGCCGGGTGACCCTGTGCAGGCGCTTGCGGCCGGCGAGGCTCTGACGTCCAGGGCTGGAAACGGCGACGAGGGCTCTCCCCTGCGGCTGCCGGAAGCCCAGCACCCACCAAAACCCGCGGTATGCACGCACCTGCAAGTGAGCGCCATGTTAGGTCGTAAGTAAAAGCCAACAGGCTGAACTCAACGGGACATTAGCTGCTGCTCGTACCACGATGCCGAATGGCCAGAAGAGGCCGCGCAGCATGGAGCGTAACACACCGCCTCCCCTCACTACTCTGCCCTGCAGGCGAGGAGACAAAACAGGTGAGAACTACCACAACGTGTCTTTATGTTGGTGGAAAATCTCTCTAGCAGCTACAATGGATTAAATTAAATTGCCACATAGTTTTGATTTATTACCTCAGTATTTTCGGCCTGCTCCTGCTCCACGGTGTCTCTGCTGATTTCTAAACTCATCCTGCTTCGGGTCAAAGCCTGGTGGTCCTGCCGGCCTGCAACAAGGAGGAGAAGGAGAAGCTCAAGGACTACAGTACGTGCGGGTTTTGAAGGGTGACATGTACCCTGAAGTTGCCACTGTGTAGCCAATCAACAAGGACAAATCCACCTGGAGCAATCAGAGCAGACCAATGAACAAATCCTGCCAATTAACCTGCAGCAGGCCAACACATGGCGATCACGTGACCGGGTTGAACTTCATGAAAAGAGGTCAAGCCGCTGTGAGGTAACAGAAAGCCTGCCTCACTATTACACTGCATATTTCAAATGATCTGTGTTTGACTGCAAGATATATTTTGTATTCTATACTGAATATCTTTGGACTGTTGGTTGGACAAAACAAACAAACCCAAGACATCATCTTGGGCTTTAGGAAGGTGTGTTTATGCCATTATTCACCATGTTCTGACAACAATTATTTGATTAATCGAGAAAATAATTAGCAGATTCATTGCTACTGAAAATAGTCAATAGCTGCAGCCCTAAAGCACACAGAAAAGCAGACTGAAACCATTTAACCATGACAAGCTAAATGGTTAGTTCTCAAAAATTAGTAACATGGTACGCACAGACTCTCTGAGAGGCAGGGAGACGCTGCATCTCTGTCTGCTTCTTAGCATATGAAGAGGTTTAAGAGAGAGGCCCATCTTTGTGCTTCCAACATGACGAGTTCCCTAATTGGTAAGCATTTCCGCCTCTGGCTTTCGTCACATTTACGCATCTGTTGATGCATTTGATGGAGGACTAAATGTGGGAAGTGGAACAGTATAAAAGCTGCCTGTCATCTCTCATCTTGCCAATCTACAAGCAAGCCCCGTGTGCAAAGAGAGTGAAAGAGATTCAATGATGGACAAGAACACAGTCACACGGACATTCAGCATTGGAGCTATTTGCAGCAGAACCAAAGCTTCAGATGATTTCTACACAGCACGCAGGCACAGCAGCGCAGGGATCCGCACACTCCTGTGGGCTACCAGCAGTGCAAAGTCCTTTGGGTGTTCTCTAGGATCTGACTCCCCGACAAGTCGGGAGAACATTTTTCCAAATATCCTGACACCTGACAGCATCCCACAGTTCACTATACCGAGTCTGTCTGTGCAGAACAGCTTAAGATCATTGGATAAAGAGACAGAGGAGGATTATACAGAGTCAGAAGAAGGCTTAGGGAGTTCTGGGACTGAGCCAAAGTCATATTTATCTGCCTTTCCGGCCTGCTCCACGCTCTCATCATCCACATCATCCTCAGGCTTCAGTCTGGTTCGGTCAGACCGCAGGGCTGAGCGGAGTGTCTCAGACCCCTTTACAAAGAGGATATCTCTTCTTCAGAGGGAGGCATCCAATCCTTGCTCCTTCACCGAGGCCCAGCACTGCCTGGACCCTGCCAGCAGAGCCGCCCTCTCCCTGCCACACTTAACCAAAGTCACCACCCCGTACGGCTTCGTCACCTTGAGCCAGAGCCCGCAGATGGCGAGCGAGGAGGCCCTTCTCTGCCAAGCTGGGCTACGGCGCTTAAACAAGGATGAGGAGACTGCATGCTGTCTTAGCAAAGCTCCAGGGATGAGGACAGTAGACAACAATGGCAACTCCTCTCGCCTGTCAGAAGACGAGAAAAGACCGTCTAAAGACTCAACTGACTCGCAGAGTAAAGGAAGATCAGTAAAGGGAGACATAAACGCTTCTTCGGCCTCCTTCAGCAACGCTACGGTTTCATCCTCTTCTACACCCAGACACCCAGACGGCAAGCGTAAGCGGCGCTTCTACGAGGTTATAAAGAAACACTTCACCTCCCGCCATTAGGAATGAAATCATGGGACTGATTTGCAACAATGCCAAGGAGAAGTGTTTTAATGCAACTTAACTTGCTTTAAATTGTGTATTTATTCATGTAAACGTGAAATACACAGTTGTTGTCTTGTGTCAGTAGACAAAAATGTCAGTATGATTGAGCTGTGAAAACTCATGAAAAATGTGTATCAGTTGTTGTCACTTAAAAAAATAAACCAATGTGAACAGACTGCTGCAATGTTGTGTGTATTCTAGTCTTTCATCATAGTCATATTTTATTTCAAAGTTCCTGTTTCTTGTGTTGAGGAGCACGGAGGGTCACCTTTAAGATTCTCATAACAGGCAGAGTGAATAATTCACAGCAGCCATGTGTTTAAGGTTAATGAATTCCTTAACCGCTTTCATGATCTTAAATGTCACTCCCTCTCCAGCCGCCTGCTCCTCCTATTCAGCTCCCTGTTGAATACGCCTGTATAGGTTCCACAGTAAGCCAGAAATGCACGTCCTGCAGTGGTGAATGTGCGCTGATGCGTCCCTCAGGCAGAGAAGCCGAGCTGTTCTCCGTACTCCTTAGCATATGAAGAGCTTCAGTGGAGAGGCCCTTAATGATGGTGGACTAATGCGTCCTCGTAAGCCTGCGTCCTCAGCTCTCCCACACAGTGAAATTTAGTGGGTAAATATCATTGTGACGCAGATCGCTCTGCTCTAAGCGGAGGGCGAGGAGAATACAAGATTGAGTCCCTGAACACAAGAATAGACTGAGGTGATCTGAATTCATATTCACTCGCCACATTGCTTGTTTATGTGCATGACGGAAGTGATCAATGCTTTAAGGCAAATAAGAGTTTCTGCTTTCAGTTAATTCACTAACAGCTGAGTCACTTAGATGCATTCTTTAAAAAAAAAAGCAGGAGTACCCGAATGAGGATAAGGTTGATGTTAGAAAAATCCAGGTTTGTTATTTTGAGAGCACACACACACACACACACACACACACACAGCAATGTGCAGAACAGTGCAAGTGTCAGTTTAAGTCCATTCAAATAAAGGAAGTCCCATAACTTCTCTCCAGTATACCACGCTTTATCTCTGAATTTCCCTGTATTGTGTTATACTGACAGGTGGTTGTAATATTTAATTTCGCTTCAGTGACCCTAACCCAATTACATAAATGGGGTCAACAAAATAGCACGACAGACCACATCCTCCAAAATGATCATATAGTTGAATCAACACCGCTCTATAACAGGTTCAACAGAAACTGAACGTAGGATTTATTGCAGGGCTGTTGTATTAGACTGCATTAGTTTTAGCTAGGTGCACCTGATAAACCTGAGTGCATATTTCTGTTGACTAACTGATGGACCTCATCTGCCACTGGTTCCCAAACCTTTTCTGTCATGCAGCCTTTTGGAAGCCAAACAAAAAAATGTCACTCTCTCCTGGTATATTGATAGAGGAGTCAAGCAGCGACAGGCTTCTTCATATTTTGGATTTGACTGACATGTTTGCTTGATCACCAGTTTTATCGTTTTCAGATGAATCAGATTCACTGACCTTTATTGCAGCAGACATTTTGACTTATAGCAGGAGAAGCATTTAACACTGAAGCTCTTATTGACCACCACACTGAACACCACATGCAGATTTTCTATGACAAAGCTCATCTGCAGCTCCTTGTAAGGCTGTTTTACATTTGGTAAAACACACTGGGGTTCACTTTGTTGACAGTCACAACATGTTTACACATTGTCCTCATGTTTTTCAGTGAGTTACTATTATGGTATAAATATAACAGAACTGATTCTGAAAAAACGTTCGAGAGGCAACAGCGGTTTGGATGTGTGAGTCATTCAGGGATGGGAGTACTTCAGCAGCACACGCTCCGCCTAAAGAATACAACCTAAGTAGCACGACAGCACAAATAATGACTGCACTCAGACATTAGAATATGATATCATAGACACAAGTGTGTGGCCGTTTTGTGTGTATCACTGACATCACAAAAGGGTCATGGCACCTATCAGGATATCCAAAATTGGTCACTATAGTCAGCTGTTTATGTTCAACAAGTTACAAGTGGCATCTGGTGTGAGACTTGATTTATTTGTAGATAATATATATTAATGCTCATTGTAATTTATATTCAAGATGCTTTGTAAGCTGTATTTCCTCACATAGTCACCATTTATAGTAGCATTTCTAGCCGCAGCATCTGTCCACCACGTTGGTCCAGACTGAAATATCCCAGCAACTATTGGATGGATTGCTGTGAAATTTTGTGCAGACATTTATGGTCCCCAGAGGATGAATCCTAATGGTGATCCCTTGACCTTTCCTCTAGCGCCACCAGCAGATCAATGTTTTCTTGAGATTTGTGGTTTTGAGTGACAACTATTGGATGGATTGCCATAAAATGTGGTACACACATTCAGATCCCTGTCTGGATGAATTGTAACTTTGACCAAAACCCCTGCAAAACTAAAGCTGTACTTTGTGTTTAGTCCTAAAAACACATACAAATAAGATGGTAAATATGGTAAACATTACACCTGCTAAACATCAGCATGTTTACAATGTCATTGTGAGCATGTTAGCATGCTGATGTTAGCTCAAAGAACTTCTCAAAGTACTTAACCTCACAGAGCTGCAAGCATGGCTGCAGACTCTCAGTCTTGTTTGGTTGTAAATATTCATTTCATTAAATCCTGATTACCCCAACTTTTGGCATCAAGACTATTCTCATACTTGCCTTTAGGTTTTGAAAAATGCACGAAAAAAACTTTTAAACCTGATTAAAGAATCCTAGTCTGAATTATCAGACCCAGTTCTTAGGTTTAATCCAGTCTTATTTAAAAAAGTGATTCAGAACAAACACACCTGTCTTTGAGCAAGACTGACCTCTGACCGCCCAGCAAAAGAGCTGTCTGTGCAGAGATCAATGAAGTGGGTTTTATTTACAACAAGTTACTGACTTAAAGAATGCACTGCACAGCTTCCCTCACAAGTATTTTTCATAGTGTGTAATGTTTCCTAAAAGAAGTGTTCCTTCCATGTCATCATTTATTGGACATACAGAATGTACATTCACTAAATGAAGATGTCTAAGAATATTTGTCCAAACCTTCCCAGTTGTGCAAGATATGGACATGGTAAGCCATCTCTGTCTTTATCTGCCTAAATATTTTACCTTTTCCCTTAAAGTCAGTGAAAGTAAAAGCTCCTACATACAAGCACAGACCCCTGAAGATGGCATTGCATGTGTAAAGGCTCAAACTGCATCATCCAAAAGAGAGACATCCATGCTGAGGCTGCACATGGCAAATGTAGATCGACTGAGAGAAAGAAAGAAACAAGAGTGCACATTGAAGGGACTTTGGTGTAACTGCTCTTCCCCATTCTGTCAGGTTGAGGTTAGCTCAGAGAACAGCTTTGCCCCCAGACTAGATGCTACTTTTCCGGTACCAACCTCAAGCTCAGACTAAAAAATGATTAGCGCAAAAGATAACAATAGCAGACAAATTCACTTGAGATCACGCAGCTACACAGACAAGAGAGAGAAAGAGGCAGAGAAAAAGTGACAGAGGGAGTAACTGACGTAGACGGGAAGTCTTTCAGAGAGGCGCTGAGTTAAGCCACCTGTAAGCTTCACATAGACTGTATTCAGCTCCAGCAGTGAAGTGTGAGAGAGGTGGAGGAGCAGGTTAGGTGCTGTAACTTTGTAGATCCCTAATGGCGTCTGGTGCTGGCAGCAGAGCAGAGGAGCAGCCGCCAGTGCTGCCCGTCAAACAGCACAGGTAAGACCAACAAACTAAATATTTTGACTGTCTCTTGTAGATCTTATTGGAAGTTTGTAATTATTCTACAAGCCGTATTGAAATATCCTAATTAACTGGGATGAAAGTAGATTGCACAGATATTTAATCTAAATATCCTCTATTTGGTGATGTCAAGTATCCTGCAGTGCATGCACTTAGAGATAAAATGCACCACAGACAACCAATCTTTTTCAAACTATCAGAGACTTTATGCAGACACAAACTTTCCATTGGAGAATAGTTGCCGTCTGTTTCTGCACTGTGCACATATTCATGGTAGAAGGGGAAAGGTTTTTGGTATTCTGTGCATCTTCTAACACAGGAGTCATTCTTTCAGACGCTCAAGTGTGGGGTCTGACTGTGTTATGCCCAGCCCTGTTGGACTCCAGCATCAAAACTACGCAAACAACGACGTCTTCCCTGAACCCATTGATTGTCATGCAGCCCAGTGCCCCATACACCAGCGCTACGGTAGGTTTACAGAATGATGAAGTGAGTTCAACCGAGGGAAAGTAGTCACATGTACTGAATGCCACTGAATAAACAAATCTACAGCTCGTATGTACAGCTCAATGTGATGGGAAGAGACATAATGTACGGTAACGGTTTTTGTTCCTCTCAGTTCGTCTTTCCCGTGAGAACTGAAAGAGAGGAAGTAACCGTCTGAAACTTTTACTTTCAATAACATGCATGTGATATTCAGACTGGGTTACAATGACTTGCTTTCTGGCACTGTGGATGCAGACTCCCTTTGTAATTCTAGGGATGGTGTGTTCAAACTGTTGCATGTTCATTGCTCTTGCTCACTGTTCAAGTCTGACCTAAATCCCTCTCGCTGTGTTGCTCAGATCCCTCCCGACACCAGGTGAGATTTTTCTCTGATGGCACCCCGCCGCCTGTTCCAAAGAAGAGGTTGGCTCGCACCCTCTCCCTCCCTGGCACAGATGGGCCTCCACTCTCTCCTCTGTCTCCACTGCAAAGACACCCTCAAAACTTTGACAACCCCCTGTACATGCTGGCACCCATACCCGACACCCATTTCTCCGAGGAGACAGAGGACAGAGTCAGAGGGAGTCCTGTCCCCTTGCTGCTGTTGTCCCAGCTGTCCTTTGACACCCCGGACGAACATCTGCCCTACCTCTTCAGCAGCTTTGACGACCAGAGGGCTGTTTGTCAGGGGATTCAGCATCGCCATCTACTCTTTCTGAGAAGTATGGCACAGAGCGTGGAGGCTGGGATCATGCTGCAGGGAGAGGCCACAGAGAGGGACGTCAGCTCATACCAGCCTCAGGATTTCCTGCTGTGTGAGGGCAGCGAGCCAAAGCAGATCGGAGACACAGTTTACTACGGCCTGCGCAGCCCCAAGCTCCCAGGGAGGATGCTTGGTTTAAGGGTATTGTTACAGCTCTTTTATTCACTCCGCACAGTTTACAGTATGTTCTGTATGATAATGCATGTTCTGTTGTTGTATACTGTTGTATACTAATGTTAATTTGCAGTCACATTGCTCTTGAAATTGTGTGCAAATTGGTATGCACATTGCACGCAGCAACCAGTAATACAAGCATGATCTTTATCAACATTGGCAACTGTGACACTGACTTGCGGTACCAGAAAACACTTCCTCTAAACTGTCATCAGGTGTCACAACTGCAACAGGAAGGCCAGAACTTTTTTTTTTCCATATGTGACACTAAATACTATTGCAATGGAAGGGTTTCCTGATCATGACTTTAGTTTTATGAGCGTGTCTCTCTTCTGTCTTTCTGTGCAGGTACACAAACAGACTGATGACGCTTCCTCGGCTCACACCAAACACCAGCCATCGCATGTCAATGTGCAAGATGTTATTGCTCATTTCCACCCAAGCAACACCCTGAGGAATGATTCCAGCACATCACATACTCAAGATCCCTCTCGTCATTTTAAGTCAGACTGCACTGCTGCTAAACCACCAGATGGGGGCAGCACTGAGTACACCACAGATCGTATGAACATTAATCAGCCCTCAGTTCAGTCTTTCCTCCAGAAAGGACACTCATTTAGTGTTGAGAGAGACCTGCCACACGCCACTCTAGAGGACTTTGTTCAGGATAGCAGCTCGCTGCAGAGCACAGGTTGTTTGGATTATGACAGACAGGTATGCGTTCTGTTGCTGCAGATATTAATGGGCTCGCAACATCTGTACAACATCAGCGGCACTGCAGCTGAGTTCAGACCTCGGAAGATCTTTTTAGTGTGGCCCAACAGAGAGAAGGAAGAGGGAGAAAGCAAGCTAGAGCGGGATGCTTCAAGAGGTTTCAAGACCAGCAGAATGAAAGAAGGAATGGAGTGGGAAAAGATGGAGAAGAAAGGAAAGATCCAGATGTTATGGGGGACACACGGTTCTCCTCGTGTAGTGTTAACCCCGCTATCACCTGCTCTTTCTGTACCTCACCCCCTCACCTACATCAAATCCCAAATTAGAGCCCTGATTCAATACTGCCTCGACTCACAAGACAGCCTCACATCTCTGGCCTCAGTTCCAACTCTGTCCAAGTCCTCATACAGAAGGGGGCTTCTTTATCTGGCCTCTCTGCTCCAGAGTGAGAGCAGCGGGCCACAGGTGGCGGACATGGTGGCCATGCTTCAGGTGCTCCTCTGCGGGCCTCGTGTCTCACTCTCCAATCGCAGAGGTTCTACGACCACCGCTGTACACAACTGGCTGACAGTCAAGCGAGCCCTGCTGGTGATGAAGTTGGCAGAGAGAGGGCTGATCCAGAACCAGTCTGTTCTGGATTGGGAGGACTGTATGTGCCTGCAATACCTGTCATTTACAGACCCTGAGACAGTTGTGAGTGTGACCAATCAGCTGTGGCTCACACATTTATAGCCTGTATTTGAAAATGTAGAGTCAATCTTGAAATGAAGTTGTTCCTTAAAGTCAACGTAAGTTTTAAACTGTCTGCATTATGTACAACGGTCAAAAATACACTAAGAATGTGTATGCCGTTTCCATCTTTCCTTCAACAGTTAGGATGCTCATATACTGCTCTTCATAATGCAAAATTGATCTTATAAAATGCTGCACTTTGAACGATTGAATTTTTGTTGTATATTAGTCATTAAAGGCCCTGACAACGCAGCTTCTGTATTTCTGTTTTTCTCTGTGCCCTCTCACTGGTTTGAAGTGGGCAGGACTTCATCAGAAAAAGGTGATGTCACATATTTCCATGCACCAATCAGCATTTAGCAACATTTGAATCAGACTGATTACAGATGGTGGGTTTCCAGGCCAGTGTCAACAGATTTGACTGTTGATCTCTTAATACCAACCTTTTGACTGTTGTTTGCTTTTTCACCAACAGTTATGATAGTTATAAGCACTTTTAAACCAAGTTTTCAGGGGCAGACAGACAACTACCATATAAATAATTGTGCTACAGTTGTCTTGCTTGTCCTCATTGTACGATTATGCTAAAGAAATCATTAAGATGACTTCAACAGTGAGCCACTAAGGTCTCAGTATGTGTCAAAGGAAGTGCTTGTCAGACCATTTAGCATCTAAAAACCGCTTTCCAAAAGCAGAATTGAGCCATCGATTTTTCTACCTTTACAAAATAAACAATTATGCCCACTTTACGCAGCAGATGGACAGGTGTGCAGAGGTGTGAAAGCAAGGCCTGGTTTGAACTTCTCTCAAGCTCTTTTCAGTCTTCACACAGCTACTTTTGTACAAATGCGTGCATGCCAGAGGGAGGCTATATGACAGCAGCAGCATGTGGTCATTTATAACAGGTGTGAACACTTTTTCCTTTAGACGTGGTCAGACAACACACCATATGGACTAGTTCCTTCCTTCGAAGCATACCGAGACCTCAACTCTTGCAGGCTGCATGTCTGTAGGACTTCACACCACCACTCTGTAAGGTGAGCACTTTTATTTAGTACAGTTACAACATGCAGATTTCTATCAAGTGAATCAATGCAACAAATGAAAACCATGCACACATTACAAAAAAATCAATATAAACAGGAAAATCAAATGAGAATTACCATTAAAACATATCTACTTACATGAGTAGGATGACTTTAAATTTAACATAAATATTTCACTGTGGAGATAATCTTCAGGGTGTTCAGGGAGGGTGAATAGGAAGTGAGCACTACACATCATGGAAAGTAATACAGTGGGGCGAGGACACATTGCCCAGATATTATGTGGGCACTTGCTTTACATTCCTGGTATATTAACATCTTACCCTAGTGCAAATATCATTGAAACACGGCACATGGTAGGTAAAGGTAAAACAAAAAAAAGGAACCTCTGACAGGAGGAGACCTCGACTATACTTAACTTGGATAATATGTTCATTTCCAAAAAAATTATAAAAGATATGTGGATATGGATTGAAATAAGAACAACAAACATTTGTAACTGCTCAGCGTCATTTAATCATCATCAGAGGAGTCTCGCTCGATGCTGTAAGCCATGAAGAAAGCGTCAGGACGGGTGGGGACAAGGGGATGACCCGGTCTCACAATCTCAAAGCCCAGGAAACTGAATGTACGCAGCAGTGATGCTGAGGAGAGACGAGATGTAAACAGATGTAAATTAACTTGATTTCTGACCTTGATACAGAAAATACACCTTCCAACACTTCAGTCAGAGGTGCCAGTCTCCCCAAAAATAAAACAAATGCACAACTGCTGAGAAGTAACTTAGAGCTAGCGTACATATATAGCACATTACAGCTTTGAGTATGTTGACAAATAATGTAACACAAAAAAAACCCCCATTGAAGTGTGAGTGAGTGTCACAGATTCAGAGAACCACGATCTGAAACACTGCTAATTTATTCATTTATTGAAGTATTGTATTTATGTGGACCCGGGAAGAGCAGTTACTGTTGGTGTTACAGCAGCTAACAGGGATCTAAATAAACAAAAATAAAAATGGTCAATCAGCATACGCAAGTACCTCCTGCCTGTACATTTACTACTGTACAAAGTCAGCATCTTATCTGTCAAGATAAAGCTGAAGGCCACATTTAAGGTCTGATGTAGGAAAATACTCATTTTCAACTGACTGACTGAATTCATGAGAAGGCAATGAGAAAAATGTCAGTAATTCTTCTTACCTTGATTTTGCCATGCTGAGGGAAAATATATAACTAGGGAAACAGTCTAAAATCTACTCTAATTGTTAAGAGTTTCAGTTATATTTGAGCTAGAAGTTTGATTCTTTCTGTTTGCCTTCATCCAACTCTTGTGTTCCTAACGTTAGTTCATGCTGTCGTCCTCCCTCATTTTGTACCAGCATGTTACCTCTCTTTGATTGTCCAATGTACATTTTCAGTCAAACATCTGTAGTCAAGTGTACCTAAAGTAGTGCCTGTATCATCTGTCCCACACTAGCTGCCAGGGTGGTAAATTACCTTTTAAAAATGTGAACATCTACCAGCCACTGACGGATAAATGTTCAAATTCACCAGCCACTCAATAATAAATCATTATTTTGTGTCTGAAATCCAACAGCCACTTTCATATTTTACCAGCATTTGGCTGGTGTCTGGTGTTAATTTCCATCCCTGCTAGCTGCCAAATGTATGTTTAGGTTCAGGTTTAGCTCCTGAAGTACTCTAAATTAAAGTATAACATGACACTAAATCCCAAGAAAAATACTTTCTAAACCTGTATTAGAACATCCATTTTAGAAAACTGGTGATACAAAATGACACTGAAGCAGTACTATTTATCCTGCCTTTATCTGAAAATCTATTTAATGTTGTACACCGGAGTTTTTATATTAAGCATTAACAGTCCCAAAAAGTCTCACCTCTATCGTCACGACTCTTGTGAAAACAGATGAACACGTGTTCACCCTGCAGCTGCTCTTCTGCAAATTCCAGTAGAAGGGCAAAACTGTAAAGAAATGAAGCAAACCAAAAGTGTTGATGTATTATAGGAGGAATGTTAATGACTTTCAGGAAAAAATAATTATTCATGATGGTCCAAGTACATTTTTGTGGACCACCCCACGGCATTAAATCAGATCTTAACAAGGTCAGCCGAAGGTTCGAGGCCTACAACTTGACTTGAGTCACTTATTTGGTCAACCAGGCTCATACACGTATCGTTTACAAATTATTAGTGATTTTTACATTTACAGAAAAGTTTTCTTTAGATACAACGGCTCATCTGCTGTACAACTTAAGAAAACACAAGGTTGTGGTCTGTTTTTACTTTGGCATTTGACAAAATCTGAAGAAAAAAAATAATTTGTTCAACTTCTATTTGCAATGAATCCATAAATTTACCTTTTGTTTCATTTCAAATCATAAAAAATAATCAATCTTAAAATGTTTGAACCAATGACCTTTTTTTTTTCCTACTGACCTGTCTTTGCTGCCCTCGGGCAAAGCTCCAGGAGGGATTTCAACATAAAGGTTCCCCCCTTTCAGCGCCGCCCTCCAGACACAGTGCTTGCCTTCAGAGCGACGGGGCTCAAAGAGCAAGAAGCGCACTCTGCCGTTAGCAGGTGGAGGCTCCTCGAGAACCAGCAACTGAGTATCCTATAGGACAGAGGGGAAAAGTGTGACAAGAGAAATATATTCAGTTCAGACGACATCAAGAATAAAGTTTGAAAAACCATCTGTGACTAATCAAATTAACTGCTTACTGAAAAGGAAATTATGGTGAACAATTTAGAGCTATCCAAGGCCAGTGTTGTGACTTAATTTTGATCCAGATCATATGACAAACAAAAAACGGCAGCTGTGCCAAATGCCTGAACATGTGTGACGCTGATCAAAAACACTCTCCTACTAAAGAGAAGAAGTCAAATTGCTGCAAAATATTTATATATATCAAAAAAGTGTTTTAACTTACAGAATAGAATAGCTTAGCTGAAAGATTGCGATCCCGCTGGTCATTCCCTCGCCCACCTGGGATCTTCAGGGGTGGGAGAGGGGCATCAGGAGCACCACAGAGGCCCCGGACACGGGTTACTGCAACAGCGGGAGCACCTCCTGGGATTGGAGATACTGGAGAGAGAAACAAATGCACACACAGATGGAGCCATTATAAGTGGAGTATTCACTGGATGGTCTTCTACCAAAGTCCCAATATAAACCAATCAGGCTCAGCACACATTACACTGTTGAGAGAATCATCTCTGAAATGTCAGTCAAACAGTTGCTAAAGTTGAGTGAGTCTTAACAAAACACAAGGCTGGGGGGCACAGTTCAATCAGTTCCTGTCCTCATCTCAGGCAGACGTTTGTGTGAAACATTGACTGACAAAACATTTGACTACTTGTGCACATTAAACAGACAGGAAGCAGGAGCGGTTTTGTTACACTACCACATCACTGATGACTTGTTAAAAATGAAATGTCACTGTTTAGCGTGTCAAATTCAGCTGAATATTCAGTACAACCCCTCGAGACAAATTTTGTTTTCATCTCACAAAAACATGATTTCTGTACTTTGGTTTCTGTGAGGTACTTTAAGCTCGTCACATGATTCTTACAGGAAGGCTGCCAGTGGGGACAGACTTTGTTTGTCTAACCGTTAGCCTACTTTAGTCCTGCACTAACCACGTTGCTCCAGTTTACGACACCTGTTTAGCGAGTGAGATCAGCCATTTTTATTCAGAGGCCAGTCAAAGTGCTCTATAAAATTAGCTTGGCTTGCTTGCACACAGGTCTGCGTGTGCGGCTGCATACATTTACAGTGTTGAGAGCGAGCCTATTCTCAGAGCTCCTATCGTGGACACAACCCATTAACAGCAGCAGTGCTGCCACATCGAGGCAAGCGCTCTCAGACGCTCTCTTACGCAAATGCCACTGCTGTGCTATATGTGGAGCAAATGTGTGAAAACCAAATGAGAACCAATGTCACTCCCATAACTCGGGCTAAACGAGTCAATATACTATATACAACCTATTGCCTGATCTTGTAAGGCACTGAGATCTCAAACTAGCACAGGTCCACCCTAAATCCAATTATTAGATTATGTAAAACAGCCAATTAACAGCATTCTTTGAAATCCCCATGCCCACAGCAGGCAGCAACACACTTTCACGCCCCGGGTTGTCTTGGCAAAGACGACTGCTCTGGTCACATGAGCAATGAGTGTCTCGAGCTCCTGCTTGTGTAAGAGCACCTCTGACATGTATGAACAGCATGTAAAGGACCACTCACCTCTAGGAGAATATCATAATGTGAGTATTATTAGGGGAAAGCGTTGGTGCTTCAGGTGACCACCATGCTGCTATATACAAGCCTCATCTCAAAGTAGACTACAGGATCAGTAGCTGTGACACCTGCTGGTGTCTAAAAAAGCTACGGCTTAAAGAAAAAAAGGAAAAAAACATTCTCTCAACACATTTTACGCCATCTTCAACAATCTCTATCCCTAAATGCCAAAAACCACCACGGTAAAAGGGCAAAGTCTGAAAATAATTACGCATCTATTGAACAAGGACTAGCTTCTGTGTACAATATGTCATCACTGGACCCGACACCCCCCCTCCTCCTCCCTCGCAGTGCAGTGGAAATTTCCTACCAGTCCTTCACGACACTAGAGCTCGACAAACAGCCTCGACCACAATCTTGTCAGGACACGACTGAGATAAAAAAAATAATAACAATAATTAAAAAACACCCATAGGCTAATCGCTCACAAGCTGTTTAAAATTATAACCCATATTTCCAGGCATTAAACCCCACTTTCACGCATTCACTTTAAAGAGGACCGTCTCCCAGCCGCCCCCGGACTCCACGGTCCCGCAGTGGTTCATATGATGCCGGATTAGATTAACAGCACACAGCAAAGGACACTTTAAACGCTGATCGCCCCGTTGTAAACCAGATCGGCTCATCTAACCATTGTCGACAAGTTAGAGGATGTCGACGCCAGCTAGCACCTGATCCCGAGGGAGAAATGGACAAAAAAAAAACTAAATAAATAAAAAAACATCAAATGAAGCCAAAAATGATCGATCCCACCATCACTACGACGACGTTGGTCAGCGACAAGCTAACTTTACATAACGTTGGCGTTTTTATTACCCCGTGTGTTCTTGAGAGACGGGGGTGAAATTAAATGTGAAATATAAATCACAATACTGTCGCCTTATTGCCACCGACTGTTTTCACTGCGACGCCGAAAGTGTAAAAACATCCGTGATGTGTCGAAACCTAGCCAGCCGTTAGCTGGCTCACCTAGCAACCCTCCCTCCCTACGCTGACATCCGTGTGAAAGCTAAACCAACGTACCTCAAAATAACCGGAAAATACAGCTATTCAACCTTTCCACGTATATAAGAAGCTATAATATAAAGGCCATCAATGGCCCAGTTGCCACTGCTACGTTCAGCTAGCCAGCACCTTAGCATTTACACAACGTTAGCAGTAACGCGTTTCTGCGGGCTAACACGTTAGCTTAGCCACAACAGCAGCGCTGACCGTTTAATGGACGCCGAGCAAGTGTCAGGCAGTCGGGATACAACGCTGTGATTTAGGGTGATTTAGCAAACACGTTCAACGACAGTACATCAAGCCAGACGCCGCGCAGTGCCGCTGTGTGAACAAGAAACACGGGGAGCCGCGCTGAGCCGCGCTGAGCAGCCCGGGTCGTGCTCCGTAGGCCGCGGATTTTAAACTCGGCTTAACGTTGTTACAACAACAACATACCTTTCACTTTCGGGCTTATTACTGGACTGCTCGATGACGGGCATCTCGGATAAGTTTCTCTCTTTTTCTCTAACAAAACAATGACTATTCAAAATCGTCTGTAGGTTAGATTTAACCATCCGGCCAGCGTCCGCACCAGCTGCTCGCTCCGTCCTCTCCCCGTCGCCTGCTGCGGGGCTGCGGGGCTGCGTGCCGGCGGGCTGCGGCGTTTGTCGGGGGAGTGTCCTGTCTGTCGTGACGCGTTGCTGTGAAAATGTGACGCAGTTAACGAGCCCCCTTTACCAAACCACTTCAGATTAAAAGTTAGTGGACCCATAGGTTATTATCTGTCCCCGAACGTGTCCTTTAACGAAGGGCTGATGTAATGTGGCTAAAACAAGTAAAAGTCCTATGTTGAGAATGTAAAAGTAGGTCATTTAATACATATTCTTTTGTTATTAGATCATCATTACTGATGCGTTAATGTGTAAATGTGTACTTTGAATAATGTTGGGTAGTTCAGTCTTTAACATTGCATTGTATTTAATAAGCTCACCATACCATTTCATTCCCTCTGAAAATATAATGGAGTAGAAGTATAAACTAGCAAAACAATGGAAATATTCAAGTAAAGTGCAAGAACCTCATATTTGTACCTAAGTATAGTATGAGTAAGTGTATAGTTACTGTCCACCACTGGTAGTAAACGTGGTAATGGGTGTAGCTCTATTTTATTCCTCTCTAATAGTAAATTAGTCTAAGTTTCATTATTTTTTCCCAACGAATATAGGCTAATGCTGGTAGCACTTGTCCACCTATAGCCTAACTGCTGGTAGGTGTCAACAGTATAAGTACACTCATTTTCCTTTTTTCAACAACTTCCATCTGTGCCTGTCGATCAAGGAGCAAATGAACATGGTGCAGGGTGTGTATGACACTGTCTCTGGTGCCTGCAGAACAGAAATCAACAACCACATTACCCTTCACGTCGATGGTGAGACACAACTGAAGGGTCAGATCAGGTAAGTTTCTTTTTATCTGTGCAGAGGTTCATATAAAACTAAACTCTGACTGTCTTTAAAATCATATTTGTCTTTTTCCACTAGCTGCAGGTGCCTATTTTAAGCTGTCTTATGTAAGTCTATGACATACAGTCCAGTCTGGAAGACTGTGCACATGGCAGCACAGGCACATATACTTTGCAAAAACACAGATTTTCAATTGTTTTTATGCAGGATAAAAACTGAATTTTTCATCTTAACCGACAGCTTCCTTTTGGAGCCAGAGTTGGAACATCTGAAAACATCATAAGTAAGAAATATGTCCACCAGCCGAGTGAATTCTATGGCAACTGGTACATGCATCCGACTCGTTTGTGTCTCTCCACAGTGTCTTATGACCGGATTCTGTCCATTGAAAATTTGAGTGATGTTCCAAATCCATGGAAAGGTTTCACTATGAACCGCTGCTTAGTGCTGGCACTGGTCGTCCTGCTTGTGAGCTCAGGGGTCACTGAACTGCATGGTGAGTACTGTAATCATGTCACCTTACGCACAGAAAGGAAACACACCTGAAAGTAAACTCCATGAGTAAGAGTGACAAAGAAGCTGAATGTCTGATGTTGACAGCACATTTTATTGGCTTTGTTTCTGCATTATTGCAGTAACATGCAACGTGCATGGTACTACTGCTTCTAACAGTACTTTCTACTTCAGTCGTTGGCTGATAGCTTATGTGTAATCCTAAACTCTTTCTCTCTTAAGTCAACAGGCCTTCACTGTCTTTTATATTATTTTGTTTTCTAGAAGCTGTGGATTCTTTTGTTGAGGAGACAGGTATAAGGTCTTTCTTTGGAAGTCTGCAGGATGGTTCAATAACTCAGGTATTGTCTATCTCTTTAACACTTACAGGTAGCCTCGGCCTATTGGTTTCACACTTATTCAGCATTATACAAATCAACAAAGGCCTTTGTTTATGTCTCTGTGTGCAGTTTGAAGATACAGTATACCGAATGTTGAGATTATTTTATTTTAGCTCAGTCGCAGCCCTTCAGCTGCACAAGTCATCCCTAGGCTAATATCGCGTTGCCAGACCCTTTTCTCATGGAGATTTGAAGAAAGTCTTGTCGAAATATGGAAATAAAGAAACCCTGAAGTATCCATTTGTTTGGCTGAGAATTTACAAATGCCCACTTACAACCAGCTCAGTCCAGGGATGAGCACCAACATCATGCTCCACCCTCATTTCTTTGTCCACCAGTTTACTGCCCATGTTGAAATGACCTTTTTGGGGCTTCAAATAATCCACCTACCTTCATGAGCTTGACAAAATTTAGATTTGGTTATGCAAGATTAGTGCTAGGCTAATTAATGCAATGCATTAGCAATCACACACTCATCATTGGAAAAGATATATTTCCTTACATTTGTGCAGAGCTTGCACTTGATCCTATGGACTTGGGGGGAAATGGAAGCTGGATGATCAACAGGGCCAAGAGCTAAACAGGGGCGCTGAAAGATGCAAGGGGTTACAGATATTTATTGTGTCAGTGCTGTTGTTGTTTTCAGGGGGCCCAAAATCTCTAGCCGTGCCTCTGATTAAAGACTAAGCCTCCTAAATGCTCTGTAATGTGTTAAAAGACTATACTTCATTGCATTATACTACTACAGTACATCATATTTTACAAGGTCACAGTTGATTGTGATTACGCAATAAATTTTCTATAAAAGTTTAAAGTCTTAAAGCCATCAAGGTGCTTTCTGTGGCACTGACAGGATGTGCCTCTAAATGACATCATGACCGCAGTCTGTCTCCCTGCTCAGTTAAATGTTCAGTTAAATGTCAAACTTGAACAAATGAAAACTGAACTATAAAATAACGTAGAATTATCACTCTATTTAAGGGTGGATTTCCCTTGAAGTGACTGTATAATAAGGAAGGGAATGTATAAAGATATTTTTATCTTTTCTATATTCAGAGAGAAAATTTTTTAAAGCACTTTCAAGGTACCTAAACCAAAAGTTTCCAGACTCTCGAAGCCTTTAATTGTTACTATAAATGTTGGGCGACAACAAACAAATATGATGACGGGATTGTTTCATTTCAAATATTAAAAGATTTTTGGTTTACATGAGTGATTGTTTAGATGATAAAACACCAGATTATGTTGAAAATCAAAAATTTTTCAAGGAGTATATTCGAATTCAAGCATATTCCTAGCCTTGAAAACATAACGGTTAAAATTAAGCATTTTCCAAACTTTCAAGACTTTGTACCCACCCTGTATATTTATGTGGCTGTATAATGTGTGTATTTGAGCCGTCGCTTTCTGAACCAGACTGTGAGTTTGTTTCCTGTTGTCTGCCTCCAGATTTCCATATGGGACAGTTTCATGTGGTGGTGGGGATCTGAAGAACTTGGAGCGATAAGAAGAAGAAAAAAGCCGATTGGCAAAGCAATGCTGAAACCCAAAACTAAATAAGGATTTGCGTACAGCTGTTTAAAGAAAAGTGAAGGGGCAACTAATGGATGCCATCACCTGTCACAACAACAGGTTTCTAAATAAAGAACACAAACAGTCTTCAATATACTTTGCATTTAATAGTATAAAGATACAGAACGTTACATGAATCTATTTCTGTTTGTATTGCAGAGAACGCCATTTAATTTGTCTGGTAGGTCATGCCTAATTCAGAAATGTTCATCATATTTTAAATCACTCAATCAAATATACCTTTTAGTATCACTCATTAAGAAATGTCACTTACCACCACATTGTAACATAGTCAACAAGTCATCAACAATTTGGTAGTTTTACAACAATATTTTCAATGATAATTTGAATTTTAATTAAACCACAAAAAGTGGTAGGCTATTATGGATGATAAGAGGTTTGCCCTGATTGAACAATGGCTTTTTATTCAAATAACCTTAGATAATAAAAATAAAATATTTACAAACAGAGAAAGATGATAATACTCATATTTGACTTGGACAAAGACCTATCTTGGAACACAATTATCTTTGGTTTCAATAAATGTGATCATTTCTAAGTGTGAGAAACACTGTGCTGTGTGCATCTACTGCAAATAATAAATTGTTCATATACAGTATGTCAGAGTATTTAGACTAAAGACACTTCTGTGAATTAACATGTGCATTTACTCCCAGTGTATTAATTCTGTGTGAATAAATAAATGACAGTTGTCGTGACACTTGTCAGTGACTGTTAAACCAAACATGTAAGATATTTTTTGTGGCACAAGTACACCCCAAGAAGAAAACAGCTTTAGCGGCATCCACACTCCTTCGCCACCACATCTGGTTTAATGGAGAGGTAAGTCCCATGCTCGTTCAAGTCCACCACCTCCAGGGCTTCGTAGGCCACAGGCACGCAGCACGGCGCCCGCTCGTCACCATTCTCACTCTCGATGTGGGAGTTGAGCAGGACGGCATGGTTGTTGGCATTGACCAGGGGGAAAGCACAAGAGCCATGGCAGTTATTGATGTTGGCAGTGTTTGGACTCACAAGACGCTTTTCAAGGGACACGGTGAGGCTCCTCAGCCCACAGACGTAGCCCCTCACTGGGTTGTTGGGGCCAGCTCTGGTAGCCCGTAGTCCTCTCTGCACCTCATACGCCCGGCCCACCGTCTGCAGGGCCTTCAGCAGAAGAAATGCACGGTACTGGCTCTCTCCTGCTCTATGCAGAAGAGGAAACAGAAGCATCAGTTTAAAAGTGGTATTACAGGATACTTGATACCAACAAAATCTAAATTTATGTCAGGTGGGCTAAAGAATAATGCTAACACCAGTCTACAGTGCTTCAGTACTGTGATTCCCAAGCAGGGGGTGCGTGGAAAGATTGTGACGTAGCTCAACTAATTTTACAAAATAATTAATTAAAATAATTATGATTTGATTTTAAATACTTGACCACACATTGAGTCAGCTATAACACCTGAGCACCACAAGTTGTGATTAAGAGTTAGAAAAGCAATGGATAAACAACTGAAATAGCAGTTGAAATAGCTAACATTAAAAGTAATGGATAAATGATTGAAATGACTTAAGGAAGTGGATAAACAGTTGAAATAGTTAGCTTTAAGTAATGAATAAATGCTTGAAATGAATAATGGACAAATGGTTGAATTAGTTAGCAACAAGTAATAGATAAATGGTTGGAGCGTTCAGCTTCTGCCACTCCAAGTGGTAGTAGTATGAATGCAAACTTAAACCGACCTAAACATTGACAGAGCAATTGTATGAAAACAATACTGTAACATCAACTATTATATTCACTTTTGGAACATGAGTGGGGGTGTCGATTCAGGGGGTACTTGAGTTCATATGAGAGGGCTGTTTCTGACAAACAACTGCTTTGGGAGACGGTTTTCTTGTACACATCACCTGCTGTCGGTTCCTTTGTCGGAAACGCACTGAGTTCTTTGAGCCTCCCCAGCCTCCCGGTGGCTCTGTGACCCATCTTCTCCTCCCTTATTACCTCCATTATCTGCATCACAGTCTGCCCCAACCTCTGCCTGAGCTCCTCCAACAGTGCAGGAGACAGGGCCAACTCTCCACGATGCACCTGAAACACGGAGCCCCAGCTCGTGAAGGAGAAGATGGTGGGGGCCGAGGAGTTCATCAGTCCTGCCAGCAGGGTCTCGCTGGAGGATAAGCCCAGTGTCAGGGGAGGCAGGGACTGTAAGGAGTCCAGCTGGAGCAGAGTGGACTCGGGCTGGTGCTGAGGCAGGACATCACCCAGGAACCGCTTCAGCTCACAGAGGAAGGAGGAGGTCTGCGAGGAGGCCGGGGAGGAACCTGACATGCGTGTTTGTCTGAGAAAGAGAGTAACAAATGTTAGAGCACCACTCTGACAACAGGCTGGTAAAATAAACAGGGAACATGAAAGCTAACACAACCTTGTATTAGTTCCTCTTTCCCCAGAGAAAAGCAGAAGTGGAGTCATGCTGATGTTACTTCCTGATTTTCCACCAATAAGGATGTCTTTTAGGCTTTGTTCTGCAAAAAGAGGAAATGTGCACATGAGGAGAGTGCACATGAAACAAAAAAAATGATGTCTTACTCATATCGTATCTTACTCATATCAGGGGATGTTGTCTTCACAGAAATCCTCCATTTCTGGTGAAAGTCTACCTCTGATGTGTTTCCTGTCAGCATAATGTACTGTGTTTCTCCTGAAATGCACACAGACTAGAAAACACAACAACAGGACAACAACAGAAATATCTGTGACAAAATCACATACAACAGATTTAGGAGATTCAGGACAGTTTTTCATTATTCACATTTTGCATTATTCAGACCAGCTCTTTCTTTACCTGTGTGTTAGGATGCAGCGACTGACTCGTGAAAGTGATGTCCAGGTTTCGTCCTGTGAGGGGACTTTCAAACGCCAAGAGCAGCACAGGGTTCAGCTCGAGCAAAGGGGACTGTGGGAGGTCAAAGGTCAACTTGAACGTTCCTCTCTCATCTTCCTCTGCCAAGAGCACTGATGGAGAAAACAAGACATGCCGTAACATAAAAAGAAAAAGACATTCAAACAAAAATGACTGCAATCAGAAAGCACGGTTACCTCCAGCTGGATGCAAAACCTCCAATCCATTTATCTGGTTTCTGCTTGTTTCCTTAGCAAGCTCTAATAAGACTGAGGCTGATGAATTATCAGATAGTGTGCAGATTCCAAACAGAGCCAAACTGGGGTTTGTGAGTTCACCGTCGTTCCCCACGCCTTCACGCAACACTGCGAATATGTCATCCACAAAGCACGGTGCGTGGCGAGGGACGTGATGAGAAACTGTGGAGGCTGATGGGGTCTCTGTTGATGGGAAGGTTTGCTCTGCATTTTTAATTTCCAAACCGTCTCCGGCCTCTGCGGTGCTTGTTGTTTGGTGGTCTCCTTTGATTGAATTGGAAAAAGAACAAACACTGAAAAACACATTAAAGCTAGAAGCAGGAACACTAATTGACAGCAACGTAAAATGTAAAGGCATTGCACAACATCGCATGAATGTTAATGCACAAATGCTCAGAGGTTTAGTTGGTTTAAATTGTGCAGAATCGGACCTGTCATTGTGGGGCCGCGGGCCGGGATCAGTTGCTGTCCATGTGAGACCTGCAGGGCCGCACAGAGCCTGGTCCAGTGGAGCATCAACGCTCCACAGTAGAAGACGTCCACAACCAACATACTGCACCGTCTGTTTGTGCGCCTGTGTGGTCGGATCTTTCACAATCGCTTGTTTTGAATGGGTCAAGCAAGCTCATGAGGATGGGAGTTGTATCCTCCCACCTTCCCTTCTCACCAACTGGGGAACACGCTGCCAAAATAGGAATATCATGCGTCCTTGATGATTTAGACTGTATTTGAGATGTTTGCGGCACATAAAAGTGCTTTCTTCACCTTCAGAAGGCAGTTTTGATGATTTGGACACACACACACTGAACCTCCCTGGCTGTAGGCTCAGATTAATGGAGGTGAGGACACACATTACGGGAGGTTTCCAGATTGTAGAGCGGACCTATCTTGTAACTTTCTCATGAGCCTTTCACTGTCTAAAACAAACAATTCCCCAGACTGGAAGGTTAGAGGTGTTTGTTTTAATCCCTCGTGGTTGTATAGCAAAGATCTATATTATCCAAGTTAAATATAGAAAAGACACAGTTTGAGTTTCAGTGCTGATATAACAACTTAAAATACACAGTAGTTATGCAGAACTAAAACTATACAAGTGTGGATGATAAAAAGCATCCAGTTTTACGGCTGATTGAAATCTTTTTTAGACAACACTGGAATGGTGCTGTTTGAGGACGACGCTCTCAGCATCAGGACACCAAAGCTCCCTCTTCAAGGCGATATTAAGGAATAGTTTGACATTTTGGGAAATACACTTATTTGCTTTCTTGCAGAGTGTTAGATGAGAAGATTGGTAGCACTCTCATGTCTGTGCATTACATATGAAGATGGAGCCAGGAGACGCTGAGCTTAGCTTAGCTTAGCGTAAAGACTGGAAGCAGGGGGAAACAGCTAGCATGGCTCTATTCGAAGGTAACAAAATGAGTCAACCAGCACCTCTAAACATCACTAATTAACATTTTATATATTTTATATGTTATATCTTGTTTATAATCCGTACAAAATCCGCAGTAACGACAACAATAAGTTGTGGTTTTACGTGGGGTTATAAACCGGACTTTTTCTTTGCCGGAGGCAGTGACAGAACCCCGCGTAAAAAAAAACACGTTTTTACACTTTATTAGTGAACTTTAGAGGTGCAGGTAGACGGATTTTGTTACCTTTGGACATAGCCAGGCTAGCTGTTTCCCCGTTTCCAACTTGTTAGCTTAGCTTTGTGCTAAGCCAAGCTAACATACTCATATGAGAGTATCAATCTTCTCATCTAACGGTTGGGAAGAAAGTGAATATGTGTGTTTCCCAAAATGTTGAACTATTCCTTCAACAAAAAGGTCTCACAGTAATGAGTCAGTCATGAATGATATGATTCCTGTGAACAGCTCCTTGTTGTGAATTAAGAGAACAGATTTATAGTTCATTAATTTGTGCCAGTTAATTGTTGACTTTGTTGTTGGCCAGGCTGTGAATGAAACAATATCATTCAGACCCGGTTATATCCTAATGAATGTGTACAATTTATCTGCTCCCATTCATGCTAGAAGGGGAAAAACAGTCTCCTGCTCTCAGAAACAGAGAGATCTGATTCCTTTCAAAGAGCCTTTACTCCCTTCACTACTCTCACAGCTGCAGTCTTGTTTTGCAGACAGTCAAGGTCTCGGAGCTGTTTAGTAGCCGTGTATCCCAAGAGATAAAGCCAAGGCTCATTCTTGTACATCGCAAATCTTCAGTGAGGAATGACAAGAACTGTTCATCATTCTCTAATGGCTGCTACATGTTATCAGCATCAGAACATTTCTTGGCAGGTACCACATCATCCCATTTCTTGCGGACAACAACGTGAGGTTATTTCTGTATGTCTGTACTGTCGGAATCAGAGCCTGTATTCAGCAGCAAACACATCTATAATCTGGTGTAACTACATATTTCTACTCTGAGAATTTAGTAAAGCACTTTGAAAGTGTCGATCACTAACAGTGTCATCTACATACTGTGGGCCACAATGTCTTTTGAGTGTCGATAAAACTATTGTGGACATTTTCACGTGGGTTCAGGTGAAAAGCTTCACTACACAGGCTTGTTGTTGAGACGTTACAGACATTCTGGTACAAAAACAGTTCTCTGAAGTACGGCACTGGGAGGGGCTCTGGCTATTTGTGAAAAGGGAAAAATGCAGCAGCACTCCATTAAAAACAATTTCACAAATGTTCATTTCAGTTGAGTTTGATATATATAGTTAGCTCATTATGATGGCCATGTAAGACATTGTTTTTGACAAGCGCTGTTTTTGCTTCCTCTGCATCACAGGTATTCTTCACTAGTTCATTTCAAAATAAAACTACTCATTTTGGTCGAAGTTATTCTGTGTAAATGTCAGCATGATCTACTAGTATCAGACAAATGCCACTACACACAACAAAATGAATTCAAATATTATATGAAACATTTTTTATTAATAATCATAAAACGCAGAAAAAAAAAACATTAATTCCATTTGTTTCATTATAACATCTTAGGATAAAAGCACCAACACCGAACAGTAACAATTTCATCATGAAAACCCAGGGCCTTTTGAAAAGTAGGTTTGCCGTTATTGCACCTCAAACCTGCCCTGGCTTCACCGATCAGACATCACTATACACTTACTGTAGGTTATGTGTGTCCAGTGTCAGTTTACCCCCCAAATAATGGGAAGAATCCCAACAAAGGACAGAGAACCTAGTGCTTAGAGACTTAAATCTAGACAGAGGCATTTGTGAGATGAGGAAGATGCTGAAAGTCATAGCCATTTCACAGCTTCTCGAGATCAGACCGACTCATAAAGGTTTATAAAGCTGGATTTCACTGGAGAGGCTGGATGTATGTGACAGTGGGAATTAATCTGCGGCGATCTGACAAGACAGCTGGCTAATGTTACCTTGAAATAAGCTTACTGAGAGGATGTCCTGGTCCTGAGTTGGGGTTAAAGTTAGGGACTTCATCATGCCACAAGAAGGTGAATAAGTTTGTGACATGCAGAAGTCTAAAGAGAATTGTTTACATCATTTCAAGCAATCTGGGAAGTTCCTGAGTTAAGACCTTTGGCAGGATTTAGAGTATCAGCCTCCACTGCAAAGCTCACACAGATTACCAATAATGCACCAGGATGGAGCCTGCTGGAGAACTGCACAGAAGCTTCAAATCACGCGCATACACCAAAGGACTTGAATAACAGCACCTCACCCCTTTGACTGATTGTACAAGTAGCTACAAAACTGTTTGAAATCTGTAATGAATGTAAGTTTTTTTGCCATTCCCACAAACTATTCTCACTTGCACATACACCACCCCGCCCGCTCCAGGTTAGAGAAACTTCCGTAGGTTGGACTGGACCGTAAGAAAGCCGCCAGGCAAGCTCGTGTTGAAGATTATTAAACCATAAAACCCTGCAGCACAACAGGAGAAGAGTAGTATTTATCAATAGCTGCAATTTCCTTGTTTTAAGTGAAGGAGAGCACCGTGCTGTCTGTCTGACTAGTAGTATTAAAAACGGACAGGAATCTGAAGACACAATTAAAAGCAAAACATGTAACTGCAATTGTACCAAACACCAAGAATAACAAAATCAAAACAGCATCAACGATAATTACAAAAGACTTCTCAGTGCTGGTAACAAATGTACTATTGTCCCTAATTATGTTCTAAAATGACTCTTCTTTTCACTTGAACACTCGCAGGTGAAAAACACATTTGTGTTTACAGAGTGAGTGCACAGGACAGGAGTTTACAATAAAGCTTTGATTAATATTCTACTCTTCCCTTAGATATGCACTGGCAAAAAAGCACACGCACAAACTGAGCTTAAGTGTATTCCCACTATCAGAAAAAAAGGAAGCTTGGCTGCTCTCACTCCCAACCAAGTGATGCACACATACACCCTAACACAAGTGTTTTACATCAGTATTAGTATGCTCACATCACAAGGTAGGGCCTTGACAGTAAGACATCTAAAGACAGTGTGAGAAAGAGGTTGACACATAGTTTTCTATGCACCAGTAAAGACTTTGTTTGTAAAATCTGAATTGCCATTGTTTAGAAACAAAAGCACCATTTTTTTCCTGCAGAATCCAGGTTGGTAAAAAACAAAACAAAGAAACAGAGGTGAAAACATCTGATAAAAGTGATGATGGTTCTAGTGCTGGAATCTAGTCGTGTTCAAGCCACAGCACCTTTGTTTGTGTGTGTGTGTAAATACACGCACAGCTTTTGAGTTTCTAGTTCTGTGGTGTGTATGTCACAAGGATTCAGGTGCTGTTGTGCTGCCATGTTGTTAGGCACCATCTGTTAAGGTTCTGTGGTGGCGATGCTTCACTCTCCTTGGCTTCAAGCCTCCTGTTTAACAGGTTGAGTTTTCATTGTGAGGTCACAATGCCAGCACCAAAACACCCCTTTCACTTATATATATATATATATATATATACTTATATAGACTGTATATAGATACATTTTTATATACCTTTCTGTTTATGATGAAGAGACATACAAGGAAAAACAAAGTTATGTACAAAAACAGTGTGTCTTGTTCACTAACAGATGAGTCGCTCGCTTTTCAGAGCAAAGCGGGCTGACTTATGTTTAAAACTATGGCGTGAGAAACATGAACAGAGGTCCTCATACCTGTTTACTCAGACTCTGAGCCAGCTGTTGCAGAGCAGTTTTATCTACAGGTGGCGTCTACAGTTGCACACTAGGCATTCAAAGGACCAGACGATAACATATTAAATATGAGAAAGGAAATGCCAAAAAAAATGGCTTTACAAATGTCCCTGTGTACAGCACCAAGTATTCGATTTGTTTTTGATGTTTTCACTACAGAATAAATAAGATCAGGTACAGTCCAAATGTAGCACCATTGTTTTCAGACTGTGAGTCAAGTACACACACTATTGCATTCTACAATGTCAACACATTTCAGGATAAAACAAAAAGAAAGAAGAAAAACAAATACCAAGGCAAATGGAGAGACCGACAGCATAAATATAATAATCTAAATTATACACAACTATACAGTCGGAGAATGAATCACATTCACAGTACAAACATTGTTTACAAAAAACACAATCAAAAAAGCAAACACAAAGGTGTGAAGAGAGTCCAGTAGTTTGTTGTGGTTATGGTTAATTTTCTCAGTGTGTGAGGATTTGCATGCATGAGTGTGTGCGTGTGTTTGTGTAAAGTCCACATACATGTTTCCACATGTGAGTCCTAAATATTTGCTTAAACCTGCATTTCCCAACAGCAGAGATAAATATGAATATGCTTAGCTTAAGAAGAGTTAAAAATTCCTGCTGTAAGAATATTTCTGCTGCAGTCCCACATAGTAGTGTGATTTACCAAACTGACTAAAGAAGAAAATGTTAATAAATACAGAATTTGATTTACTGGAATTATTTTACCTGGATTCAGCTTCACTAAACTTTAACAGTTGTTAACGGCCACAACTCTTTGACAACACTGGGTCTCTGACTGACTGTCTACACAGAGCACCATCTCGTTAAATTCATTTTATGGGTTTTTTTTATAAAAACAAAAAAAACAAAAAAATGAAGTGTACTCTGCTCAGCATTATTTGCACCCTTTGAAATGTTGCTAAATCACCATATTGTCAATATTAGGCTGAAATCAGAGCATTGTTGTGTTCAGACTTCAAGACATACACTGATGTTCTTTCATATTGTTCAGTTCATTCGTTTGGAGAATGTTAAATATTCCTGATTACTGTCACAAAATACCAAAAACTTCCTTTTTTAAGTAAACAAAGAAACTTTCACCGATGTTAAATATCTGATATTAGAACAGAAACACTGAACCACACCTGAAGAATTATTTTAATCACTCAGAATGTGAACTTCATTGGTTTTCCTCCAGTTAGTAGCAAAACAGGAAATATTAGTTGTGTGTGCCAAAAAGGGCATCCAGAACACAATTATACAATTCATGTACCACTTTGCTTTTAAGAAACCCACATTTTCCATCTTCTTAAATATGAAAATATTGTAAATCAACATAACCAGAGTTTGAGGGGTGTCAACAAACTAGCCAGGACATGTACATCTTCTGCTACATGAGTAACTGTATCTTACTATCCAGTGTGCAGTTAGACCAAAAGTTCCTCATCTTGCAAGAAATACTGAATTTTACTGAAGGAAGAAAACAGAGATAAGGGAGCGCGCATGCAGAGAGGCGATACTGCATGACATCTGAGCAGAGTTCGGTGAACTGGTCTGTCTGTCTCTGTGTGTGTGTGTGTGTGTGTGTGTGTGTGTGTGTGTGTGTGTGTGTAAACATGCACTCATATGAAGTGAAACTTTGGAGGGAACGTGATACATGTGGACTGTGTGCTTCCATCTGTTTTTAAATGTTACATTAAATCATTAAAAACTGATTCTTCTGCTAAACATAAGTTGCTATAATAGTGACTAAGACAGAAACAATGACACACTATCATAATATTGAGCACCTTAATGTTAAACCAGACATCATGATAATTCCATTCATTCAGGGCACTACTGATTTCCATTAAGTAAAATCTTCAAGCTAACATTTTAACACTCCACACATAAACATGACCAGCACCTATGAATTCTGCTCAAGGTGACCATAGTGGTGGTTAGTGTGTGTGTGTGTGTGTGTGTGTGTGTGTGTGTGTGTGTGTGTGTGTGTGTGTGTGTGTGTGTGTGTGTGTGTGTGTGTGTGTCAGAGATCCCAGTACAGAAGCCGGTCTTGGAGGCGGTTGGGTAGTGCAGACATTTTGAAGCACCAGTGAGTGAGGAGAGTGCCTTGGTCCACACCTGGACATTTGCATAGTTTATTTAATGTTGAGGTAGCTTTAATCAATTACCTGAAATGCCAAAGAAGACAGAAAAGACACCATGAGTGATTCTATGGCTGACAGATTCTACATGGCAATAAACAAATAAGCCAAAACAGTATTAAATCCTGTCACTTTTACAATCCAAACTTATCATCCAGCACGGTTTTTATTCTTTAAATCTAACACCCAAGAATCGACTTACCTTGTTCAATCAGAACAACAGCTTGTGGGAGCACAGGGAAAACAGGTATCCTGTTTCCCACTCCCTACCAGTCTCTCTCTCTCATTCTCTCCCTCTTTCCACCCTCTGATTGCCCTTCGCCCTTCCCCTCTCCATCCTCCCCCCTTCCCCTCACCCCCAAACCCTATCTAGGTCGGGAGCCAGGGAGCTGGGAGCTGGTGTAGGTACCATGCATGCCTTGAGTCCTCCACATGCTCCCGCCACCACCTGAGCCGCTGGCCGGTGGTGGAGGGGGCAGCCGAGGGGAGTAGTGTACTGCGAATGGACGAGACGAGGAGGAGGTTGACAGAGAGGAAGAGGAGAGGGAAGCAGTAGCGGCAGCAGCAGCAGAGACAGAAGCAGGGGTGGAGGAGGAGATGGAGAGAGAGAGGGATGACTGTGCTCTCTGGTGGTGGAGAGAGGAGTGGGAGAGACGGGAAGAGTGGAGGGAGTCTGGTCGAGAGGATGGCGGGGCGTCAGAGTGCGTGGAGGACGAGGGGACGCTGTGCAGGGGTGGAGGAGGGGGCAGGGAGAGCGTGGGAGGAGAATGGCTATGCAGGACCGACTGGATGCGGCTGTGCTGGGACAGGGAGAGGGGGAGAGGTGAGGACATGGAGGCCAGGCGCATGGAGGCTGGTTGGGGAGTGGTGTGCTGCTGGGTTTGGGAGGAGGTAGAGGAAGAGGAGGAGAGACTGAGCAGAGAGCTGAGGCCTCCAGAGGTGGGCAGCGTCGCCCCAAACTGATGGGAGGACACTGTGGGAACCACGTGGTGAAATATACCTGCAAATCATACAGCAGAAATGGAGGGAGGGGGAGGGCGAGAGAGTGAAGACAGAGGGGAGAGAGAGCAGACAAAAGTGGCAAAGAGAGCGAGAAGGAGGGGGACAAAGAGAGAAGCAAGGACTGAGCCAGGTTGTGCATAGCGCCAAGCAAGTCTTCGACAAGCACACAGAAAGCAAACAGAGTCAGTCCACTGTGGCCGTAACTAAAGCAAATCAGTTTGGCCAATTAGGATGGCAGTAAAACACACAACATTCTTATTATAGCTATATTGATTTCTGGATTGATTTTTGCTTACAAGTGAAATGACTCTGACATACAACTCCGACAGATACACCCACAGAAAATGACAACGTAGTAATGTAATAGTTGTAAAACAGGTTATTAATTCAGGGTCAATCACAGATTTTAGGACAAATCATTGGTTCAGATTTTTCAATTTTTCATCATTTTTGTTAAGCATTCATTCTGCTAAAATGCAACATTTTCCAAGGGTGTTTCCAGTTTCCAACTGCAGCACTCAAGCAGTCAGTCCATGTCAAAGCGAGGCAGCACAGAGAGTCAGTCAGTCAGTGAAACTGTCAGTGAGGCAGACAAAAAGACAGCAGCATTGGACCTCCACTTACCTGGCTCTATTAGCAGGCCCATTCCCTCGGACTCAAACTATTCTTTATCAAGATTACCCCAAGCTAAGACTATGACCTCACTCTTGACTGTTCAACAATCCTGAGGTAAAACTACATGATCAGTTTGTCATTAGATTGATTGATTCTCACCTCCAGCCGCTCCCCCTGCCAGCCCAGCACTGGAGAAGCTTCCCAGGGCAGAGTGTCCGTTGACGAGCCGCGGGGTCCCACTCACCGTGGAGCCGCCTGTCTGGGCCCCGAACAGAGACTGTAAGACTGAGGCCCCTCCAAGCGGGAACTGAGACCCCAGGTACTGTCCCACAGATGATCCTGTGGTGGAGGAAACTGCTACAGGACTGCCTCCCACCTTCCCACTCAGTATGCCCCCTCCACTGCTGGCAGCAGCAGATATGAAGAGGTTCTGACTGGCCAGGCTGCTGCTGGTCTTCAGCTCCCAGTCGCGAGGGGCCTTCTGCTTCTGGAGGGCCTGGCGTTGGTCTGAACCACTGCCTCCCTGGGCACCTCCACCACCACTGCTGCCTCCACCCCGGGGCCCTGCTTCCTGACTGAGGAAGGGGTTGGGGGTCATGTAGCTGGACGACTCTCCATCACTCCCTTTCCTCACCTGCTGATGCTGTTGTTTGTGGTCAGAATCTGAGTCGGTTCCCCGGCTCGACCCCCCCATGCCGAATGGAGAGCCCCCCTGTCTCATGTCAGAGTTGGGTTGCTTGGGGTCAGAAATGGGTGAAAAGGTGGATTTCCACTTGCTGGTAGAGGACAAGGAGGACGAAGAGGAGGCCTCGCTGCCTGTGCTGTTACCACTGCTGCTACCAGATTTCCTGCCTGTTGGAGAAAAAATGAAGATGGGTCGGCATTAAGTAGCAGAAATACAAAATTCTGTTTTTATTTTAACAAGTGACATTTTCTTTTCTTACCTCTTTCACTATCCCCTAGTCTACCAGGTCCATCTCTGCTCTCCAATGATATAGTGGCAATTTTCCTTTCAATCCTAGAGAAAAAGAACAATGAACAATCAAAACAAACATAGCGACACATGGTGACAAAATGTGTGTGGACCCTATAAAATCTGCAACAGAGCTGAGGCAATCAAAAGGCAAAATGTAATATTTTTTATCACAAACTTCAGATTAAAATAGAGTAGAAAGCAAGTAAAATGTTGTAATTGGTCACCTGGTTACTAAGCAACAACCTAGAAGAGAGAATAGCCTGCAGCTGTAGTGGAGACCAGCAAAGTCATCTTGCAGAAAGGGCAGCTCAGCAGGTTCATTGTTGTTACTCTTACCCTCATATTATAACGACTACATTACCGTGAACTGGAGCTGTCGGCAGGGTATCCTGAGTCCTCGTCATCAGAGCTGGGGGCTGAGGAGTAACGACCCGTGCCATTGAGCTCCAGGGGGCGCTCTCTCTTCAAGATGGGAGGCTGGTCCAGGTCGGGCCCAGTGGGGCTGCGGCTGGATTGTTCTGGGGAGGAGATGGCAGAGATCTCCAGAGGCTGGTTGATGTTGTTCACCTGTTGGGACAAAGGACATGCATATTTCACCCAGATGACACTGAGCAATAAAAACAGGTCCAGAGTAATGTGATCTCATTGCATTCATCCACAGAGAAATACATAAATGCACCGAAGATGCATTGTTGACAGTCTAAGCTCACCAGACACCAGAAATGTGTCCGGGAGGTCTGATTACTCAAATACTGTATATGGCCAAGCACTCATTTTTCTTATATTTATTATCACTGATAGTGTAATGACATATTATAAAATGCATGACTTCTTTAAATCAAATATATATTCCAAAATGGAACCTCATAAATCAATACAATATCATATCAGTTTTCTCTCTTCATGCTTTTGGTGACTCACCATGGAGTTAATGTTGAGTGGCGATCCTGAAGAGTGGTTGTTGGAGCTGAGCCCGGGGAATGACCTCCTCTTTGGGGATCCGCTGGCCGTGACAGCCACCGCAGAGCTGCGTTTCCTTCTCCCCCGCTTACGTCCCTCTTGGGAGACGAGGCTGTGAGAGGAGTGTGATGACGACGTGTGTGTGGGCGTGTGAGTGTGCTGTGTGCCGGGGGACTGGTGGTGGCGATTTCCATGGTTACTGTGGTATCCCTGCTTGGCCGAGTTCCCAGTGTGATGGTGGAGGCGTGATCCTCCGGCCACGCTGCCTCCACTCCCTGACGAAGAGGAAGACGAGGATGAAGAGGAGGAAGAAGAGAAGAAGATTCTCCTCCGCAGTTCAGCGTCCTGGGGCTCCGCGTCGGATTCACCTCCCTGGTGATCCTGTCCATCTTCTGGAAGAATCCGTGGGGGTCCATCTGCATACTGGAGCACCCCTCCAGTGCTGAGTGGGGGGCTCTGGATGGGACCTCCTCGACCTGTTGGTCCTGTCAAAGGTGTGTTGGTGTGTGGAGGTGGTGATGAAGAAGCACCATTATGGTCCTCAGGATGAAGACCTCCATTCATCAGCCCTGAGCTGGATGAATAACCTAAACAGAGACCAAACAGTTAAGGAAGAACAGACAGTCAAGTATCAAATATAAAACACAATATATTTAATGCACTTTATTATTCATAAATAAGCTACAGATCATTCTATGGTAATAACAGTGAATAGAATGTGTGACCAATACTTTAAGTGATTGAAGGGAAATCCTTACCATTGGTCTGACCTGCCTGAGACACAGGACTCGGAGTACTTCTCTGAAATTATGAACACAGAGAATATTTCACTATTAAACATCCAAAGAAACATAATCAAAAAAACACAACATTTTAAAAATTTAAATCTATAATTATCCAGGTGAAACAACTAGAATCTGATCCAACATTAATCTATACTGTGCATCTTACTGTATACACACCAACCTAATTCTTCACAAGAGAACATTTCATTTATTACATCTGGAGCAGAGCGTTAATGTAGAGGTACTTCAGTGTAGTACTGTAATGTAGGTACTGTCATGAAAGTGCTCACCAGTCTCTCAGCACGACTGGGCAGCACCACGCTGGCCAGAGGGATGCTGACTGGCAGTTTACTTGGGTGGACAGTGCTGAGAGGGATACTTATTGGAAGGCTTGTAATGCTGTTGTCACCCTGAACAGACGGGCTCCTCTCCTTACCACCCTATATGAGAGAGCAAAGGGAAAATGACTTTGTGCTAACATAGTGCAAGAAAGGTAGAAAACGGTATGCTTACAGACAGATCAACAATGCAAGCGCACAGACAGCAAAGAAAGAGAAACATTTACCCTCTCTGAACTTTTAAGAGTATTCTGGGCATCGGATGCATTGGGAGAGGGGCAGTTCTGTTTGGCTCCAAGCGGAGAGTTAACACCACCTAATTCCCTGAAAACAAAAAAACAAAAACAGGCAAATATAGTCCCACTAGTTAGTGGTCTGTTACCTTAGGGAGCAACTTGGAGACTTCAAATATAAAGAGGTTCATTATTGAAAACTGGGAGCTTTAAGTGCCAACCAACCTGTGTGTAATCAGCCCTGGACCTCTCAAGTGAGCAGAGGCAGTGGGGTCCTGGTTAAGATGCCTCCGCAGGGCAATCTTGGCAGGGGAGAAACGTGTGTAATCAGGAAGAGCGTAGGAGGAACTTTGCTGCCTCTGCCGGGCATCAGGGGTGGCAGGTACAATCTCATGATCTGGAGAGATGGGCAGGTAGCGAGACAGAAGCTCCCCCTTGGTGTTGGCCCGGTCAAAACAGGGTGAGCTGGTGCCATTGACGGACAGCTCTGGGCTGACACCATTGAGGGCTGGGGCTGAAGACAGGCCAAGCTTAGCGGAGTCCATGTCTGTGGAAGAGCGCGATTCCAGGCTCTTTCTGTATGGGGAGCCCTCACAGGGGCTGTAGGATTTGAGCTGAAGCAGCTCCTGCTGCCTTTGACTTTTCTCCAGCTCCACAATGCTGATCTACAAACAGACACCAGGGGGAGCCATTACACTAGAAAACAGGCATTCTGCAACAATGCTGAAATGTCTAGGAAAATGTTTGTGACAGCAATTCATCAACTCTTCCTGAAAGCTACATTTTATTCATAGTTTAGGTGAATATATTGAAAGAGCCAGTGGAGTAAGGGGGCGGCATGGAGGAACAAGTGGCCAGAGAACACAGCAAGTATGGAGGAGTATACAAGAGGTGGAAGAGAGAGATGCAAACATTTGGAAATAAATCCAACAAATTCAGGAGGTGGACTGTGTACCTGCAGCTCCAAGCAGTGTCTCTGTTTCTCAGAGATTTGTCTGCGTAGCGCCTGCTTCTCCTTCAACAAACTCTCCAGACACAAAGAGCCCCAATCTAGCTTTAGCTCCTCACATCGAGACTTCAGCTAGAAAACAACAAACATACACACTTGCTGTTATTTGTTTGCTTGGAGAATGGTCTAGCAAAGTGAAATATAATTTAATATTGGCTTAAAGTACAGGGCAGTGTAGTACAAACTGGAGCTGAACTAGCAACAACAACATCGTAGCAAGCCCTGAGGTCTCACCAGTAGCAGGCTGTGGTCTCTCAGCAAGGCCATGTCTCTCTCAAGCTGCTTAGTCTGCTCTTTCAGCTGACGATTGTGGGCTGATATCTCCTTCTGGGCCTGCAGCAGGTCCTCCACAGTCAGTGCTTTCACCCCCAGCTGATCACCCCCCACACACACACACAGGCATACAGTGTCATACATCAGCTAAAAAGCACTTGATGCCTAACAAGCAATTTAACAGTGAAAATCCTGTCTTCGCTGACCTCCAGTGGTTGAAGACAGGGTGTACTCAATGTAACCTGACATCACCGTTGGGTGTAATTAGAGCTTTTTTAGCACATCTGACCACACCCAACACGGATGCTACGTGTGTCTCAGGTGCAACAGACTTAAAACTTTTACCAGCTTAGTGTTAAGTTAATGCAAACTACAACACAATCCTGCAGGAAAGCACCCAAAGTATGCTCTCCCTCTCTCACTGTTAAATGTTGTGGTTAACTATCTGTTTAGACCACACTCATCTGCAAATGGGATATAAGCTATTCAGGATGTCCATCAAATAACTGTATTTAAGCACTATTCATTAGTACACATGATGTACATGCAAAGAAATAAAGATTTTTCCATTTTCCTTAATCTAATAAATTACTTAAAGGTTTGTGGGAATATTGTTGACGGTGTTGTTACAGCGATTATATATAGAGAGAGCAATAAAGTAGCTGTTCCCACCTCATCTAGTTTAGTCTGAAAGAGACCTTTGATCATGTCCTTGTGAGACTGACAGACAGAGTGGAGCTGCTCTGCCTGCCCGGACAGGTCCCTGTGTTTTTGCTAGAGACAGAAGGCAAACAAAAATACAGGTAAGAGGTTGGACCAAAAATGCCAAATATGACAGTTACATCAATAAAGATTATTTTAGGTAGATAACATGTGCTTGAATATATGCCACTTGATATGGTAGTAAAAAGTTCCAGGAAAATTGCAGCAGTAGCAAATCAGTAATGTCTGTAATGACATTACTATTTACCTTCTCCTGCTCTAAAAGCTGCTGTAGGTTGGAGCGGTACTGAGGAGTCTTCATGTGGGCCATAAACTGGAGGTACTGAACTTTGATGTTATCTGTAAAAAGATGTAGGTTGGGGACACAGAGGGAACAAAAACAGGATGGAAGGAGGATATATTATAAGTTAAGTTGTTGGGAAAATGGAGCTCAGACTCCAAACAGACTGACATGCAGTCTTATACCACATGTTCCTCTTTATTTTTACAGTAACTCTTTAAACTCAAACCACACTTCCCAGGCCATCTGCCCATATCGAAGCTTAACACTAAAACCACCAGTTTCAATGAAATGAAAGTCAACAGTATTTTGTATACAGATTTTGAACAAGGTCGCCTTGACAACAACTGTGAGCATGACAGATAAAAAAATAATCTGAGTCTTCATCAGCTCACCTAGCAGTTGCTGCAGACCAGGAGGAGTCGGGCTCAGCAGCAGTTGACTAGAGGGATAGTGCTGGACCTTGGGAGGTAGCTGGTAGAAGGGACTCTGAGGTGGCCGGTACGCATCTGGACACACAAGAAGCATATCTACGTTAAACTGGTATTTCTAAGCCATTCAGTGTAGTAATTTCTATAACATGAGGCAGCTTAAGATTTTCCATGACTGGTTGCTTGTTTACATTCAGAAAAAGCTAATGCATAGTGTTATAAAGCCTGAAGGCAATATCTAGCATATGCTGTGTGTGTATGGGTGTGCGTGCCCTCTGACCCTGAGGGGGTGCCGCAGAAAGGGTCTTGGCGTGCAGCAAATCCAAAGCGCTCTGATTCTTCTTGTTTTTCTTCTCAGCAGCCGGGGCGGCTTTCTTGGGTCGACCCCGTTTCTTGTTGTTCAGCTTGCGACCTTTGGACAAGAGTCGGGTTCTTCGGGGTTTGGCAGAGGGCTTGACCACTGTCACCAAGCTAGGACGCTCCTCCTCACCACAGGAGTCCTGCTGAAATACGCATAGACAAACACACACATACATATTCACACAAAGAGCACAGAGAGCTTGCCTTGTTGTGTCAAGTTGAAGTGTTTATGACAAAATGGCACACAATATAGTAAAAGGTAATTCACTTAAAGTTGATATACTTGTTGACATATTCAGTCCCCATCTAACTGGTCCAAGGAATTGCTTCCCACTTAAAGTCTTGTAAATCCGTGCATGCCCTACCTTGTTTTGTTCTTTAGGTTTTGTGGGCGTGGTGCTATTGCTTTTACTGTCCTTCGTATCCTTCTGCTGACGTCGTCTAGCTGCCTCTTGCTCCTCCTGATACAAGATGAACCAATTTAATTGTTTGATACAGAAAATACAGCGAGTACAGTGACATTGTCAATACACTGAGGAAGAAGAACATCACTTACCCTGAGTTTAGGATTTTTGAGACTAGCAAAATAGTTTTCAAGCTGAAAAAGTACAAGGAAAATGGGAATATTAGAATATTATTTTCATTAAGTGTTTACATACCAGCCAAGTTCAAATAACCATATATATATATATATATATTTTTTTTTTAAATAACATAATCAGGGTTTACTTTTTCCCCCACAAGTAAAACTCAACTGACTGACAACACCAGACCAAATAAAAACCTGAGCAGATACATTATTAATTCATATTGCAAGTTTATAAAAAACTAAACACAAATACAGTGGCAGTTTGGTTTGTTTTATTCATCTTTCTGTGATGTTTTTGGATTATGAATGCAGATTACTGACCAGTCATTTGCTTTAATACAGGCACAAAACCTACGTGCATGAGGTCAGCTGGCCGTTGGTTGGTACCATTCTGAGAAGTTACAATACCCACCGTTGGGTACACAGAAGAAGATCGTCACTAGCACTTTTTAGGTAGCCTGCCAGCTCTCTCACGGGGATTCCCACTGGTAACCTGGGATTACTTTAACCAATTACCCGAGTGACACACATATCAGTGTTATCTAATGAACCGAAATTACCCTGTATAACCCCCTGTGTTCTCTCCTCAGATTGCTTACTCTTGGGGCTGACTGCTCATTAAGACAATACCAGCTGTTATTATGGGCAGCCTCTCTCTCAAGTTTAGGTTACTCTTGGTTTCTAATGTATAATGTGTTTGTGCCGCTTCAGCAGTCATTTAGTGTTTCATGGTTTGTCAAGCTCTCCTCTAATAGAAATCCTAGCCTCTGCACTTCTCCTCCAAGAGCTTCAGTGCTTACTATGGTGCGGTCTATGGTATGCAGGTAGTAGGAAACTGGCTTTCCAGTCCAGGACACGGAGCCCCTGAGTGGAGAAAGCTCCACCACACGCATTATTGTGCCAATATCTGCAGGACAGAGAGAAAAAACACAGCACTGCTTATCAGATACAAATCAAAGGAAGCATGAGACACTGAAATCTGCTTTTCCACAAACTGTGGTACTTACCACTCAAGTTTCGACTGTTTATTCTAAAATTTAAAGGTGCAAAAGGTTTGGAGGATACAATTTTCCCACCTGGATATAAAAAACAACAAACAGACAAAATCAATAAATACATGGCTCACTACATAAAGCAAACATAATATGAAACACAATCACCTCCCCAATTAGAGACAGTAATCCATAGACACATTCATCATATTGTCACGTTAAGTATTCAAAACTGAGAGCCAAGTAGCATAGTGGGGTTGTGAAGTCAAAGGTCAAGTGCCAAGAGTTGACACAGTGACCATTGTTATTGTAATCACCAATGAGAGCAGCTAAATAAATATTTCTTCCAGTGAGCGTCACTCCCAGTGCTACCAACAGAAGGCCTCACAAACTCAAAGGTCTGTTGTCATAAGAAAAGGCTATTAGCACCTGCTATTTAAAAGCGTTATTTGTCAACCTTTGATCAGTTTACTCCTGAGGTAGCTCATTAACCAACTGCTCTGCCATAAACATCAATTAATGACATTTAAAATGACAAATTAACACATGGCACCATGAGGAGATTACAGGACCAGTGGAATGAGAATCCCATATTTGTATCTCATTGTCTTGTTTAGAAAAATCTTGCTGATGTTAACTTACTAGAAGTATTTGAAGTGACAATCTTGTGGACATTACATTGTTAGCCTTCAGATAACTATAAATAATAAGTGGTTAGCTGAAATATACTAACCTTCCTTCATGTTAGCAAAGCGCTCCTTCAGCTGGTGATCTACCTCTGGACCAAAGGCAAAGTTATTCACAAAAATAATACTGGAAGACAGACAAAGAAAAACATTTTAGATCTACAGTTCACAGTAAAAAAAATATTTACCTTGAAAGTCGAGTTTTCAGAGAGGAACATGTTTTAGCACAATTCTGAGGACATGTGTAATTGTTAACTTTTTTCTACACCGTTTATACAGGAGTCATGCATCTGATGCTCTACAGTGTCCACAGCAATCAAGTTTCATAATGGTAGCATTTATTACAGGACTGAGCCTTTCTTCTGTAATGTGCCATGTATTACATTACAATGTAAGCGGTTTCTGTTTTTCTAGTTCCTCAGTGTATAAATTCAGCTTATATATGGTCTTATTGGAAATAAATGGAAATTGTTACTGTGGCCAGGTTTGGTATACCACCTTGTGTTGGCGATCCTTTCCTTCCATTCTTCTGACAGAAAGTCACCTCTTTCCAGCTGAAAGAAACAGAGTGGAGTAAGGATAAAAATCCTGAATACACGTGGATCTGCGGAACACCCGATGTTTAAAATGTGAAGTGTGCATTATGAGTAGATGTCACACTAAGAGTCAACTTACTGTGTACTCCCCGTGTTTCTTCCCATACCATTTCATCCACTTTTTAAACTCTTTATCCATGGTCTGAAAGATAGAATGTGGGCATTAATGTCCAAACAAAATGATAATAAAATTACAAACACTAAAACAATGAGCACAGGATGTGTGTGCTCCAGAGGCAGTTCCAGAAAGGAGGATTAGCGAGTTAACGAGAGCCCTTTAGTGAAATTCTGGATGTTGCCTTCAGGGTTCACAGAAAAGCCCCTGTTTCTGGTACCAGTATGACTGAAAGCCTGTCTTTTACTTTGATAACCAACGCTGCGCTTTTGAGTTGATTTGCAGCTGGGTAGATCAACTGACGTCAGAATACATTTAGACTAATAGCCCCATGGCACATCAGTGCAAGGGTCCGTGCTGGTGTGTTGCTAAAGGGCAATGATGATATAATGAAATCCGGGAAGTCCACTTTGAAGACTGATTGAACACAAAGACACCACACAGCGGAAAAACCTTTTTTTCCAGACTACTCTGTTTATTTGCCAGAGCTGATCTGCACTGCGTCGTTTCATTACAACGCCTGAGGAAGCAGTGATTTTTGACACAGCGCTGTTGTCTGTCAGAATGTAGCCCAAGTCTCGCTTTTCTCTGCTCCCTTTCTGGAATACCCCTCTGGTCCTGTGAGATATTTTTGTAGTTACCTCTGCATAGGTAGCTGGAATGTCTGCTTTCTCTACACCGTAGTAGTGTTTACAGTTGGTTGCTGCTGCAACCTGCAGCACCACCTGCCCCACTCCTGCAAATAAGAAATAATAGGTTCATGTCTTACACCAAACAGACAAAAGAGACCTAGGCAGTCAATCTAGCCACCTTGTTTTTAATTTGACAACAATTATATTGAAAACCGTTCTATTTCTTTCACCTACACTGGCATCCTGACTTACTCCTACAACTCTATTATTTCTTTATCATTATTTGTTTATCAAAAATTGTTCCCACTGCACTATTAGTAAACTATTAACCTTTTGAAAGGTCTGGGGATAAATTACTAAGTGGCTTTTTGTCCTATTTTTCTTCTCAGTGGCATTTGGCTTTGTATGGCAGAAATGCTGTTATGTAAAAGCGGCATTGGATCAATTCTTTCTGAAACCTGGATCTCCCAAAATAACAGCGGACTAACCACTGCCGAGGTCAACAAAGGTGTCATCTTCCATCATTTCCATCTCGTCGATGATCTGAGACACCAGGTCAAAAGAGGTCTCTCCGTACACCTCAGGGGAGAAGGGCTCGTAGTTGTTCAGCTTCTCCGGGTCCGTCACTGAGTGGTTGTACACCTGCTGTAGGATGTGTCTCAGCAGCCCGTTGGAAGGGCGCTTGTTTAGCTTCATGGGCTGGGTGGTCCCCTTCCACTGTAAAATGGGATTATATATTTAATCAGTCTTTCCCCATACATCAGTGTGTAAATATTATCAAGTGGTGCTGGCCTTTCAAAGAAAAGGACAAAAGAATACACTTGATGTTTTATAGAAAATAAAAACTTCTGAACAAAATCCATCAATACATGTTTTTGAGAATTTTGTACACAAATGTGGGCAAGATAGCAATCGCGCTTATGAAACATCCTGGTCAGTAACAAGAAGCAGATAATTATTTATAGATACATATATTGAATCAGACTGTTAGGTCATACATGGCACTGATTCAAAGGAACAGACTCACAGTACACAGATACAGTGTTGTTCACTTTTAGTGACTAATGTTTTCACATTCACTTCACCTACACACCATTAAAGCCTTCACATATACGGACTCACCAGCTGGTGAATGCTGTCGATGGCCCTGTTGTACTTGTCACAAAGTCTCTGCATACTCTCAAAGCTGTGAGAATAACGAGACACAAAATCAATACCATCACGTTGTACAAAATGAAAAACTCAACTTCCCAGTCTGACACCTATTTTACGGCTGACTTTACAAGGACGCTTTTCACCTCTGAAAATACTGTTCAATTGTGACATACATTCTACTCAAGGGGAAAAAAATCATTATTACTGACATTTTTTTCAATTATACTTTGGCCTGAGAAAACCAACCTAAGAAGGAGTAGAAAACAAAGACTTGACTTTAGACATTCAAACAGGCTGTTACATCAGCTGTTAGCCTGACTAAACTGTTGGCACTGTTAGAAGTTTTTTTAACAGTCTCATAATCTTCATAGATTTTGGACAAGTCCTTTTAGTATGTTATTTAGGTTTTTCAGTGTCAGTGACACAGACAGATTTTGACATGACCCTTGGCTCACCTCTTGGTGTCGTAGTCAATGAGTACGTAGTTCTCCATTGCCAGTTTGAGGTCTGGGATCTCTTCACACACCCACCTACAGAAAGCACGCACATAAAGTCGTCACTAGATCATACACCTGACACAGTCACTGACTGTGTGAATGTGGGAGTTGAGTCAGAGGGAGGGAAAGGTTGCTTACCGAATGGTCTCGATGATTTCATGAGCAGCATCATGATGTTTATCCTGAAAACAGGGAGGGGGGACAAAATGTTAAACACCTCTCAGTATGACCCATTTAATTCAACAGCACCACAAACTACAGCCTCCAAAATGACCACAAAGTTTAGGCCAATCATCACCTCTCAAACACAGTCTCAACAAAAACTGAACATTACAGGCTTCATGGCGGTAGGATTTGTTGCAAAACTGTTTTTACGTTGCACTGGTTTAAGCTAGGTGTACCTAATGAACTGTCAACTCAGTGTAGAAAGCCCATAACAGTCCGTATATCGTCCCTTAAAATATAAACTCTACAAGCCAGGTAGCACAATACAGAAAATCCATGCACTTCTGTCTGCATCTACTTTAGATTTCCAAAATCGTTTTTGCAATATGAGGTATATGCTGTTTAAGTTTACCATTTACTTAAACTTCAGCATTTTTAAAATACAAATGTAGTGTCAAAGATATCTTCTATATCTATTGTCATCATCATGGCTAACAGAAATGTCCCAAATAAGAACAAATGAACGTGATAAACACAGGACATCATATTATAAGCCAAAGTACTTGAATAACTATTTCCTAGCTATGCGTATCATGTTATAAATGGTGAGCAGAGTTGAATGTGAAGTGTACATTAATTAAAAACACAAGCACACTGAAATAACTTAATTACACCTTTGTGTTACCGCAGTGCAATGACCACAACAACTGTTATGTCTGATTCATCCTCTCATTGCAGTTAACATCTGGCAGACATAACAGCCACTGCAGACACAACTGTGAGTACTGTTTACACATACTACACACTCTGAATGAAGCAAGCTCTTCACCTTAGCAGTCTATTATATAAGCCTGTACGTTCACAAAGTTGGCAGTCTCCGTATCAAAGCAGTGGTGCGAGACACAACACTTGGATATACCTGAATTTATGTACAAATTGACTGCATTCTAATGTTTTAGTGCAGTTTCCCAGACAAGGTGCAAATCAAACCATGCCTTAATCTACAATAGTCAACGTGATTTAAAAGTGGCTTTATGAGACACATCTTAAATTAGGATTTGTTATGGAGTCAGTTTACAAACACACAAAAACTCAATAATGTGGTGGAATCTGCAAGAAACAGACAAAGCAAAAACTTTTAAGTGATGAGGACTTGGAGAAAAGGTGGTATAGGCTTCCCTCTTTGTGGCAATAATGCAAGCTAGGGCTCCAGCAGTGAAATGATCTCTCCTGCATTTTCTTCACAATTGTACATTTCGGAAAGAGACAGAATTACTGAGTAAGTCCTTGTCCGTCTCGTAGCACTTGTTTGCCAAATAATCCATGTGTCTCTATTGACAGACAGCATTAATCTGAAGTTAAACCTAACTCCCTGTATGTTTAATTTAAATTTCATCATGGAGTAACTCCAACCTTCCTTTAGGAAATCAGTTCAGTGCATTAAAGGTTTGGTTCAATCAGTCTATTCCAAACCATGTCTGAGAAAGCAATTTAAGTTAATCTGGTTAAAAATTGCCCTTTAGTCTACAACAAAGCTTAATAAAACAAGATAAGATCAATTATATTGATCCCATGCAGGGAATCTATAGTTAGTAATCTTAGCTGGAGTGTGCTGCACAGCTCTGTGGGAGTAATAGGACTCAAGTTACACCCAGAGCGCAGCCAGTCTGAGCCTGTTGCCTGAGCTGACCCACTGACCCACTTTCTGTCTCCTGCTCTAGCGCATTGCCAAGGACAGCCTCTGGTGGAGGGAAAGAAAAGAGGGAAAGGAAGAGAGGAATATGAGGGTAAAAGGAAAGAAAGTGAAAGCGAGAAGAGCTAAAAACTGGGGAGAGTGAGGGGGCCAGAGAGCGGAGGGGAAGCCTGGTATTTGTCAGCTGTTTGAGGCCTGGCACAGCAGCCGCAGCTAACAGCTCACAGCCTGGAGCTCACGGGTTCCCGCTCAATACTGCCCGCCACTACTACGCAAACTTCCGCCAAAGCTCAAACATGCATGCGCACACACACTCAAATATGCATGGTAACACAGGAAATCTCCTTCTATTTCTGTCAGCACAGCGTTCCGGTTTCAGCTACTTTATCAAGCTAACTGCTAGCTGTGTTGCTAATAAGCAGCATGAGCTACAAATCTTCTTCAACATACATGAGCACAAGCAATTTAACACACTGTGTTCCACTGTATAGGAAATATAAGGTGTGTGTGCGTGTATGAAAGAGACTGTGTGAGCGAGCGAATGAGATGCTGAAGGGGGGAGGTCACCTGCTCACACAAAGACTGCACACAGCAACACCACTACAGGGCTGCTGCTAAAAATAAACACTGTCTGAAAGAACAGGAGACCCTCCTCTCTCCCCACTGTGGGTATACTGACGCATGCTCAACTCCTCCTCTCTACACCACCTCTTCAGTCAGTCTCTCAGTGTGACGCATCGTGGGTGTAGGGGTTTTACACCACACAGTGCTCCACTACGTATACATCAGCAGCCTACGAGAACAAATGACTAAGGCAGGCGTGTGGCGTGCCACTTACACCCCTGTACTACTCTTACCACGAATACAACTAATTCTCTTGGTGGCAAACAAACTAACAGGGCACCAGTACCTAAAACAAGATACTGGTGCTAGCTCATCTTTTCTGTCTTTTAAGCAGAGAAGATTTGTGAAAAGGTCTTGTGTGTACACTATCTGATGATTACAAACATACCGCTACCCAGAGGAGCTGTCTTGACATGGTCATTGGTTGTATCTTGACAGATAAGCACAGCAGGTCACATGTTGATGACACCGAGTGTCTGACCTGCATTCGCTGGCTGGCCGTCTCCAACATAAGGCGTTTTCGGACCGTAGGAACTTTTTCATAGTTCACACTGCAAGAACTGGGATCGATCGTAGTTCTTACAACGCCGTTTGAGGGACTTTTTTTCGCACCTACTTCAGAGTAGTACTCTCCCAGCACAAGAGGAACCTTGAATGACGTAGGTGTACGTTGACTAGTCGAACACGAGCCAATGCAGCACCGGCAGACCCCATTTTTAAAACAAACAACAGACTGTAACGGTAGTCTTAAAAAAATGGAACAAAACACAGACATATTGGCCGACATTTGTAACTGTTGTTGTTGTATGTCGCGCAGAAGTGACGTTGCTACACCAACCGCCGGCCGGCCCGCCTTTGTCACTTCAGCGTTCCCATTGGCAGTGCGAATGCAAACAGAAAAAAGTCCTTGAAGGCGTGTAGTTCTCGGGGGAGCTCCCCAGTGGGCAGTTCCTCTTAGAGAGTCCCCAGAACTGTTTGGTCTGAAAACGCCTGTTGAAACACTGTGCATTAAAATCACTTCCATAACCACAGTAGCATGACTGCAGATATGACAGTTGCCTTTAGTTTTCCCGTTTCAGTGCTGCAACAACACTTGAATCCTAAGAGTTATGCTCAGACACCATCGATTTTACAAAGGTAATTGCAGCCTTGTAAATAATAGGTGAAGTATACAGGTGAGGACCAAATACGTTCAGCAGTACTTGAGCAACAGTGTGTCTTTTAAATGCTATGTAGGCCTGGTTAGTGCCCACACCCAGAACCAGATGGACAAAGCGCTGCACCACACCAGAGGTGCTCTTCATATGGAAACATTTATAGATGCACAGATGTGGGGATTTAGTGAGAGACGGGGAGAAGCACAGAGCAAAAGAAAGAAAGAAAGAAAGAGTATTTTTATGGGCTTCATTCTGGGTGCCGGATTAGAGCACCAGAATGCCTTATATTGCAACAGTCTGTACAACAGCTATGTTGTGTGTATCAAAACACAGACAGCACTGTGTTCATGCTCTGTGGGTGAGATAAGCAATTTTAATGCTCTGTGGGAGTGAAGAGTGAATCTACGTGGAGTGGGATCTGTTGCTACCAGCAAGCAGTTCAACAAGGGTAAAAACTGATGATTAAACGTGACTAAAAAAAAGTGTGCAGAGTGCAGATACTGGCATGTGTTTATGAATTCTATTAATATAGCGTTGCTGAATGGGAGCAGTCTCTTCCACCCTCCTCCCTGTCGAGTTGACCATATGGACATGAGAGGAGGGGAGAAGAGAGAGGAAGTCTTTCCCTTTTGAAAACAGGAGGAGAGCACCGCATGAATAGGGTCCATATTGCAGATCTCCACATGCAGGACCATCATCTGTTTCTAATTCAATGCACAACAGCTAGTCCCAGTATAAATAGCAATCACGCAGGTCAACAGTATAAATTCCTGACATGCTTGTTCTTGTGTTTATCCTTACAGACCATAACATAAGGAAATGGGTGAGGCAATGAATTCGGGAGGGAGGAACTGTGAGTGTTATCAGACTCTGGCCTGGTGTAAAGGGTGGGTCAACTCAGTCAACCAAAGCAGAGAGGACCGGCTGATTACAAGATAACAAGTAATTCTGACTTAGTGACCTGAAACTCATTCAGTTCATATTGTTATGATGGGATAAACAAACTAAATGATGGAACTGAAAAATAACCAGACTGCAAGACTAGGTGCAGTGTGGGTGGAGAGGAGATGTACCGAAACACCCCATTCAGACATTCTGAGAAATTCAGCTTTTATCAGTCAGCACTGTCTAACCACAATTACTATAAATGATTAACACAGTTTAAGTTAACTACATCCACTGAAAAAAACAACTTACAGCCGCTTCCCTTACCATTTCTCTATAATGAGTCAACTGCAGTCGGCCACTGACATGCTGACAGCATAATACGTGGAAATACAACTAAAGAAGAAGCCTCTTTCTTGGAAACGCGACTATTACTGCCTTGAGAAATGACAGATCGGGGAACAAATGGATGTATAGAGTTCAAACTATCAAACACAACCAGCTGGTCTCAATCGTAAGGATGTCAATTGGATAACAAAACACAGAAAGCACTCGAGGAATGCAATTCGGGCATTCACATGCATGCAGCATCGAGAAACACAGACCTCACACAGTCTCTATATCGCTATGTGTGATTGTTTACTGGTATCAAATGGTGGATCCGAGCAGAGAAAAACTGGTACAACCCATTTATGTCCGCTTACATGTGTTTCGGAAGGAACACGAGGGACCACAGCCGAGACACTTTAGGCAAAAGCTAAGTTAAGGTGAGACTGACGTGATGCTAGACGTGAAGGGTCTGTTTCAGTCGCCCCAATGTCCAAACTCCTGGTTATTACCGGGTGTCAGTGTCGGGCTCAGCCGTACTTGTCGCTACCTAGTAACGTTAACGTCACTCTGCTCAAGCGCACCGCAGTCTGTATGTCATCGTTTTCTGGGAATAATTGATGGCAGCACAGATGAAAACCAAGCAAAACATCTGATCAGCCACCGTAGCTGGCTGATACAACGCGTTTGTCACCACCCCGACCAGTACGACCCGATTCCCCGGACGAGCGTGCCACGGCTCCCCTCGGCTAGCCAACGTTAGCAAAGAGCTAGCTAACAAAGACAAAAACAGAAACAAAATCAACACCTGTAACCGGCGAGTTTTAAGGCCGAACACTCACGTATACTGGCAATGGCCACGGATAGCCAGCAGGCTCTGCTCCAACCGGCGATTTGAGCTTGAGCTCCAGCTTTTCTCCCATTCTCCACTTCGCGGCGGCTCGGCTGTGGTCGGTAGCTAGCTGGTAACGGCTCTCTGTTAGCGAGCGAGCTACAACGTGAACATCTTGTGAGGGAAAAAACGTTGAAACGCGTGAAGTGAAACAAAAGACGCCGACGCTCTCTGCGCGGCAAACACACACGCAACGCGGTCAAGTGTGTGAATGTGTCTGCCTCGGTTTTCTATTTTGAATAAAATGCCTGTTTATGTCCACTGGCAAGAACACCTCGTCCGTATCGCCGCCATCTTGCCCGGCATGAATATATATGGCACGGGGCCGCTGGCAGCGGAGGGGACACAGACGTCACCGACACCGACGGGACCGTGATCTCAGCGCGTGGGCCAGTATGTGCCTATGGCCCGCTAAAGGGATCAAATGTCGTCAGGTCGGCACACGGCCCTGGTACATAAAACGGCGTAAAATACGGCGTCCTGACGGTTTTCACGCAGCTTTTTACGCGCGTTAAAACCTGAGTTTTTGTTGAACATTTTTAATTAATTTATAAAGACAACACAGATAGCAATCTTGCCTAGCAATGGCAAGCATCTTTCATGGATGCATTGCTTTGGTAACAGCTTGGTTACAAAAACTCTGGATTTTACTGGCTATGTAAAACAGGAGGAAGGGCTCATTACCATACAAGAAAACGGCGTAAATAACGCGCGTCTTGGACAGGTTTTATAAAGAGCGGCGTTTAATGTACCTCACTAGAGCGCCGTAAAAAGCTGCGTTTTCTATGTTTTTTACGGGCGTAAAAAGCTGCATTTTAAAATGTAACGGCAAAAAAAAAGCGGCATTGTAAATAAAAACGGCGTAAAAAGCGGTGTGAAAACCGTCAGGACGCCGTATTTTACGCCATTTTATGTACCAAGGACGTGTGCCGACCTGACGACATTTGATCCCTTTGGCTTGCCATATATGCCTGTATGGAACGCAAAGCGGCTCAAAATTCGCCTGGTTTATCAGGCGTGATATTAGTATATTATCTGGCTCCGTAGATAAGGCGGTGGTCGCTGGTTCAAGGCTCACTATGACAATGTAAGAGACTGATAAGATTGTCACTCAGTTGAGTGGTAAATCTATTCTGTATAAATTATATTATAGCCTAAATCTTACTGCAAAATTTCAATCAATTTATATCATAAAAAAACAAACAATATTAAAGTTTGGAATTGTATGTATTTAGTTGTTCTATAAACTTTAAACAAACAAAAAACAGTGTGTTCCATACACAATAGTTCAAAACTTATAATTTAACTTTGAAAGGACTTAACTTCTCAGTTGTTGTCTGCACCCTTAATGGCAACAGGTTTAACGTTTGACGAACCATGATAAATACGAATTAAAAGCAGAATAGGGAATGGGAATCGTGGAGCATTCACGGGCTTCACCACCATTTTTGGAGGATAACGTACGTTGCTTAGGCAATGAGCTGTCATTATCTGTCACTGGTTATTTGTCATCTGTCAATCGTTGACTGATCTTCCTCATCAGACATGTATAAAGTATGTGCAAAAGACAAACGCCCATATGAAGAGAAGCTATCAAAAAAGGCAAAGGAGCGATATATTACAAAATTAAATGATTAAAAGACCTTTACAGCTTGCTGCCCATTACGGTCACTGATGTTATGCTAACTGAATACTAACAAAACGTCAGAAACACATAACGTTAGCCTACCTTTATGTCTGACTGTATACTGCAACATTTCGTGTTTTGAATCGTATTCACTGTGTAGTGTTTTGTGTTCAGCAGTTCTTTTTGACATTTACAGTAAACAGCCAGCGGATGGCACTCTTACCCTTGTAGATACAGTTATGCCAAGATCCTGAGTAACTATCATTCTATGTAGCCTCTCACTGTGTAACACAAAACCAGTTGTGGAGAAGTATTCAGATCCTTTACTTAAGTAAAAGTACTAATACCTTGCGATTGGCTGTTACAGCCCACTATACAACAGTGTTTGCCGACCATGTTGAAATTGAAATTTGAAGTTTAAACGGCTTGAACATGTAGAAACCACCCAGCTAGATGGGTGGTGACGGTGTACAGGTGGCTGGTATCCTCCAAAAATGGCCAACTTGCTGTTAATGACGTCACATTCCCATTCCCTATGGGAGAAAGAATTGGCTGTGGAGAAGACGCGTCAGCAGACCAAACAGGCCAAACTGGAAATGGAACAGTCTAGACTGGAACTCATTAAGGAAGGCAAGCTTTCAGCTGTTAGTGAGTTGAGTAGGACGTTGTCTCTCTTCTCCCAGCTGTCTTTGGATGGTTTTGATGTCTTAGGAAACTTACGTCTCTTGCCAAAATTTTCTCAAAGAGATACGTAGGGTTTTTTTTTTTGTTGTTTGAGCACTTCGCTGATGCACGTAACTGCCCAGATTCAGCGCACACTGATGCTACAGTGCGTCCTGACAGGCAGAGTGCAGGAGGCCTACTCATCATTAACTGATGCTGACAGTCAGAAATATTCCCCTGTGAAGTCAGCTGTGTTGAAGGCCTATGAGTTGGTTCCGGCAATGGTTTAGGACCTGGAAAAAAGGAGAGAAGCAGAGTCATCTTGAGTTTGCACATGATCTGACTATTCATTTCACTCGTTGGTGTTCTGCCTCATGTGTTGATGATTTGAAGGACAGTGTGAACTTATGGTGCTGACGCACAGAGGTAGTTTTGGAGAGCCCAGGGCTGGTAATGGTAACAGGGGCAATGGTGCTGCCAGTGGTGTGGAGTCATTTGGCCGGAATGGTAAAACTTTTGTAAGTGAAGGTAAAGGTAGCAGTAATCTACGTGATCCAGAAAAGGTCTGTAATTACTGTCACAAATGGGGACACTGGAACGTAGACTGTCACTGGTTGAAGCTTAAGCCCAGAAATGCTGCCTTTGGTGGCCATGTAAAGGCGTTGGTTTAGCCGCACCCGTTCCTCAAGTCATCACTCCTGATAGTCTTAATTGTGACTTGCATGAAAAAGACTTTTTCATGGTTTGGATTCCTACCAGCCAGGTTTTGTGTCTATGGTAGGAAGTGGGATGAAGGTGCCGGTGACAATTTTGAGGGATACGGGGGATTTTGACTCCTTAATTCAGGCTGCAGTTCTGCCCTTATCCAAGGAATCTGAAAAGGGCAGCTTCGTTCTCATTCGTCAAATAAGGTTAATGTTTCTGAAAAATTCTCACTACCTGTCTGATTTTCCTTTGTCAATATCCCACAGTGATCTGGTTGCAGAGCAGCAGGCTGACCCCTCCTTGAAGTAGCAGTATCAGCAGGTTCGGCCCGAGAGTGAGGTGCTAGACAGTGCTTGTGGTTATTTTCTTCAGGATTCGCTGTTGGTGAGAAAGTGGGTTCGGCACATAGACTGTATATAAAGATGGACGACGCGTCTCCACTCCCTCTCATTGTACAAAATGAAGCCAAAATATCCCGGATACGGGCGCTGCCATCTTGCGCTGGTGACGTCATTTGGAGCCAGAGTCTGCGCAGTAGTGATCCGCGGCTCCGAGTTCCCGCCTATACAGACGCCTGAACCAATCGCAAGCACACTCACAGTTGTCAATCTTGACGTGACACCCCATTTTTATAACATCAAATAACTAATTAAAACCAAACTTATAAGACAAATGAACACTAAAACAAACATCAGCGTAATAAGAACTACCTAAAATGACTGAAACCATCTTTGGGAAAAATGTATTTGACATGTACTTTGACTTTTCAGTTTCGCCCATCTCCCATCCGCTAACATGGAGGAGGTGGGGTTTATGACCTATACTGCAGCCAGCCACCAGGGGGCGATCGAGATGTTTTGGCTTCACTTTTGGGGAGCTGTCACGTCGTCCATATACAGTCTATGGTGCAGCAGAGTTTTGTGGGGGATCCTGTTTTTCAAATAGTTTTGCCAGTTAAACTCAACTCATAAAGTAAAATTATAAGTTTTGAACTATTGTCTACGGAACACACTGAGTTTCTTGTGTTTGAAATTTGTAGAACAACTGAATACATAAATTTCAAACATTAATACTGTTTGTTTTTATGATATAAATTAATTGAAAATTTGAAGTAAGATCAATCTCTCAATTGAGTGACAATCTTATCACTGTCGTACATTATCAGTGTGAGCCTTGAAACAGTGACCATTGTCATAAAAGGCAGTTGCCTTATCTATTACACTACAGAGCCAGACATATGCAGACACCACCATGCAACCTGATGGTGCTAAAAACCAGGCAAATTTTGAGTCATTTGGCATTCCATATAAAGCAACACAGAGCACACCCCTCCCACTGCACCTGAGAGCTTAGTTAACATCAGGACATCTTTTCCAGCTCAATACAGAAATATTTATACAGAGCTTGTAGAGCTGGACGATAACACTATATATTTATAAGTTCTATTTTAAGCCTTGATGTAATGACTTAACAAAATCATTTTCCTAATCAAAACAATTCCTTACTATGCAGCCTTTAATAAATATAAGATTTATGGACACCTGCATAAACGTTCTATCGTTGATTGAACATTATTAAGACTGTTCATCGTGAGACAAACTTCACCCAGTGCTTTCTTCCACTTTAGCCATATAATATTAATTATCACAATCATCAGTTTCTGGCCTAATAGTTGCATTGTATTGCAATCTCTCTCTCTCTCCCATAGCAGTATGTGGCAGTAAGCCATGCCAGTGAGCACAACACACCTGGGTCCTAGGACTGGCATGCCTATATGGAATGCACATGCTTAATAAAATGTTGATTACACTTATATGTCATAAGTAAAAATGTCAGCTGTGAGAAAGGTACTGTATATGGGCTGCACAGTGGCTCACAGTAATTGATGTTGGCCGTGTGGAGTTTCTCCTTGTATCAGTGAGGGTTTGCTCCTGGTGCTGCAGTTTCAGATATTAATTAGGACTTTAATGAAAGTCTTTAAAATGCATTTTCTTGAAGTTTTTTGTTGTTGTTATCATTTGCTGTCAGATGAAGACAGTTATAAACAGTGAACTCAGATAGAAGTACCTCTACTTAAACTAGAAAATGCATTTCATGACAGCTGAAATAAATTGCAAAGCATTGCTGGAAATGCTGAAATCTGAAATGAACTGCCTCAAAAATCTGAAAGCTCAAATGTATTTAACTGCATTGCTGAAAAAACCTGGAAGATGAAATGTAAAACTGGCAGAGTTGGAAGCAGAACTGCATGCTGGAAAGGCTGGAAGGTATACTGAAATACTGCCAAAGCTGGATGTTTTGGATTTATTGCCTTAAAATTAATTAATAAATAATAAAATTATCAGACAGCTGAACTGCATTGCTAAACACTTTGGAACATAACATGCATTGCCCTAAAGAGCTGCAAAATTGAATGTATTGCATGAAAAGAAGGGGGCTAAACGGCAGTGCATTGGAAAAGCTAAAAGACAAAATGCATTGATTACGAGCATACTCATATGAAGAAAATGATGAAGAGAACAAAGTAAAGTTCAAGCACTGTCAGGCATGGGAAGTGCAGATGGCTTGCAAGTTTGTATTTGACCTGAAGATTACTGAAAGGTGTTGAAATATCAATTAAAGTGTAATCTCTGAATGGAGAGTAATACCAGGTAAAATAAAGTGTAGCATGTATAAAGGCTTTTATTTAGAAAATCTGGTATATTCCAGAGCAAGCTGGAAAAACTAGAGGTTATATTGCTGAAATGTTTTCACTGAGAGAGTCAGAAGACTTTGCTGAAAATGTAGACATGTAATTTGTATAGAAAAGTTAAAAATGACTACTGAAAAATTAGAGTTTAAAACAAACAGATGTGTTTTGCTCTAGAGTGAAAACAAATTGTGAGTCCTATTGCTTAAATAGTGACATTGTGTGGAAGAGTACACAAAAGAAGCCTGTAGCTGAAAGTATGCTGAGGTAGTAGAACTTAAAAGTGGAGTAGGTTTGAAGAGGATTTTAAGATTTCTCCCATTCACTTCCATTATAAAAAGAAGAAGTAGAAAAAAAGTTGAATGGAAGCACCCATGTCCTTAAAGAGCTGGACATGTTGACATTTGACAGGTGTCTGTATGTAAGTATGCTGAAGTAGAAGTCGACGTAAAAAAACGTACGGAAGACAGAATAATAAAGAGTGATGATAACAGTGTGAATGCTGCTGTATTCACTAATTCGTTTCACCTTGTAACACAGACATTTAGCTGACCTTTGATATACACATAAATATTTACACACAAAATTCATGCAAATATACTTATGTAAAATAGGTATACTAATGTAGAATAGTACCACACACACGTTGTTGTGTATGACATGGTAGGAATGGTAGGAGTATCTAATCTGCTGTGGTTTTTAATAATGTATTGAGAGTGGCTATGGTAACATGTTGAATTTTTAGGCCATCAGATTCCATTTTTACTGACAAGAATTTAAATGTAAGGATGATGTCTTTACAGCTCAGTTAGAGTTGAAAGAAGTGTCCTCACCTCATTCACAGAAAAGTTGGCTGTATTGTTTAGAAGACGGTTTAGTTATGTGCAGCCTGAATGTGACATGACATTATAGTAGAAAAGCTTGATCATCAACCATAAAATTCAGTCAAATTTAAAATTACTATGAAACTATATGACAGCACAATCACCACCTCACTTGCTACAGTATCTGTACTTTGTAATTACAAAAAGTATTTATTGGATGCACGCAAAATAGCTCATTACATTTCTCAAATAAAGCATTGTTTGCCAAGTGTTCCGTCAAGTATGATAGATGCACTGTACTCAAAGAAGTCCGTTCTATATCCTTAAAATTGTATTTTGTGTCTATCTAGACCATTGTGTGTTTCTGATTGGAGATTTATAATCAGACAAGGACGTGGTGTCGGCAACAAGATCAGCGGTGAGGAGAAACAATCCTCCTACTGTTAAAAGTGACACTGAAGGTCATAACAGTCACTATGAATCACCCACTGTCCCACACAGAGAGACAGTGACACAGAATCCACAACAGAGGACAAGACACAGAAACACAGACGCTGCCGATTGAACAAGAGGTAATCCAGATGATAAACTCAAATGTTTATTGGCTAGTTTTGGTTGTAAATCAGCAGACCTTGTTAGTGCTCTGTGCTTTCAACGCTCACCTCCCCACAGGTCTGTGGACACAAGTGTGCACAACTACTGTTGTGTTCAATTCTCTGCACCAGGAGTACAAAATTAATAAAACCCTGAGGAAGCCACAGGCAGCAGAGTAACAAGACCAATGGTGAGTTAATAGAGAACTGTCACTGGCTCTTTGACACAGGTAACAATTAATTTCTATCATTCTGTATTGAAATCAGGTGCCATTGCCCTCACAGATGAGACTTCAGTTATCACATTGATATATATATATATAAATATATATATAATAGAGTTACACTATCAACTTTGTCAGAGAAATTACATTGACACTCACATCGCCCTTTATTTTACTGATCGTATCTTTTAAAATGTGACTAAAAAGCTGTTGTCCTTGTACTTTGGTCGCGCTCGTCGCAGGTCGCTAAGCTGCCAGGAAATGTTTTTCTCTCAGCATATCAACCTACATGTGTGAGGCCAGTATTAGCTGTTCCTGTGGTTGGATGTAGAAATGTCCAGGTTACATAGAAAAATGAACCATTTTACTTGAATCTATTATGAAATAACCCTCATGTCTAATACACACACACACCAACTACCTCCAATAATTGACTGACCTTTATTTCAACCATGGCCTACATTTTCACATTAAAGCACTGACCCGCTCTGTTAGCAGAGAATATAAATAGAGGTAGACCCTCTCTCTGCATTTCAGCGCAGAAACCCCAGACAAATGAATCCTGTCTGACTAGTAAAACCTTTGAAACACAGAGGGGAGCTCTCCGTTTCTCTGCTGTGTGTGTAAACACGTCAGTGTATATGCTGCTGTATGTTGAGGAGAGGGAGAGATGGCAGCATGCCACAGTGAACTCACTGACCGGGCCCCCCCCCCTCCAGCTCCCTGAGCAGCGCTGAGGCCAACTTTGGGATGGCAGCCAGTAGCAGCATAGCGAGGCTCAGGCACAGCTCAGCCCAGCCAACTGGAACACAGTCGCTATGTAGATTTCTGGGATCTTTCACGGTGTGTCAGATTTCAGCGAGCCCTGTCCTCTCTGTTGCCTTGCAGGAGCATCTTCTGCCCACGCTGCCATGCAAGGGCCTTTTTTTGGATCCACGTTTCAGTGCTTGGCAGTAACGTTCATGGGCTATAAGAGGATGTCCATTAGACACAGGCAACACATACAGAATACTATAGACTGCGCTAACACAATGAATACAAAACGAATGGTTGAACTAACCTTCTCCATCATTCCCTTGCAATCAAACTGATTCCCGAGGGTGTCAATAACTGTACATAACAGTTTAACTCTCAGGAGAAACAATGCAAACTGGCGAGACCAGAGGGATCCACCAAATGTTTCTATTTAATTTTTTTTTTTTTTTAAACAAAAACAAGGTGTGCCAGCACCGTGTGGAGGCTTTGGAAACCAACAGTGTGATACTGCTGCCATCTACAGGACATCCTCCGTTCACTACAGGCCTCAGTAACTGTAAACAAATGTTAGAATACTGACAAGTCCATTAAACAAAATCAAATACTTAAGTCATTTTATAATAGTTTTAAGGAATGGCGTATCCAGACTTGTCTCAGTGCCTTCAAAAACCTGCGTTTGGCACTAAAAATAGATGCCCTATGTACTTTCCAAAGGAAAAAGTTACATCTCGACTTTTGTCAAAGCCAAAATGTCACAATCAGATACAAATTGTGCTGCCGTCTAATTGTGTATCCATCAGAAACAAACCAACTGTATGCGTTTGATTCATGGCATCCATGTTCAACACAATAATTACTCTCCATAACAATGTAAGACTTTAAATCACATTTCTTATTAGAATATAGCATTAATGCTAAAAACACAAAATAAATGAAAATCTCTGTCAATGTAACAACTAATACTAAAATTCAACTTCATTACAATAATACACAGCAACAACTGGTTCAGAATTTCACAAATAAGGATTTTAAAGAATTTTATTGAAACAAAGATCAGTCCCAGTCCCTTATGGTTTTCAAAAAGCGTGCTTTGGGTTTTAGCGCCAACATTTCATGACTATTCTCCAAAGCCCTCTTTGCTTATACAGCAGCATGTATATACTCAGAGAAAAGAAAAGGAAAAAAAAACAAAAATAAAACCCCACCCTATACAACAGGTAATTTTGGCACAAATCAACTCATACAACGGTACTCCTGTGCTGGCATGTCGTTACTTTCAAACAGTTCTGCTCTCCATCGGAGCTAAATGTGTTTACTGACGAACTCATTCACAATGGATTTTGACCTTAATAGAGGTGCAATACAGTAATTATGACAGAATGTTTCTAGAAAACAAGATACAGTAAGAATGGTGAAGTGTCTCTTGTTAAAGGTTGCAGTACTGGGCGATGCCGAGTGTTGATTCTGGTAAGAAGACGTTCACCTTTACAAACTTTACGTCCCTCGCCCAGACATCATCGAGTCGCGTGTCCACCATTGTCGTTGTGATGAGTCTTGGCGCATTGGCCTTACTGTAGTGTTTGCATTACATTAAAACACTATGCAAATCCCATCTGGAGCAAAAGGAGCCTCCTCTGACTTCTCACAAGAAAACACTGAGAAAGTTTCCACTGGATGATAAATTCTTACAAAAGAAATGATGACAGGAAGTACAGAATACTGCGACATGTTCCTTTGCCAACATTTGGTAGAGCGTTTTGTTTCATCCCACTCGGTAAGCACTTTGGTATACATGCTGATCAGAGCCACGTCAAATTGATTACATACTAACTCAGCTGGACTAGACCTTTGCTTGGATTTTGATATCCTTGGGCAGTCCCCCCCCCCCCAAGTAAAGATACAAAGACTGTTCATTGTAACACATTCATAAAGCATGCACCCTGATGGACAAAGAGAAAAGTCATTTGGACAAAACCCCCAGGTAACAGTAATATCAGGAGAAAAAGTGCTGATTTTTCATATTCACATACAAAGGTCAATATAAGAAATGCATTCGCTGACTAAACTCGATTCGCTCGTTCATCGGGTGAAGTTCTGATACAGCATTTCTAATTCGTCTACGGACAAGTCGAGTGCATCCGCCTTGAAGCGACGCTTCTCAGAGGGGAGAGCTGATCCAGGAAATGGGATTCCAGCTCTGCCGAACCGCAAATATCTGACATCACATTTGAAAAGGCAAAAACTGGTCGCAGGTGAGCCTTCCCTTCTGAGCGGCCTCCACCTGGAAGATGATCAAGGATGGCTTCATCTTAACAGTCGTCTTGATGGACTATCACGTGGGTCGATGAGCGGACAAAAACAAAAAAATTTGATCTTTTTAAAGACACTGTAAACACTATTTTAACATAATTAAAAAGGTGACAATGATGACTTTGGAGATATTAGATGTCTGGATCAACCTAATTTTTGAACATTTTGAAGATGAAAAGAAAAAGCCTGCAGATCTGCATCCCGTCTTACAATTAGAGGATCTTCTGAAGCATGACGAAGAGTCCAACTGGCAATGAACTCTTCAGATAACTTTAAATAATTCTATTGCTACTAAATTGGAGAGACAACCAATTAAGAGCTAAAGCTAGTTTTTCATTGATAGAATATGATAAACAATAACTAAAAGGCTCGCCACGACTGAGTGAGGAGACTGTGTTCAGCTCAAGAGAGTGGAAACGTTCACACCCGTCCCCCTGTTAAGACATCTGCACATGATTTTAGAAAAGAAAAGCCAAGCGCAACCTGCGACTGATTGTGAGCATTTAGAAGCATTGTTTTGATTTAATCAACAGTAATATCCGCATCTCTTTAAAAGAGAGAAAAAAATAAGCAATGGATTGACAATTAAATGGGCAAGGCAGCTTCTGAATAAAATACTGGCTGACATTCAAGATGTGAGGACAGAAAATAAAAGAGCTTTTAAGTACTGATATTGAGGAGTGTAAAACAGACTCATTCCCCCCAGTTAAGTGTCAAAAATAAATAAAAAGAAAAACAGAGATTCAATATCACAGCCATTCGATTGAGTGTGTGGGGAAAACTGATGTATCATTCACTTAACTTCTCTTTCCTCAAAAACAAATTAGTTGCATTTGGCGTACAATCTGCAGTTTCCATCCCCTTATCTCCAGTTTCAAAAGCAGGAAAGATTATTTGGATATCTCCCAAGAAAGTGGAAAAATGTCCACGTTTGACTCTTTCAGACCTCTGTGCACTATAAGCAGGATGGGCTGTTGAGAAAAACAAAGCCACACAGAACCTTTTTTTCTGGATGCATTGTAACTACACAGACGGACATGGCCACACCAGGCACAACCCCATCTTCCGAAAAGAAAGGAAAAAAAAAAATGAAAGAGCGAAAAAGATTGTGTGTCCTGCTAAGTCCTCACTAGAGCCTTTGGCCCCAATGAGGGGAATACTCCCTTCATGGCATCTTTCATGAGAGATCTTTTCTTTTTTTTTTTTTTTTTTTTTATTAGCACAAGAGGAATCCAGAGTTTTCCTTTTATCTGCTTGGTTTCCAGAGATAACAGGGAAACAATGTCTAGTAACTACTTTTAAAGTTGCTGTTGATCGTACTCTGCAATAAGTCTCTTTATATGTGCCAGTTTGTTGTGTAGATATTCACAGCGGTTCTTCTCTTGGCTATAGTTTGGATTAGTCTGCAAGGGATATGAAAAAGCACAGAGTCACAACCTTATAATCTACTTAGATACTTTATGTCATCAAGATCTGTTATAGTGGGACTTTACCTTTTTTATTTTGTGATACTCTTGAAGTATCTGATTGTGGATTGTCTGTGAAGAGAAGACACAAAAAGGATAAGGGGTATGAATAAAACGGATATCCTGTATCACGAACCAGTCAAATAAAATAGAGCAGATCTGTGTGCGTCCTTTAGGGAATCTACCTTGTACTTGTCTGTGCCTTGTTGGAGCTGTTTGAGCTCATTGTCAAGCACAGTGAACTGCCGAGTGATGCCCTCTATGCGAGCATGCAGGCCCCGGTACTCACTGTACTCGGCATTGAAATCATTTTTATACCTCTGACGCTGCTCCGGAGAACCGATCACTGTGTACTTCCTAGGAGGGAAATAAGAGAACATTTTGGATTTTGAGAGAAAGTCACAAAGGATAGATAAAAGTCTTTTCAGGTATTTAGCTCAAGTGAGAGGGAACAATGGTCATTAGATGGAGACTTAATGAGAGGTACCAACACAAATCAACCCCCAACAACTCCACCTGCCATGTGGGCTGCTGTGGGCTACAACTTGAGTTCTGTTTTTTTAGCCTATAATTGTTTAATTTTTGGTAAATTTGTATTAAATGTATTTTTTTTTAGTAAATTAGCAGTAAGTAGTTTGTTTTTAGTAGTAAAAGTATGCCAAATTAGTAATCAGCAGTTCCTGTTTGCAATGTACCCATGCATGTACAGACAACTATCACTGGATTACTTTGATACTGAAAACAAACTTAAAAACGTGACGATTTTCAGGCAAGTTCTGGAATTATGACGAGCTCATTTTTTTCCTCTAATTCTAATCAGATTTATGGACATTTATTTGCAATGGACATCAGATATAATGATGTCCTGAAGAAAGTGTAAGTACTTTACTTTAAAACCCTGAGCTGTGTGGCACAGCCACTGCTGCTGCCACTGTTGATCATGTTGGCAAGTGGGCCAAATTATGATGACTAGCTTCCTGTTGTTTTTACAACACCAGAATGCACCTGTCCCTTTCACCTCACGCAGCGTCTTTCCCTCACAGCTCTCCCTCCGCATGCCTCACAGTTTGAAAACCACTGACTTATTCCAATGAATTTAAGGAGGATTCAAACTCGAGCAGCAAGGTTGGAAAAATAGTTAAATACTCACAATAAATAGTCTGCCACCTCAGGTGATGACGAAGGAATACTGGTACTGTTGCACATTCCATTCAGATCTGAAACAAGGTCACACAGAAAGAAAATGGCATTAATCTGAACATGTTAGCTTTGCTGTGTCTGCGTGAAACCTGTTGTGGTCCAGCTGGAAAAGCAACACCACAAAAAGATCATTATTTAAATTAAGTTATTGTTTACATCATTAATCTCTTAAACGTGTAATCCTCTAAAGATGCTATCTGCCAGTTGGATTCAGAGGTGTGTATTTGAGGTTATTTAAGGCATAAAGCTGAACAGCAGGGGTCTCTGTTTAATCAGTTAGTCACATAGTGGTCACATGATGCATCACCTACTCACAGTGATGACTAACTGGTGTCCATCCACGTAAGTACTACTTTTATTCAGAAATCTCCTATCTGATGCAAGAGCTGTGAAACTGATTAGACATTTTGTGCAGAAGAAAAATATGTGTGTGTCTGTGTGTTGCTCTCACCTGTGCTTTTGTGTGGAATACTGTTGCTTTTGAGGTTTCCTGGGCTCATCTCACAGGCTCTGTTAGGCTCAGGCACGCGCTCCTCACGACTCTTCCTCTCCTTCTCCTGCGCCCTTTCTCTCACCCTCTCCCTGTCTTTACTCTTCTCCTTGTCTTTATGCTTTTTTGACTTCTTCCTGGACTTCTTGTTGAAGGTTGAAGGACTCTTGTTCTGAGGGCCATCCAGGCCCGTGTGTCCAGGAGATGATGTGCCGATGCTGGGCGCGCTGAGCGTCGTCGACCCCGAGAACAGTGAAGGAGGTTGGCTGAGCCTCTCGGACACTGCTGTTTCCTGAGAGTCACAGTCTCTCCCGTTGTGGCTGGAGTCGTTGCTGACGTCCGAAAGTGCTTCGAAAGGACGAGGGATGTCCAGCACAGGGAGCTGCTGGGAGCTGGACGTCATGCCGCCGTCTGACATAGAAACCGCCACTCCTGCCTGCGCTCCACCTGCCTCTCCTCTCCCGTTGGAGGAGCTGAGCTTGCCATTAACTGGGGCTGTTGCAGCCTTGCTGGTGAGGTGTGATATCCTGGGCTTTTTGTTGACAAGAGGGTCGATGAAGTCAGCAGCAGGACGTTTCTAGCAGAAAAAGAGCAGTTTTAGTGCCTAAAATAGGGTTCAATATGAATTCAGTTCACCTCAAAGTGAGGGAGAGGAAAACTGCAGTCCAGGTCAGAGCAGACAAAAATGCTCTGAGCTGTGCAGGACAAGGGAGTGTTCAAAGGAGAGGATCTGGTACAAGCAGATAGATGGAGAAAGCAACATTAGTGGAATATTAGTGGATCTGTATTCTCAGTAGCACTGAGACTGTGATGACTGCGCTGTCTTTTCACAATACCAGGGATTATGTTACAGACTGTTTGACCCAGCCCACACTAATGTCTTTGGGAGTGGCTGACCCAATCACTGTGTGTTGGCTGTCCCAACAGGAATACTTCTGGGTTCTGAAACAACAACAAAAAAAATCAGAGGAGCTCCGTTTGGGCCTGCGAGGCTCTTTGGACTATGTCCACACTAAGCAATTTAAAAAAATGTTTTCCTCTTCGTTTTGGCCCTCCATCCAAGCTAAGTTGTCATTTTTTTAACACTTTTTTTTTTACACCCAAAAACTGAGGGGAGTGTATAAAAACAATGCTCTAATGTTGTAGTTTGGACAGGGAAAATGAGGCTTTTCCTAATGCTGACGTACGTTGGCATGGACACGGTCAGGTGCTGTTAGCAGTATTGTAAGGAAGCCACATTTCTGTGATCGTGGGGAGCATGAGATCCACAGTCCCACTTCAGATGATAGCTGTAATGCACAATTATAGAGATTCTACCTTTTGTTTCTGTATTCCAGTGTGAATGGAAAACTTTTGCTAGCGGGGACGGAAGTTATTTTCAGATTTATCCATCTTTGTGTGGACATGGTCTTGCCCTGTTTGCCTTGCAGCTCTGCCTGAACCATTCCTCACCTATCTGAGGTTTACACATAGCTTTACCTGCTGTGGTGCTCTCTTTTTATACCAATGAATCTAAAGAAGAGACTGGGGTACTGTTTGCTTTTGTGTTTGTGTGCTGTATTTACTGAGGGAGGGAGCGGAAAGGAAGAGGCCTACAGTAGGTGTCTGAGGTGAGAGGAAGGAGCTATTAATATAACAGAGCAGCTCCTCCTCCTTCTACCTAATGGAAGTGTAAACAATGGGTAAACTCAGGAGTCTGGACTGACCTAAAAAGAGAGCAGCAGGACAAGGAATATGAAAAAATGAATTATGCAATGAAAAGGGAGAAAAGTGTCACTAAAATGAAGTGTACCATGGGGGCTATGTGGTTTAATAACAAAGCTCAAAGTGCTCATGCAAACAATGTACATTTGTTTAAAAGGTTCTTGAAGAGCTCATAACAACCATTAGTAAGTAATACTGGTCAACTGGAACTAGTTCAGAAAACATCTGCTGCTAAGGCACTCACTAATGAGACAGAGAGGAAACATAAATCAGTTTGGAATTTAGAAAAAAAAAAACACTCCCTGGGAAATACCAGAAACTACCAGACTGAAGGGACAACTCAGTCAGCAGGCTGTATTGTTTGGTAAACTGGTGGAAATGTAGAAAAAATAATCCAATACACATCTCCGGTGAAAATTAGAAAACCATTTCTACTGGATCAGCTGTAGGCAAACAAGCTCTGGTTAAAGATTAGCTATGCAGAGTGTATTTACACTCTACTGAAGTAACATCAAGCAGTTTGAGAGTCTCAAAATTCAGTATAACAGCCTAGAAAGAAATAAAATGATGAAATAACTGCACTGTCACATCCTAAGAAATAACAGGCAATGCCACAGCATTATTTTATTTAGAAAAGACTGAAAATTACTTGAAAAATGTGTATACCATGATGTATATCATTAACCTTAAGAATATCATCCAACACAGGTGAAGAGGAGTTACAGTGCAGATGGGAAAATGAAAGCAGTGTGGCAGCTTCCAGATATGCAAGCGCGTGGAAGCGGGACATGGGTAGAAGAGGGAACAGTAAGCTTACCTGAGATGGCGAGCTGCTGGCCAGCTCTTTGGGCGGGCTCTCCAGTGGAGGGGCAGAGCTGTTCTGGGCCTGGCCCTGTTTCCTAAAAAAGTGAACACACACACACACATTAAAGGCTTTAACTAGAACTAATTGTTCTTGCTGTGTAAGCGTTGTGAACTGGTTTGACCAGACACTTTGGCAGAACACATCAGGTTAAAGCCTTCATGGCAAAAAACTTACTTGCAGTGATTTACGCCCTTAAAGCTTGAAAAATACTCTATTCCAAGACATGTCACTTGAGCAACAATACAAACTACGTAGCTGCCATTTCATCAGTGACAAGCTAATTCTACAGACGTATGAGGGCATTAAAAAGAAGTTACAACAATTGCTTTGTGAAGCTGAGTGGGTAGCTATGACAACAGAGCAAAGGAGGACCTACTTGACAGGGCAGCATTTTATCATAACCACACACTTCATTTTGAAGAATGGACAAGGCAAAATTTCAATCATTAAATCTGTTTACAAGTTACCAGTTTAAAAAGGTCTTCAACTCTCTTTTTTAGAACATTCACTACATTATTCTGTTGTCTTTTCTTCTCTACAGAAAAACAAGTACGATCTCGCAGACTGCTGCATGTTTATTTAATGGCTGTTTTGGCAGCTAGTTCAAGACAAGTGAGAAAGTGGTGTGACACTCTGCAGTGACAGAGAGAACGCGAGAGAGAAAGAATATGGTACTGCAGCTCACTTTGGGTATGGATGTTGTTTGGGAGATTTATCAGACAATATGCACACTACAAAGTCGACTACATGGTCATTCAATGGGATCGTGGACGTACTGCATTTGTTTTCACACCACTCTATCCCTGACCACCTCCACAAGAGGCTTGAGTAACTGTGCAGTATTCACACCTGTATTTAGAGTTGTCCACTTGCGCTCACATCAGCCAAGAACCATCTTAGTGCCAGGTGGTAACAGAGCCTCAGATTGATTATGACGCACTAAACTCTGACCTCATTATGTACCAGATTAATCTGTCACACAGCACAAGTGTCAAAACAAAAAGAGCTGTGCCAATACACAGCTATCCAACCAAGACAAACAGTGCCAACTCAGCCAAGACTAAGTTAACCCTAAGCGGGATGACAACCAAACCATTGATCCAGTCCTGTTTTAAAAATATACACATATTCACAAGCAGTCAAGAGTTTATTATTAAAGCTGAATTCCAGTATGCTTGCTTGAACACACAGTTCTAGCTCTAGTTATAAACATAATCTGAAATGTAAAAGAGCACTTTGCATATGCAGAGATGCCACAGCTGATGACATTATGAGAAGGGGGCAGTTGGGCACACAGAGTCTTGTCAATGCCCAACCCTAGTTCAATCAGGGCGTGTGTGTGTGTGTTTGTGTGGTGGGGACAGTCAGATACACAGGCAGGAGCTACGAGTGAGACAGCAGGCCGACCGATATGGCTGAACCTTGGACTGCTGCCACCTCACACACGGATCAGCATGTGCTGGAACAGAGTTGCATCATGTGCGCTCCAGTCATGTTGCTGTGCTACTCCTGCGTGACTGACTGCATCAGCTCTAAACTCTGGAGGAGCTGGGGAGGGGGAGGTGGGGGAGGTGTGTGTGTGTGGTGGTGGTGGGGCGCTACGGTTGTTAGTCAGCTGATAAACTCACAAAGTTCAAAGTACATTAAAAAGAGATGCACACAAATAGGGTGCAAGTGTGTGCCTTTACATACAAAATACGAGCACATACACACAGAAATTACACAGTGGCCAGAAAAATAGAAATCCATGTCCACTGTTATGCAATACAACAGTACTGTAATAAATACTAACTTTGTGAAACTTCAAAAACTTTTAATGGCACTGTGCCAGAAAGGCTGTAGTTTGTGTTTATACTTATTATAATTGTGAGGCGTTTGTGTTCTCCATATACACTGATCAGCCATAACATATGACCACCTGCCTAATATTGTGTAGGTCCCCCTTTTGCCGGCCTTCACTCCCCATGCACATCAATGAGTAACAAGATAATCAATGTTCTTCACTACAACTGTAAGTGGTCATAATGTTATGGCTGATCTGTGTATGTACATGAGGTGAACAAAATCCCAGAAACACTTTTCTAAAGCCCAATACAACACAAAACATCCCATAAAGCTATGTCAGTAGCAGTCTCAACAAAAGCCAAGTAAGGCAGTATATGTTCATTGCAGGGTTGTTGCACTGCATTGCATTAAACCATATAAGTGTTATATATACTCTTCCGGTCACTCAGTGTTAACACTCTAGCTGCCTTTAGAGTTGTACCACAGGTAAAACTAAGCTCTTATCATGAATAGGAGCTATTCTTGAGTCCACTACGTAAACACAAACTGAGAACCGAGTGCTGCCGCCTGGTCTATATATAGCTAGCTGGGAGCTTGCTTTTCCTTAGTGTCCCAGATCCTGAGAAACCAGATTTTTCCACTGGGAAGGAAGCCAGCAGCTCATGCTTGTCAACAAATAAAACACTTAAGACAAAATTCAGTGAAGCACACAGAAATCTTCCTGGGGACACACAGACACACTTGCCATTTCTAACAAATACAAAAGGTGGGTTTTACACAAGTTTGGCACATCCTAACTTAGGTATTACATAATTTCAAGTGCACAGAAGTCAATCCCAGATAGTCTTGTATATCCTAATCATATCTCATATACCATATTCTTAATTGGTTATACACTAAAATATTAAAAGGGAAAGATTTTGCACGCATATATGTCATTCGTTTATAAAGGGATGTTTTTCTACAACGCTTGAAAGCTCCATAATTCTTACATACCAGAGCCATCACCCCGTGGCCTCACTCTCGCCATACAGATTCACCACAAATGACAAAACAAGGTGCTTTGCAGTTTGCAGTGTCACAAATCCCCAACAACACCCTGAATTGTAACTTGAGAAAAGTCTACATAGTTACAGCAAACTTAAGGGAAGTATATCAGACATACCAAAGTTACAAAATAAAATCTTCAGAAATGCAATCCACTGCTACAGGATCAGCTATTGTTTCTCAGAGACTAAAGGACCTCAGGCTGCCGGTATGCTAGGTCACCTATAAGACCTATTCACAAAAATTGCTAAATGAACTCCCATAACACTGACTCATGACATCATTAGTGTTAAGTAGACTGATGACAACAACAAAATATGTGCATTACACCAATGTATTTAAATGCACATCCAAAATATGTCACTTAACATGTATTCCACATTTTTAAAGTAACAGCTCAGCTGCTCAAAATGTGTGGCTGATGAGAATCATCATCAGAATAGGGTGACGTGAGTGTGATCCACATCTGACGTACCTAAACAGGATTCTCTTGAGAAGCTGCTGGTCTCCTTCTGTGTAGCCTGGCCAGTCCTTCTGAATCTCCTTATACAAAAAGTCCTTCAATGTGAAGGTGTTGTCTCTCCCATTCAGGTTCGCCACCTACGAAATGAGAAAGAGGCATGGGTGAGGATAATCAGAAGGGACAGCTGCACTGTGAGGTCTAAGTGAGTGACTCAAGGTGAAAATACTGAGGCAACAAATGTGTATGTGTAACCTGTTGCAGATGGCTATCCAGGGAGTCCTTGTCTAATTGCGAGAGGCCATCTTTCTGCAACCTCAGGATCAGCTCAGGCTTCTTGTAAGGCTTGAGGGCCAACAGGTGTGTGAGGCGCTCTCGGAGCGGCCTGTTTTGAGTTGTGCCCTTCTTTATCGTACTGCTAGAGATGATGACAGGCCGAGATGTCCTCCGTAATGGGGCGATGTCTGAGAGGCCAGGTGCCGGTTTCCGGATCTGAACCTTCTTACCTAAAGGTGTTGACGAGTTACAGAAGTGAAGGAAGAGTTTGACATTAGAGAGGTTGGATAAGGAATAGTCAGGCAGATTTATAAAAAAACAAGTTGTCAATGTCATCACAGTACTTTCTTTTAACACAGAAACCTAATTTTATATTTGATTCCTACAATTTTATTTATCTTAACTATTTTTTGTAGGGCTGCACTTCTAGGGTTGTAATCATCATCATCATGTAATCTTTCTAAAGAAAAAAATAGATTGTACAGTTTACATTTCATTGCTAAGTTGTGATGAGAATTTCAATTTATGAGAATTGAAATCACGGGAGGAATTTAGTGCTACAATCTACCACTGAAACAAAAGTGCTGGTAGAAAAGGACTCAAGTGACTTTTTGGCTGGCAGCCAGCTGTGCTTGTTTTCTTAAAAACAGAAAATAACTACAATTCCAGCAAGAAATATATTTATTTCTGTCAACATTATTTAACTCAGTGAGTGACGGCTGAAAGAATTTGCAGATGACTCACAAAAGATGTATCATGCACTGGTCTCACCTTCCATTACAAACATCAGCTATTATCACTTTCTCCCACTGAGACCTTTCTCCAGGTGATTCAGATTCAGATGAATGTTGTGTTGCCTCCTACCGAGACAGAAACACTCTTCGGCTCCACAGCACACATGGACTAAACATTTTGTGACTGAATAGGCTTTCATTGGATGTATTTCTTTGCAGGCAATGAGGCAGGGCTGCTGGGGTTTTTTACTGCAGGTCAGTAGGAAAGTTTATGTGATATGCCCGGGGACATTTCTGCCTCTGTGTGTTTAAATTACATTCATGGGGTTGGGGAGAAAGAGGATCAGTGTGCATGAGGCACATTATATGTTTGACCACTGAGGAAGCACCCACCATCAAATTCAATCAAGTCCTGGTTACAGATGAGGCATGCTGGCAGTGTGCTGGCCCTCTGCCATTCAGCCCCAGACCCAAACAACCTGTCTGGTGCAATGTGAACCCATTCACCAGCGAAAAAAGGCTACACAAACACACGTGCCATTTGGATGTTTGCAGGGTACAGAAATTCTTCCAGTCTCTTTATGCCTGTTAACCCCTTTATGGTGTTTCTATGGAAATATCTCTTTCCCATCAACCAAAAGCTGACTTATTAAATACTGGTCTTTGCAAGTCCATGACATCTAACCGGTGCATGTTTGGCAGTCTGTACCATGTCTCCTCACCTACATATCTTCCCCCAGGCTTGATGACAATGGCACTCCTACTGCGAGTCTCCTCCTCAACCTGGGCCATGTTTTCCCTGGCTTTCTGGTAGGAGTCGTCCGTGGCACATACTGTAATCTTGTCCTGGATCCCACCCAAACAATCCAGCTGAATGCTCCCTTCACTGCCAAAACAAAAAGGAGACGGTGAGAGAGGAAGATGGGGATAGAAACAAACCAATGTTATACATGTTATATTTTAGAGGATGCTACATTAAAATACTGAACATAAATCCACCACTACAAGTTAATGGTCAGCATTCAACTTAAATCTCTCACTATCTGCAATAACCCATCCCTTCACTGTGCATTCCTGCCCAGATGAGATCCATTAAACACCCTCAGGGCCCAACTATTATTTTTTCAGTTTCCATCCAACTGTGGGTTCCCACAGTACGACTCACTGCCGCATCAAATCCCATTCTTTCCTGACTTTCCGGCTCTCTTTGATTCCCCTCCACTTTGATGAGGATTTGGCAGAAAAGGGGATGGTGCTGGCGCAGTCAGCAGTGGAAGCTGAGCTCTGTCATTTGGGTTTTAGATTGGAACTCAGGGGTGATTAGGAACCAGTCAGAGCTGAGGATGAACTCCTGACTGACCCACTTGTTAAAAATATTTTCAGAATAATGGGGTCAGAAACTTGACTGTCAGAGAAGCAGAGGATTATTGTTGTTCCCCATTCGTTTTTTTCTACTTCCTTCCCCTTTAACACAGACATCAGATCCAGTCAACACATTTTTTTGCATATGTAAGGCTAGAGAAGGTGAGCAGAATGAGTTTGATAGGCTTGATGCATAAGCAGGTCTTGTGTTGTTGTAACATGTGCAGCAAGAGCAAATGCCAAAGCCCATGTCAAAAACTAAAATGCATGCACTGTAACAACTTCATTCTTATCTTGCAGCTGTGCACATACATATTCTATACTGAAAGAATAATGGGTGAAAGGTTTTGATTGAACACCGTGTGTCACTTGTTCTATTTATAACAATCAATAAAACAAGTGTGAGAAGGGATACAGGCAAGTACATCATTTACTAGCGCAATGCCAATAAACCTCACGGTTGCATCTTTCCATCTAGTAGCTACTACTTGGAGCAAAAGTCCTAATTGTGTTCATCATGGGTGTCTGTTAAGCATCTCACTCACAGGTGCTAACTAAGTTGAACAAACAGATTGCCTGGAAACACTCAGGTAACTTTGTCCAAACACTGTTGATTATTTACACAGAGTTCCAAGACAGTAAGGTCGTGATTCAAATGCTCACCCACAGTTAATATAAATTTGACATTACAGTTGGTGAATTTGTGTTTCTGGAAAAGAAGAATTAATTGCACATTTGATAAAAGAGAGAAGAGTGAAAGTGAGTGAGATTCAGTGTTTGCTTTCACCTGGTGATGTACTGCTGGATGCAGTCGAAGCTGCCCTGGGGGTTATCTCTGCCCACATTGGACAGGTAGAAAGTAAACGTTTGCAGTTCACTGGAATTTTCTGACCGTGGTATAGAAATTTTCTGTTGAAGACAAGGAAGAAAAACATGAACATGTGAAATCAGAACAAGATAGTCCTGTTTTACATAATTTGGTGTCAGAAGAACAAGTTCCTACCTGGTCTTAATAAATCTCAATTTTTGAAGAAACATTTTCCAGAACAAAACCATAGTTGATCAATAGTTAAAATTTTTTTCCACGCTTTCATAAATGTGTGTTTTTATCCATTCTTTTTTGGACCTGTATAACAGACAAGCACTAAAATAAGGATGACTAACTGCAATGCAATGCAATACATGCAATACATGCAATACATGCAATACATGCACACACACACACACACACACACACACACAATACCATACAATACCATACAATACCATACATTACATACAATACCATACATTACATACATTAGGCCCTGACTGGGTAAAGCTGTGAATAAGCCCCAGGCATTTTCTTGCTGGCTACAAAACACACTGAAAACCTCACAAAATGCAGCTTCAGATCTGCTGCCCTGTATTCTTCCAGCTTGTTTCTACTAGGCACTGCACTGCAGAGTGTTCCTGTGTTCCCAACATGCGATTGGAAGAACCACAAGTGAAATTACTATAAACAGAAGAACTATGATAGGTATTTCTGCAGTCTCTGGCCTTATGTACATCCTATTCCAGGCCCAGAATTACCTTCCTCCCACACTCACAGGTGTTACTTTTAGAAGACTACAGAGGAAGTGGAGTTAACCACTGTGAACTAGTGCTCCAAACCTCTGAATACCTCTAAATCATCAGCAAGCTGCTGGACCCTGTCTAAATGGACGAAATCATCTGACAAGTAACTGGGATTTTAGTTTTGTAATACATCTTGCATTATTACCGTTAGGCATTGGGTGAAAACGGTGGAAAACATTTTTAATGCAGTGCACAGAAGCATGTCAGACAGTAATCTTGAGAGAGAAATGTGAAAGACAGCAGAGAAACCACAGGGTGAAACTGAAACCACTTGAGTCTACCCGACTTCACCTCAAAATAGTTTTAACACCCCATCATTATGATGTGTATTAAAGACTGAATTCATTTCACAAGCTCCACTTAAAGTAGTTTAAGACCAACAGCAAGACCAGGCAGAGGGTTTGTGTTTCCAGGAGAGCCTGGCAGGTTGACCCCTGCTCAGCTGTTTTCCTGAGCAGGAACTCAAGTGGTGTCACAGCCAAGGACTGTGCATCACACTGAGCCAGGGTAACAAAATATAGCTGAAGTTACAATTATATGGGTTTGGATCTCCAGTGCAGGTCCTCTTGACCAGCAAGCAGCACATTGCCATTGACCTAATCTAGATCAGAGGCTAAGGCTGTGACTCACTGGCTTCTTCATCAGTGCTGGGAAATGACATGGGGTCAGGCTGTAGGCAGCTCAGCTCTGTTTACCAAAGGTCTCAATACGTGTGAAGGACTGTAGGTGGCCAACTATAAATAAATACACTGTCCTTTATTTGCCCTCCTGGAAGACCTGCACTTTTAGTTATCCATAATGCTCCACTCCAGTATAACATAACACACACTGCCTCTGCTGCAGTCCACCTCATAGAGATAAATAATAACTGATATAATTTGGAAATACAAAGTATTATAGATTTAGACAATTAGGATGAACAACCTCCTACATCACAAGGTTGTGAACCGGATACTACAGAATGCTACATTTATCACGTCAGGAGGAGGAGGAGACATTTTTGGCAGCAGAGGTAGAAACGAATAACAATTAAACCGAACTCAAAGGATGGTCTGGAACCCTTGTGCAGAGCTGACCTGGCACTGGGTAACACGATACGTTGCATTATAACAACATTAACATTAAAAAGTTCTTGCTCTTTATTTTCACTGCTGCTCCATCCCCGTCTCTTGCCCACTAGGCAATACTACACCTAAACAGCATTCTTTGCCAAGTCCTGCATTGTGTTTAAGGTCTGGATGTCAACCATCCAGTGCTGCCACTGCTGGCAAAAGGAAAGTTGTGGAGTTCTGGATAGCCCAAGTCATGACACTGCAGCACTGCTGTTACGTGTGAATTACAGCAAACACAGAAAAAGAAACAAGAAAGAAAAGCAACTCTTGTCACACGCACACAATATGCAGATTTTTAAACTTCTTTAGAGTTTGTTGTATGAGGTGTTCGAGGCTATACACAGTCTCAAGGGTGAAAGCCAGATTATAGGAGCTTAAAACATTGATACAGCAGTTTGAATACATGAAATGTACGCTTGTGGGAAGAGGATCAACAGTGATACAAGTAGGGCTGGGCGATATGGGCAAAAATATTATCACACTTTTTTTTCATATAAGTCGATATTGATAATTATCACTAAAAATGTCAAATGACTGTTTTTGCTCCTGAGTGAAAGTGGAAGGAACCAGGTGGTTAATTGCGGTTTTAAACTATTCTTTATTGTCAGAACATGAGAAACACTTGCCCAACTGTGGAACATTTCCCAAATCTGAGGTGCTGTAATTTCTTACGCTCTGCGTGTTCTAATGAGTGATATAGTTTCATGAAACAGGTTTGTTGTGTTGCCCGTCTTAGCTGGCATGTGTCTTCGGCACAGTTTGCTCTGTTTTTTGTCGGACTGTCCAACTACAAGCCTGTTAGCCACTGTGTCTGTAAGCATACCTCTATCCGCAACGTGATTGACTCCTTGTATATATGCGATTGCGACGTGATTGGCTCCTTCTATATCTGCGATCTGATTGGCTCCTTCTATAATCTGCGACGTGATCTTCTGCTTCGACTTCAATACAAGCTGCCATGGTATTGGAAAAACATCTAAATGTGCAGCTGGTAGAATCTTATTACTGTATACACTCATTTTCTTTCAGAAACACAGAGGAGATAGGTTGAGTGTGTGAATCCAGAGATGATTAAGGAGGCAGAGGAACTGACTGAAAGGCAAGGCACAGGGGAGTGACTCAGCTGAGTCACATTGTAGAGGATGAAAGACTGACGAGAGAAATAGGCTCCTCCACACAAAATGACTCAGGCTCCAGTTTAACAAACTTGTGAAACCACCATGTGGATACATTAACTTACTCATCCATGAAAGAGAAAATGGGTCATCATTAAGATGAAAGCTGACACTTTGTCTTTACTGTGCATCTAGACTACACAGCAGTCTCTTTGTGCACTTTCAGACTGGGTGTTGCTGACAAGCTATTTAATTGCAAAGTTATGTGTGTATATAACGCATGCTTGACTCGTGTTCAATTTTGATGCTTGAAATTTTATGTTTTATGTCCAATGTTTTTGAAAACGAGATGGTACATCACAATGGGTTTCTCCTCAAATTAAAATCTGAAATAAAAACTTGTAATGTAAAAATCAACATAATATAATGTATTTAACAAGTTATCTTTCCAAGCAACTAATGACTTGAAAAGAAAAAGTTACTGGAACATGTTTGGCCAGAATATAACACCAAGCACTGGTTCTTTTCTGAACTGCTCCATCCTGAAAAAACAACAGGGATAATCTAGCTGTGGATACTGTAACTTCAAGTTAATATTCTTTTGTAAACCTAACTGCTTTCTCCTCACTAAAACAAAAAACAAAACCCATGTTAAAATCAGTTTAACTTAATTAAAAACCTTGCATGCAACAGCATCTGTTTATCAAAGCTTCGGGTGAAAGTGGATTTTAAACAGGTTGTCCAACCACCCCCTCCTTGTTCTGCCTGCTGTTAGCCTCATCTTCTCATTCTGCATGGCATCTATAGCAAACAATGCCTCTTTTCAGGTTGGGGTCGTTGGAGAGGAGCGACCCCCACGCACTTCGTCTAGTCCTCTCTCCAAGGCCAGGGGAGAGAGACTGAGCAAAGACAGAGAAAATTAATCAGACAGAGGCCCGACACATGAAGACAACATCAAAGATGATGAAAGTGCTGACTGTTCAAGTGCTCTGCTTCATGTCGCCTCACGTAACCTAATTTTTCTCTGTTAAAAGCAGAACACACTGTGAAGACTGCAACAACCAACAGCCAGCTGACCGTAGACATGCATGTACGGTCTGCTCCTGCACGAGATAGTCAGCAGTCTGTATTCGTAATCCCAAAATGATTGTGGGAAGACAAAGAAAAACAAACTAGCCTTCTATTTTTACACCACTGTGAATTTGTTTACAATTATCATATGTTCAGAAGATGAAATAAGAAAATCTATCTGATAAAACAATTGTAGCTGGCACTGAAAAGTTTTGCTTTGCTTTAAACTTCTATCGTTGGTCTGTGGTCTTTGGCTTGTGCAAGACAAAAAGAAAATCGTGAAAAGTAAGACGAAAGCAAAACTAAATGGGTGACACTTCCGATTCATTTGCTAGGCTGAAAAGCCATTGAGTGAGCTCTCTCTCTCTCTCTGACTGTTTCTGCCGTCAGTTAAACATGCTAAATGGCGAAACAGCTGTGGATAAGGGTCAACTAGTGTCAATGGTGCCGGACACATCACATTGTACGATCGGTATTTAGTCACATAGGCTCAGCGATGGCCCAACATTCATGTGGTGCCCCGGTTTGTCAGAAGCAGAGATCGCAAGTCAGAAACAAACAGCAACTTAGAGAGACAGACGGGGAGGGTGGAGTGTAAGACAGAACAACAAGTGTAGAACATCGCCATACACTCAATTATGTATACACCGGCCAGTTATGCTGTGATAATAAAAAGGAAAGCAGCATGTGTTTGCCATTCTTGAAAATACGCAAACAGCACTTAATGACAGAATGCTTAAAGTAGCATTTTCTTTACTTAAAAAATCTCAACCCAAAAACCCAAACCTGTCTGGAAGAACACCTTCCATCTTTCGTCCATTTCTAGTCTTTAAATTCTTTCCTTTCTTGAAAAGGTGCAAGAAACCTGGTGTGTGTGTGTGTGTGTGCACACACTTTGTCAGAGCTCAGGGAGAGCTGTACAATGAATGAAAATGAGTGAATGAATATGGGATCTCATCGTTGCAGCCAGGCCATCTGCTATGTAATTTAGCCACTTTAACACTTCTGACTAGCATTCTGATCTCGACAGTAACAGATTCTCCTCCACGGTGAGCCTGCTGCATCAGTAAAATACACGCCTTACTTTTCTATTTCAACAGGCTAAAACATCAGTTAAGCATCAGGTCTGCCATCTAATTCGTGCAATTGACAAACATGACTTTGCGTGACACATATGCATGTATGCACATGCATATGTGTCACATTTCAATGCCTGCCACAAAGAAGGAGATTTAAAGCCAGTTAGCTATGTAGACAAAGTCAACTTCCCAGAGCAGAACTGTTGGTGGTACAGCTAAAATTGATACTTAGAAAAATTAATTTTACTTGATGATAAAGCATCAAGTGAAAGAGTATGAAAGATGGAGTCTGGCTCTATGCAGGATCGCAGTGTTCTGCCTTGCACTGTTCCCAATTTTACACAAAAACATTGACAGCAGGATGGCAGCATCAAATGTATCAAGGCTCCTGGAGGAGATCGCTGTAGATGTGTGTGGAGAATGAAGACTTGATGCAAAGTGACAGTCTCTTAAATAATGACTTTCTATAGTATATGTAGAAATCAGCTCATAACAAAAAAGGACACAGACCTGAGCTACACTAACGATCATATGCAATATCTTACAGTCAAACAACATGCACATCAAATAATGACTGTCGAACAAATGTGCTAGGCTGCATTCAGAAGAACAAGCATTCAGTGGATTCCCTAAGCAACACATCTAGCCTTAAAAAAAATACATTTTAACAACAAGCTGTGTGTGTATTACACTGCAGTATCAGCAGAATGAGGTGTTGGCAGGTGTTGTGCTATAATTTGATGGTGCAGCTGTCTGTAAGCAGTTTTTGCTTTGTTCTTTTTTTTTATCCGTGTGCCTTAGACATGAGAGTGTCAACTTTAAGAGTAAAATGCTTATGTACCTGTAGGTCACATTGTAAACAAGCCACTGATCTATTTATTTCCTCCTGCATTCCCAACTGTGACCCTTTTCCATGAGTGGGAATTTGCACACTGTATTAATTGTTGAATTTTGGAATTGACACGCAGCTAATCTAATGTCCTTGCTGTGTCATAATAAAACAAAGCTACTTTTAAGCCATTTCATCAATTTTCAGCCATTCTTTCAAGAAACTCTTTTTTGTTCTTTTTAATAGTTTTGGCTATTATGTTATTGGTGAGTAATAACATTTTCCCAGTGTCAATGCTGAGATCTGGGGATGTGGCAACTCACAAGGAAACACTTTAGGGTAAACAACACAATGATCCTCCTCAGGAAATTGAGAAATTTGCAGAAGTTTAGATGCTGACACTTGGTGTAAGATCAGTGTAGCAGGCAGCCATTAATTAATAATGAATCATCCTTCTACACCAAGGACCCACATTCAAGCTGCATTTCTCAATATGGTGCCAACCTGTGCTGGAGCATAATGACCATGTTTATAGTAATGCCCACAAACCGCCTCTTATGACAATGGTTTGGACAGAGATGGATAGCCAATAAAATCTTTGGACACAAGGCAAATCACTGAATGAAGCAGCCCTTTGGATGTCAAACCAAACTGAAACTTGCCAGTACACAAGTGCACATACAGTACACTGTCTATGCATGTCAGACTGGGCAGGCTCACACATGCAAACCCTGTCTTTTACCCATGCAGGAAGCAGCTGCTTGTGCAGAGACTGCTTGTGAGCATGAGGACGTTCATTGTCTTCATGGGGACAGTTAATTGCTCATATAGGAGAGTACTGGCACCCTGGTGTGAGTTTTGTCATTATCATAAACAAGCATGTACCAGCTGCAGAAAGAGGCACCGTTTCTTGCATTCTAGGATACAAAAACGATCCACAATCTATTTCATTGCAACTTCTTTTGTTTCTTCACTTAGAATACCTTGAGCCTTTATTGACTTGCCCCTATTGCAGCAAAGAGGCAAGGCAGGCAGAGGTAACTTTAACTTGCGGTGGTGCATATTAGCAGCTACAAACACCTGCAGCTTTCAGTCTGCTCTGCCCCAAGCCTGCTCTGTTTCTTTGAAAAGCATCAGTCCTTTAAATCACTCTACAGTATCCCAGAGAGGTCTGAGAGAGACTGGTACATTAAGATCAAATTTCATCAGCAGCCAAAGTTCCTACTATGGACAGGAAGATGAGTCTACTGACAAAAAACAAAGATCTGACATGATCCTTCCTTTATCTTTCTATACTATGTCTGACACCCACACCACATGGTGGGAAATATATAGAACAAGTGAAGAACAAGGCAGAGACATTGAGATTTTAAGAGGTTTAGAGGCATTTTTCCTGCCATGCAAGAGATGTTGAGGGCCCAGTTAACCTTTGACACATTTAGGAGCCAAGGCAAAATAAACCATCTTGCAGCCAGCAACAAGAGAGGTGGGGAAACATTTGCCTGATCAGGTCTCAGTGACAGTAGTGCATTAAGATCAAGCAATGTTGACACAGCACACATATGGTAAAAAGTACATCATTAAATTCGGAACAGCCATGCCAGCATCTCCACTTCAAGACACGGCACTAAAGTGTCATGTTGGGGAAAAAATAGCTAGCTTGCAGCTGACACCAGTGTTGGCATAATCACATGTCTTGTTTGAAAAAGCGTGTGTGTGTGTGTCAGTTGGTGTTTGAGCTTCAAAATGCTCTCTTGAAAAATTGAATTTCTGTGTTGCAAGTCATGATGAATGTAAATTAATTTCTGGCTCTGACACCTGAATTTTGAAATACTTGTTAGCAGCTAACCGCAGTGATTCAGCAGGCCAACTGTAATAATACCCTGTAAAAAAAAACAATCACTTTCTATTATTTTCATTATTTCTATTAACATTAACAAAACTGTGTATGCATTGGATTGGAGGAGACGGGGGGGGGGGGGGGGTGGCAGAGAGAGAGAGAGAAATATGTTCTTACCCCTTGGTTTCCATTAAACCTGATCAATGGCCGTGATGCCAGGACCTATAAAAGACAAATAACAGCATTGTTAAAAATAATTGTCACGGTACACACATTAAAAGATCTTATAGGATCCCATAATGAACTGCTTATGTGTTTAAGTATGAGCATTCATTAAGACACAAAAGGGACAATGGAAGCATCATTAGCTTTTAAGGCATGCACCAAGTGCTGCAATATCAATTCCTAAATGTCACTGGGTTAAATGCACCATAATTTATTTCCTTTGTGTTCAGCTATGGGAAAGAAGACTATGTATTTTTGACTATGTATCAAGCTCCTATATAAAACCAGTTAAACACAGGCTGACTGAGAAAGATTTACATAAAAACCTTTGTTTTAGGGAGATGTTAACCACAGTGAAACCACAAATTTTAATATCATTTTCTATTCAAAGCTTTGGGATTACAATTTCAAATTTGCATTAGCTCAATTCACACCATGAAGACAAATACTGCCTCCTTTTAGAACCGTGTATATATTTCTACAGGCCGAGTTTACTTCCATGAACTAGATGCTTTTATCTTTCATCAAAATTCAAAGCAAGTTTTGGTTCAGCGGCTACGTCCTATTCAAGAATTCATTATTTATAACCGATACAAATTTTTTCTATCCATGAGAAATGAAGTACTACAGAAATGCAGTAATACAAGGCTAAACATGTTAATGGTTAGCATGTCTTACATTAGAGCTGAATGATTAGTTAATTCATCAATTAGTCGATCGACAGAAAAATAATGGGTAACTATTTTGAGTAATTTTTCAAGCAAATGTGCCAAAATGTCCACAGTTACAGCTTTTCAGTTGTGAGGATTTGCAGACTTCCTTTGTCTTATGTGATATTAAACAGAATATATTTGGGTGTTGGAATGCTGATTGGACAAAACAAGACATTGGATGATGTTACTTTAGACTTTACGCAAATTATCATGGGCATTTTTCACTATTTTCAAACATTTTACACACTAAATGATTGAGAAATAAATCATTATCGATTAAATCGATAATGAAAATAACTGTTAGTTGCAGCCCTATCTTAAATAACACAAATCTGTAGGGATATGTTTGCGTTTTGATATGGAAGAGTTGCTGTTGTTTAATGTCCAAAAAATGCTTAATCCAGTGCAACTAAAGTTGTAAAACAATAAAAACGTGAGAAACTCCAAGCAGGATGAACACTTTATACTGTGGATAGTGAATGTGCAAGGTAAGATGGCCTATTTAATATTATAAATTACAAAAGACAGAATAATGACCTCCTGCAAGTTATGTCAGTTTTGGAGATGCAGGAAAAGAGGAAGGGCTGAACAGCGTTTCCACTTCGCTTTCAGTTGTATTCAACTGTTTCAGTATCAGATCCACAGTCGTGGGGATTACTCTATATGCCATCGGTTTATCATTTGATTTCTTATAACTACACATTTAGTTTCAGTTTCAAATGGAGTAAAATCAGAGAGACAGCAGCACTTTCATTCCCCTAAGCATAGATTCTTCAGAAAGGCGAGCGATACAGCAGAATTTCTTTTAAAACAAACAAAGTTAAAAGTTGTTGCCAACCGAGGTAACCAGAAGCAAACAAACTGTCAGCAGTGGTCCCACTACTGTCAAGTCCCATGCTTTACATTAACTTCTGGGATGTATCTATTACAAAGTAAAGCTAATGCTGATGTGCTGCTGATGATAATGCTAAGACGACGTAGCAACAATGAGCAACACAGTGTTTGCACACACAGAAAGAGCCAAGCTAAAACAATCCGTCTTTGCAAAGTCAACCTAAACCGTATAATCTTCAAGTGTTCATGACACACCAGAAGCTGTTTTTAGGATGTCTAACTCATAGTGCTGAATATAATTTGTTTTCAAAAACATTTTATAAAGGAAATGCAACCAACAAGGAGACAAATTGTGAACTATGAGAGGAACCATTTTGCATTTCACCGACTGTAGGAACTAAACATTCATGAACATCAAAAAGAGGAAGTTACTTAGACTTTTCCTCCCTGCTGCTTTAGTGGATCAAACATGATCAAGTGACAGAGCTAAAAGTTCAAGGGAGGGCAAGCCTATTAAAGACACAACGTGCTTTGTATTCCTGCCTGATCCTGACATACGGAGCATGCATACAAAGACTGGTGAGCTTCTGTCCTCTGTGCAGCTTCACTTACACCCGAACTTTATTTTTTTCACTTAAAGTCCAAATCAGTGTTTGGTGTCATTTACACCCAACCAACAGAAGCAATGTGGTCCACATTAAAGTATGAGCTGTGTATACTCTACTACATGGGCCACAGTTGAATTGCGGACCATGCAGACATTGTATGACAGAAGTTCCCATATATTTTAATTTCAAGGACCTTAAATAGACCTTAAATATGGGCCAGGGTCAATGAAGGCATTATTTAATGAATCAGTATTGGATATTTAAAGCCAGATCTATTTCCAATCATTTGATTACTGTAACTCCAGGTGTCAACACATTGTAACCTACTCCTAAGGCACAATATCTATTAATTCCGGACATTTAAAGTACTGCCGTTTGGTGAAAACATTCCTCGAGCAAAGGCATTTTGATCATGTCTGGGATGTAGAGAGGATGTGCAAATCTTGCCCAAACCTTACTGCCATAGCTTTGGAGGTTGCAGCTAGTTTTGCTAATCCTTCTTACATTAGTGTTGCTAACTTGCTTCACCAGACACCTGGGGACAACACCTCACTGACTAAAACCATCACTGAGTCTGTTGCAAGATCCATTTACATTTATGGCCTAACAGCTCGACTGGAAATTCTGGATTCTGAGAAATTATTAGCACAATCTGAAGTAGTACTAGTAGCATGTTTAATACCTTTTAACACACCCCTCCCTTTAACCACAATCGCTCATTCACCAATCACCAATACTACTACTGTCACTGCTATTACTACTATTAATACAGCAACACAATACAACACAGGTTGCAAAATGATTTCATTTGTTTCATTTTTATGTTCAGTACAAAAGATATCCAATTGTTCAATTTGAAGTTCTGTGAGTTGGTGGTTTGGTTTTAGCCTTTGTAGCACAATGACTCTAGGGATCAGTCGACCGCTTTGGTCCAGACTGAAATATCTCAACAACCATTAGATGGCTTGCTGTAACATTTTACACAGACATTCGTGGTCCACAGAGGATGAAGCTTACCTACTTTAGTGATCCCCTGGCTTTTCCTCTAGCTCCACCATGAGGCTGAAATGTGTGTTTTATTTTGTGAAATGTCTCAACAGCTACTGGATGGATTGCCATAAAATTCGGTATGCTAACAGGTGAACGTGATAGACCGTATACCTGCATGGTAGCATTGTCACTGTGAGCATGTTGCCATGCTAGCTGTAGCATTAGCTAAAAGCACCACTGTGCCCAAGTATAGACTCACAGAGCCGCTAGCATGGCTGTAGACTGTTAGTTTTGTTATAGAAAGACATTACTGACTACCATGTTGTGGATCATATAACTCTGGAATAGCAGTTCACCTTGCCTAACGTTTTTTTGGCCTAAACAAACAAAATTAGAATCAGAAAAGAAGAAAGCCACTGTGTCATTTATCTTGACAGTATAATATTGTGTCACTTTGTCCTGAGCTCTGAACACTCAGAGCCTATCCAGGAACAGCAGACCTTTCATGGAGCCACGCTCCCTGGTCTACCCCTGCAATGTCTAACACAGCACCAGTTTTAGCACTCCCACCATATGCCCTCCCCCCTCCCCCCATCCCAGCACTGCTAACATAGTGCTACCCTCAGCCTGTTCATTTGAATGGGCTGCTGACATGTCACTATTCTCTGGGACCTGAGCCCAGAATGTTCCACAGAGCAGCTAACCTTAGGGACAGAGTATGGGTCCTGACCACGACAAGGCTGTGGATGTTCCCACAGGCTGCCAACCAGCAACAGAATGGGGATCAGCTGGACATGGCATGGACTTGCAGCCCGGCAGCCAATGATAAAACTGAACTGATGACAATGTTGTTCAAGTCCGTTTCCTACTACAACATAAACGTTTTCCTTTAAGCTGTACATTTTCTTGCAGCATAAACAAAGCAAATGTCAATAAAAATTACAGCAACATGGACTTCAGCATACTTTTAAACTATATTTTGAGTGCGACGGTTGTTCAAGCTTTTAGGTCCTGGCTTTCAAATTTCAACTGTAAACTATTGTAACACACTCACACATCTTATTAGTAGTCACAATTTTACATGAAAAGCTCCTATATCTATGATAACAATACCTAATGCAGTCAGGGTCTGAGACTCCACAGCTCTGTTATATAGAAAAATCAGGCATTTAAACTTGAGATTAAAAATTCATTGTGACCTTAGAAACAGTAGTGGCAAAAAAATCTCACCACAAGGTCCATTTATTAGCTGTTCTGGAGCGTTTGATTGTATTACATGATCTTCTTCAGCAGTTGTCAAGGAATTGTAGATTTTTGTGACGAGAAGTCATTGACATGCTCAGATTGTTTAGCCAAAAGGTTTCCAATATATTCTTAAAAGAATTGAGAATGAGCAAGTAAAGCCTGGATTTAACTTGAAAATAATTTTACTATCAAAACTTGCTCAGGTTTATCAAGTATCTGAATCTGTTTTTTGGGGTATAAAATTTGCCAGCTAGGCAACAATTTCCCTGAAACATTTCTGAAAACAAGCCCAAGGCTCTCTACTGGCCCATTTACAATAAATTACAAGATGCTACATTGCAACAATAGTATGTGTGTTAGCAGAGTTTGAATTCACTTTTCAAACTGCAGAAAATATACAAGCTAGGAGTTTGTTTGTACAAGTCACTGGGCATAATTCATGGAATATTACCAGCCTCTTCATAAAAACTTATATAGACTAGGTTAATGCAAATTATGTCCTCTCTCAGGTTTCACGGACAAAAGGATGCCTTTGTTTTGTAGTAGATGCACACAGGAAAAGCAATGTCTAAATCCCTATGGTTATGGGTTGTGGCACCCAAATTGTCAGGTGTTTAGTTGCATCATTGTCACCCTGATGAGATGTTCCACCTGTCTAGGATTTCAGAGGTGGAAAGAGCACTTTGTGCCACGCACTCTGCAAGGGTGAAATGCTACTGGTGTCTCTTCTCTCAGTGCGCGGTGCTCATGCATCATTGCTAAGTATGTCCTGTGTGTAAAAACATAGTGTACTAGTCTACTCCTTTAAAATATCTGACAGAAGAGTGTTTGAAGTAACACACTGGCACATAGGCTTAATTGGGACTACTTGTTGGTGTTTTTACTGTAACTGGCTCTTCATTGCAAGAAAGAAACCCTTTGAAGCTTTTAGTGTTCTCCATCTCATGAATGCAAAGCTACCTTTAATCTTGTGCTTGAAATGGCAGCGCAAATTTCTTGTGTGAACCCTTTCTTTGTTGTAGGGGTAGGATCAGTACATACACCTAGAATCTGATACTCACTATACACACACTACACCAGCTTTTTAAATAACCAGCAGCAAATCCCGCCCCAGCCATGTTTCAAAAATAGCATTGCGTTTGCCTTACATCCTTACTTAAGCTACACCCCTACGACGGTGGGTAAACCTGAAAACTGAACTTCACATTTTAAAAGGATTTTAGGCTATTTTATTTTCAGAAAGGTTTTCCGTCCATAATGAAATGCCGAAAGAAATACAATTTAGTAAACTGTTGCACTGTAGTACTGCTGTTGCACTGACAATGATTTATTTAAAACTCACCATTTTATGCTTTCTCAGTGGTCTCACAAAACATGAACACAGATTGACAACAGCTGAATGGTGTGATCGTCTATATTGGCATTAAAAATGAGTGTGCACACAGAACTGGGATGTCTGAGAATATCTGCTTGTTCACATTTCTGCTACACAACACCTGAGCACGTCTTTGACGGCATATCCAGCTGTTTACGTCACAGCTTTGTCCAAACTGCAACATGAGACCATTGTTTTCAAATTGAGCGTGAACATAGTATTATACTTTCACTTGGATACGTCAGTACTGAACTTCTTTACCACTAGCTCCAACACAGTAAAAAAAAAAAAAAAAAAAGCACAAAATGTTAGTATTGCTTCAATGCGGTATCAGTGTATACCAGCACCATCACAAGAGAGACATTTAGCAGAAAACTGAAGTGAGCATTACTTTTCCCCCAACTTAGTAAACAAAACTCGTTTCAGATCTTACTAAAAGTTCTTTAAAAACAGCCGTCTTCTAGTAATCTGGGGCCTTGACAAAAGTGATGTGAAAGTGATGACTTAGCACACTGTTCACAGCAGACTTAAAAAAAGAGAGCAATCAAAAAGCCTAAAGCAAAGGGGGTAAGACAGCAATTTCAACAATAAATCCGAAAGAATTTTGTTATAAAACCTCTTACAATCCTAAACCCTTAAATTTGACTTAAACTCACTGAGGTATTGTAGCATGCTACACGTATCCAGATTGGGCTAAAAGTTCCAGTGAAAGCAAAACACTGTCTTTCTACAATATTTACCTTTCCAACAATCTATTTATTAGTTAAGATGATGGTATCTGACAGTAAGATTGGCTTACAACACCAGTAAAGACAGACACTTAACAGAATTACTGCGAAAAGTCTCTTGTATCTTTCAACCCCTATTATAGCTGTGACAGCTTATATGGTGGTCAGTCTGTTGGTTCCATGAGCTGACTGGAAGACAGCGATGTGTACATCTCCTTTTGAGGCCAATTTCATAACACATCTTCACTCATAATCAGTGATTAACTGGACCCAAGATAAATCTTAAGCTGCCAATAACATGATTAGAGTTCCATTTTGTTTTGATAGAATATGTTGCCATTTTATGTCTTCTGTACCTCTCCCAGTGACGACGAGAAGCAAAAGTTTCAGTATAAATCAATAAAGTTATGTGTAATAATTAGGATGTACACTGAAAAGTCTGCTTCACATTTTAATGACCATGAAAAAACTTTTGGAATCTCATTTTCTGGTATTACAAAATTAAAAATCAATCAACTCAAAATAATCTTTTCAATAGGCCAGTGTTGATTAAAAATGCCTTGCTTCTATATAAAAATAGCTTCAAGTACATCAATTTTCATGGCAAAGAGCTGCATACAAGCCAAGCATGGAGGAAGTTTTCATTACTGGTGTTACCACTGGCTTCAGGTGAAGACGGGCAATTAGGGAGACTCCCACAGCGAGTCTATCTCTGGGTCATTACCTTAGTACTGCTACCTGAATATTTCTTTGCTGTGGTACTTTGCCTTTTTTTGCAGCTTGCCATGCTTCTATCAAGTTTTCTTACTAAATTATGTAACTAAATCTGGTTATATAGATAGATAAAAACACAGTCTCACTGGACATGAGACATTTTGTTTCCTTAGTGCGATTACCATGTGAAATTAACTGTCACTGGGCTGACAACACTGACAAAGAAACTCACTTGGACTCTGGGGAAGTGAGGCACACAAGGAGAGATTGCATTATTAGAAAATAAAAAGAGGAATTTCCTTTCATAATCAGTCTTTTCAAATACGGAGAAGCCTGCATTGGTTTAGCAGAGATTCCTTCAAGGTTTGGCCTAATTCAAGTTTTCTGAATTGTTGGGCTGCCACAAACGATTATTTTGATAATCGACTAGTCACCGATTATTTTTTTCGATTAGTCGACTAATCGGATCATACTTAAATTGCAGCGTATCGCACCAGCATGCAGCTGCTCTTATATAACCATCATTAGCTTCCAGCTTGAAGTGTTTAAGGTATGTGCTAACTAAAAAATAAAGACAATTAAGATGACAGTCCATTCAACTTTTAATGAACTTTGCAGCTTGTAGCAGCTTCATCGCCAACCATGGACAGGGGTCTCATGTCCGTCACCAACATGTTCCAGATTGCTTCAGTCAGGACATTTACCTGCCCAGGTGTGCATGTTGTTGCCTTGGTAACAAAGCTGTCCATTGAAGAGGACCGTATTTTTTTAGCACTGTAACGTAGCGTTATAAAACATTAGCGTTATCACATTTCCTATTCAAACATGACATCACTGTTATAACGTTACAGCAAACACATAACATATGAAATCGTCATCATTAATGTTAACGTTTACAGCTATCAATATAAGTAAGTAGCTCACTGTTGACGTTAATGTTAGCAGCTAACTGTCCCTCTTCGTCAGAAATTGAATCAGACTCAGCTACAACAACGTGCTTTCTTTTCAAATGCTCGTGCATCGCTGTAGTGCTCCCATGGAAGGCAAGTTCTGCCTTACAGATTTTGCATTGCACATTCTTTTCATTTCTCTTGATAAAATGCTCTGTTTGCGGCTAGCCATGATACTGTTGATACTGGGCATAACTTTTCCGGTGACATCACGGCTGACCCCGATTACCACTACTGCGCATGTGCGTCAAGGACAGAAAGGCAGACAAGGCAGCGGAAGCTACAGCGGCAGTTTGGAGAGAAAAACAAAGCTTCAAAAAATAAACGACGACGTCGATTATTAATTTAGTCGTCGACGATTTTGATAGTCGACTAATCTTGGCAGCCCTACTGAATTGACGCAGCAATCTTTCAGGCATTAAGTCTGGGCATTGATTCATTAATGTTACTCCCCTACCGAGTGAGATCACAAAACTCAAAACACAAAAATGTGCATAAACTTGTTCCTCTGGCTTCAGTCAAAATGTTACACTTGTATCCTTTTTTCAAGCATCATACTGCTCCAACACTGGTGATAATTCACAGGCACAAAGCAGGTTAGCAGACCAAAGATCAAACACAGCACTGACTAGGAGTCAGCTCTGTGTGTAGTGACACCAGGTTGACACGGTCACTTGTGGCAACCCTGCCACAGGACAGAGGAACACCATGACATTTAGAGTCATATTTGGCCTTAGTGGTTATGGTCATCCTTTGCAGTGTCCCGTGACCTGCTGAAACTTGGCAGTCAGCATTCCTTAAATAAACATAGCACTGGTGCAGGCTGACCAACGTGAGGAAACAAAATCCCTACCCAGTCTCCATTACTGCCCATACCATCCCCATAGGTCGAGACAGGAGGTAGATGGCAGCTGAGCACAAGAGCAAAACTGACTTGGTGTAAACTGACCTCCTTAGTGAAGCCTGTCACCACAAGTACTTGACTGAGGATTGTTCATCGGCACAAAAACCTCTGGCATCTGACTTTTTCTTTTCTTTTTTTTTCTTTTCTTTTTTTTAAATAAACTCATTTAAAATCAGGAGGGCTTTCAGATAACTGATTATGGAGAGGATGTCAATGTGTCATCCATGAAAACAGACAAATTCCAATTTGTTTACCTGATGAAGAAACCAAAGTGCAAGCTGAGTGGATAAGAGGACCTGCTTATGATAATGCAATCGGTCCCCCTTTCTGTGGAGACAAAGTGAAAAGCTAATCCAACAATAGGGAGCCACTACTGTGATATATGTCCTTAAAAATGTAAAATGTATACTCCCCGTTTATAATCACCAATCCATTACCTCGCCACAAGACAAAATACGTGACCTGGGCCAAAAAAAGGTTTTAACATTTAAAATGGGACTACTCATCTCTCACCAGTGTAATACTGAAGTGCCAGCACATGAGATTTATTGTCACTTCATATGCAAGCTCTGCTAGACTGCCTATGAGTGTCCATTTTATATTTGAGACCAGCTTAATATTGGAGTTCAAAGCTCAAGCTTTTATTTTTGTGGGCTGTCTATTCTGAAGCAACAAAGATAATGAAAACTTTACTGAACTACTGAAGCAAACTATTTAAACACCGTGTGTTTTCCAATACTCTGTGCTGTAGCAGTCATCCAGAGACATAATTATAAACTTTTATCTGCACTCTCCATAACCTTCAGCTTGATGACGCTCAAGTAGCCTTACTCATTTCCTTGCTTATGTCACAGCCAGCAAAAAAAAAGAAAGGAAAAAAAAAGGAAAAAGTGAGTCTCTGGGCTGCCAGTCCCGCAGCAGGAGCTCCAGTTAACTCTGTCCTCAGACATACCAACAGAGGAACCAGCTGACAGTCACGTCTCATACAGGAAGCACTCAATACACTCAATTATTGCTACTTGATGACTGCTGTTGCATAATGTACTTACAGAAACACAATAAGAAATACTCACAAGATTCTTAGTACAGTAACACTGACTATTGGACTACTATTGTACTAACTAAATCAACTTTACATCTAGGCCAACATTTAGTATTTGGTTAGCTTGCATAATAATTTCAACGTGTAAGAATTACTTGTTCTCCTACAATGTAGACAAATGTTGTCACTTTACAATGACACAATTAAGAGTTTAACTGTTCCAGCTGTAGGCATTTTTGTTGCTAGCTAGAGTCTATGATTTATCAAAGTGACTATGCTGTACACTGGCCTGGACCAGCCTGAATTTGAGCTTTCTTATAAAAGCAGGTGCCTGCCAGAGTTTACACATTTTCCAGTCAAACAATAGCAAAACTGGGGTCATAAACATCATCAGTTCTGTCTAATTACATCCTTGACCACACCGCAACTTTTACATTGAAAAAGGCGTGTCATTCTCTTCCTCTTCCTTTACCGAGTTCCCAGCTCAGCCCTGCTGTTGGGTGCCAGCCAGCGTTTGAATTATGAGGAGGCCGGAGGAGCTCAGCTCCCCTTAAAGATACCCGAGCCACACTGAAAGCAATATGATCTCCAAGTTTGGGTTGGTGGCGTGTGTGATAATAATTAGCCCTTAATTTTATTAATAAATGACATTTCAACCCCTACAATGATTTTTAGAAGAGAAACAAACTAACCCTCTCCACCAAAGCACAGGAGTTGCCGATGTAAGTTGGTCTGTACATGGAAAGTGACAAAACATTGCATATAGCTGGAATTTCTCAGGTGAGCCGTTTTGTTTGTTTTTATTTAGCATAGGGTAAGTTTTTCCAATTTCATTACCTAATATGAAAGCAGAGAAAAACACCAGCACAAGCAAATAAGAAGCCCCAATCTGGTATTGATGTTAATCCGTCATGTAACAAACCTGATAGACTGAGAAAAGATATCTTCTTACGTTTACACAGCAAAAAAATGTGGTCAGATGTCTGTGTTTGTACACATGTGGTCTGTGTTAGTTGAGGGACTTAATATATTTGCACTGCTCCATGCCCGTATTGTTGGGCTTTAATTGTTGTCTTTGAATTACAATACGCAACTTTTAAATATGCATGGCTCTGAGCACTCGTCTGTGTGGCTGACAGAGGAGACTCCTGTTCGAATACTAACATAATGTAATGTATACACACACATAATGTAATTCATTTAGACATGCGGCACACCTGCCCGTCTGTGCATGATTACTGTGTGTCAGATGTGTGGTTTGATAAGTGCTCATCATCTGTGATCATGTGAAGCTACTGTGACTGGGCCACAACAAAAGCTAACATAAGCAGTCACGATAACGGTGCTTATATGCCTGTGTGGCCCTCAAAAGAGAAAGTACACTGTATTGTCATATACTAATATGTCTGTTTCAATGCATATAGCTAGCTAAAAAAATAGATCCAATCCAAAGTATCAAATTAGAGATCCCTTCTTACCTAACTGTTGACCACAGGGATGCCCCCTCCCCACAAAAACCCAAAATGTAATTCAAACATTTGTGCCAGCTAAAAGGTGCAACATCCCCAAAATAGTGTAGCACTTGCTTGTATCATCCTACTGTGCTGAACCTTCACCACAAACCAAGCACGGCACCCACTATTATGCCATGCAGACATTTCATTACTCAATAGCCCTGATCTGGTCAAGCTGTGAGGAAAGGTTCTAACTCAAATAACAGGGAAAAGGTGATACTGAGTAAGCACACGGTGAGCAATACATCTTAAGTGGGTAGGGAGTCTGCACAAGAGGCAATTCTCAATAAAAGGTGCATCTTAACTATAAAACGTGATTCCAACTCATCTCTTCCGTCATCCATGCATAAGCCAACTGCCCCAATAAAAAGCCCAACACACAGAATTCCTGTTTATGATGTGCTAATCAATGTTTAAAATGTGTATTCCTAACATATTTTGAATATAAAATTGGTATGAGAATATGCATTTCACATGACTTTGTGGACGTGGAACAGTGGTGGTAAAGATGGGGTAGCATTCTACTCCTCGAGGAAAGCCCTGCCAATATTAACTCTGCAGAGCCCAATTTGCTTGAGACAATGACACAGGCCTCCTTATGAAAAATAACAACCTATTCTGAATCACAAGCACTGTAAGTGACAAGCATTGGTGCAAATCCTATATGCTTTTCCATGTTTTAGTCAAAATGAGGATCCAATTTTACCTGACATTAGCCCTGGAAGCTGAGAGATAGTGAAACTGCTATGTAGGATAGGTAGGGTACATTTTCCAATCTAGGCTACATTTGGGGTAATGGACAAAAAAGTGAAGAAAAAAAAAAATCCTGAATCATCAGCAACGTAAGTTGGATGCAGCAGTACAAATATCTGTGGTTGCATGCTTCATGTTTCAGCCAATAAATGACCTATTTTCTTCTCATAACTCAAAAGCACAAAACAATTTAGCAAAATTCACAACTTAAACAAATGCATTTTCATTGCAACAAAATGTTGCAATAATGTGCAATCACCCAAATGTGAGAACGGTCGACATCTCTAAAGAACAATGGCCCTTTAACATTTCTTTAAAAACTCTTTGCCAACATAACTACTGTAGCTATAATTACAATATCTTAAAGAGTTGAGAGATTATATTGACAATTTCCTCTACGTCTCACATTGGTTTAATAAACACTCTTCCTACAACTGGTAGTCCCCCAATTACCTGTTACAATTTTATTGTTCTTGCTTATCAGCTGCAGCCCTGCTGTGCACAGCCACTGAAGCTGGAGATAAGGCCCTTTCCTCCTGGCCTGCCAGGTTTTCCCTGTCAAATATTTATAGAAGCTGAAACGTTATATGGCCATCATCTACACAAGAAGCCAAGCAAGCAGCAGCAGCAGCAGAGATCGTTTCGGAGATCAAACCTTGAATTCCACCTCTCATTTAAAAACTACTACAGAGAAAATTAATTGAATCTACTGTTTTATAACTTTGACGCACTTCTAAAGGCTGTCAAGTGAACATGAGCCTTTAGTGGCAGTGGGGGGTGGCCATCTTTCGCATGAATACTGGGTACTTTTCCAAATAATTCACCATGTTGTCATTAGACACCCAACCAAGGCAACGCTTTCCTTGAGTTAACAACTGAGACAAATGAAAGTCAGCGAGATGACGGGGCTTTTATATCCAACGGTGGTTGTTACCTTCATGTGTGGGCAGCTGCTGGCTAGTTTAGCTAGCAAGGTTTGCCAGATTCTTTTTTGACAGCTCAACAAACTTTCTGGAAACATCCGTTTACAGAACAGAAGTTGCTCCAGTGTTTTCAGTTACAATTCTTGTGGGCCATTGTGGACATTCTGGTAAGGGAAGTGATCAAGAACGCCGAGTTAAAAAAAAAACTGTTTCGCCAACTAAAACAAACACCCTGATACGATGAAGTAACTACCCGGGCTCAGTATCCAGTGGGTCCGAGCAGCGAGCTTGATAAATGACCGAGCACGGTGCTCAGCAGTCGGCGTGGAGCGAGTCTGGGTTGGCTCCGAACCGCCGAACCGCCACCTAGTATCCAACACCACGTCTGCCAGGTCGGTCGGGAGCTGCTGGTCGCTAAACTAGACACTAATCGAGCCGAACTAGTCCGCTCAGCCTCAACCAGCCTGCTGTGTGTCGGAGCATGAAGGCAGGAGCGGGGACTGACCTCACTCCGCCCGGACAGAAACCAAAATGTCAGAGTACCGAAAAGGGCCATTTACCTTGCCGCTCTGATAGCCCTCAAACGCCCTCAGCGCGCTGTCAGTGAGCTTAACGTGAAAGACGGAGACGTTGCTGCCGTTGCTCACTCTTCCACAGGACAGTCCGTAGCACTGCTCCTCTTTCAGCGCCGCCATCTTGCTACCGTTCCCACCACGCGCACGGACGCACTCTGTCGTAAAGCGAGAACTCCCGTTGCTTTTCAATGAATATTCAATGACCGGTCACCGAGCCGCGATGAAGCCCTATATAGTCACACGTGTAATGTGACTAAATTAAATTTACACTACAGCAAACGCATCATAACGCAATGTTATAGACATGATACATTATCATTATAGTAGTTAGTAGCCTACTATTAATCATTGACTTTTACTAAATGTAAAACTAATTCGTAGACAATACCCGAATCAATCAATTTATGCTTATTATGCTATTCTGTTTTGTAATTATATGTTATAGTTATTAATGGGTGACAAAAATATTTCCCAGGATTAAGGTTCCTCACAGCATTTAGGCTTGCACATCAGTAACGCGTAGGAATAGGGAAACGAATAGGTCATCTGATTACGTCAACGAAACGTCAACGTCTGGGAAAAAAACAGCAAAAAAACAAAAAACAAAAAACCCAGCTTGGGAATATCCAGAAAACTTGGGAATGTCCAGCTGTAAACAAATAAAACAGGACAACTGTAAATACTGAATATTTAAGGCATTTAGTTGTCTTAAAAACAAGAGGGTTGTTTTAGTACAGTTGCTGTACAAATATGACTGAATGAATTTTAAGATGCATCTGTCTTACACAGACATTACTGATGAGCACTGATGTTTCTCAATCCTCCAAGGCCAGTTTTGTAAGGCGTAAATGTCGCAGAGCACCCTGTAATCACAGGTGGACCAGGAACACTACATGAAATCAGTCCAGAACTGGAAATAGTTGAAAATCACTGAATACCTTGTGTCACTGATGCTTGGGAGACACACTGGCATAAAGTGTGATAGTATACAAAAAGGAAACTGTAGTTTGACAACAGACACATTTTATTGTGATGATTATAAAATTAACAAATGAAGGGAATGCAAGGAACTTTTATGACCACTTAATTTGTCACCAACTGCTAAAGAGTTTATGCAACTTTTGGCTCTGTAGGGCTACCATCTACTCTGAAAAAGCCACAGATTCAGTGGTGTCACATTATGTAAGAAAGGAATGATCAAAAACAGTGGAATAAATAAACACCCAAAAGGAACATAATTAAAGGAAAACTTTACAGGCAAAAAATGTAGGGGAGAAAAACAAGATATACACCCAACATTGTACTTGAAGGGCCATCCTTCAACATTTGGTCTTAATCATCAAAATCTGAGGTAAAATTGACTGAAATTGGATAATGCAAATACACTCCCCTTCAGCATTATTCATAGAACTCAAAAACTGTGTACCATTCTTTGTCCTTGTTTTAAAAGGTATTAACTGCATCTCTATTAAGAAATTCGTCATTTAACAAAAGTTGAAAAGTACAGTATATCTACTTTACCTGATGCGTTAATGTTTGTTTACACAAGCGACCAAGAATATAGAAACCAAACCCAGCATTGAATTGCAATCCAATACACAGTCGTGTATATGTATAAACCACCTTTGTGAAATGTTATTATTTTTGTTTGTCACTGTGTCTGCGTTGATTCAATTCCATGGTACTTTTTGAGGCTGCAGTTTTATTTCACTGCATTATGTTGTAAGGTGTTCCTTATATTTTTGCTCCTCCATATATGTTAATGAGGTGGATACAATTTTAGGAACACCTTTCAGTAGAACGTCAAAACAAACTCCATCCTCAATACGCACCACAGAACTGACTCAACACACAAACAACTAAAGTAAAAGTCTCAACACAAAGTGACTGTTGTATTGCATTATACTGTACAGGTGTTTCTATTTTTCTGGTCACTTAGTGTATTAGAGTCTATAAAAAGGGTATGAGAACTAGCACACAAGCCAGGTACCTTGCCATCATGTGGACCATCCTAATGCACCTGCATTACTCCAGTGGACATGAAACATAGTACCATAATTAAAACAAAGTGAAATCACATATTCTCTCTTGGATAGGAAATATTAATTTAACTGCACAGTCTGATGCTTTAAAACTATAGAATGACATAGGACCATATCACAATAGCTATTTTTAAATGGGGAAAATATTTTTAAATAGCTCCTATCAGAATCTATGGTAAATAATGTTTTATTTTGACGATCAAATAATCAATTTCTAACATTAACTACCAAAGACAAAAACAATGGCAGCAAAAGATAACAGTGTCTGGCAACGTGACAGATATTCATAAACCTACACATTTCTATGTTTGGAAATACAGTTCCCATATGCAAATATTGATGTTTTATTATTTGTCACATACAGTTCTCAAACATAGCAGAGAAAGGAGAGTGACAGTGAAGAGGCAACTGACCGACTGACATTTCCACCCCCTTTGACCAAAGGTCAGAAGGCACTGCCCTGATGTGCTTCTGTGTTTAGGCTCACATTGCAGTGGCTTGGTCAGGCCATCACTACAGGCTTGGTTCAATTTCTAGCAGCTATCACAACGGATAATGCTACACCGCCAATGGCTACCGCAGTTGCACCGAATAGCCACTTCCAGCTGAGACCCTGGGGAAATAAAAGGAGCAGAAAGAGTAGAAAGGATGTCAAGTAGGTTGAATAATATCATGACACATATCATGTGAAAATCTCAAAACAAGATGTTCATCTTGTTACTTATACTGATACATAACTGATGCTCCTTGTTTATTACCACACAAAGGTTTCCTTGACAATTACATACATATCACTCCAAAAGAACTAATGAAAGTGCATGAGTGTCATGTGATGATGGACAGAGATTCAAGCTGTATTCTAAGCCCAGATTTTTAACACTTAAACACAGTTGTTTCCTCAGGGAATGAGTGTCTCACCCATGAAGACTTGGTCCGCTGTTTCTGTGTACTACTGCTGTTGCTACTAGTGGGGTTACCCAGCATCTTCTTATACATGGCCTGCTCTGCTCCTCTCTGCTCCGAGTTCTTCTTCACCAGCTTGGAGAGCTCTGCGTGGATAGTCTGTACAGAAGAGAGGAGACAAATAGGGCTCCAGGTCAACATCCAAACTCCTCTCTACTCCGCCAACCCAGCTATCCCAACATGAGGGAAACAAAGTCGTGCTACTATATAACAACTCAATTTCCTTGTTAATGGGAATGCGTCAGGATGACAATACCCTCACATCAACAGACACAAGTGGTCGCCAATTGGCCTGGAAAGCATGACAAATGACATCACGAGGCGCTTCAAAAAGGAATACGACTGATCATTTTTCTATGAACATGATGGACAGAGGAAGCATTGGTTTAACACAAATACTGGAAAAAATGTTGCTGCCGTTCTTTGTTGTCTTACAAGAAATCACAAGCTTGCATCACAAAATTAGCCTGCACGTCCACACAATTCCAGGATATGGGTTCAGTTATTGTTCCAACACTGTCTCAGATCTGAGTCACTTTACTGCTCATAAAGCTGGTGAGTGACTAAGCAAACCACTGCTCTCAGAGACAACAAAAATGTTTATGCTTTGTAAATGCGCTTCAGAAAGACTGATGCAGCGCCATTACATAGAGTTTACAGCAATGTTCAATTTTATATTGGAGCACAGTCTACATTTAAAGACATTTGTCGGAAGTGGAGAGTCAGTGAGAGTGTGCGTACAAGTCTCTACCCTGAGGATTCTTGCGTGCCCATCTAATGCTAAGAGTAACATTTACAGCAAAATTTGTGCAGGGCACCACTGTTGTGCAATCAGCTACCCACCAAAATGACACAACACTGACTTGTCCCAAAGGCAAGGATAAAGTAGGCTAAACAAACACGAAACATCCTGTCCCAACAGCATCTGTGAGTCCAAATACTGTGCCGAGACAGTTTGAGGCCGTCTAAACTGGAACTGTAAACAAACAAACCACAGACAAATAAATCCTCTCATCCATTTGAGTTGAAGACAGAGGGCGTGAATAGCCGACACCGGTGTAAAATATGTAGACAGCATGTCTGTCAGTTCGTGGAGAAGAGAGCGATAGCACGTCATCCTGTCACCCCATGACGCCTGCGCCTGTTTAAGACTGCCTCACTGATTATAAGGGGAGCATTCTGGTATTGTCACTGAAGCACACCCACTGTTCTTGCTGTGAGAACATGAGGTTATTTTGGATGTCTTTTCATTGTTATAGCACTGAAAGGCAAGTCCATTTTAATATTAAAACAGCCAATCTCCCACCAGTTTAAAAATGTGTGTTGACACGTAGACATCATTGCAAACATACACAAGGTTGACAGCTGTGTACTGACAACTCTGCCAGTACACACAATCTACAACGTGAAACTTTGTACTTCAGATATGAAAAGATTCGCACACACAGGGCCATTAAAACAGCAATCCACCTAAGATGTACTATTGCAAAATAAAATTGTACATTGTGTTTACACTGCGTGTGTTGGATGAAAAGCTTAAGTGGTGGCCAGGCCATGTGCTGTTTGACAGATTGGTGTAGGACTCAAGTGGGGGATTCTGGGCATGAGTACCGTGCTGCTGCAGCTCACAGCTGATCCAAGAAGCCCACGCACTGAGCTGAGTTCTGTCAAAATGGCCTTGTGTAGCCAAAGAACCACATATACTCGACTGTATAAGCAGGAGAACAAGAACAGTGGCTAGGTATTAGATATGGCTGGGGTGCAGGGCAAACCTATTTACAGCAACAACATGAAAACAGATCCTCTGAAATGATGACTCAGCAGTCCACCTGACCTTGCACTACAAACTAAGTGATTTGATGTTTTACCTTATGGCACCATCTACCGGCCATAAGAAAGAACTACCATTTCTCCATACAAAAAGCCATGTTTTATCAAAAAACAAATGAAGAGGCCAAAAGTACCTTGTTGCTTGGTTCCAACTTCAGTGCCTTCCTCAAAGTTTGAATGGCTTCTGTGTATTCACCTTGCAAGGCTAGTACCTTGAGTGAAAAAAAACATACTTTTAATAACACAATCTACCACAGACTAAGAGAAAGTGAAAGAACAAGAGCGACGTGTACCTTGCCCATGCGGAAAAGTGCTTTTATGTTGTCTGGCTGGTGTGCCAGTGCTGACACACAAGATTTAAGTGCTGCATCATAGTGGTCCAGTTTCAGCTGAGAAGCAGCCATGTTGTTTAAACACTTCACTTTTACATCCATCAGCTCATTCTCCTCCTCAGGACTTATGTCAACTGCAGCAAAAGAAACCATAACATAAACGGAAAGTTTAATACCAGTAAAAATGGTAACAAAAACAGAATCTTAAAATTAAATAAAATAATTATTATGTCAAGTGCATCATTAAAATGACTGAACATTAGTTAAATCTATTCCCTGCCCATCACCATCTAAGGCGGGCCACAAGTGAGATTTTTCTAATCATGTAAGACATGTCGGGGAGAAGGCCCCTCTTGTTTTGGGGGTAAATCTAAAACTCTTTGAGTGCCATGCTACCCCACCTGTTAGAAACCTCTACTGTAATAAACTTTTCACTGAGTCCTTACTCCCTGGCCGGTATCTCACCTTTAGAACTAGACTCTGTTATCTGCAGGGCAATGCTGTATGAGTTGACAGCGAAAGCATAGTCCCCACGCTGATAATGAACGTTGCCTCGCTCTCTCTTATGGCTGGCCAGGGCAATCTTTTCTGCAGGGGCCAGCAGCTCCAGGTCTGGGGCATCAGTAGCTTCCAGCAGTTCCACTTCTAGTGACAACTCAGCATTGGGGGGGACCTCAGGTTCAAGACTGGAAAGATGAAGAAACACAGTCAAGTTCAGTAGTTGAGGAAATAAGGAAGCATCAATCACTAGATTACACACAAGGAATTTCAACCGTCACACAAGGGTTCAGAGCATCTAAGAAGCCCAGCACAGAGCTTGTAGAGCAAAAAGTTTTGTTAAAATTAAAAAATGGGAATATACATCTGTTTGGGAATTAATAGTAAAATTAAAGGTAAGATTAAGTTTTAAATTGCAGCTTTAGTGCGATTGTAATTTTTTTGTTTACATGAAACTTGCAGTTTATACGGCCTTTAGCCATTAGATTAAAACATGTCCCTACCTCCCCCGGGCACCGTATGCATATTTTGCATCAGTCTGGATGAGGGCCTTCTCTCCCATTTCCATGAGCTGCACTGTGAGATCCAGAGCCTGAAAAGGAGAACAATCTCATTGCAGTAAGATATGTATGCACAACGTAACACAAACTGCTGTCAGTAGCATAAAGCAAATTATGCACAACCTGATGTGAGACTGATGAGTGAAATCTCTCCATATAGTCTTTCCCATTTGAGAAGTATCTCAAATTGTTACCTGGAATACATCTCCATCTCCAAGAGTGAAAGAGAGGCCAGGCTGCTCTTCTACAAGTGTCCCCTCCTTCAGGTATGTGTTAAGATTTATCTTTACATGCTGTCCTTTCTGTGGCCGACTGTTGCGCCCTGCCCCTGCCTCCAGGACTTTTTTCTTCAGTTGGTCATTACCTGGAGACAAACAGTCATATCAATTTGTCAGTTACAGCACTGATCAAGGGAATCACAACACCTTGGACTTTATGTTGCACAAGGGGAGAGTGTGTGGGTTTGACCAGAGCACCTTCTACAGGAATGTATTCTGCTACACTCTGACATGTTGCTGTGGTGCTTTTGTTACATACCTAACACATCCAGCCATTCTTCCACTGGACCTACAGGGTCTGAATCTGTGTCTGCATTTTTCTCCTTTCCACCTCCGGCATCTTCCAGCGGAGGGGGTTCGTCGTCAATGTCTTCTTCGTCTAAAACCTCAAAGTCCTCCCCGCTGTCCAGCAACGAGGTTCGTCCATTCTTCTTCGCTGGTGGCGGCGCACTGTCACGGCTATCAGAAGCGTCCATCGTCTCCTCTTTTTCAGTCATTAGTAGAGTCCTCTGAGAAAGAAGGTTAACAATTAACACCTTATTAACTTAACTGTTCAATCCAAATCGCCGTTTAAAGATTCATCCGCTGCTACAATATCATGAGCTTGTTACTGTGGTAACACGGCATCTACAGTTAAAACCACCCAGCACCGAGTCACTTACTGTTATCATCAATGAACACATTCACAACAGGGTCACAATTACAACTCGCCTGTTAACTGTTTTGCTACAGCGATATATTTTGACTAACAGTAGCCAGGCTAGCCACGCGTTTCCAGAAGTTTCTGACAAGTTGTCCTACCGCCGCCCCCCCCAGCGGCTAGCAGGCTGCGGCTAGTTGACAATAGCAAACTAGCATTAGCTGTCATCTCGCTACGCTTCTAGGTTAGCTAGTGAACATTAAATGGCTGGGTTTTTTTTTGTTATCTCGTCTTGCAATGAACCACTGCTTATATCGACTTCAGACAGAGTGACATACGTAATAAACGGAACCTTACCGTCCAACGATACCCGGCGCAGAGGCTTGTTTTGGTCCCGGTCGAGCTCCCCTCCAGGTTACAGTGGTGAAGTCAGTTTGCTGTTGGGTAACACGACACCAGCGGGACCCTGCTGTGTTGCTGTGTTGCTGAATTCACAACATCAAACTGACTTCGTCGCGGTATCTAGCTCATCCCAGCAAGCTGCTTCCTGTTAACCTTGAGCTCCTGTCCTTCTATTGGACCTTTTCCTGCATATTAATGTTTGACCTCACAGGCATCCCGAAGACTGCGGTTTTAGTTTTTAATATCGAAATATTAGCCCACCTCTGTACTTATCTTCTAACTAACGAGGGTAAGTAGACAGCATATAATACAAAATGTATTTGTGACTATATATGCTCAGGATTCACGAGTGGCTAACAAATAGTACCAAAATATAACTGTATGCTTATTAAGGTAATTTAAAAGCACCTATAAGCAGAACCACAGCCAAATGAAGAGCATTCACCTGCCATTATCTCACAAAAATGGCATTATTGCCAATGATTTAGCTCCTGAATGTAGACAGCTGGACTTTATAGTTAATAGTTCTTTGGTTTCTTGCTTATTTGGAGCTGTGATAAGACATGTGCAAATTCAAAATTGGTGGCAGTGTCATGTAGTGTGGGTTTAACCCTAGCCGAAACTGGTAAAATCAGTTGCAGATTGCTTAAATCAAACATTAATCTTTTTTTTTTTTTTGAAAGGTTTGTGCACAGGTAAGGCCCAAAAACCAGTGCTTATAATAGAGGAGTTAAACCCTATAACTTAAAACAGGGCGCTCCAGTCCTTTCCAACCATTTAGAGAGTCCTTTTACCCTCCATATGTCCTTGCCAGTACCGGTCACCTTAAATATCATGCAGGTATATAACATACCAAGTTATTTAACTGTCTAAATTTTGAAAAGGAATGCGTCCATTGGAAATTTGTTTTTCAAAATGAACATGATTTACAAAAAAGGCTTAAGTGATCCTTTCCTACACTGTATACAACTTCTCTTTGTGTACCGTGTAAGATTGGGGTTGAAAGCTAAATGAGAACTCATAGGAAGAGATCCAAACAACAAGGAAAAATCAAATGACATTTATTATTGATGCAGTTTCTTTCTTGATAAGCAAATTATCTGTTTTTCTTTCAGTCTAAAGAAACTTTACAATATAAAGAAACATACAAAGAACATCTTTATTACCTACACAAGACACCTAAGTCCCTAAGACAAGATTTTGAACTATCCTACCATGTAAATACAAAGCAAACCCAAGAGACAGACTGCTTCATATTGAATACTGCCGTGTCATCAGAAAGGACCATGAACGATACAGGAGAATCATTCATATCCCCTTCCCTTGAATCCCCACCCCTCCCCGACTCCACATAACCGCCCCACCCGACCAGCAAATCTTCCTAATGGTACAGTATTATACATCACAATAGAAGTACAGAGATGGCCAACGATCGATATACACAGAGGACTGAGAGAGGATCAGTGAGAGAGCTTCAATCTATACAACGCTATAACAGGAGCGAATAGCAAAGGACACAGTTACTTTTTGACCTATTCTTAATTTAAAATGAGGTTCTCTTAAGTATTTTTACCTTTTTAAAAGTTTTCTTAAATTGATAAAAATCCTTCATATTAAAAACTGCAATAAGAGGTCACATGTTTTTTTTAGTGAGAAGATGCCCTTTGGAAAAAGTATTCAAATGATTATTCAAAGCCAATAGTAACATTTAACTGAAACATAAGGAGACAAGGGCAGAGTGAGGACGCCACAGCTTGTTTGCTTCTCTCTGTCCTGTCCTCTCTCTGTCCTATCCTCCCCACCATACAAGTCTTTAGCATACAGTCTGCATTTATTGTGTTACTGTATTCTATACATTTTAATGGAAATTTAGCCACATGAGCCAAATAGTCAGCGCATCCGTTCTCTATGAAAAACATGGACAGTTTTATTTATAATTTACTTTCAGCTGTATTCATTGGTAGTGACTGACATATCAAAACATGTCAATGATATCAAAATGCATTATACAGTATTTACAAAAAAGGAAATTAAAGAGGAGGTGGGGTGGGGGTGAGGGATGGGATTGGAGGAAAGAAGGGAGGTGTGTGTCAGTACACTGAAGAAACACTGGAGAGAGTGTTTCCCAGGCCACCGATAGCCAAATCCTGGAGACGTCCCTGTTGAACTCTGGGTACAATCTGTTCACATTGATATCAGAAAATTGATAAGTACGTCACCGTCACCCATAGAGGCTACAATGGTTGTTTAGTTATTGTTGGTTTGACGTAAGTGCTGCAGTATGATGCCATGAGAGATCATTTATCCCTTTGAAACAGTGACAGAGAGTTGATCAGGCCAAGAGTACATAACATACAGAAAGAAACTAATTAAATAGCGTGATATGTAACTATGCTTTTCTTTGTGTGCAGATTCTATGGGCTTTAATTTTTTCAGTTGAATACATTTAAAATAAAAACAATCTGCTGAAAAAAATCCACAAAAAGTGAAATATATCCATTACAAAAGTATCCCATTATTGTTCCTCTTCTTTAGACCGATGTGGCTGCATGGTCTGTTAATCCCAAGGTGCATCACTCTGCTCCCATCATCAGCTCTGCTGCAGCCTCCCAACACTCTGGATCCATTATCCCGTACGTATGGGACTCGCTGAGGGAACAGGTCGATGGGAACTCCAAGGAGACAGTTATTTAGCCCGTCTTGTCTGGGTTAACAAAGTAGATCATACAGGATCTGTGAGTTCAACCCAAACTCAAAGCAAGAAAGCAGGCCTCGTGAGTGTATCTGAGGTCCCACAATATCTCCCAGTCCAAAAGGAGACATCGGTGAGAGACCAGAATGAATCCTGGGAGGAAAACAGTGCCACTTGGAGTCCACAGTGAGGATGAAATCAAACATAGTGATGAAGGGGAAGGAACCACGTTTTAGGATTCACAGACAACTTGTAAATAACAAATAATAAAACAACCACAATACAAGCTAAATATGTTGTATTTACAGACAAGACCAAATCCATAGAAGAGATGCTCTCTCGCTCTGTCTATTACTGAATGAGAACTCGCACCTGTCCTGACAATCATCTCAGGATTTCATCAGAGCTGTTCCCCGCACAGTAAAAACATAGAAAATTATGAGAAGGGGTGCTTATTAAGACAAGATAGCTAGACATATGATCATTCAGGTGCATCAACAGACACTTTGTACCAGAAAACAGAAAAGTTCTGAGAAAGCCTCTGTTTTAACTGTATGGATAGTTTTAGCCGAGATACTAACACCTCGACACAAACTCATTTCATGAGGTGAAGACAATTATCCTTATCACTCTTACTTTGAAGGTTTATGCAAATGGCGCTACAAACGTTTAGATGGCAAAGACTCAAGCTACAGGTTCAGAGGAAGTTTTAAGGAGAGGTATGTGAAGTGAGACCGACTGTGACAAAAAAACAAAAAGAAACATCAAATAACCTAAAATCATGTAAACAGAAAATCATTGTGCATTTTTTTCGAGTGTGTGCTTATTCTGTCATTGTTTGATGCTGCTGCTGAGATAAAATGTGCCCTTTACAGGAAATCATAACTACATTAGTAGAATAATATCAATTATGAAAATTATAACAATAATATTACCATCAACAACAAAAAAATACAAACATTTTTTGAAAACCATTCTTGCCCTAAAATAACATTATCAGTTCATCTTTTTTTTCTTTTTTTTTTAATCATTCCCGCCACAGGAGCAGAGTTTTTGAATGAGAGTTTTCGACCCCTGTCAGTCAACAACTGCGTGCCCTCATAAGTTATGATCAGCATGATATAATGGTGTGGTGGTAGATGCAGGGGGGCATCTTGATTGGGCTTGAATGCCACCCATGAGGGCAGGTTTTGGGTTTGGGAGAGACAGGCTTGGAGCAGTTTCGGGCTCTTACTGTCCTAGGGCCCGTGTCAAGGCCCGGCAGGTGAGGAGAAGCGAAGAAGAGACCGTTCCTGTTGCTTGGAGGCCTTTTCATGTTCTTACACCCATTTTACAGGCATTGGGATGGGGGGCCTTGAGGGGAGTCCTGCTTTCCAGGGGCATCCCCAGGGGCTGTGTGGCACAGCACACCATCCACGAGGAGGAGGAGGAGGAGGAGGAGGTGATAAGAAGGGAGGGAGGAGGGTAATGCAAGACGCACCAGGGTGGATGGGAGAAGGAGGGATGGGGTAAGGGGAGATGAAAAAGAAATAAAATAAAATAAAAGATAAAATAAAATAAAAATCACACACTCATCGTCATGTTGGGTGAATACTGTAAAGAGAGAAAAAAAGAGAGGGAGGGGAGAAAAGATAAGCCAAAACTATATTAAACTTCTTACACTACCCAGTTCAAGATGAAAGCAATATAACTAACTCAACTAAATGCCATGTCTATTACACTGGCGTTTTGAAGCATACATTACACATAACAATTAACCCTTTCTAATTGACTTTCTAAGTCAGTAAACCAGCAGCAAGCAAAGCAAAGTCCAGCCCAAGGAGAAAATGTTAGGGAATTTCAGATCACAGTGAAGATACTGTAGCAAAATGTAGTCAGTCTCACATTAATCACTATATGACAATCTCTCCATGCATCAGAGAAAGCATATTATGTGGTTCTTTTCCATGCTTGTGTTTGTGCATGCTGTGTTTTTGTGTGTGTTGGGTGAAGCTGGGAAAACTGGGCACAATATAAAGGACTGATTATGAGTTCGATTTAGCCATGAGGACTGGTTTCAAGGTCATGGAGGTTTTTTTGGTAGTATATGCAAAATGGAGCATCACCATGGACCGTTAGTGCACACAATCTTCTAGTATGCAGGGGTTTAAGATATAAATTTCTTGCCCTGTAACTGAGTCTCAGACCAGACGGAGCAATCACAATTGTATCAAATATATATATATTTTTTGTGACTGGACAAATCTAACTGTGATCCTGCTGTTTGATCGAGTTACCAGCAGAGATTAGCGTAGGTTTGACTGCAGAAGTAAGTGCTTAAACATGTGTATGCCTCGTCAAAGTTGAATAGGATTTTAAATAGTCTTCTAGTTTGTTCCCAGCTTAAGAGGTATGTTGTCTCCTTTGGTACTCACACTTTCACTTTGGAATGGGTTTAAAAAGTTGCCTGCCATCTCGCCGTCGTCCCGCGGAGTGCCGGGAGGATTGTTCATGCCTGCCATGTTGTTGGGAGAATTCTACAACACAGAGGAAAAGAAAAACAATAGGAATACAGAAGTCCTTACAGATAGACGCACAGATAAATAGACAGATAGTCAGTCAGTCTTACCTTTGGCAACCCATCCATGTCACCAGAGCCTGTGATCAGAAATGGAAAAAGGAGAAACCTGAATCATTATGAGGTAACTGTTAACTGATCCTCAGCGTCCTGCTGCTTATTCACCATCAGCTCAGGATATCCGGTGCGAGTAGAAACAGCCTGCCCTCTCACACGTAATGGCCTTTAATTAAGCAATTTGTTTCAGATACAGATGAGCACCAACTCACCAGCTTCACTGATCATGTCTCACCCATCTACAGGATCAATTGGCTCACTCACTACCCCACAAATCTGTTTTAGCTTTGCTCAATACCAGGAGGAGGGAGAGCACTTCCTCCACAAGCCATGAGAGGGCAGAGTCTTACTTCTAAAGGCCTTTGTTCATAGAAAGTAACAGGTTTCACTCAATATAATCAGGAGCTTAGCAAGTACCTGCTACGTACACTGCACACTATCTTTGGCTACTCACCTAGTGATCCGTTCATATGATGCTGCTCCATAGCACCCATTCCACCCATGGGCCCATCAGGACCCGGTCCCATTGGGAACTAAAGAAGAATAGCAGTAAAATGTACAAAGGTCATTTATCTTGCTCTTTGCATGCATGGGTAGTAGATTAGACAGAAAAATTAAAATAAATCTTGGGTGAAATGTAGAAACACTGAAGCTATTTATGGTAATTCAAAATTGAACAAAACGACATTACTTACATTAGGTCTATTTCCACCAGGGCCGATGGGGTTCATCATTGTGTAGATGTTTTCACTTGAGTTTGTTGAATCTATGAATTAAGAGCAGTAAAGTCAGAATACTGTAAATCAGTTTGTTCCTCCTAGACTCCTAGAAATACTTGCAGATAAGCCCTAGCACTGTTATCTCGGTCTGTTTTCATATCCAATATCCAGTTGTTCTAGAAAATGTCCAAAAATAAGGTGAATTTGGGGTATGGAAAGGGGTAATGAATGGAAAATAACAAGCTAAGCTGCACAGAAACGGCTGGAGTGGCACTGTCTTTCATTGTATTTGACATTGTTTCAGTTTAATTTAGCCATTTGTACAATACATTCACCTACAGCCCAGACATGTTCTTATTTGTGCTGTAAGGCAAAGACTTCCTGTATGTTGCTTTAAGTGCCAGTACATAATGTCAGTGAATCTGTCTGTCAATCAATCTACACACTCCTCTCTGCAATGTGCAAAAAAAGAAATCCATTATCTCTTATTCCAACAATCAGGAGATTAGACCAAGTTTTTATATGGACACCCTGGCAACTTAGCAACAACCAGTACATGCTGTGTCGCTCCTCGTGTGTCTATCTGTCCTGAAAAGATTCAGAAGGATGAGGTGACCTTGATCTGACATTGCAGGCAGAAAGTTGCGAGTGGAGGACTGAGAAAAGCAGGAAAAAATAAGAATAACAAATTGAAAGACAGGGGAGGAGATGGATACAGTATATGTGCAAAGTGGTGGAGAGATCTTGCCTGTTAGTGTCCCTGAATCTAGCTTGTGTTGTCGTGACTGGAGGAGGGGGGCAATACTGAGTGGGAGGTGTGCATTTTTGTGGGAGGTTTGTGTGTGTGTGTGTGTGTGTGTGTGTGTGTGTCTGTGCGCGCAGTCTTGGCGACTGCAGTGGAAATATGTTTTCCCTCCCGGTGTACGTGTGAGCAGGAGCGTTTTGTGCAAAAGGTTGCCCCGGCAACGTATCACAATAGAGGTACGTATATAAATAATAAATAGTGGACACAAAAAGAAGCTCTCCACAGGCCAACAGAAACAGAACATCTACAGGATATCAGCCAGCAGTGTTTTGTCCTCAGCTAATCCTACAGAGAGACACTAGATTGATGGGTCAAAGCTGAGATGGATCACTCATTTGATTGCAGACTGACATGTCTCTTCTTCCCTTTATACAACTGTCTCGACAATGAGAAAACACAGCTAACAACAGTAGAATATTTTCCAGAATGTGCCTAAAGTGGGAAATGCAAACAATTTTTTTTGTGTGTCACATATTAACACATAATTACTCCTAAAGGCTCAATTTCTAAAGTATTTAGAGTCCTATCACTGTCTCCCAAAGAGAGATGTGTGTCTGCCAGAGAACAGGTTTGATGTTTCTGACAGAGCCCTTGTTCACTGAACACTGGATAAAAGTAGAAATCAGAAGGGAAACTGAAGTGTATAACTCACCTCCGGGGCTAGGCATGATGGGAGTTCCTGGTGGGCCGCCTCCCCCTGGAGGGCCCTGAGGGGTGAAGAAGCGAGAGAAAAAGAGAAATGAGCGCTGAGTGCATCTAGATGGCAGCGTGCCTGTTAGATATCAACGCATGACAGGTAATTTATGGCCCGTGGTCGAATACGAGCCCATGACGGGACACTTACCACATAGTTGCCTGGAGATGAAGATGAATAAGCTATCTGCGGAGAGAATAGACCCAAGGTGAAACAAAACATGAGACACAGTTATTGTAAACACACTCAGTCATGTACGAGATAAAGATGTAAGAGAATGTGACTCACTGAGTTGGTGTTGGGGTTCGGCCATGGACCTCTTCCCCCAGGACCCCTGGGGAAGCAAACAGAGAGAAAGATTAAGATATTTAATAGAAGATTTCTGGCACACAACAACGTCACATGCATCACAGGAGATGATTTCTAATTGGTGATTTCTTAAGTGTATAAACACAGTCTATTAGTTGATATGCACATATAATCCAGAGGTGGATTTTACATGATAAAATGTACATTGTAGGTGTGGTAACACAGCACTTTAAGTGTAGAAGACACATATTCTCAAACATTCCTAATACAGTAACGCTTTTTGTAATATAATCTGTTAATAAAGAGTTTTGTAAACCGGTATCGTTTTTAAATTGTGATATATTCTAATTTCAAAGATGTGACAGTGTCAGTCAATTCAGCTTACTGGGGTTTTATTAAAGGAAAGGTAAGATTCTCACAGCCTATTGGTGATAGTAGTAATGTTCTTTTCTCACCTAAGTTATGCTGAGATCTGGGGACAAATGGCAGAAACACAAGTAGTATTTGGAAGAGAGAAATGCTGCAGCTATTAACCAATCTGTCCTGTAAATGTCCATTTGACTTTGCAGACCAAGTTCCTGGTTCAACTTTGACACACTATACTCATTGTAGCGAGTCCCCATATCTCAGCAATTGACTTGGTGAGAAAACTGTTTGCATAACCGCGAACAATAATGGTAAAAACTACAAAAATAAGACCTAGGTTGTATTGAATTTCCCTCTAAATTAGGCTTTTCTCTGACAGCAGAATTAACAAACATTTCAAAACTTTTTTTTTTTTTCAATCTACTAACATGTTCATGCCCGGCATCCCTGGCCCCATGGAGTTTGGAGGAGGCCTCATCCCTCCGCCGTAGTTCTGCACAAAGAGAGGAGCACACAGTCAGCATGGCGTCTCACACCTGCTCTGTCTAAAGGTTTGAATCTTAATGAAGGTCAGCGACGATCATGTCTCCCACTAACTAGTGTTTAATTATGTGATGTATGGGCTGTGTGTGTGAAAGTGGACAGCTGTGTGTGAGTGTGTTTGTGTATGTCTGTATGTTGTGTGTCTCTATGTGTCCATACTCCCCTCTGTGTGTTTGCGTGTATGTTTTCATGGCTGCCCAGCAGGCGGGTTTGGCTGGCACTACATGTGTGTACTTGTGTATGTATGTGTGTGTGAATGAGACAGATATGGAGAGAGAGAGTAGGGGGGCAGGCCAGAGGAGCAGCTCTACTCAGAGAAAGAGTTTTGTTCAGCAGACGATTACACTTGTCGAGCAGATGCCACACCAGCTGCTGGTACGCTCACTGCCAAAGTCACCGAGCCAGGGTGGCACAGAGAGGGGCAGAGGGGCACAGGGAGAGAAAGAGTGAGAGAGAGAGAGAGTGTGTGTGTGTCTTTGTGTGAGGTGATGTTGGAGCGGGAGGTGGTTGGGTGCAGAATGAAGCAGCTGTCTGGTAATGGTAATTCAAAAGGACACTGTTGTTTAAGCATCTTATGTATTACACTGAATCACATCGACAAAAATTAAAGCAATAAAAAGGAAACCAACAGTGCCAAAATTGGCACCATTTTTGGTCAAAATGTGTTGGTGGCGGCTTGCTCAGAGCAGCCTGAGTACTCCGCCTCTGTTCGTCTCCCTAGGTGGGAGTCGGCAAGTAGGATTTAACATGTAGAACTAACGTTGGCAGTGGGTGAGCTCTGGTCCGAGCCAAGCTAATCATCAGAGCGCTTCTGACATTTAAAGGCAAAGTTACGAGGCTGGCAGAACCAAAATTTCTCTTCAGCAGAGAAGAAGGACAATCTGCATGCAGTTTATAGGCTGCTGGTTTAACATTATAGCTGTTTTTATGGTAGCCCTTAATGAAGGGCAACCAAATATTGGGTTTGTTCATAAACTGACAGGCCAAGCACCAAATCTGGCTGTGTGGCAGCTGCAGAGTGGGCTGGTAGTGCTGAAGGACGCCATCCACTGTCATGACTTTATTAACACAGTCCTTTGTGTTTTATTCAGTTTGAGACTGTTTGAGTAACAAAACAGGTACCTACCTGTGGGCCCATGCCTCCCATACCCCGAGGGGGATTCATTCTCATTGGACCTCCCATGTTTGGATGTCCTGTGGTGAAACACAGAGAGCGCAGCTTGTTAGAATGGCAGCACTGTTTAGATCAATAATAATCCCATAAATGAGGAGAAAGCGTTCCCAATATGAGATTAGTCTGCAAAGTGCGAAAGTGCAGCCTCTCTGAAACAACACCACATGTTTGTCAATACCTTGAGGTCTGGTGGGGTCCAGGCTGTTTGGCAAGAGAGGCTGTGACCCGGGGATGCTCCCAGGAGGCTGATTTGGCATACGGAGGGAGGGCCTTGGGCCACCTGGGTACCGTGGAGACATGAATGGCTGCAGGAAGGACATGAGAAGGACAATGAGTACTTTATTTCAGGATGATCTCAAGCTGAATACTTGTTATAATTCTTGGCAGATGGGCTTTAAAATATCAAAAATAAGTTTGCTTGAGTGACCTCATTTTAATCAAGTGCAATTCAATATTATAAGATAGGATTATGCACAAGTGTAAAGTGCACTGTACATTTCATTGAATTTGCATGAAATCTAGTGTCTAATTTATGGAGACAACTAAAATCAATGAATTCAATAACAGAAAAGGTAATGTTAGTGAAAACGTGGAAGAATAAAATGAAATTAGGGTGACTCATAAAGTTATATTGACAATATTTCTTTATAAGAAGGTTTGTAAAATGAGAAATTAGATTTGTAAGGCCATGAATAGAGATTATTATAAAAACAATGCATGAATTATAAAATACACAATCCACCACAGTGTACATGTCTCAGCTTGTCATTGTCATTATCAGCTCAGTGAACGTCAAATTCAAGCTTAATAACCACACATCCATGAATCCTGGTGCACTGTTTGTTTGGTGTTTTAAAATGAACATTTATTACTTCTCTCTTCTTTTAAAATGCTGTAATTTTTGGGGTTTTGAACTACTTAAAAGAAGATCTCTACAGAATACTGAAAACACTAACATTAGGATAATAATATTAGTAAAATCAGCCTAAATTAAACATCTCTTCCCTCAGTATATCTGTGCAAATCTGCTCTTCAGAAGCAGAAATGTTTCCACATAAAACGGATTAGTCACAAGGTTTGATGACAGGCAAAGTGTTCTTCTCGATAAATAACACTCATACTTCTAGGTAGTTAAACAAGGCACAAAGGGCTTAGTAAACCTGACTCGCTGTATCGAACCTGCCCAGTTTTGAGGTGCTACCATTGCAGTTCAGCAGGGGGAGCTATTGTGTTGAAGAATAATGTTACTGTAGTAGTTTTGTTACATTTACCAAGAAGGAGGGGCTTGTCATTAAGTTTTATAAAGTAAGACCTCAGGTGGTAAAATCCATTAGGATAAAGGTAAAGGAGGACAGATAAGAGAGAGAGGGAGAAAACATGCAGGACTTGGACTGGAAGAACAATATGGGAGAGGGGGAGGTGGAGCAGAACAGACCAGGAACATGACACAGTTGGATGCGAGGATGAAGTCCTACACGGAGAGGAAGTGTTCTACATCGTAATGTTTGCCTGTTTTGTGCAGCTGCACATGTGCTGGACATTTTCTCACCGTGTCTGTATCGCCAGACACCGGTGCTACAAAAACGCAGCCTGGATAGTGGGATTCATAACAGAAACTGAAGACACCATCCACACAGATGTTTCAGCAGAGAGGGGACAAGAACTGGCTGGTCGCGACACACATACAGAGCCAGCGCACATCTAGTGAATAATGTAAAGCACCCCAGACAGATGGTTTTCAGAATTACCTATGAGAGTACGCTGCTGCAACTACAAATACCCACATCCAGTGAGCCATATTTCAGTGTCAGATGATAAGAGTTAATTCCAAACTCAATCCAAGTATTTTAGTACCAAGGGGAAACATGCTGATCTGAATGCAGATTGGGTAAGAGTTGTGTGTTTTGGTCACAGAGCATGAACAGCAGAATAATGTTCATATCATCATCTTCACACAGAGATAAGCGCAGACAACACAAACACAACAGGAGACTGGCTTTCAATGGTAATTATGTACTGTATGTTTTGTGTGTCTGAGTATGTGTGTGTGTGTGTTTGGGGGCAAGTGGAGGACGAGTTATATAATGCCAGTTAGCCCTTGAGGCGAGGACTGAATTACTACTGTTTTCTTTTTTACCCTCCTTCCTCCTCTCCTACTCCTTTCCTTTCCTGTCGAATCTTCTCCTCTCCTCTCCTCTCCTCTCCTCTCCTGCTTTGACCATGTTGTGGTGGGTTTGTGTGCGAAGAGCTGCACCGTGTCAGGCTCTGCTGCAATATTAATGGTCTATTGATGGACTATGGGATGGTGAGTGCTGGGCTGAGGGAGAGAGAAAGCCCTCCAGATGCACCTCCGCTCCTTACAGCTGGGCCAACACAGCTAAATTATTCATCCAACCCACCATCGTGGATGCTGCCTGTCCTGTCTGTTAGCACAACAGGGGACCTGTGTGCTAACAGTGAGTGAGTGAGTGAGTGAATGAGTGTGAGAAAGTGAGAGCAGGCTTAAAGAGGGAACTACAACACAACAGCTGAGGGAGGAATGTGACAGGTTTCCGTCTTACCTGTCCGTGAGGTCCCATCATGGGATTACTGGGGTTGTGTGGGGGAGGCTGCGTGTGAGGGGAAGGCTGAGATCCTGGAGGACCCTGGTGAAGAAAATTAAAACAGATGTCAATAAATTGCTACGATAACGTTTTTGGTGATATTCAAGCCTGCTTGGGAAAAAATAATTATGTTCAACAAACTTGCATTAAATCCCTTTTTAGAGTGAGCACTGGAGTTAATAATTGAAAAGACAATGTGATGTAACATTTAAAGGGTCGTTTCACCCAAATAAAAATAAAACATTTTTCACTTTCCTCTAGTTTTATGTAGCCATGCAGATGAATATCTTAAAATCTGGGTTTTATTTAAAAATGAAGGTAATTTTGTTTGTAATATCAAGTTCCCTTTCTAGAAACTGTTCCCCCATCACCAGTAGGAAAATATTTGCTTTTATATGCTTGTAATTTGGGTGAACCGACCATTTAAAAATAGTTCTCATATTTGTACTAGCTGATTACGATATGCACAAACATAAAAAAAATCATAAATTCATGATGATGCACGTTCTCATGTGTTCAAAATGTTAAACCAGCATTTGGAAACGTTTCTGGCATTACTACTGAATCAAATGACTGCCCGTGATGTGAACTGCAATGGATGTTGAAATGGTCGAACATAGTACCAATCCCACTGAGAATCAACGCCAAACTGTAACTTTTGGCTGCTTTTTTGCCACTTTTAGCTCATTGTTTTCGTTTCCTGGTCTGTGCAATTAAAATCTGACAGTTTTCATCAAGCCATATATATAAAGCCATGAAACACACTACAAGCAACTCAGAAAAGATAGTTATGGTATGATACCTTCCCAGCATGACATGGTGGAGAGGCAAAGTAAATGAATGACTGCTAAGAGACATACAGGTAGCAATAGTTCAGTGAGTAAGGAGGTAACTGTTAGCTAACATGTTGCCGATAAGAACCTGATAAGCTGAAATACAATGGCAATATACTGTCTATACTCTGCTGCTGTTTGTTTCTGCCCACTAGTGGTCAATATCACACAGCGCAGCCTTAATTGCCATTACAATCAGAGCGTAATTACAGCATGTCCAATTTAAGTATGTAAGTATAATTACAGCACAACTATCACAACTATTCTGCTACATCAACAATGAATGCATGAAACAAGATTTGTCACTGGCATTTGCAGAAGGCCACATTGATTTTTATGTACAGGAACTGCTAATTGCTAGGATGAGGTCAGATCAATTCACAAGGTGGACTTTAATCAACATTCAACTGCAATCATGTTGTTTTGACAAGGGATAATTCTGGGTATTTTCAAACACGGTCTTATTTTTCTAAATTCTGTCACGATGATGCATGATCCAGTTTGGCAGAGTTGCTGCTGTCCGTTACACAGTCAAGGGCCAAAGCAAGCTTACTTTTGGTGCTCACTTTCACTCTACAGAGACGTGCCAAATATTTGAACCCAATCAAACATCATTATCGCAAAACATAGAAAAACGAGTCCCAGGTTGAAAATAACTGAAATTATTCTGTCTCTTAAATCCACTCTGGATTGATGACTCAATCACTGGTATGTGAACTGCATTTTCAGTTTGCATTTTGAGGGTGAATGAACCGTTTCTCGAGTTAATCTCTCGAAGCAAACGCTGTGCTAAGTACATTAAAGTGAATACAGGATGAACTTTGACCTCGTTGTCTCTTCATATTGTAACCTTGTCTGACTCCAGCAGCAGCTGTTCCAGGAGAGAACTGTTACTACCTGAACATCAATACGGAGAAAGAGGACCACCCACTGCCAGACCAGGCTTATCTACTAGTCTGCCAGAGCCTCCGTCAAGCACTCTGCTATCAGGTAACATTACAGGTGTGTGTGTGTGTGTGTGTGTGTGTGTGTGTGTGTGTGTGTGTGACTTGTGCAACTGAGCGGTGATGAGTGTGAATATGAGATCTCCCTCTTTTTCACAGGTGAAAGCAGGATCTTCTTCTCTCAGGTGCTGTGTGTGGAGTGTGTGCTGGTTTGAATATCTGTGTGCATGTACAGCATGTGTATTGAAGGGGGCTGCTGAGGGTGCTACTTCAACAGATGTGTATCTAACATCACAGTGAAAAGCTAAAGGATTAGGGGATTACCCATGTGCAATATAACCTGACACACACACACACACACACACACACACACACACACACACACACACACACACACACACACACACACACACACACACACACACACACACACACAGGCTCTGGCAGATGTGTTTACATAATTTTTCCATTCACTTATGCAAATGTGCAGGAAAGATGCATGTACACACAGTAACACTAGAACTGACTGTTCTTTTATTGATCTAACATTTGTTTTTTAATATGTGCTTTACAAATAAATTGACTAAGACTTTATTAATCCGGTGATTATTTTCCGAGTAATTGTTTACTCTGTAAAATGTCAACAGCATTCAAATTGCTCATTTTGTCTCACTAACAGTCCAAAACCCACAGATATTCAATTTACAATGACATAAAACCAAACCAAAAAGAAGGCTAAATACGTCACATTTGAGAAGCTGAAATCATCAAATACTTCTTAAGCATTCTGGCTTAATAAATTACTTAAAGCCACTACCTGTGAAATATTTATGACTTTTTGTGACTTTAACATGTTTAAACTTGATGGCATAAGTTTTGTTTGGAAGACAATGAGACAGTCCTGGTGAGAACTGATGCAGCCAATGTGCTGCATTCAGCACATATGTGTCCCCATGCAGGTTCATGCAGGATCAGCATGCGTTGCTGTCGGCCACAGCATCTCTTTTGATACTACTGGGCTGCCAAAGTGAATTTTGAAATTCTACACATAGTGGCTTGAACAGTTAAACATTTTTTCATGCTTTCTGTTGAACAACTTTGATTAATTAACAAGTTATTTCAGCACTAACACACACACCAACACGCATAACTGTCTAGACTTATGCACCTCTTCCCCTGCGTGCATCATTTTTCCTAAAGGAGGCAGCTGCACAGATATCTGCATCCCTCTAGCCTCACACCAACACTTGCACACATACTCGCTTTAAATCTCCCCTTCCCTCTTCCTCTCTCTCTCTCCCCACCCTCCTCTGTCTCTTCCTCACTTTCCCACACTGCCCACTGCGCCGCCCTCCCTGTGAGAGTGCTCTGTTGGCATGGCTGGGATGGTGGAGCGCCGACAGAGCTGAGCACCAGGAACCTGTGGGCGCTGCCACAGTGGGAAAATAAACATGCCTGACTGACAGCTTGAAACAAGTGCGTTCCCACAGGCACAGATACGGTGCCGCTGTGCTGCCAGGTATCCCATATAAGAGCACAGATTTTGGCAGGAGAGATGAGCTTGTACACGCACGTGAAAACAATACTGCTCATAAGCAGAAGCACTTATTCATGGACTCACAAACCTTTCTAAAAAGGCACAAGTGTTGAGCTCAGCAGCAGCAGGGCTCTCAAGACAGGTGCTTCCTATCCTTTTGAGACATGCCAGTTGACTTTTCTTGCCGCATTGATTCTATTCATCTCATTATCATGAGACCGGCTCACCTGAGAAGCAGTCAAATCTTCAACAAAGCTACTTATTAACCAGCTACACAACATGCAGCTGGTCAACCATCTATTCAACAATCTGGAAATGTTTATTTATTTTAGTTGTACGTACAGTTTACTCTGGATGTGTTGGCACAGTTATGACGTTTGTGCCGGTGCCACTGTGGTTGTTCTGCCACTCTGTGTGTGTATGTTTTGGGTGGTTAACACCAGCTGTACTGGCTCGCTCTGTCTCTCAGCAGGTTCACACTGGGGCTAATGCAGCGCTAGCTCTGTGTGACCTCAGAGGTTATTGTTGTTGACGTGCCAGTGTGTGTGTGTGTGTGTGTGTGTGTGTGTGTCTAACAAGACACCCCTGCGGGGTCTGGCTGCACTGATCCAGCTGCAGCAGTCTGCTTCTCCTCTACACACAACCACACACACAGCCTAGTTTTAAGCACTTAGGAGGACATTGCATTGACTTACATTCATTTCCTAGAGCCTTACCCTAACTGTAACCATAGCCACTACATGCCTAACCCCAACCCTTACCGTAACCATAACCTAATCCCAAACCTACTTTAACCAAAAAAAAAACAAGTTTTAGCCCAAAAATGTAATAGTTTATCTTGTGGGGACCAGCTTTTTGTCCCAATAATATGGCTCTGTGAACACATTTTTGTCCCTGCAATGTAGGTACTACACAATCTCATTCACACACACACACTGTGGTCCTCTCTATAATGTGCCATAATGGAGCATAGCTCCTCTGGCTGGGCCTCCCTGGGCCTTCCTGCTATTACATCTGAATGGGCCAGCATATGGCCTTTATGGCCCTACTGTTCTCTCTTCAGGTCCCTGCAGAGAGAGGGAGAGAGAGAGCATTTCAGCTGTCACAGAGGTGTACGCAGGGTGAGTTTGAAAAGTAGCTTGGTTGGAGTGTGTGCGCAAGTGAGTGTGTTTGCGTGGTGTTGTTTGTGTATATGTGCAGCAGAGGGGAAGAAGGAGGGGGACACGGGGAGCGTTAAATGAAGCAATTAATAAAATCATTTTCTACCCGGCTAAGGAGATAACAGCTTGGCACAGTACCACAAACCCATCAACACAACCCCCTCGCCTCCCCACCACTCATTTCAGCTTAAGGAAGACCCACACCGCTGCCCCTGATGGACCACTAACAGAGAGAGGGAGAGAGAAAAAGAGATGGAAGAGTACCAGTCATCTGAGTTTTCTTTTCTTGTTTACAGCTGCTAACACTAGAGGGCAGTGTGTAACTGCCATCAAACTACTGGACACACACACACACACACACGCACGCACGCACGCACACACGCATGCACGCACGCACGCACACACACGCACACACACACACAAACAGAAAGCGAGAACACAAAGCAGCCTGCATCACTGAACACAACAAACAAAGCCAGGAGGAACAGCACCACACACACACACACACACACATTGAGTGCACACTCATTGTCATTCCTTGCTAACATTCCAGTGGCAGCAGTAGGTCTCCTGCAAGCTCATGCTATATAGCATGGCAACACGTCAGCTCAGAGATGGGAACACGCTATCAGGGGGTGTTTTCTCCCAGAGGACGGCTGTGAAATGCTGACAGCCATTTAAACATGTTAGGATGGCACCAAATGATTTATATACATCTATGATCCCCTCCTTATCTGAGAGGAATGTTTAGAGTTTCACCTACACACAGGGAAATGTGTGTGTATGTGTGTGTGTGTGTGTTTAGAGGGAGTTCTCACGTCTGTCTCTAAACAGATAAAACACACCGTATCGGAAACGTGCTGCTGATAGGGAAGAAGCATGCACAGTAGGAGACAAAGGCTACACTGAAATCACTGTAGTGAGTGTTATCAACGTGTTTGAACTAAGTCTAACAGAAGCTACAGGCAGACAACGGACAGAGAAAACGTTTGCTGAGGACTGCCTCTCGTTTCTAAGTGTCTGTCATTCCAAGGAGAACTGTTAGGTATCATTTTGTTGCTGTCCTCTCAAGGATAAGCATTGACGATAAGAGTCAAAGACAGTTCCTCTCCTCAATGGGTTTAGTTTAGGCAGAAGTGAAAAGTTTTACCTGCACACTCTCATCTGGGTCCTTTAGCATCTGTCTTTTTGAATCTTCTATTCAGAGCGCTATTTCAGATATGGTGGAAAAAGAGATTACAATGTTTTGCAGAGCTTTTTATGCACAATCTGTTGGCGTCTTTTGTCCAGTGGTCAAAGAAGTTGAACGCGCTGTTGGGCCAAGAAAAGCCGCCTTGTAACTATCTTTCTGTCCTTCAGTCACCCAGCATCTAAACCAACAGTCTACATCCTCCACTGAGGGACCAACGCTGACCCCGACCAAACACTGAGATTTGACATTTGACCCTTACCAGATAATAAACAGCCTGAGCCACCATTCTTCAACCATCTCTGCAAGATTTTCAGTGTCCCATTCACTTTTTTAAAGCCACCTTGTTTATTTATCTGCATCTTTGGAATACGACTGACCAGAATGAACCCTGAGATCAGTCTTACCTTTGATAAATGAATTACCGAGAGCAGATGTCTCCCTAATTCACCATGTGCCTGCCATGTGTCAGCTTTGAACAGGTTCTTAAATGTGTCTTTGATACCTGGGTTGCTTGTTCTTAAACGTGTAATCAAACCTAATCCTCTTGTTGTGCTTTTTGGTGTTGTCCCTGAAGAGCCGCAATTACCTGCAGTAAAACACACTGCCCTTGACTTCGGATCCCTTTTTTGGCAACAGGAGCCATTCCAGTTTAGTAGAAGGAGGCTGCCCCACCCTAACTGGTTTACAGACTTAATGGAGCGCATTAAGTTTTCGAGTACCTGACGTACCACGTGTAGATCAGAGAATAAGGTCAACAAAGAGGGATTTCTGGGGCATTATTTGACAGATGGACCATATAAATCTCTAAAGAGCACATCTAATTTGCTTTTCCCTGGACAGAAGCCTAACACTCCTGTTTATGCTACTTTCTTCCAGATTTTGTCTCCTTTTCTCATTATTCAGTCCAATTGTCTGTACATCTGCTGTATGCACGTATGCATTATAAAACTGAGCAGTAAATCGTAACATTTTCCTGATATGTGTCATTTTCTATCTATGGAGCAGCAGATGGGAGGTGAATCCATCACCTGTCCACTATTGTCGTCAGCTGTCATTTTTGTGAGCACACATCTCTGAAGGCCAATAAGAAACATTTTTGAAAGACTTTCCTGACGCCTCAGTGTCCTCTCCTCTCCTCTCCTCCACTCTCTGCTGCTTTCTTTCCCTCCTCCTCGCTGTCATTAACTCTGCCTCTCCTCGCAGCCTTTCCTCCCTCTTTCTCCTCCCCCCGTCATCTCCCCCTTTGCTTGTCCTCCCCAGAGGGCCATGATGCAGCAGCAGTGGACTTTCGCTGAGAGGAGAGGATTATAAACCAAATGTATAGAGATCCTCACACCAACCCAGCATCACTCTCTGTTTTCTCCTCCTTCCTCTGTTTTCCTACCTAAAGCATGTCTTTCATGCCCAGTTCGTCCTACAGCTACAGATTAGGGGAGCACGGGGGCGGACACCCTCCTCCTCCTCCTCCTCCTCGCCTCCACCTCCATTTTCCTCCACTGTCCCTCCTTTGCCCCTCATCCCTCTCTCCCAGGACCGCAGCCAATAACAGTGTTGGGGTCACCTATGTTAATTACCCCGCTAGTGCAACTGGGAAAAAATCCTGCAACACACACACAGAGCACACGTGAACAGTTCACACACAGCGGAGTCGGTGAGTAAGCATGTGTCACTGAAGCAGTGCGTGTGAGAGCGAGAAAATAATAGTTTCAAAGACAAGGGAAATGGAGAGAGTGAGGAAATGTCATGGAGAAGGATGCCAGGCGTACGAAGGAGAGAGGAGAGGGGAGGAAGGTGGTGAGAGGAAGCCGACCCGCAGTTGAGATGAGAAATTACTAAAGCTTGGAGAAAATTCTGTTTCAGCAGATACAATCCATTCACAATTTCACATTGGAAACATAATATAATGGTTAATTTTTGAGTTTTGAGTCTTCTGCACTCAAACATTACAAACGTGAAAATCTCACACTGTCAATCGACTGACCTTACCTACAGTGTAACTGAGAGCGGTGAGATGAGTATATGAGTAAAATCTCAACAATATGTGGGAGGGAAGGATATAAAAAATCGGCTTCCCCTTCACCTGAATGAATAAATGAACTGCAGAAAAAACTCAGTAGCCTGCACTTTCAGTGCAGACCGCAACCATTAGTTCACTAGGGAGTGAATGTCAGCCAGTGTGTGTGGTTTTAGCTCCAGTTGAAAGATGCCATATACACACGCTACAACACATTTAAATATGCTGCTGCTCTGGCAAATCCGTCTGCTTGATATAGGGAAATCTGATGTAAAGTTTGGAGAGGTGCAGAGAACATTTTGTGTATGTTTTTGTGCGTTATGCAGGCTCTGTGTTCACACTTTTATTTTTTTGTTTTCTTTACCTTTGCCTGCTTTGCTGCTCAGATTAGCTGAGCTAAGCAAAGAGAAGAGAAGAGAAGAGAAGAGAAGAGAAGAGAAGAGAAGAGAGTGAATATTGCTCTCCCCTCTGCCCATCCTGTCTGTCTGTCTGTCTGCCTGCCATGCACACAGGGTCTATTTATGGAAAGCAATGTCACTCATGCAACGCCATCAGATAGCTTTCTCCCTGGCCTGCTCACTGCTCATACATCATTAACATTCTCCACAACCCCAGCATGCACACACACACACACACACACACACACACACACGACATGCTGCCAATCAACCAGTACAAGACAACACAGGCAAATGGCTATACAGTTCCACACTGTATGTATTTACACATCAGGCATATTAAACGTCCAGTAGCAGCAAATTTGTAAAAAAAAAAATGCTTACTCATTAATTATATGGAGATTATTATGGGATATTGTACATTTTGTTATTGTTACAAGTGAATAACAAAAACAGACTTTGACCGAATATGTATACAGTTATTAAAGAAGAGCCCAAAGAGACGTCTTCAAATCACTTGTTTTGTCTTACCAATGTTCAAAACCCCCATGTTAATCACTAAACAGAGAAAAGTAGCAAATCCTCACATTTGAGAAGGTGGAACTGACAAATGTTTGGCACTTTTGCTCGATAAACAAATTGAAAATTTATCTAAATTGTTGGCAATTAATTTTCTGTTGATAAACTGAGTAAGCAAATAATCATTTGAGCACTGACTGTTACATTTTTAATTCAAGAAGGAAATACGCGTATTCTCTTTCTTGCGTTTCTTGAGTTAGATGAGAAGACTGACACCACTCTCTTGTCTGTACAATAAATATGGAGCTACAGCCAGCAGCCAGTTAGCTTAGCTTAGCATTAAGACTGGAAACGGGGGGAAACAGCTAGCCTGGCTCAGTCCAATGGCAACAAACTACCAGCACTAACTTTCATAAAAACATAACTGCTCCCAAAACTTGGACTGAATGATATGATGTGACAATATCTGATATTTGATGGTGATTTTTATGTGCTACTACTTTTTCACTTAAAAACAGTTGTCTTGATAGTAAAATTATTTTACTTAAAGTAGTTCAGCAGTTTTAAGTGAATACAACTTTTCAGTTCTTGTTTTTCTGCTAATTCAGTGAATATCATTGGGGGTGCAGATATTTTAAAACCTCAATTTTTTAAAGTGCTACTAGTTTAAATTGTGTCAAAGTGTCAAATAAGGCTTGTGTGTGTGCAAGTATGAGAGGGAAAGGAGAGAGTGATGGACACAGAGAGAGTGTGTGTGACCTCGTCAGAGAACAGTGATGACACGAGGAATTAGTGAAGCAACACAAACCAGAGAAAATAGCCTCCTCTCCTCCCCTCTCCTCTCCTCCTCAACCACAACGAAATCTACTAGCACTTTCACTTGCTCTCCTCTCAACATTTCATATTTGGGCAGATACAACATATGACAAAAACTCTTTAGGAGTCAGTTAGTATCTACAGCTTCACACAGAGCAGGAGTTAACAACCCGAGCATGGACATATGGGACAAAAGCAGAGAGACAGAGAAGGGAACACATCTGGACAGGGATTAGGACAGCTAAAGAGGCTAAAAAAGGAGGAGGAGACAGAAGGATAGGCTTAGCGATGGCTCTGGGGGGGGGAGCTGTCGGGGGTGCGTGATGGGTGAAGGTGGGGGTGGGCGAGAGATGAAGTCAGCGAGAAAAGTTCTTTTCCTTACTTGAAAGAAGCCCGGGGGCATGGGTCCTCCCGGCATGCCATCATTGGGTGGCATGTTGCCCATCACTGGACTGGGAGCAGCGGCCGCACTCTGAAAAAACACAAGAAAGCACAGTATACTCTCAGTATTCAAGATCGATGGAGCAACAGACAGTTGTGGGACAAAACAGCAATCAGCAAGGTGTTAAAATCATCGTGCTCACTGAAAATAATGGAAAGAGAGATACGGTGTGCAGAAATGATTTGCCACAAAACGTCCAACCCTGATTATACTCACTGAATTTCTGGACACAAATAGAGCAATTACTGATAACTGATGAAGATATGATTCTTTAGTCACAGTGATAAATTATTTGATGAAGGACACAAAACTCTCTTGTCAAGATGCAGATAGTTTGGGAGGAACATTAAGGCTTCGGCGGGCTTCCAGGAAACTAGGATGCACCGTCTGACCGCAACAGACAGCCAAATCAATCGTACCTTTTCAGAACTAGCTGAACTTGAAAATGCAGAGAGGCTGCAGAGAGGCGTAGAGTTATGAACAGGAAGAGTCGTACAAATGCACAGCTCCTGTTTCTTTTATTTTCAGATCTGATCCCATTTGCTCTACTTAATTAAGCTGTAAAAAAAGCCCATTCCTCCCGAGCAATGTGCCAAACTGATCAGTTGACCAACAAAAACTATGTGAAAATGTGCAAATTGTTCATTTACACAAACTCTGACTGAACAATAACATTCTTCAAAGTCAATATTTCGACACTTTCTGCAACTGCTTCAAATAAAAGCCTTCCTGTGGCGCCTCCATGTAGGGCTGGAGATCAAACAACTCCTTGAGTTTTGATATAGCTACACTAAACAACACCTTTTTCAGTGTTTTTCTACAGAACTCTTTTTTTTCATTTATTAAAATATGCCAAACGTCTTATTTCTTCATTTTTCTTTAGATCAAATATCTGATTAACAATAAGATAGCCAGCTTTCAACAGTTTTTATTGTAAGTGTTACAAACACATTTCATTGGGTAAAAGTATTGAGGTTTATTTCCCAGCCCACCCACGGGCTTTGGTGGATTTTTTTAAATTCCTATCAGTGTTTTGGCCGCGCTTCATATTGCTGAATAACGTAAAAAATGTAAATCAGTGCCATAATCTTGATTTATACGGAGCAGCCTTAATTCCTGCATGCAACCCCAGTTTGAATATGGCCTCCAAATATGTTTCTGGCAATATTTCCGTCATCTTTGCTCTCAATCATAATGATTTTCAACATCGCGGAGAAGACAGATGTGACACTTGCTGCTCTGGTTTTCTTCTGAGGCAGTGAGGCTGACAGTCGGTGTTTGGTGATGACTGCCTTGTCTGAGCTCGACATTCACACATGGCCAGCGCGGCGAGAGGAGGGAACAAAAAAGTTACCCAAAGAACAGATTTTCAGCCGGAATGTGGAGCCAATTTGTGTGTTACAGGACGGTGCAGCGTTGTGGAAGAGGGATTATAAAGCTACAAACAGCCCTTCCTCCATACTGACACTCTGTCCTCATAGGAAAAACAACAGAATTGGTTTTATATTAAAACTCTTAAAGCAACCTATTTTTATATTTTCCTGACAAGAGACTTCTTATGGTGGAGCGAATAATGACTGTCCAAGATAATCTAAGTAACAAATGTGGAAGATTCTGACGACGTTACACTTCTCAAAATGTCAGGGTAGATGGGTGGGAATAAAAAATGTTAGACTTTGACTCCACATCCTGTCTCTTACAACAGTCAGCGTTGTTTTTTTTTAATTTCATGACCACAGTCTTAACCAAGGAGGTGGCAGATCAGAAAACTGCTCATATAATAAATCATTTTGTTGATTAGGTCGGAGTTGCGCAAAAGTGTTAATATTGGTTTTTTAATTTCACTAAATCTGTTACCTACTGAACAATTATAGACTCTCCACAAAATGTACACACACACACACACACACACACACACACACACACACACACACACACACACACACACACAGAGCGCTCTCCTCCGGCCCCTCCCCCTACTGTAACTGGAGCTCCACTCACTTCCAGAGCAAACAATCCCTCCATCCCTCGGCTGACCCACACGGCCCAGACACTAACTAACAGGCCCCGGGGCCACGAGGCAGGACAAACACACACACACACACACACACATACATGCACACACACATGGACACACTGCGCTGGTAAGAAGGTGTGAATCTGTGGGACTCTGAACAAATCATAAGAGACTTACAGAGTGTGGACACGGACATATCCACAAGAGTCAGACACAAGCAGAGAGAGCGTGGAGAGAGAAGAAGAAGAAGAGATGGAGAGAAAGAGAGAGAGAGAGAGAGTAAGGGAGACATTTAAACGGACAGAGCTGGCAAACAAGAGAGATGGAGAAAGAGAAGAAGAAGAGACGGAGGGAAGTCAAGAGTCAACCAAACCAGAAAGTAAAGGAGCGTACGGCTAACTTGCTAGCAATGCCCCCGGCATCACAAAGTTATTTATGATAATTCGTTTTATTTACCCAACACAGACTGCTGACAGCAGAGGCTGCCTAATATACAAGTCAGCAATGGATTTGGGTTGGCCTGAAGGTTTATGGTTCATAACAGATGGACATTAAGCCCACTGATATGAGGTGCATGCATAGTATTCTGCCTTTTACTTTTTAAAACTTCAAGCCTGGTGGTCTGGGACATGTACAAAGTGGCCGAAACGTATGTAGTGTGTATATATATATATATATATATATATATATATATATATATATATATATATATATATATATATATTATTTACATTACACATGTCAGATAGGGGTGGTTTTCCACTGCTCTGTCTCGGATTGTGTCCAAATTTTGGACCGAAGACGTCTGTAGCAGACATAACAGAATGAATAAAACAGTGTGAAATTAGTTTGATGGATGGAGCAACTTTGCGGGATCTCTTACAAAAACACAGAGGAATCTAAGGCCTCAGCCGGGCCCTATAAAATGTATTATTGTGAGCTGTATTCGAACAATGGGACAGCCAAAACAATAGGCTAAATGCTGTACATTACACACACAAATGCGCATACACAGTTAACCAGCTGTGGCGTATCGGAGAGCATTATCTATTAAGGGATCAGCAGAGAGAGAAGAAGAGAAAAGGAGGATGGAAATGAAAATGAGAAGAGGAAGAGAGAAGGCCAGAGGTAGCTGGATGAACGGCAGGGCATCTCAGGGAGAGGAGGAAGAGTGAATGGAAGTGATGCTGGCATGTAAGTATGTGTGGTGAGTGTGTGTGTGTGTGTGTGTGTGTGTGTGTGTGTGTGTGTGGCTGCCTGCCTCAACCAGCCAACGAGGCTCCACAGTACTCAGGTGAAGCAGCAGCAAAAGGCCCCTTCTCCTAGTTGCCATGACAACCCCGACCTCAGCTCCTGCTCTCCAGTGCCCATTAAAACCCTCAGGCCGTCAATCATCAGCATGGCCAGGGAGCAGAGGAAGAGAGAGAGAGGGACAGAGAGAGAGAGAGAGAGAGAGAGAGAGAGAGGAGAGAAAAAAATGAGAAAAGAAAGAGAGAGAGAGAGAGAAGAAGAAACAGAGATGGAGTTTAAAGCAGCCTGTGTCTTTTTGATAGCTGCCCTGTTTGCCACTATCTCCCTCTTTTTCTCTCTCTGCACACAAACAAACCTGATGCACAATACCTGAACAGTGTTAACTCCTCACACACATCACACTCCTCTGTCTCGCTCTCTCTCTCTCCCTCCACCTCCATAAAACCATCCACTAAAATCCAAGCTGCATTTCATGACATTATCTTCATTCCTTCATTTCACACAGGCTATCTCCATTCAGCATCCAATTTTAACTAATGATCCTGCTTGTTCGCTGTACAACGTCTTCAGTCTTAATTCTGCATCCGACCATACCCCCTCCCCCAGAGCTTCCAGATCAATTGTGTCCATTTGTTCTCTCCTTCAGGGTGTTCTCTGTTGTGTGGCTATTTGAGTTTATATCTAAAAGAATAGTTTGTTTTTTGAGGGAAACATACATTTTTTTCCTACTTTCTCAGGGAGGTACAGACTCATTGATGCCCTTTTTCATGTCTTTGCTAGCAATTTGAAGGCATGTTGAAAGGTGTGAGCTCAGCTTCCTGAACGCCTGGGAGATCAGGGAGCAATCTATGTAAAGGAACAATCAACATTTTGGGAAAAACACTTCATCGCTTTTTTCTGAGACTTAGATGAAAAGGCTTACGGCGCTCTCATGTCTGTACGTCAAATAAGGAGCTAGAGCCAGCAGCTGGTTAGCTTAGCTTAGCTTAGCATTGCATAAAGACTGAAAACAGGCCAGGGGGTAACAAAATCCGCCTACCAGCACCTCTAAAGCTCACTAATTAAACCGTTATATCTTGTTTGTTTAATCCGTACAAAAACGGAAGTGGAAAAACATCGGGTGGTGTTTTTTACACATTTTTTTCACTTAAGCTAAGCTAACCAATTGAGATATAACATGTAAGTGTGTTTCCTAAAATGTCAAACTATTCCTTTAAAGTTTGGGAATTATTTATCTTGCAAACATTACCAGATTTGCATGGCTGGTCTAAGTGAACTATACACAACGCAGTTTTCATGTTAGTGAAATCACTAATGTGAATAATATGGCTGTTTTATTCAAAATGTTTCTTATCTTCGAAAAGTCTTGGAGAGATGCACAAGGCGTGGTTGTCTTACAATAAGGGTTAACACCAGCCACACCTATGGTTAGGACAAAGACTAATTAATTCAATACCACACACATGAATCTGCTTCTGTATCGTCTGTACCTGATAAACAGCCAGTTTGGGTGTAAAAACATTGTACTTTTTCATGTAATAAATATAAAAAGAAAATAACAAAGGGAGCATTTGACAGGGTTGAAAGTCTCGTATATGTAGTTTACAATTTTTGGAAAGCAGATGTGAGACTGCACTGTTTGTTTCATCTTATATTTGAGCCAGTTGCAGTAACTGAGCTAGGCTAATTTCACAAGTCAACATATATTCAAACTGTAGGTAGAGACATTAAAAAGGCATCCACGCGTTTTTCCCTGCTGAGTAAATGAGAAAGAATTGTAGCTTTCCTCCTGTAGTTATCATCGAGCATGTATTTGATCATTTCCTCTAACAGAAGGGGTCTGCTCTCCTTTTGCCCCTGGTTGTGATCCTCTTTAGCTCCACAGCGGAGGCTGGCTGGCTAGCTGGCTGGCTGGATGGCCCACAGACAGTGAGTGAGCGGCTCTATCTGTCCGGTGATCAGACCTCGGCTTCCAGGGGGTAATGGATCTGCTGTTATCTGGGTCCAGACAAGCAGGCCAACACACTGCTACCTGCTGGCCACAACAACACTGATACCGACCTGTTAGTGCTTGTGTGAGTGTATTTGTGAGTGAGTGTGTGTGTGTGTGTGTGTGTGTGTGCAAGCCTGTGTTTCTTTCAGATCACGAGGGCTCAGCCTGACCTGCCTGGACCGTACAGTCTTCAGCGACCCGCACACATACGCTATACATCTCAAACACAAAGAAACACTGTTAAGTGTTCACAAACTCATAAAAATGTTAAAGGTCCATACTGGTGCCCTAAGGCTCTGAACACAAAAGTTTTCACATGCACACACACACACACACAGTCCAGTCCAACTCTTCTATGAGCTTGCATTATTCACTCAAGGGCTCTCCGTGTCTCTCTCTTTCTCCTGTTTATACTACACTCTATTTTTCTCTCTCATTCTGTGTCGGCTCCACAGCTACACAAAAAAGCCCAAACTGTGAATACTGCTGAAAAATGAGATGGGCTGAAGATGTAAATGTAAAGAATGTGGCCTTGGTGTGAGAGGGCTGCAAAGAAAGAGTGAGCCTTAATCAGAAGAATAGACTGACACTTCAGTTAAAATTGACATCTGTGCAGGCATACACAGGAATGTGTACCTATGGATGTGTTTGCACATGAATGAATACTCCATCAGGTGTCTATACATGTAGTAGGCAAACTGCTGGTTTCATATGGCCTTGTGCACCTCCGTAATCTCCATAACCAAAGCAGGAATTCCTCTCCACGCCGCTCCTGACTGTCATCGCCATCACCCTCTCCTCCCAACTCCCCCATTTGTCCTTCTGTCACAGTCCTCCTCTCCCCTCAGCTTCGAGTGCTCCAATAACTCTGTCAGTGAAGTCAACTCTATAAAGATTAGCAGAGAGGCATGGAGTGTGTAAGCAGGGCTGCCGGCCGACAGACGGGTCTAATCGATGGAAGACAGAGAGCTGCCGGGCCGCTCTGCCAGGAACCCGACTCCCAACCCTGCGACATGGAAATGCCCTCGATAGCAGGAGCTGCTCCCTGCCCAGGCGTGCATACACACACACACACACACACACACACACACACAACAGGTATGCAGCCAAATATGCACACACACAGTGACTATGCATGGGAGCATACTGTATATATAACACACACACACACACACACACACGCCGTTGCCTTCCCATAGCTCCGGCAGCTGTTATGTCAATCAGGTGAATTAATTACCGGTAAACAAATCTGCTTGGGATCCCCCCACAGAACACACAAACAGAAACAAACACACACATCTCCCTCCTCCCCGCACCGCCTCTGTCTCCCAAGCATCTCCTCCCAGCATCAGGGCCCCAGGAGCCTGGAGCTGCCTCCCAGCCACCCAGGCACCGCTCGGAGCTGGAAGCCCAGAGGGAAGGCGCTATCTCCGGCTCTCCCCCCGCTGCCCTGGAGCACCTGCCTTTACTCACGCTGCTGCCTCTCAGGCTAACCAATCAACCTATGGCAATTCACACACACTACCTGACAGGAGAGACAACACACTCTGGAGTGCAGATGACATAAACACACACACACACACACACACACACACACACACACACACACACACACGTTTGAGCACACATATATGCACACAGACCCCTGTGAAAAAAACGCTCTGAGATGAAACAAACAAATGCAGAAACACAGACAATTTTGCTTGTCAATTCCTGCCTCCTGTAAACATGATATTGACGCGGTGACTCTCTGTGGGCTGGATGGCAGCTGACAGAATGAAGGGAGGGATCCATAACACATGAAAAAAAACAAGCAAACAGAAACACGGCGAAATTGCTTAAGAACGATTAAAGGTCAGATTTCACTTTTGATGTGCACTTTAGAACAATTGAGAATTCATGTTTAAAGGATACTTATAGTTTACTACAAGTTATTTTCATAGTTTTGGTCATTATTCGTTTTGGAAATCATGACATTGAACTAACAGAGTTCTTCCTGGGAATCTGAAGAAACCTGAGCAGTCAGACAATCACACAGGATTTAAACAAACCTACAGGTTAATCAACATTATTTGGAAGAAAAGACAACTTTAAGAGAACAGTACATACACTTATAAACATCCATCACAGTTTAGAGACCGACTCCCTGGTTCAACTTTGTCCTATTGTACTTGCCGTAGATCCGGCTGACCTCTTGGCTTGTTTACAACATCTCTGATCATCTGACCAATCATTTCATGCCCCACTGGATTTTGTTATAACAGTGTTTCCCTTCTTCCAGAGCTCAGTGACTACAACCATCTTCACCATAACCAATAGCAATGATGGATAAAACTTCCAAAATAAGACCCAAGTTGTAATAAACCCAAACTATCACCCTTTACATTTACAAAACTTTATTCATATGACTCTTTGATATGTCACAATGTTAGTTCAATGCAGAGCTATTTGGATAATCGATTAATCGTTAAAGTTATTTTCTAAGCAAAAGGGTTAAAGTTAGGGTTAGTGAGGACTTTCTGCTTTTGCTGTCTTCAATTATCGTAAATGGAATATCTTTGGATTTTAGACTGTAGTTGGTACAAAACAAGCCACTTAAAAACGGTGCTTTGGGCTTTGAGACATTGTGATGGGCACTTTTTATCATTTTCTGAAAGTTTACAGACTAAACGCTTAATCGATAAATGGAAAAAATAATCAATATATTGATCCATAATGAAAATAATCTTCAGTTGCTGCTCTAGTGCAGCGACAAGAGTGATGAGACTAGGTGGCGTTAGCAGGAAGGGTTTAACTCAATCCTACTTGGAGCTTTAGTGCTAAACTATAAGCTAAACGAAAGTGACACAAACATGCATAAACTGAGTAAACCACATATTGATGTAAAGTAATTAAGAAGCTGGCCTCCTGACACACACACACACACACACACACACACACACACATACACAGATGCATAAACACACACACACACACACACACACACACACACACACACACACCCAGAAGCCTTTATTGGCGGCGTCGGTGGATAATGACCAAAGGTTGGAGATGGCCTGCTGCTCACTCTGGTGACCCTTTCTAACACAGGTCCCCCCTGCTGGCACTGCTCTTTAATTACACACACACACACACACACACACTGATATGGAGCCCCCCACCCTTTCTGCCCATGGCCTTTCACTCCCTCATTAGGCAGTTGGTGTTGGGTGGAAAGCCACCAGAGAACCAGAGGACTGGGTGTCGTGATGACGCTCGTCCACACACACACACAAACACGCACACTTTGAATGAAAGAGGCCAACTTCCACGTGCACTCAAAGCTATATGCCTAATTGACGATTATTAATGCTGCTAATTAGGGAATAATAGAGTGCTTAGAGCTTGGAGACAAAACCTAATGTGAAGAATACTGCAGAAGAATGAAAGGTGTGTAAGCGATTGTCTTCTGAGAGAGAGTGGGAAGAGATGGGAGAGAGGAAAATGATTTTATCATGCTCTATCTCCCTCCTGTCCTCTGAAATAACTGGCTGGTGTCACGCTACCACGGCTCTCATTCACTGAGTCCAGACGAGGACCAGGCACCGCTCAGCTCTGCAGGTCAGAGAGCGCTGCAGATCAGGACGGAGCAGGTAGATCATCCCCTGAAAGGCCACTTCACAGGTGATGGCACACATAAACACATCCGGGCACACTAAAACACTTTTGACACTGTTAAGAAGCTGTACGTGATGATGTGCGTTGATGCTCACTATTTTCAACTGCAAAACCAACTTTTTACTCTTTCCACCTACACATAAAAATTTTTTTTAAAAACACAGCAACATGTTCACAGCTGCGCTACACATCTTGGGTTTGTAGAATATAATTCTAGGAAAAGTTGAGGGAAAGCTGCTACCACAAAAGGTATGTAAATCATAAACAATTCATCACCAAAAAAGACTCCAGGAATGCACTGAACATCTCAGACGATAGATGATATTTAACAGCATTAGAGGATCTTTGCTTTAAGCACCAACACATACTGTACAGTCCATGGAGACACACTCAGAAAACCACACAAGCACATAAAGGTGTGCCTGCATATGCACTACACACAATGATATTTAGTGAGCAACACCAAGTGACATTTGCATATCTGCAAATATTTATTTGCGGTAGGTTTAGACATCTATGTTCATGTTCCTACATCCTACAAGCTGTTTACACTAGACTGCAGATACCTCTGATGTTTTATGAATTTTCTGCTAAATATAGTCTGTCTGCTTCTGTATATTTGCTAGATTTCTGTCTCCTACATATTCTGCATTTGGAACTTTACATATTACGGAATATTTCTAGAAAGGTTGTGTAAAACTGAAATAGTGAGAAATAACAATAAAATAGAACAAGACCTGAGGAAAATGTTAGAAAGAGTTTAAATATGGCAATTATTAAAAATCATCAAAATTATTGTTTCATTGATCTTAGGAAATAAGCATTCTGCACACATGCATTGGACAAAAACACTGGAACTCACTGCTGAGGATCATCAGTGTTGGTGAATTTTTGTAGTCCACCAAAACAAGCATGTTTTCATAGGAGGGACAGTTTTCATCACCAGCACCAACAGACACTAGCATACGGAGGAGGAGTGGTGACACAATGTAAATACACTGAATGGTGAATGCTACTAAGTTGCTATTTTTGACAGGAAAATCTTTAAGATGGACACTTTGGTTAATGTCTCTTTGAACACAAAATGTGCCACGATGGGGGCATCCTGGTGGCCAGTGGTTCTAAGGCCGCGTTCAGACCGACTTTAGGCCTGAATGAAGCCGTTTCGGCAGCGCAGGTCCAGCAAACATTTTTGTACCTGGTAACTTTTGCCAGACCACAGTGCTACGTCATTCGGCAAAATGCTGCATTGGCCTGATATGTTGTTTTAACACAGGGCTATTTTATGGTCTGAACACCTGCTAAGACGCTGACCATGTAATCGCAACGTCCCCTGTTCATGTATGTTGGGTCATATGTATGTTTGCAACAAACGAAGGACCCATCGTAGTTCTTTAATAAGCGCAAAAAGCTTGCAGGAGTTGCTGGATGAATCACTACTATGGCATTAAACAGAGGAAAAAATTTGCAAAACGAAAACTTGTTGAAAAAGTTCAGGATTATTTATGGTTTATTTCATCACTGAAATATAAAAGCTTTAAAGGAACTTATTTTTTAAATATGTCCTCTGTAGAAAATCTGATGTATCTTTACAGGCTGAAAGACCCTGTCCATTAATTTTGCTGCAGTTTATCTAACCTACAGACTCACTTTCACACTTGCTACTGTTGGAATCTGTTGCAGCTCAAACTTTGCCAAGATTTAATAATATAACATAACACTTTATCAGCCAGACCTCCTACGGGACTATTAAAAATGAAAAGAGTCTCTGGCAACCTTGTTAGCAATATCTACCTCCTCCTTATTCTTTGGCATTCTTTCATATTCTCCCTTCTCACTTCTTCTTTTCTCTCTCTCTCTCTCTCTTTTTCTCATGTTATGCTCACACAACTGGATTTTATTTCTGCAGAGCTGAGAAGGTGCAAGATGAAAAGGAGAGGGAAGTGGTGGTACCGTATACTGTGAACATAGAAAATGGAAAGAGAGAGAGCAGGCAGGGAGTTACAGTCGGGCTGTACACGCTCCATAGTGCCTAAAGCAACGTGGTGGACCTCAAAGCTGAAGTCAGACGTCTTTAGCTCGAAACAGTTAAAGAATTACCATATATTATCCTGCTTAATGTGGTAATAGCGAAAATGAGCTGAGTAAACACAGTGCTGGAGAGACAGAATAGGAGAAATAGTGAGAAAAAAAAAGTCCAGTCACAGCCTACGACTGCATTTTATTCTGTTCTACTGTAACAATAGATGCACGCCTGCACATTCGAAAATCAGATCAAATTCTCACCCGTCCACTCTCTCAGTCTGTGTGTCTGACACTTGTATTTAGCAACCAATAGAAACAAACCAGACATTTAAAACCATCTCACGCCAGTCTGATCCACTCACCCCATTTCTATTTTAGAGTATACGTGTGTCTATGTGTGTGTGTGTGTGTGTGTGTGTCGTTGGACCAGGCAGGAAGAGGTATTCCCATAGGGGCAGTCCTCCTGAGCGCCAGACATTGGGGGGTTGGGTGTGTGAGACACACACACACACACACACACACACACACATACAGACACACTACCAATTTCCATTTCGTATCCCAGAGGCACCACTATGTGGACCCCCTCCACATCCAAAGTCACAAACTATGAGATTTTGATAAATACAGAAACTCACATGGAGCTTTTACACTCGCAGTGATAGGGATTCTCATGTGTCTCATTGTGCGTCATCTCCTCCATCATACATGGCAAGAATTACTTGACTTACACATGAAGACCAAACACCCTTCAGACAGGAGGATCAAGCAGTCAGTTAACCCAACAACCTTTAACAAGAACATTCAGAAGCTGTGACACGTGTTTGCAAACTTTTACTTCTTCATGTCCACCTTTCTTTAAAAATGTCTGAGCATCTTTACATTCTTTCAAGAAGCTTGATGTCTGTTTTTTGGGTGACTTGTCCTTTTTGGTGAGTCATTTAGATTTTAGATTTTGCTTTACACCAGTGTACACCAACATTTTTATTCACTTAATGATCAAATAAACAACCATCTCTGGACTCATAGGCTTGTGACGACAGACGGACAGACATGACAAACATCGCCTGTCCTCTCTAAACAGTGTTCAGATTTCCACCACGTCTAATGCCAAGTTTAGCCTGATCAGCTGTCCTGGTCCAGGTCCTGGGGTTAGTCAGGTTCGAGTCTTTAAACCCAGTGGCCTTGAGGACCCAGGAGCCAAACACCATCTAACCCTGTCTCCTGCCAGACAGGAGGAGGAGGAGGAGGAGGTGAGGGGAGACAGCAAACCGCATTCCCAAGACAATGGACGGTCTGTGGAACTTGCTGAAACTCTGAGAGCCCTGGGGCACGTTGAGGAGAGAGGGAAAAATTGAGGGAGAAAGGCAGAAAGAAAAAGAGAAAGATGTTAAGAAGAGTAAGAAAAGAGGTCAGAAAAGAAGAAAGAAAAAGGAAAGTAAATAACGGGGAGGAAAAACGAAGGGAGAGAGTGGCCAAATAAGGAGGAGGTGTAAGAGAAAGGACTGCTGGCACCGTTGTAGGGAACTGATAAGGAGAAAATGGGATGGGGGGGGGGGGGGAGAGCTTGGTTGTTATTGCTGTTATTTTAGTTTACCTATGAACACTTTCACTTCAGTCAGTACTCGTGTTTCAACTTATGCTACATTCATGTTACGTCATACAAACTATAAATATGAGCATCCGTGTGGGAAAAAAACAACAACATTTAAGTCAACCTCCTAGTCCAGGGTTTCCCCCCAGGAAATAGTTTAAGCGAGGCGGTAAGCCACGTCTCGTCTCCTAATCAAGTTCCTTTGGATGACGCACCAAACAACATTTGCTGTTTGACATAGCATCACTGCTCTTTTTTTTACCTGAAGGTTCATGTTTTGTTTCATAAACGTGTATTAATCTTGTATCACAGTTAGTGTAGGCTGTCTCTTTTTTTAGGTGAGGTGCCTCCGCTGTAAAACACTGCGGGAAACCCTGTACTTGCAATAACGAGTAGGTGATATGAAGATTTTCCGCTTGGCGAAAAGAACTGCTTAAGTTCAAAAAACTAGTGCCAAACTAGCGGCAAAGTCATTGGAAAAAAAATCCAATACTGACACTAATACTGTAGAGTCAGCTAATTAGAATTGAGCTACCTGGTTTAACTTATACGTGAACCAATGCAAATACTGTATGTGACGCATCAAAAATAGCTAATTAAGGCATCTTCATTTCATATGGTGTGATTGTCTATGTTGTGTCGAAATCTGTTTCTCCTTTAGCCTGATTTATAGTTGTACGTTATGTCGTAGGCTACGCCATAACTGACCTCCTCAACAATGTAACTACACGTCAAGGTTACGGCAGCTATAAGTTACGTAAATGTAACTCCAGTTCTAAGCATGTGCGTAGCTCACTGTCCCCCTGTATCACAAAGTAAATTAAATAATAAGGCCTGATCATGTACAATACTAGGCGTCTAGTGTTGCAGTGGTGTGATCTATGGATGAAATCCAACGCTCAACCATATATATCAAAACCTACACTGCAAGTATCTTGAGCACGACTCCCATTAACCCCTTGTGTCAAGCATAAATACGGATTTACCCTGAACCCAACTCCTTCACCAAGGAGGGCAATGCTGTGAAAAACACTATTTGAGGGGAAAACAGAATTTGACACAAGACTTAAACACTGCCAAGTTACAACAACGGGACGTTTTCCCATTCTTCCCACTTTGCTGAAACTGGATGAGAGACGGCCACCTTACAACCATACCTGCCTGCTTCCACCCTCCCTGACATCCCACCTCCACTAGCTCCTCCCCCTGTCTATCGCTGGAAGACACACTGGGAGATAAATGGCCTTGGTCGGACCTGCTGACCCCTGGACCATCAGTCGACAGGCTCCCAGAGTTCATCCGGGCCTGACATACGATGAGATCTGACATTAATGTGCTCTATTTGCATTCTTGCTTCCACAAACTAGTATGGTTGCCAGGCAGCTTGGCTCATAGCTTGCCGTAGCTTGTTGTCAGAGACAGCGGCGTCGGGGAGGTGCTCTTTCAGGGATGATTTAAACTTCCATTTCAGTGACACTGGCCTTTCATCCTCCGCGCGAGACAAGACAGAGAGCACAGAGCAGCTACTTCCCGTCCGGCTATTCCGAGGTCAAAGAGCCAGCACTTCCTGGGTCGGCCCCGCGCTGTCATTAGGACGGAGGTTGACAAATATTTACTCTGGAGGCGTCATGGAGAGGAGAAGATGAAGAAGGGGAAGAGGAGGTAAAGATTTTCAGAGTGCACCTCACTTTCGCTTAACACAAGCACGCATGTAGGCAGGCGAACTCTCACCAGCATCGCCATCAATAAATAAATAGAGGCTGACAGAAATATCCCCAGCATAGTCTCAGCCAGCATTGCACAGCACTGGCAGGCACAGAGAGAGAACCAGAGAGGGGACGACAGGCACACACACACACACACACACACACACACACACAGACTGAGACGTGAAGATAAAGGCTGGGAGAGATAGCAACATAGAGAACAGAACAAGACTGAGGGAAACAGAGCGAATAAAAGAGAAGCACGGAGAGAAGAAGAAAAAGAAAATGCAGAGATTCAAAGAAAGAGAAAGAAGATGCCTCCGTTCTTTCTGTTTGGTCGGGGGTCTCCAGTCAGTAGGAAGGATTAATAGGCGAGGTGAAACATGCTTACTGTTCACTCCTGTTTGCAGGAAGAGGGGGGGCTATTTTATCTCACACGCTGAACTCACCACATCCCTCTTTGCCCCCGCCCCACCCAAGTCAGACTCCCTCTTTCCCCACCTCCTCACCCCAACAGACGGACACACCAGACCGGGCTGTGCAGCGCTGCAACACACACACACACACACACACACTCCGGAAACACATACAAAGACCCCCCTATATGAGCCTCTGCTCCATCGCTCTGTCTCAACTTCTGGTTCTGATTTAGAAACAATGTCCTCTCGTTCACCGCTCTCCCCTTCTTCTCTTCAATTCATCGCTCTCTCTCTCAGCATGTGTGTGTGTGTGTGTGTGTGTGTGTGTATGTGTGTGAGAGAGAGAGAGAGTCTCTTGCAAATGGATACACCAACACGTGTGCAAGCACAGCCTGAGACATTTATGCCCCCTGTGTGAGTTGTGGTTACACACACGCACACACACACACATACATACATAGAGGCAGACACACACACACACACACACACACACACACACACACACACACAAACAGCATGCAGCACCCGAGATCATATTCATGGAGACACATGCTCCCCCCTCTTCAATGATTAGTTTAAATATGCCAGTGATCACAGAACGGCAGGAAGACCCAGTACACATGGAGCTACACACACACACACACACACACACACACACACACACACACACACACACACACTCCATCCCCTCTCTCTCTGCTCCAAAACACACACACTTTTCATTTGCTGTTTCCCCTCCGAGCAGTGCCGGCAGGCTGCCAAGCTACACATAAACATGGTGCATTGCATTTCACAGCCTTTCTGCAGGTACAGTAATGCAAACACTGGAAAATATTTAAGCCACATCAGCGGCCCGCTCGCTCTCAGTCGGAACCGAGGCTTCTGAAACTCTGATGCTTTTACCATCAAATCGCACCAGCAAGGAATAAAAACATTGGCGGCTGTTGTGTGTCCTTCGAGTACAAATTAGAGCAAAGAGCCAGATTGTATTTCATTATTAATAAGTTGGGAGTTAGCTTGTTAGTCCGGTAGCCTCTTAAGCAAAACATTTTATCTTTATTTTATATTTCATATTATTGTTTTCTATTGTTTGGTTTCTGTGGGTGAAGATCTTGAAGATTTTACTCGTTCTCTGTCCTAGATTCTGTCTTCTTCTTCCTCTTCTGTCTGTTCATCTGTCTTTATAAAACGTTACTGTCACTTTCTCTTTTGTCTGTCTTTGCATCTTTCTCCTTCTCTGACTGAGGGAGCTATCCATCCACAGAGATAACAGTCTGAACTGAAGCATCTCACAAACCCAGATTCAAATTCGTCAAGAACATGCAGCCATGTACTTTCAACAAATATGTATATCAGGAAGTCCATTCAGGATCAGAGTCAAGACTGGCACCATGACAAGCCTTTAGCTGATCTCTATTTTAATTTTGTGAAGCTGTCATGTCTGTGCAGGACGCTGACCCCACAAGGCTGCATGCAACGTTAAGGCTGTAAAGGCAATCATGTGCTTTGGAGGGCAGAGAGTCTGCAGGTTTTTGCTTCATCCAAACACAACATCAGGTGGTTTCACTGATTAACAGGACGTCAACCAGAAAGGCATGCTGGGTAAGTGACGTCAGTGGAAATCTGCACGCTCTCTGTGCTTTTAAGCAACGTTGGTAGAAAGTTGAGTTTTCTGCCCGTGACATTAGTTCAAATATGTTCAGTCGTCTTCATCATTTGCTCCTGTGATCCACAAAAAGAAACACTTGGCGCATAAATGAACAAAGTGAATTCTACCAAAAAATAATTAACACACAGTATTTACTCAACTTACTATTTTCTGTTTCTCCTCTGCATACTGAGTCTGCAGCAACTCTGCTCCAGCAGAAGTTCATGTCAAATTAGAGCCAGTATGATTTTTAGCCAGGCTAGCGTCATGGCTCCAGGGATGGCAACGTGAGTCGGTCATTCCACCACTTTGGTCCAGACTGAAATATCTCAACAACTATTGGATGGATTGCGGTGACATTTGGTAAAGACATTGGGTGGTCTCCAAGCCTGCTGACTCTACCTCCGGCACCTGGTTGAGATGTTTGTTTTTTAGTGAAATGTCTTGACAGCTATTGGATGGATTGCTATAAAATTTGGTACAGACATTCATGTTTGTCTCAGGATGAACTGAAATCACTTTGGTGATTGCTTAACCTTTCATCCATCAGTATCATCAGGTCAAAATTTTAATTTGTCTTTAGTTTAAGTAAATATCTGCAAAACTAATGACATCCCCTCAGCTGTACTTTGTGTTTAGTGCTCATTAGACTATGTTAGCATGCTGACACGCTAGACTAAGATGGTGAACATGGTAAGCATTATACCTGCTAAACATCAGCATGTTAGCATTGTCATTCTGAGCATGCTTGCAAGCTGACGTTGGCATTTAGCTCCAAGCAACGCTGTGACTAAGTACAGTGTTGCTTGAGGGAGCAACACTGTACTAAGCCATGCTGTAGACTTAGTCTTGTTTAGACATGTTTATCTAACCAATGAGAGTAAATCTAGAGACAAAACTTTTTTTCCCCCACTGTTCCCTATTAATATTGTATGGTAGTAAATGATAAAGAAACTAGTCAACAATATCTGCACTAATGTCATGACCAGGAAGCTGCAAAACCTGAACTTTTTCAGTTCAAAGTGGTCTTAAGGGAAGGAGTTTAGTGTGTGTCTCAAGTTACAAGCCATTTTAATATGATATGAGATCAACACTAACATGAACTGCGAGGTAGGACAGTGACTCATGAGACATGACATGACACGTGTGCACGCATTTACACACAAACCTGGAACGGCAGCTTGATTATACGACCCTGAGAAGATCGTTTACACTCGTGCTTCCGCACCCTTTAACACACACCGGCCTTCTGCTCCTCCCAACCTCTCCCCACCTCTCCTCTCTGCCCTCTCCCCCACCTCCTTCTCCCCTCTTCCTGTGCTTTCTCCCTCTTTATCTCAAACCTGCACATGAACACGAACATGCCGCACAGCCCCATGAGGAGAAATGTGGTCGTTTGCCTCCGTTATCTCCTTTTTCTCTACTCCGCTCCCCCGCTTACACCTCCTTTTCTCTTTCTACCCCTTGCTTAACTTAGTCCTGCTTCTCTCTCTCTCTCTCGCTCTTCTTTCTCTCTCTCTCTCTCCACTTCCCCCTCCCCCAACAGCCCTCAGCCAATGGCGTCTGGGTGTCAGGCAGCTCAGAGAAGCTGTTGTCATGGTGACGGGGCTCCTGTCTGTGCTCTGTCCCTCAGGCATCCCAGATCCAGAAAGCAGCATCGTGTTTACGTGAGAGAGGAGAGGAAAGGAAAGGAGAGGAGAGGAGAGGAGAGAAAAATGAAGGGGAGGGGAGGAGGAGGAGAAGGAGGAGGAGGGAGGAGAGAGGAAAACAGTGCTGGGGATAGACGTGAGGGACACAGAGGAGGAGGAGGCGGAGGAGGAGGAGGAGATTGTAGAGGGAGGGAGAGAAAACTGCCCCACTTTGACCAGCTTTTGTTCTGCTGTGTCTTCTGGTTTGAAGGCCTCGCATGCGTGTGTGTGTGTTTATGTGTGTATTTGTGTGCCTCACATGGCCCTGTAGACACCCAGGCATCTCACACCCCTATTCCTGGCACCTCCACCCAATCTCTGACCTTTCCTGGACTCCAGCATGCAGACACACACGGGCCTGACCCAGCACACAATCACAGCTCTTTATATGCCCCCCCCACACACACACACACACACACACACACACACACACACGCACACATACATATACACACACACACACACACACACACACACACACATTCATCCAAGATCATGTAACCAGCCCAAAACACTTGCACCTGGTGTGGCCTAAAATAAGGTCCCCAGGCAGCCATGTCACAGGGTGGCGTGACGATGACAGCAGCTCGGAGGGCCTGTGTTGACCACTCTGCCACTGAATGACACACACACACACTCACACACACATTCAGTCTAGATCATTTATCTCCAGGGGGCATCTGTTGCTGATTGGTCGATGCCATCGTCTGTGCCCTGACCATGACACTCGCAGTATGGGGGTTTGCTTTTGCACATTTTAATGCTGTGCAGTGTGTGTGTGTGTAGATTCACAACTATTTCAATAGAGCAGGTGTTGAGCGGCACCCCAGGCCCTCCCTACTGTATAATGAACCCCGCCGGCTCCTGTATCTGTATCAGTGGTGGCCTATTGCTCCGCAGTCTACACACTTGACTTTTTCTTCCTTTTCACAGGACAATCCAGCACATTAATTGCAAGGTAAACAACTGAAGAGGAGCGTCAACCCCACAGGAGCTCTTTTCCTCTTCCCTCCTCCCCTCCCTCCCTCCTGTTCCTTCCTCTCGTCTTTTCTGAGGCGAGGTTGGTTAAGCCCCCCTTCAGAATCAGAATCTGGACAAGCACCAGTTGGAAGCTAATCCGGCTCGCCGACTGGACCCCTCCTCCGAAACGGCACAGCGGGGGTGGACTGATGAAAGGAAGGCTGATATGAGGGACATGAAAGGCATTGTAGAGGCAAACAGAGCCGCAGACACAGCCTGCCTCAGACCCCCGCGTTGCGTTCAGCACTGTACAACAAGCCATTTAGGACATTAAAACAGCACAACATCGTCAGAGTCATTTCCTTATTCAAGCTCAAGGCTGGCGTCCAACTTTCTTTTAGCTGGACGATTCTACTCTGCTGCCACTTGATGCACAGGTTAAGGCACTTAATGTCTAAACTGTGTTCACACTGTGTAACATCCTGATTGTTCAAGGCCGAACCTCTTGACTGGAACATTACATTTCACTCACAGTCAATGAAGTGCCGCAACAAAATTAGCTTCTATTAGAGTAAAAAGCCTATATGAGGGAAAAGCCTCGAGGCCATCCTAAATATTTTTTTAGCACAACTGCCCTGTCAACAGTAAAAATGAAATAAGTTGTAAAAGTACTTCATTTTTAATTTGAAAAGGTGGCTCCTAAATGGACCCGGCAGGTATTTACACGAAGGAGTGTGAGCGTTTGAAACTGGTGGGACTCTGCGTGTGTGCAGCGTAATTTCCGCTAGGGGGTAAATGTCCCCCTCACGTTTTAAAACCCTGTTTTTGTCTCCCCCTCCTTCATAGTTTCAGTTTGGTTTACTCACTAAAATCTCTCCAAACAATGTCTTTGTACTGTCCAGCTGCCGAAATCCAGATGACAGAAGAGATGAGCTGATAAAAATGTTGTATGCTAATCTTAGTGGCCTTTAATTATTACCATACGATCACAGCAATTAAGCTTTATGAACAGCAGTGAGTGATTTGCAGACTTTCTTTGCCTCTAACTCTACTGCCCAGGCCTCTGACTGGTGGAGGTTCTACCTGCAGCCTGGCTGGTAGACTGCAGGCACTACTCAGGGCTGCAAACTCATGTACACATCATTTAATCTATATTTCTATTCACAGTAAAATTTCTCCTAAAAAATGAGAAATAAGACAAATCTTATGAGAAAAATTAACCATCAATCAAACATAAGACTGTAAAGGACAGTGCTTAGTGAGATCTTAAGATGTGTTTTTAACTGCAATTTACATTTCTATTTCTTTTACTAGACTGCCATTAATTTGGAAAGCCTGATAATGTGCTATTTTCTACATCTATGTAAATATATTAACCCGGGAAACAGCATTCACATCTTTTGTTTTTTGTTTTTGAAGAACCTCTGACTTCATGAGCCGCCCCCCACACAACTGAAACCAAAGCAAAGCCCTTGTGTGCACCCTTACTGTTAATCGCCGCATTATCCTTGCTCTTCATGTTCAAATTTCAAGAGATTAAAAATAGCAATAAATAACTAACACAAATGACCTGCAGCCGACGAAGACACAATCTGGTGCGGTGCTCGCTGAACTGATACATTTGGCGAGGCCGCGTGAGTTTAAATGACTTTGACGAGATGGAGTAAAATGAGATTTTGATGTTTTCAGAATAAAGAAAAAGAAAAATCAAACCAAGGACGTTTCTGTATTTTGTCTTTGAAATACAGAACAGACTAATTGTCTGTTAATATCTGAATAGTTTCTATTCATAGACTAAGACAGGCACACGCACAGAGGACAACTTGATGACAGATGGAAAGAAATTAAAGGCAAAGTAGCATTAATATTCCATCTCTTAATAACAAGCAAAGCCCTTCCCCCACCTCTGGCATCACACAGTCACACCCCCACACACACATACACAAAAATGCATGTATGTGTGTACGTGTGTACAAACAGTCCTGTCCTGGAGAGCATTTCGGCTCGGCCCGAGACAAACAGGAAAAATTATCCAAATTCAACCGCTCCCATCCTCCTCCCTCTTCCTCCTCTCCTTCCCTTCCCTCCTTTTTTGCTCCCCCCCGAACCCCAACCCCCTACAACCTGGTCTCCTTCCCCTTCCTCTTCCCTGCTCCCCCTCCCCTCACCACACCCACCCAGCCCCGCTGCCCTCCAGCCCTGCAGCCTCACAGCAAAGTAGAGAGCAATCCCTTGGTGGGTCAGCCAGATTAAACTGCCACTGTAATCCGCTTGGCTTTCACCTCCTTGTCCTCAGCCGAAGAGAGAGAGACAGAGAGAGAGGGATGGAGAGGAAGAGAGGAGGGTGGGTGGAGGAGTAAAAGGGCAGAAGGATGGAGAGAGAAAAGGAGATGGGGAGAGAAAATGTAAGATAGCAAGGGAAGAGAGACCGAGGGAGGGGAGAGAGAGAGAAAAGAGAGGAGGACGGAGGGGGAGGGAGGGCAGAGCTGGGGGAAGTAGCTAAATGACAACAAGGGCACGGAGAGAGAAAAACAAGGAGTAGGGTAAAAAAGGAGAGAAAGCTGGGGAAAGAAAGAAAAGCAGATAGAGAGAGGCAGTATAGGGCTGAATTAAAGGAGTATGAAAAGGAGGAAGTGAATAATGAATCTCATAAAGGAAAGATATTAAGGACGAATAAGAGTCAAATAAACTGTGTTACGAGAGGGAGTGATGAAGGACAGTGGGGTAATCCTGGTGGCAGAGCGTCTGAGGCAAATATAATGAACCAAACAGGAAACTGTGTTGAAGTACGCCCTCGTATTCATGTAATGATGAAATTTGTTTTGTATGAAATTCGTAGGAAATGACACAGTCCCCCTCATGACCAATCAGTACTGAATCCTTCCCGTCATCGTGTCCTGACCTGGAATTTTTGTGCCCCCCCCTTGGGCCAACTAGAGTAATAATGAAAATGCTGGGGATCTGTGGTGAAATGTGCCCTCAACTTTTGTTCAAATCTCATCAGCAGTGTCGTAGAGATTAAACATGAAGGGCAAAATGAGTGAATGAATGCTCCCTAGAAAACATTTCTTTTAATGTTAATGTTCTCCAGTTAAACATACTCTTTCCAACTAGTTTGATAGTCGCGCCATGTTAGCATTTGCAATGCGGTGCCTATACATGTACATCCTGCCATCACCTGCAATAGCAGATTTTTTTGTTTGTTTGTTTGGCCACTTGGCGTTTTAAGTTTATATGGCAAGCTTTCTTCTAATTTACAAATTCAGCTAACACAAAGCAACATTATCATTCATTTGGAGTCGTGTTTCTGGCCACCTAATGAATGTAAGTCCAATATTCTCTCATTTTTAGCTCTGTTTTTGGTCTCCACCAACTCCTGAGGGAAATATCTGGCTCTTTAGCTGCTAAATGCTCCACTATGTTCACCAGCTAGCCGCTAACTGTGTCTTTCTGCTGTTTGGTGCTGAGCAGGTGGTTGTACGGTGGGTTTTTAGAGCTTTTTCACTGAAAACAGTGGCTTGTCGCGGACGAAAACGATGCTCTGAGAGCAGTGGGAGTGAACCAAAACAGTACAGCTACAGTTCAGGTATGGTTACCTTTAGGCAACTAAAACAACTTGGTTACGGTTAGGGAAAGATCATGGTCACGCTTAAAAGAGACCAACATTGACTGCAAAAAGAAACTGGGGGTGAACGTATCAAAATCACACACTTTGTGCCCAACACAAAGTTTTGTGGTTCTACATCAATGTCTACTTCCACCTTTGTTTCTGAGAGACAACAGTCATGATTTGAACGACCATAAGAGGCTGCTTGTCAGTTGTTTTAGGCATCTGAACAAATGGTTGATGCTGTTTATACGGAGAAGATATAACTTCCCCTGCCTGATAGTCAAGTTAGTGTCAGGAAGAAAGTGTTGGAGACTCTATCGGTGTTAATTATTTTTTGCACTGATGGATTTACAGAGCGTTATCATGAAAATGCTGTTAATTCACATAAAGGCCGAATCACTGTCGCTCCAATAAAAAAGAAACAAAAAAAGGCCGCAGGCCATGATGCTCTTTTTTCAAACAACTTTGCATTGGATTAAACAGTGAACATTGTGGTATGTGTGAAGAATCACATGCCAAGGGTAATTTGACACATTGAGCACAAGCATCGCAGCCCTGTTAATCAAGTTAAACTGCAATTATGACCTTAATGCAAATAAGATAAACAAGTCAATCTGTGTACATGACAGTTTCTATAATCAGTACTGCTTTCTCTCCTCTCCTTTCATCTCAGTCCAATTGTATGTAAATGCACTGAATCTCAAGTTTTAAGTTATGTATAGATGCAAAATCCCACATCAAGCCTGAAAGTAGGAACAAAGTCAAAAGTATTAAAAAAAATCACTTTTTTATTGGAATAATATTTCTTAGTAGTGTGCCCTTTAGGACACGTGAGAATTACATTTACAAGGTATTTACGAGGTATCTGTAAAAAGTGAAAAAAAGTTCAGGTCATACTTGAGTTCAACTCAATATCACCTCTGTTGTCTAATTTGACTATTCCATTAAATAAACATTCAAACGAACTCTGAATCATGTGAAGCTGAGCTCCTCTGTGCTGGTAAAGTGCGGATATCTAACGTTATCGTCCGTGTGTGTGTGTGTGTGTGTGTGGGAGCATGTCCCCTGGGCACATGGGAAGAGTGTTAAAGTGTGGAAAAGAAATAGAGTTAACAGGTATTCCCCTCCTCCAGAAAGGGGGGGGGGGGGGGGGGTGAGAGAGGGAGGGAATGAGGGAGAAAAGGAGAAAGAGATGGCGAGGCAGGAAGAGGGAGGATATCCTGCGAGGAAAGGCTGTGATATATGAGCAGGCCACTTCAAACACGCAGGGGGAGGGGGACACTCCTTCTCCAATAAAACCAGGGGAGGCAGAAGGAGGAGAAGGAGAAGAAAGGAGTCAGAGAGATTTAAAGAGGGAGGTACAGTAGAAAAGAGGAAAGTTGGAGGGAAGTTGGTGCCAGATGAGCCAGAGTGGATAGATCTGAATGAGAGTGGGATGTCCCCACTATAGTGGCACAATAAAACCCGGCCTGCAGTATAACTACATCTGCAGGGGGGCATCTTTAGTGTTGAAATGAGGCCTGATCACAAGTGAATGAGAAGGAGAAAAGAGCGTAAAACTATTATTTCACTAATCAGATCGTTGTTCAAACAAATGATTGTTTCAGTCATTTATAAAGTAAAAAAAATGCCAAACATTTTTTCTAGTCAGGAGTTCAGAAACACAAAGATTAGTTCGCCTCATATTATTAGAAAAACAACACTTAGATGATAATTTCTTACATTTTACACACTAAATGACATAAGTAAGTCTTCTCATTTGAATTTCAAACTATTTTTACCCCAAAATATCCAGATTTCTTAAGAGAAGCGGGCCATTTTAACCAGATTTTATTTAAATGCATCCAAATGTTGCTGTGGTTCCTGCTGCAGAAGGATGCTGACCACTGTAGCTCACTGTAAACATGGTGTTTTTGCACCATCACAGTGCAGAAAATGCTTCTGGTAAAAGAAAGTGAAGAGAAACATTTGGAGAAAATGCAAATGTGCCACTGATTATGCACCAGAGTCCCTCAAAATGATTAAAGAAAACAATAAATTGTATTTTTTATCTTTCACCTCTTCTTAATATTCAACATAAACACCAGTACATTCCCAGAGTTCTCCGACAAATAATGAGTCTCATTTATCAATAATTAAAACATTTCTTTGCAACCTTACATGAAACTCAAAGCAAGCCAGAAATACCCACAGACACACTCCAAGTCACACACACACACATACATAAATGTACACACACATGTCCTACGAGAAGTGATTGATGATTTCAGGAAGGGGCTCTTGGGCAGAGGAAGTCCAGTCTGGGTCAGACTTCATCGACACATCCAGGCATGAGCACCATCTGCATGCACTCACAAGTCAGTCACACGCCCCCACACCCCGACCACCACCACACACACACACACACACACAGGAACACACCCCTATACTCATTTCGACATGTGATACTGTTCCTCTCGTGCTGTTTACTATATAATGTATTTACTTTGCTGTCAGACAGACAGCAGTGTGAGTGAGAGAGGCTGGGGGGTGGGGTGGTGGGGGGTGGGGGTGGGGTGGCAGAGTCAAGGTGAGCGGAGCGTTTTAGGGCTCCGTGTGCCAGCATGGGGCTGTTTTTGACAGCAGCCATTACAACAAATAATTGAACAGCAAATGAAGACAAATGATATGATTGCAGTGTGCGTCCCAGCAGTCAATCCGCTACCTAGGTGGTTCTCATTCAAAGCCATTGATCAGCTTTACAACCTAAGTAGCTGGCCAGGAAACTAAATGGTTGCGATCGATGCTATTTAACAGATTATTGACTGCTGACTGGTTGCCTGAGATCAAAATAGAGACAGGGGGATGAAGAAATAAGCAAATAGAGGAATGGAATGAAAACACATGAAATTGGAATCGGTTCCTTTGCTTCACTGATGATGAATGGGAAAGAAAAACACTGAGACAGCAGAGAGAGCAGGGAGAAGGAGAGAGGCTGCATTTTTTGTGTGCGCGGCTGAATGTGCATGATCATGTGCATTTAATGAAGAAAGCAAGCAAGGAAGACAGAAAAAAAAAACAAAGAAAGGGAGCCAGAATGAACAGAAGAAAGAAAGCTCAGTTTGCATACAGTCAGGGTTATCTAAAGACTCTCTCACTTGTTTCAGGCTTCACGTGTGACCAGATGTGGTCTGTGCGCCTCTGCGTTCATGCTTCTCGCACTCCCCCACCAAGACTGCACACCTGAAAACTCCACACATTAGTCGTGCTTTAGGAAAAACAATCCGCTCCACAAGAAAGAACCTCAGCAGAATCAGCCGATACTTTCTGCTCCTCTTTGTTCAGCCAATCCTTGACGGAGCTTTCAAGTGGCGCACAAGCTGGCACATAACAACAGCCGCTTGCACCGCAATTACATCCTTTTGATGGCGCACTCCTTCACGTGTGTTTCTCCTGTCTGTGTTTACAATGCATGAACCAGACCTGAGCCACCCGTCAGCTCATCAGGCCTCTGGTTGGGGAGAGAGCTTTGTCTCTGTTTGGCTGTTCACCTGAGTGTTGTGCGTGAGGCCATTAGTTGATGAAAATGAGCGCCAGGAGCAAAGTCTTCAAAAGGTTGACTTCAGTCCGAGCAGAGACGGAGACTGTCGTGGAATGACATTTATGTGTGTGTAAATGTGTGTGTGTGTGAGAGAGAGGATGGGGTTGGGGTTTAACAACCTCCAACAGTCTCAAACCACTGTAGTGTTTAATACACACAGTAGTGTGTTGCCATGGTGACTGCGCCCAGCTATGGGGCCTGAGTCATGAGGCTGCATGTTTGTGTGCAGCACATGTGTTATGTTCACGTGTGTGTGTTGTCTGAACTTGAAAATCTACCAGTTGCATGTAGATTTTGTTGGGCCTCAGATTCGGCTTCATTTGTGACTGTTGACCAACTCTTTATCTCTGTCTGCATTTCCTCAAATTTACTTTAAAACTAAATACTGTTTGTGCTTTGAAATGGCAGAAAGTGGCCAAGCTTCAGTGAATCACTGTGCGCATGTATGAGTGGGACTTTGGCTAGTAGTAGATACGTGCCTGTGAGAATGTGTGTGTGTGTGTGTGTCTCCCTGCCTGCGTATGTGTGTGTGTCTCTGCCTCTGTGTATGTGTGTGTGTGTGTGTGTGTGTACACACTCCCCTTGCCTTTTCTCAGTTCAGCAGAACCTCATTAATTCAGCAGGAATGGAAATCATTTCTGCTCGGAGTGCACAGGAGACAGAAAGAGATGGAGAGGAAGACGCGTGGAAGGGTGGGGGTGGTGGTGGTGGGGGGGGGGCACAATGAATACTCAAATTTCTTTATTTTTCTTTACTGAAAATTATTCAATAGAAAAAAAGAGTGATTTCATGTTCTGGATAAATAGCACAATGAATGGACAGTATTAGTCACAAAGGGAATTCTACATGTTTTAATGCTATCTAATCACCTTTATGTTACATTGTGATTTAGTCATTTGGTTGACAACTCTTTGATATAACACATATGTCTTAACTCAGCATTGATTTATCTAGATTGAAATCTCATAAGGTTTATACACAAACAAACAGACTGGACAAACAACCAAATATAGCAAACGTCCAGATGGATACATTAATAAAAAGGTAATCTTCCTTATGTAGCAGCAAATCAGAGCCTCCCTCTCTCCCCTCCTCCTGCCATCTCTCCATCCTGCAGCCCGCCACCAGACAATATGGAGCAGACAGTAATCTGGCCATGCACTGAAGAGATTACAGCATCCAGCAGAACAGTTCAGCACAGAAGAGAGCAGCTCAGTTCAGCACAGCACGGCTTTTCTTAGAACCTCAGGCCATTGTCCAAACCAAGTCAACACAAAGCAGGAATCTATATCCAACCAAAACCGAGCCGGTCCAGCTGTCCACAAGAAACCTCTCTCTCACTCGCAGAGCGTCGGCTGGTCGCACACACTCCTTCAGTGAAAGCTGACCTTTTCAGAGCGCAACAGAGTGCGGCGTCGTGGATCTCTCTCTGTTCCAAATGCCACTTTTTACAAAAAAGATCTGATGCGGTAAAAACAGATCAGACAGCGCAGACGGGACACATAAGAGGAACACATGTACAGTACGTGAGCATGTGCGCACACACATACACACACAGTGCAACTTTTGGTCCTTGGATTTTTCTTTTTTTTTTTATGGATGCACACATACATATACATGGACGCACACTGAAGCTTAAATAAGTCCAAACATTCAGTTAGTAACGAAACAGATGTGCTGCCCTATTTATCCACTGAACTTAATCATGAGAGATATAAATACCTGATCTGAAGGCTTACACCCAGACAGCAGAGTCGAGGTTGGAAGTTCACACGTTGCACTTGTTGTTACTAAGTACATGATGCGGATTTTTAGATTTTCTCTGGGAAAAATAAACCCTAAACCGCAGCAGGGGCAGCCTCTGACCCTGCGCTGACCTTAAGGCTGGCTAATAGCTGCAGTGCAGCTCACTCAGGGGAAAAACATCAAACAGTCACACACACACACACACACACATACATTAATATATAAACACTTCTATTTTCAGCTCTATTGTCTTTACTGTGCAAAAGATCAACTCTAAGTGAGTGTAACTGTGGTCTACAAAGAGGCATGATCATCAGTAGGGACAGAAACATCTTCTCAGTAACTCATTTTCTTTCCAAAAATCTGTTTTAATAACACCAATATCTGCTGTAGAGAATCAATTCGTTATGATCACTGTCTTTGTACTGTAGATTAATAATGTACAGTATAAACACACAGCGACAGCGACTACCCACAGTGTGATGCGGAGCCATTAGCAGGTTCTGGACAACGCAGGTTTAAAATAGTGAGTATGGGCTAATATGGACAATCAAAGCTACGTGACTTGTATATTTGTACATTCATTCAAGTGCTGTGGCTGGCCGCTGGCTGTGTAGGTGTGTAGAGGTCTAGTTTATGGAGAGAGACACAATTTTGTTTTTACCTCATATCTACATTATAATTGATATATCACTTTTGAGCTAACAATCAATTAAAAGTCATAACACTGAGCGTTCTTCAGTGTGTCTGTGAAAAGCTGACAAGAAACATTAATCAAGTGTCAAGGTTGTCATTAACCAGCAGTTTTGAGATTCAGAAGGTTACTATAAATGACAGACCTCATAAGACGCACTTCTCTTAATGAAGTCTAAAAATCTAACTTTCAACTCGATGCTCAATGTGGGCGTATAAGCTCAAAATCTAGCTACCATTAGAAGTGGTCCAAAGGTAATGTTATGTTAACTGCTAAAGCAGTTTGGGTAAGCTGTTTTTCTCTTTCTAAAGAGAAACAGTGGCGTACAACCAAACTCAAGGTGAGAGCCGTGAGAAAGATTCAGTAAAATGGAAAGCAGGAGAGGAAGATAAGAAAATGAGCACGATGTTAACTTGAAAGGAGGGAAAGATAGAAATTCATCTTCCCTTTAAACACATCATGATCCATTTACATCTTCTTCTGTTTTAATGCTCTTTATTATCCCCAAAGTAATCATAAATATGGCAGTATTTCATCTCGTGATAGTCACTTTTTTAACCAAGAAGACAAAAGCCTGATGGTGGACAGATATAGAGGGTGTAAAGAAGAAAGTTAAGTAGGGAAGTGGTACAGTGGTACAGTGCTGCTGAAAATGAGCTTATCAAAAGACACTTCACCAACAGGTTTTCAGGGTTACTGTTGCAGAGGAATATGCAAAACCCCTGAATCTCAGATTGTGTGAGTCCTGTGCATCTAACAAACACTTGACTGTGTGAAACATAAAAGCACACGGCAAACACACTTAGGCAGTTGATTTAAATAACTTTTAAAGCTATTTTATTTAAATATTATTATTTTATAATAGGTTTGTTTTTTTCATGTGCATTTTGGTTTGATATATGTGACACGGCAATCCGATACACATACATAGAAGTATTCTGGCCAACATCTATACACACCTCTGCAGACAACTTCACAGACTTGTAACAGTAACAGAGCATGTTTTCATGAGTTAAGGTGTTAAAGCAGGAGGAGCAAAAGAAAAGCTATGAAGGTGAGGAGGTAGATACAGCCAGCAGGTTGAAATCGTAGCGCTACATTTGGAAAGGTAGAGGGGTAAAGGTGTAATGATTTAGGGAAGGTAAGGAAGAAGGAGATGCGGAGATGATAAAGGTGTTGTAGCAGAGAGACCAATGAAATGAAGGCGTAGCCCACTGCTGAATGTAGACAATGGGTAAAGGTCTACAGAGAAAGAGAGAGAGAGGGGGGGGATGAACAGATGAAGGTGTAGTAATAAAAGGGGGGCGGTTCTGAAGGTGTAATGGTGGAGAGAGAGGAGAGCTGAAGGAGCCAGGTGTGGCAGCAGCCACAGAGGTAATCAGTGGGCCAATGGGGAGTCATTCCACTCAGAGCGAACGGGCTGCCAAAGTACCTGGAATAAAAATAATCATTACACTGCATTAAAGTCACTGTCTGTAAATATACCCTGGGCAGCAGTAAAGCACGCACACTGCGGTCCCCGCCATCAGGACACTTGCGCACCCTAACGCACACGTATGTGAATATGTAAATACACGCGCATGCAAATAAAATAAAATGCAAATATTCCTGAGGAAGTGAGTGCGTCTCTCTGCACAAGCGGTGTGAAAATATCAGCGACTCCCCTGCTGATTCTGATGCATTTATCCCATCATTACCAAGACAAGCTTTTAACAGAAACAAACTGTTCTCCAAATATAACTCAACCAGCTCAAAGCACATTCATTATCCCCCCTATAACTTATAAGTGTTATTTTAGCAACAGAAACCCCGACAGAGGCTTGAACTGGATCTCTCTCACACATTTATTCTGCCTCTCAGTATTGCTGCCTTTGGAAAATGGGGATTAAGTCTGCATTTAGGAGAATTTGAATTGCAAATAAGGCTTTGTAATTGTTTTAGTCTTTAATCCTAGCAGGGAGGGCCTCAGTGTAATGCAAAGTTGAGACAGGCAAACATCTCAGGCATTCATCTGAGGAAGGACTGTGTTTGTTTCACCACTCAGTTCAATGAGACTTAATAAGCAGGGTGTTCGACCAGCACCACACACACACACACACGTAGACACGTAGAAACGCCCATATGCACGCATGCACAAACACAAGCAAACACGCTTCTGCACACACGCTTCAGCCCATGGGCTCATTGATAGCGCGGCCAGTTTATTTTGGTTGTGAGTTTGGGTGCCCAGCTGGTACTTGAGACTGGTGGACTGGCAGAGCTGTGCAGCAGACAGCAGACGCACACACTGAGACACGCACACGCTGTGCCAGGCTGCGACGTTTGCCAACTACAAGCCTGCCCACTGCCACAAAGAGAGGCAGAGGCAAAAGGAGAAAGGGCAAGACGAAGTGTGTGCGAGAAGGAGAAAGATTGTAAGAGTGGACAAAGACACGAGGAAGAAAAGAAAAAGCAGTGACAGACTTTTAGAAAGAGGATTGTTATGGTGTTTAAAAGGATGAAACTCCCAAGTGTCAGGCAGAGAAGCAGCTGTGACTTGAGGGAGGAAGTGAAGCTGAAGTTACTTATTAATTAAAGATATTTATTAATTTCTCAGAGCCATTTTTAAATCTGCTGCATTAGCATTTTGAAAAAAACGAGTGGCAAGTGGTATTGTAACACGTAAATGCGGGCGTGCAACATGTGGAATAATCAAGCAGACCACACAAAGTGACAGAAGTGGAAGCAAAAGCTGCAAACTAACTTAGTGTTTGCTTAAAGTTATGACATCTGTGACATGAATGTTTGGTCACTGGGAAAACAAGCCATCAAACCCCTGTTAGTGATGGTAATGAGGGAGCAAATGAAATGTGTCAAAAAAACAAAAAAACAGGCTCATTTTCACTTGTGTGCAACAGTCAAAACTACACAATCAGTGTGGTGGTGGCAACACCTCACATTTATACAACCACTGGAAGCATCACCACAAAATTCTGTGTGAAGCTCTGAAAACTACAAAGAGTCAAACACAAACCACCCTGCCACTCCACTCGAGCATATTTTCCACTGGGGTCCCCCTCACTTTTCAAAATCCTATTTTTGTCACTTTCACAGTTTCAGGTTGATTTTCTTCCTGAAGCCTCTCTGAACATTGTTGTCTGACTGTCCTGATTTGCAGAAAATGTTGATATGCTCATCTGAGCGGCTTCCAGTTATTACCGTGCGCTCAAAGCAATGAGCAAGGACTGGTTTTGCCCTGAGTTTCACCTCTCAGGCGACCTACAGGCTGCCCTACCTTCTTGGTGAAGGCTGCTGGGGCTGTGTGTAGAGAGAGATACACACACACACACACACACACACACACACACACACACACACACACACACACACACACACACACACACACACTTGTGAAACCAAACCTACATGTGTACATGTGTGTCCCTGTACTCGACACCATCCTTAAGACATATTATGCAGAAAAACTCCTATCACTTGGTAAAAGACTATTATAATTTGACGAGGACTTATGTGTGGATTGCTAAGCACATATTGCATTTAATGTAAAAGACTGAAAAACATACATGCAGTGTTTTTTCTGTCTAAGAATCACGAGTGAAAATCTCAAATGTCATGAATCCTGTTTAATCCATAATCTTGCAGCCTTAAAAAAAAGAGTCCTCACGCACTTTCACAGAACGTCCCAGTCCTTTTTGCCAAACGCTAAATTGCTCAGCGGACAGTAAATGTGCGCCCCTGGACCTGTACAACAGTGAGCAATCAAGCTAGTCTTAAAAAATCAAACTTTTCTCATATTATGTCCACTAGAGCAGCACCAGTGTGAGCTGATTTAATTTAGGGACTTGGCGTAAAAGAAGAAAATGGCTTCTCAACTCCCAGAGGTAACCAACAGGAGTGTATGTTTAAAGCTCCCTGGGACCCGCCTGACAATCCTCGTAACCATCGTCAGTGTTTGAGACCTAATGAGGAACAGCAGTAATGGAGTGCTGCTCCAAGCTTTGCTCTGGGAAGAGAGAGCAGGGAGCTCCACAGCTGGAAAAGTCGACTGGAGACGAGCAGCGTGGCGTCGCTTTGAAGAGAAACCTTCCTTGATATTTACTTGGTAAAAAGAGTAAAAATGCTCACGAAAAAATCCACAGAGTTACCTTACGGTGTTAGAACATTATACCAGGTTGTTGTGCCCACTCCTCGCAGACTTACGACACAAAGTTATAAAAACAAAGTCAGTGCAGGTTGCCAAAGGAGAGTTCAAACTGGGCAGAAGCAAACATTGCAGACGCATCATAATTGCGGCAATTTATGCCATTTTGTGCAGGACAGGGTCTTTTTACATAATGGATAAATGGATACTGTAAGTGGATGTGGTTTGGGAGTCACCAGTGTCGGGGGAACTTCAAAGATGGTGACAGAGCGGGCGTTTGTGTGTGTGTGTGTGTGTGTGTGTGTGCAGTCATGAGGTGCAGGCTTGGCAGGAGAAAACAGCACCGACGAGATGCAACATACACAAACACCTCCGGCATGGAAGGTCGCCCTCGAACTTCCAACCCCCTGACAAATAGCTAACTTCAATTCTCCACAGTAAACCGGTTACAGTCGAGGCAAACAAGTGATAAATGTTGCTTTTTTTTTAATTATTGAACCATAATTTATTTCCTGAAAATGACTAAACTGAAACAGAATTGGCAGCATTCACCCCAGTTTCACTGGGAGACATAAACAAATGCCCCGAGGAGTTTTCACCATTTCCCAGAATGTAGTATTCATTTAAAGCATTCGTTTAAATTTTATGGATGATGATGTTGCAACTAAGAGGGCATTCATGGGTAACTGGGTTAGGGAAATTAAATGGGACTGGGTTGGAAATCTGTATGCAAGAAGGGAAAGTAAACGCTGCAGGGTTTGGCTTCCACAATAACTTTGTTCAGGTGGATTCATGGCATTTACGCTTGCTCTGGCTAGCAAAGATGCAATGCATGGCTCGTACCAAAACTCAGATAAACTATGAAAAACGCAGACTTCAAAAAGAGTCCCCAGTGTCTTCAGACACCTCTTTCTTCCTGCACACTGACACATCTCCCTCCCTCCTTCTCCAGCTCCCTCTTGCTTTCTGCCTCTCCTCCTCTTCTCCCCTCTGTCGCTCGTCTTTCTGTCTCTGTCCCCAGTTTGCCGTCTCCGTCTGTCTGTCTTCATGCCTGTCTCTGTCAAACACAGATCCGGGAGCCCATGCTTGCGGAGTCAAGATCAAATGCTAAACCACGGCACATTTTAAACTTGCCCAGAATGAACCTGCGAGGAAGGGAATCATAAACAATATTTGATCTTCTGCTTCTGTCACTTCCAGACCTCCAGCCGAACACACACACAGCTTGAGGGCAGCACTTTCAGGCTTTGTTGCTTCCCTCAGATAGGGAAAGGTATACACAGACAGAGGAGCCAACTGGCCTTTTTCATTTAGACGGTAACAAAGGTAAACAACGGCGCACAAAGACAGCGTCCTCTCGCTCAACGCCCGTCTGCCTGCAGCCTGCACTCCACGCGCTGTTTGATATTAAAAGACGACACAGGCGCAAACGGAGGAGGTGAGGGAGGGGGGGAGGAGGACAGAAAGATAGAAAGACAGATAGAGACAGACAGAAATGGAGACAATGTTGTGGCATGCCGTTTGTGTGTAGGCTATATTTAAAACGGCCAGGAGAATCTGCATGAAGAAGACATTGCCGTGCCAACGCCGGCTCCTTTCCTCCGCCCTCTCTTTCTCTTCTTCATCCCTCCATCCATACCTACTCTGCCTATATTATGGATGTTATTATTATTCCTGCATGTCGTCATGTCGCCCCCGCTTTTCTCCTTCCCCCGAGCAAGAAAGCGGGCACTACTGGCACCCAGCCAGATTACCCAATCAATCTCCTCTGAGAGAGGGGGAGGGCGGCGGGAGGAGAGGTGGAGGGAGGGACGGAGGGAGGCAAAAGGAGAGAGGGGGAGGAATAAGAAAGAGACCGTGGAACAGAGAGGAAAGGAAAGAAAGGGGGGGGGGGGGGTGTTGGCGGTGAAAAAGACCTGAGAGGAATTGAAGCAGGAAAAAAAAAAACGGTGCAGGATGAGTAAATTCTGTCTTCGAATAAAAAGGACAGAGACAAAGACAGCCATGAAAGGGAAGGAAGGGTTTCAGCAGACGTGTGGCGTTAAAATTAGGCGAGTGAGCACCTGGTACGGCAACACAGGGAGTTGTGGAGATGGAAAACACACACGAAATCACACATAGAGTCCAGACAAAGGCTTGGCCATCAACGGTTGTTTACAGAGTGCAGCTCCTCCCCTTGTGCCACCTGTTACTGTGGTCCAGCCTAACAAATGTTTAACCCTCTCAAAGAATCCCCAGGCAACAGCCAACAGTGCTCCTCCATCTCTCTACTGTCGGCACACTGCATGCTGGGAACGCATCAGATGAGGACTGCAACTTATTTTCATTATTATATATTTAGATTAACTGATCTAGAGCTGAAACAACGACTTGTTTAAACGATTAGTCGACTGACAGAAAAATAATCGGCAACAATTTTGATAACTGATTAATCATTCGAGTCATTTTTCAAGCAAAAATGCCAAATATTAGCACGAGTTCCAGCTGCACAAATGTGAGGATTTGCTCCTTTTGTTGTCATAAACTGAATATGTTGTCATAAACTGAATATCGTAAACTGAATATCTCTGGGTTTTGGCCGGTTGGTCGAAAAAACATTTGTAGACGTCATCTCGGTGTTTGGAAAATTGTGATGGGCATGTTTCACTATTTTTGTGAGCAAAACGCTTAATCAATGATGAAAACAACTGTTAGCTACAGCCCTAAATTGATTATTTTTTAGTCTATATATGTCAGAAAATAGTAAGAAATGCCCATCACTATTTCACTCAGCCCAATGTGACATGTTCAATTTTTTTGTCCAAAAAATGGTCCAAAATCCAGATGTACTCAATTTACAATGATATGAAACATAAAAACTGCAAATCCTCACATTTGAGAAGCTGGAACCAGTAACTGTTTGGCATTTTTGCTTGAAGGATTAAATGATGATCATTAACTTTCAACTAATCATTTCAGAACTAGATAAAATTCCTAACTGTTAAAACTAGTTTTTCGTAGCGTGATCTATTCTTGGACACGATGTGATGTTGGAAAGAAAATGTTTCAATGACCGTATTTGACTCCTCCATCTCTACCATCACCATGACAGTTCTCATCAATAAGCCGAGAGCTGAGTGGAGTCAGTGAAGCACTGCGATGTGAATGACGCACTTGTGGCACTAAATCTGTGACACTCCGCAGGCAGTGAACCCAGACTGGCATGAATCGCAGATGTTTGGGGTTGCGACCTCTGGCTGGGGCGAAGCAAAACGTCTGCAACAACAAGGCCGAGTGTATCGCTTCCTGAAAGACTGTTTGTCTGTGATTGCAAGTGTGTGCATGCATGCGTGTGTGTGAGAGAAAACAGAGACTCATTCTTCCTCCTGCTTTAATGTGAGCAAGAATGTGTGTGTGTGTGTGCGTGTGTGCCTGCTCGCTCGTCAATATGTATTCTTTCTTCATCGCAAAGCTCCCGTCCTTTAATCATTCATATTGAGTTACTAAAGACGTGCCATGTTCTTATAATCAAACACGTTTCCTCAACAAAGTACTCTTTTGAGGAACATCCGAATTCCAGCAGAAAAGAGGACTATAAGATGTGCGGATCTCTTTTAGGAAATAAACATGATTAAAAGGCAACGTGAAGAGGAAGGACAGCAACACAACTCCAACAATTAAGACGACAAGAGAGACCACTTAAATTACTTTACAGAGGTACAAGACTTCAGTCTGTTCCAGCTCTTTATGATACAGTATCATCTCGCTCACTTTGAGTGTGTGCATCCATTTGCATACGAGTGTGGGTGCGTGATATGCACACAAGCGTGCCTGCATGTCTGTGTGTTTACGTGTGAGTTCGAGTGGCTATGATTGCACATTCGCCATCCAGGGGTGAAGCCAACCGGCGATCCAGCTAGTCAGAGGCCTCCAGTTCTGGGAGTGCGGCCAGGGCTCCAATCCCACCACATTCCCCTGGATTAGCTGTCAACCAGTCCCCAGATCTGAGGATTAGCACATTATATTCCATTATCTTCCCCAAACTGGAGAGTCCACAAAGTCTACATCATCGCTCACAATGGGGGCCAGTAGGACAGGGCTGAGTAAGAGGTGCCTTCAAACGGGGCCAAATTGAGCCAAACTGTGCCGAGCCAAACCAATCTGTAACTAAGACTGTACTCTGACTCAATGTTGCCTAGCAACCAGATTAGTTCCAGGAAACAAATAAGCAAACTGTATTTCTAAATATCAATTTTATAGCACAGCGCTGATATTTTCTCACTGTTATCCACAACAAACTGACAGCGTAGCTACCAGAGAAGACTATAAATTATAAAAAATAAAACACAAATAAAAACAAACCAATTTATCTTGCACACATTCCTCTTTCACTATTCCTGCTGAACGACACACAGAGCGGAGTGTGTGCGACTCCTGGGAGCCGTGTTGTTTTTCACTCTGTGATCCGGGGGGACTTGGGGGAATGAGGGAGCCGTTATCAGCAAGGGGCCGTGATAGAGACTTGATCAGGCCGTCGGTCTGCGGGGACCAAGGAGCCAGAGTTAATCAGAGACAGACAGACCCCTCATCACCCTGGGGATTCACACGCTTCGACCCTGACACTCTCTGTGCCTCTCTCTGTCACACAAACGCACAAAGACACAAGCACACGCACACACACACACACACGGTAACAGTCGCAAAAGCACATGTGCTCACACACACACACCTTCCCCTGCATTTTACTGTTGTCAGAGCCTCTGCCACACCCTCTGTGCATGCACACACACATGCTTTACTGTTGACTGTTGTCACTTTGGGTTAAAGTTCCAGCATTTGCAATCAACAAATAGACCAAATCAAAGAAAAACAAATCCTTTATTATAAAACAGCATCACTAAAAAGCAGCGGCCCCCTGGGTCACTCATTACCAGCTCACGCTGAGCAGCCAAACACTGTTCAGAGACGCATAACTGTCTGAATTTTGGGGAAATGTGTAAAAAAAAATGACATGAAGAACATTTCCATTTGTTGAAACTGTGAAACAATAAAATAATGGAGGCTTAGATTTCAATATATTTAATATAATATATATCTATCTATATATGTCAGTGAAAACATCATAAAGCTTCAATGATGAGTTGAAAGAATATGAAATAAGATGACTTTTTTCAACCTCAACGCCACTTAAGGAGAAATAAAAAATGGAAAACTGAGTTAAAGGGTAACAACAAATCAGCCCTCTCAGTCAGACAGCTCACACACTCTGACCTCCTCAAACAACACTGTCTGAATCCTTGAACTACAACAAAGTTGTGCGTTTGGCTGTAAAAATCCAAAAAATAAATAAACGAGCTCACAACACCTCATAGTGTCTCATTTAATCCAATAGCTCGATCCCAACACCACAGTTTAAGTCTACATTTGGTTCATTCCCTCTGTGGTCAAATATACAGCAGTGATCCTGACTCTTAGCTGACGGATTTTTGTAGCTGGAGACTGAAACACACACACTTTTAAAATGTGTCTTTTATAGCAGCAGAATTTGAAGCTTGACGTTCAGCCATATATTGACCAGGCCTGTCAAAGCGGAGCCGCTAAAGAGCTGACATGCAGGTATCCAGCTGGCCTACCTCTGGAGAAAGGTGTAGGAAATTATATTGCATTTAGATTAATTAGACACAGTTGTCAGATTTAATTAACTACTAGGTTTAATTAACCATGTAATTAATCTTATGGTGGTCCAACACATGCACACGCACAGACAGGCAGGAGCATAGACACACACATCAACTCGTGCCCACACACACATGCATAGTACATGCACAACAAATGTAATCTGTTCAGCTGACAAGTGCTCACACTTTTGCTGTCAAACCTCATAAGAGAGTTCAACTGAATGGGTGACTGGCTATGGGCTAAAACAGCCTGAATGAAAAGCGTATGGTAAGAATAGCACCTCTAATCCATTTCAGGTTCCACTTCTGCCCAGGTGGAACGATAATCTAGTAGCTGAAGCAGTCTGTCCAGTCAACATCCTAACACCCATGTAATCCTTAGTCAAATACGTCTCAGGCAACACAGTGCAAATATTTAATACAGTGTGGACAGGCCAAAACGGAAGACGTTCAAGGTAAAGTATAGAAATCCATTTTAAAACCCACACTGACAGAGAGTGAGAAGGTTAAGTCTGTGAGGGCCACCATCACCTCAATATGGCTATTTGCAATAATGAGAGCTGGACCAACAAAGATTCCAATTGCAGTTGATCCACTCACACGTCAGCCGGCTCTGTGTGTGTGTGTGTGTGTATGTGTGTGTGTGTGTGTGTGTGTGTGTGTGTGTGTGTGTGTGTGTGTGTGTGTGTGCATCTGTTCGATAGGTTACTGATCGACTGCTCCAACTCTTCAGAAGATGAGAGGGTCAAGGGGGCCGCGGACCCTGACCTTTCATCGCCCTGCAGCCACAACTAGCAAAGCCTGTCCAGCTCTAAATGTGTCCTATGTGTGTATGTATTGTTTGTGAATGTGCGTGTTAATGTGCTTGTGCGACCAGCCAGCTGCTTTATGTGCTTTGACCTTTACTGAAGCCTTGAGTGGACCAATAAATAGCCAGGCAGTGCCGTGACCTTTCACCTCAGGCCGACAGTTTCGCTAAGACCTGTGGGGTCAGGTGTCAGCGTTTGAGGAAGTGCGGCCCAGCAGATGAGCTACAGCGTAATGCAGCTGAGGCAGATGTTAGAAAACTGATATCTAATCAAGTCTGATCATGTGAAATGTAGCAGAACGGCATGAAGACACTCTATTAGACGTTAAAAATTCAAAGATGGAAGTCTAAGGGCTTTCCCATAAAATATACAAGTGGTGTTCATAGGTGCTGCATTTTTAAAAGCATGCTATTTCAGACGTCTGGCTCAGAGTCTGTCCCATCCAGTACAGAGGCTGCAGCACGCAGACCAGACATGTCAAAACAAGAACCAGCAGCATTATCACAGAAAGAATAGTTCCCTCCTTCTGATACACACTCTGCGTGTGCTTGTAAGTGCTCACAAGCACGTGCGAGCGTGTGCGTCCAAGTGGTGCATGTGTGTTTATTTGTGCCCCTCGTACACAACTGGAGGGTTGGTTAAGTTCACTCACATAGTCATGGAAAGCCTTGGCCTCGCTGGAATGTTCACATGTCTCCCTCCGGTCCGGGGCGGCGCAGTACAGATCCCAGAATACACTGTGCACACAGGACAAGAGAGCGACAGCAGTTAGACACTTCATCGTGTGATCCGAAGACATATTCTGTTCCTGGTTTGTGTGTTTCTGGTGTGGATATGGCTGCATTTCCCTAATGGAGTCAAGTTTGTGTACAATGTTCTGAGTGAAAGTGGTTAAAGTGGACCAATGGAGGAACAACAAATCTACTTAATTAAAAAGTAGAGCTAGGAATCGTTTGAAATGTTTAAATACTGGTATGAATGAAATACATGACCTTCTTTGAGTATTATAAACACATATTTCTGTGCAAAGACAGCCTAATGCCTCTGAAACAGCCGTGTTTAAAAGGATTACTTTGTGCTCAGCATTCACAAGAGCGCCTTTTTGGGTGCTGACGAAGGTAAGAACCACATAGCAACAAAAACTTAAGTGAATGATCGCACACTGGGAGACTCGTGTCAATATTGTTTGTTAGTTTTTATTTATTAAATCAAGTACAACTGTGACAGCAGTGTTAAATGTTGTCTGAACATGAGCAGCCATACAAGAACTTTGCAGTAATAAAATAGTGTGGAAGAGGGTCTGATGTACCAATTCAATAAATGTCTTAAATGTAAGAGCAATGTGCGGAAATCAGCTTTTTTTCTTTTTACCAAATAAAATTGGCAAAAAATGATTATATAAATCAGGAAATATCTTATCAAAAAACATGTAAACAAGACCAGCAAAGCATTTAATGTTATTTTATCGATTCATTGTTTGGTGAAAAATGTCCATCACAATTTTCCAAAGCCCAAGTTTTCATATTTAAATTGCTTGTTTAATTCAATTAACTGTCAAAACCCCCCACGTGTATTTAGTTGACTATCATAGAGGACTAAGAAAACCACCCTATATTCACATTTGAGAAGCTGGAACCACTTAATTTTTTGCATTTTTGCTTAAAAAAATAACTTAAATGAATTGCTAATCTACTATTCAGCTCTACTTAACAGTTTTCTAGTCTCAACAACACCTTTCGGTCAGAACTCAAAAAGTATTGAGGTTCGATACCTATTAAGTATTGTAAAAGCAGGAACCCTCTACAGTCAGATCCACTGCAGCCTCCACTTTGGCCGCCACACAGTCCTACAGTCCAGCCTGCAGCTCAGCTCCACAGAGCTTTTATCCAGGAGGGGACGGGTCGCCAAATGTTCCTCTCAGCCTGCCCTGGCGACCTGCAGGTTATTGACCAATCAGCTGTGATTACGTTACTTACTGCCCAATCAGCCGTACTCATATTAGTTAATTAGACCAATCCCACTCCTTCAGGGCAGCAGGGGCCACCAGGTCCCACTCCAAATGGACCCTTAATTACTGCACTGAAATTAAGTACCTGCTAAGCCGGTCCACATTAAGGACTTCATCTTCTTCAAGATATTGATTTCATAGACAGTGTATAAAAAAAAAAGAAAAAAGAACTGCTGAAGTCATGAGAGGAAATTCTTGCTGTCATTTAAAGGTGCAAATAAACTGTTACATGCATTCTTTGTGCTGATGTTGGGAACAGCCGTGACACTTGATATGACAGACTGCGAAATGGAGCAGAAAATATTAGCTGATTGCCCATAACTGCCGGAGAATCGCTCACCAGCTCCCTGTCACATGTGGGTCATTATTCATCCAACAAGATGTTTGATTTTCATGGTTTCGTGTTATTATCTCTTAAATACCGTTATTATAAAACATTGGTGATCCTGATCTACACTTTCCCTGATGTTCTTTTGATTTTTGTTTAAGCCATCAAAAAAACAATAGGTGTCCTAAAAATAAAAAGAATGATGAGCATAAATGTCAACCCTTTAGGCAAACAGTACCAACCTCTCAAAGTGTATGAACTACGATAGAAAACTTAAAGACTAAAAGACAGAGTCGGTGCCCTGAGGCGTTCAGCGGTCCCCTCTAGACAAGGAGGGCGCTGAAGGAACAGAGAGGGACTGTGCAAAGACGGTGGGGAACACATGCTATCGTGTGTGATGTTGTGGTGCCCTTCTGTCACTTGACAATAAAGCCAGTGTACATTATCATATCTATCGGTTGGTGTTAAAGAGATTGCTGCTCCGTCAGACACGAGGCGTGGTGGGAAGGCGCGATCATCGCGAATCCAATCAGCTCTCAGGGAAATGAAATGGGACGCAGGTTACGGTTTGTTACCGAAAACACACAACCAGGTACAGGCGCAGGGGCAGGGGAAAGGTGATCTAACATCTCATGGCCTGTGGAGTCTGAAATATATTGCGATTTGAACAGCTGACCTGCATCAGCCTGAGCCACGCAGGGAAATCTCATTCTCTCTGCCTCTGCATAATCTGAAGCCGGATCGCTGGTGGACGAGACTAAACGTAGAAACCGAGACTTTCATTATTCTGATATTATTTTTTGTGACATAGGATACATTCTTCTGCATGAAAAGTAGGTGAAAGGAGCCATTAGGTATGAAAAGGTGTCAGATTAGCAAGCATAACTATTCTAATATTGTACTAATAAAAGGCAGATTTTCTGAACGTAAGATTTTCAGTAGTCAGGGTGCAACCAGGGGGGGAATAATCCATTCCCATCTACTGCACCATCTCATGTGTCACTGGGACTAAATCCAGGCAAAGTCTGGATGGGACCATTGTTAGCTCTGATTTGACAATCCCACCCACATTTAAAAGGGAAACCCCATGTCATAGTTGTTGTCGCTTCCTTTTCAGAGACACTAATCTTTAGATATCATCTGGGAAGTCAACATTCGCGGTTAATTAGCACCAGCAATCTGCAAGAAATCTTGTACTCTGCACACCCTTGTAATACTAAATTTTCTATCCAATTATCTAATCATTTCAATCTAATCATCTCATCATGGGAAGCTCTTTATGGCATTATGGGTAGTAGAGCCACACAACTCTGTGTGGAAGGAAACTTTAACCGCTCTTACTTTGAAGAGTCACAGGACAGATTTAAATTGCAGTTTAGGGTCATGCAAACTCTTTTTTATTTATTCAAACGAGAGACAAGGGTATAAAAAAAATATGAGCTGGCACTGACAGCACACACACACACACACTTTGTATCCAGAACAGAGGAGGAAGGGATTAGCGTCCAGCCGTCCAGAAGAAGACAATTACTAAAATTAAATGCCATCACGATAATTATTTGCAATTAACTGTGGTCTGACAAAGCCGGTGGTTACAATGTGCTTTCCCATTATAATAAGGAGAGTAAACAAAGACACAGAAAGACAGACACACAGGCTGCTGGTGGCAGGTCTACATAATAATCCTGTGTGTCTTTGGCCAGTCAGTCAGTGAGTCAGAGAGAGAGAGAGAGAGAGAGAGAGAGAAATATACATACAAATGAAGACAGAGATGGAGACAGATGGAGATAAGGAGGCAGACAGAGCACGAGTGAAGGGAGAGTCCAAAAAAACATGAAGTTACAGAGAGCCGACCACGCTGTCTCCTCTTCTTATCAGAACAGGCTCTTCTTAATGGGACAAAATGCTGCCATCAAAGAGCGGAGGCGGGGAAACACAACCCTTCCAGGTGTCTGTATTACCTTGACTTAAGTACCAGCAAGTCTCCTGGTGGCAGCAATGCATTCAGCAAGCAGGAGGAAACAGCACCACGCCATGTAAATCAGGAACACTCCCTTTGGACTGTGGCTAATAATTAAAGCAACCGTCTGACGGCTTAAGAGGAACCAACAATAAAATGAAGTTGTATGTGTCTTGTTCGATATTTACACATACAGGTGGAGGATATTCCTGCATTCAGGTACATGGTGGAGACTTGAGAGATGTGCTGTGGTGAATACTTGCGCTCTTAGTCGGTAACCGGACAGCAAGTTAACACCGTTCATTTCAGCAACAGTATGTGTAGACTATCTCCTCATGTGTCTCACGACTGAGGGCAAAACATCTTTTATGGAGCAGAGGTCATATAAAAATGCATGGTGAGACAAAGCTAACATGATAACTTCTTTTATTTTGGAGAGAGAGATTCAAGAGGGTTTGCAATTGGTCAGCAATGCTAATTCACTTGTCAAAGTTGAACTCAGTACAAACAAAAATGCGAAACATTCCAACAAGGGAAACCAGATTCAAACAAAGTGTTTAGCTCCCTTTTAAATTAGCTGAATTGACTGTATTAGTGTTAATATTGGACTTTATTTAGACGTTTAGATGTTTTATTTAGATCCATCTCTGACTTGGAACTGCATCTACGAGGCTGACGTGGTTTTTCCGACCTCCGATTTACGATTTGAACGACATGATCTGAGGAAAAAAGGATAAATTAAACAAGGAGAGGAAAAGAGAGGAGTAGGAGAAAGGGGTGGAGGAGACTGTCTGATACCTGTGTTTATAAAGAGCAGTCCAGACATTTAAGGGCAGAGGACAGCTGTACTCTCACTGTTTTCTCTGCCCCCTCACAAACAAGAATTTCAGCTAGAGGCTATCACACACAGGATCCCTCTACATATTGTTGTTGTGCTAAGGTTTTCTTTTTTTTATGCGTGTGTATGTTTTTGTGTGTTGTGGTGTGGGGGGTGTATTGAGGGTTCAGCGGCCATCCAGTGAAAACTGGTTAAAGGAATCGATTTTGGGATAAGGAGGAGACAACTAGCAGCAGCCAATAGAGAGGGAGCTAATGACACAATCAACACCTGCAGCCCTCGCTGAGCCTTTTCTTTATCCTTCCACCCATAACAACAGATGTGGATGAGTGACCCCCACCACCAGCCTCCCTCTTCCTCCCCCAACACCCCCACCAATGCCGTCCTACAGGAAACAGCCACAGAGGCAGAGGCAGGAGGGAAGAAAACCCCAGTGAGGTGCTGAGGAGGGGACAACGGGGGCGGGGCTGGGGTGGCGGAGGGGTCGGGGTCTTAGATTTGGCTGTTTAACACAAAAGAGGCTGGAATGCAAAGAGTTAATCCGTTTGGGGGTCTCTCTTCCGCAAACAAAGGGACAGGCCTCCAGACAAAGGTTGAGGGAGGGGGAGCGAAGGGTGAGGGATGAGGGTGGTTGGTGGCTTTCCTACCATCTGGAGCTTTTGTTTTGGGGGAGGCTGGAGGTTGGAGGGGGGTTTACTGCGTGGCGTAGGGGTGGACAGGGGACTCCCCCCCTCCTCCTCCCCGAGCAGCCGACCCCCGGACCCCACCCCCAGTGAGTCTCCATGTCCACGTGCTGCGTGGCCCAGACAGACGCCCCTCAGCTAGGTCATACTACAGTGGAGCCCTGCCCTGCTCAGCCTGGCTAATCATCAGCCTACTCTCCAACTGCTCTCTGGCACACACACACACACCATACACCACACACACAAACACTAGGTCATCTCCCACACTGTGCTGAAATATATCAATACAGTCAGAACACACACTATGAGCTCTCAGTTTCCCTTTCTGTTTCCCGCTCTCACACACACACCGGGCCACTCTCCCCGAGCCCCCTCATTGGTTCGGGCAGAGGCGAGAGTAAACTTAAGCTGCGCTGTATGTTTGTGTATGTCATTCTGTCAGTATTATTGGTAGCTGTCCAATTGAGAGCTGTCAGGTTGAGAGAAGCCAGGCTCTTTAAGGACCATTATGAACCGTGTCAACAGGCTGCACAATTACAACACACACTGGGGCCAGAGAGGATGAATGAATGAAGCCGCATGTCCGGGTTTATTACACAGGGCCAGCCGGGGGGCATTGGGGATGAGCAGGATAGCATGAATGACAAACAAAGCGAGCCCTGTCAAACCTCTTATCCTGGCTCTCTTTGCCTCTCGTGCTGCCTTGCTGAGGATTCAGTCTCTCAACCTCCCTGCCTGTTTGCCTGCTTGATTCTTTGTCTGCATCCTTTCCAGCTGCCCAGCGTCCTCCTTACTGCCTGTCTGCTCCACTCTTTGCCTTTAAGTTGGATTTTCTAGCTCTTGGCCTGACAACTGGAAAGGGGGAATCCTACATTTGGGTGTTCCCATTCGCTCTAATTCAGACACGGAAAAAAAACAGTGTACGTGTCAGGCACTAAGCCCACTGACCCTGTTCTTCCAGCCAGATAGAAAACACTATCCTCGATTTATCTAGCATTAAGAGGCCTGACAGATTTGTTTAAAGACGCAGAAAGAAAAGAGGAACAACCCACATCAGTGCCTAGTTCTGTTAACTGGAGCATCAGGTTAAAAAAAGACTAAAAATCTTGACGATGGAGTAGAGGTTTAGAGCGGGAGAGTTGAAGGGGAGGCGTGACGGGACAGATACTGCGTGAGGTGAAAGGGACACGTGCATGCCCGCGTTGTAAAAAACAACAGGAAGTGAGTTATTATAGTTTGGGCCGTTGATTTGGCCTGCTCACCAACACAGTTAGCAGTTGAAGCAACAGCAGAGACTGTGACACGCTGCTCATGGAGTCAATTAAGTTACTTGAAAACGCTTAGCGCCCGATTGTCACAATGGCACTCCTTCTTTGAGTTATAACTCTGTCATATCTGAACACACAGACATGATACTGACTTTCTAAGGATATCAATATCTCTGATGTCCATCGCAAATAAATGTGCATAAATCAGCTTAAAAATCACATGAGAATGATGATTCATGAGAATCATCTTGTTTTTAAGTTTTCTTCAGTATCAAAGTAATCCAGTGATAATTGACTGTACATTCATGGGTACAATGCAAACAAAAACTGCTCTAATAGCTAATTCAGCATACTTTTACTGGTGCCAATTTGCCAAAATGTAAACAAATAAAGGCTAAAAAACAGGGGCTCTAGTTGTAGCCCACAGCACAACTGAATCACTGAATCCATGTCAACATTGTACTTCCTGTTAATAAAGCATTGCGTGGGGAACTGTAGTTGCAAAAGTGTCAGTGTCAGACTTTGATTAGACAGTGCACACTCCGATGTGAGGTTTTGTTTTTTGTTTTTTTTAAAAAACAAAACAAGTTCAGCTTAAATAACAGAGCAAGGCAAGTTAGCTCACTTGTCAATCAGAGGGACGCCATGAGTACAGCACTTAAACATGTGTGAGATGATGCACTTAGCATTACCTACAATTACTGTCCCTCTCCACCCCTGCACATTCTATCAGACCATCAAGAGTACTCCTACAGTATCAATGTGAGCTGTTGAAAAAACGTGTGTGTGTGTGTGTGTGTGTGGGGTCAAGAGAGAGAAAGAGCAAGAGGATCAACGTATACATACCACCACCATGAGTGTAGAAATCCTGGAGGTTCCCCAAGTGTGATGTTCTTCTCCCATCGGATCTGAGAGGAAGAGAGAAGTGGAGTAGAGAAATGAGAAGACAGAGGGAAGAGGAGGGAAATGAAAAATTAGATGCTGCAGCATGTTTTATGCATAATGTAATCATTTTGCTCAACTGTCCTTCCAACTTCAGACAGGCAGAGCGATAGTCGGACAGAGAAATAGGCCAACGGGCAGCTCAGTGAAGTGCAGTGCAGTGCGGAGTTTGTGGATAAGAAACTGTGACTGTCTTGAAGCAGCGGCCCTCTCCACTGCCCTCACAAACCAGCAGAGCTCCCGCCTGTATCTGGACACCGAGATAAGATCCAGTGAGAGATAACAGACCCGCTGCCTGCTTCACACACTCCTGCTGACACGCACACACACACTCGCTGCATACATACATGATTCACCAGAGTCTGTGAGGACAGCATGACAGCAGCAAGATTTGTCTATCTTTTCTATATATGTATATAGAAAAATAAATCCAAGCTTCAGATTTCTATTTGAGTGTCTATTCTATATAGATTTCCCCAGTGCAGTTTATAGTGATGTGATGTGCCATATGTGGGTTGGGCCTGTTGATTTAATGCTGCTAAAGAGCTGAGTGCTGCACTGTGCAGGAGAGCATGGAGTGGCAAAGTCCTCTCGGGGACAGAAGTGTATTGTGTGTATACTGGAAATGTGAGTGTGTGTGTGAGTGTGTGTGTGTGTGTGTGTTTGTGTGTGTGTGCCCCTCACTGAAGAGGAACAGAGGCTAATTGAGGCAGGAGAGTCCAGGTGATGGCGCGCTCATTAGATGGCACTGAGCAGGTGTGCATGTGTGTGTGTGTGCCTTCAGTCTACCTGCGGGGATAGAAGTCCCTTATCTATTGAAACATTTCTGTATTTTTTTCTGTGTGTGCGTGTGTGCGTGTGTGCGTGCGTGAGAAAGAGACTGTGAGGTACATAGGTGCTGAGACTGAGAGATCTCAGCGCTTTGCAAAGAAAACATCTTCACCCCTTAAACACCATACATTGGATTTAGAAAAAGAAAACACACAGCAAATAAATAAAACACAAGCAAACTGAGAAACATATTCACCAATTTGTTTATAAAGAAACACAGTGCAAATACAGAAAACACGGAGAGACAAGCTGCAAGTCGTACAAAACAATGGAACTAAGTTACAACCCAATAGAAGTTTACGGGATACACTTAGCTTGACATCCTAAAGTTGGTAACCCGTCAGATGTGTTGTAAAATGACAATAAAAATAATGTTTATTTTAGTTTTTAAATTCTATTGCATGATTCAGACAGTACTGAAGACACTGGTAATTTCACCTTGAGTAACGCTAGACTTCTAATTACTAGTGTTCATCAGTTTTTAGTGTCTGTGAAACAACCTTAATTCAAGGTCCACTTTAGAGAAAATATTCCATGGTTTCAGCTCCTCAGATGTGAGGATTTGATGCTTTTCTTTGTCATTTATATTAGTAAAGTGCATTTCTTTGGGGTTTAGACAAATTTAATAAATCAAGTTATTTGAATACATCGCCTTGATATTGATATTTTGCCCTGATATTTATAGACAAAATTATATATCAATGGATCAAGCTTAATTGGCAGGTAATTAATAATAAAAATAATCATTGCAGCCCCACTTACTAACTTTACCCAGACAGTCAAGAATGAACTTAGTTCTGATGTGTTGTGTACGATTTGCAGCACGTCTGTATTTGCAAGAAAGATCTGGAGAACGTAGAATGAGCGCTAACAGGGTAATTGAATATTGAGTGATATAGATGAGTGTAACAAATCATGTCTGTTTGCAACCTTTCTTCAAACCCTTGTGAGAAATCCCTCAACACTTTAAAGCCTACTGCTAGAAGTACATGAAGGGGAAAAGGTGAAAGGTCAAGCTGCTGTGTTTGCTCGGATATGTACCCACTGCTGTCAGTCTAATCCAAATACACCGACTTTGACCATATAAGACAACTAAATACAAACGATGCTGCGGTAGAAATAAACAAAATCATTAAGCAATATACTGTTGCAGGCGCAACATTTGAGACAACTGGCGTCAAATTGACTTAACAGTCTTAGCATGCATGCCTTGTGGACATGGATTGTTTGTGTGTGTCTGCGTGTATGTTGTTTTAATCCCTGACTGTGGATGTTGTTTTAATTCCTGTTTGAGGCCGTGTAAGTGTGCGTGGGTCTCTGTGTGTGTGTGTGTGTGTGCCTCCGGTTGCCTGCGACCCAGAACTTCACTCCTTTCCAGCAGCTCACCAATAGCACTCAATCTCTGGGAGAAGATTCACCCACGAGGGCCATGAAATGAGCGAGGCTCTCTGCAGCCCGACCACTTAATCGTCTGTGCTGCTCTCCCATCCTTGCTTCATATTTTAGACGTCCGCTCGTGGTTGTTGGCAGCTGGGCCGGCCTCCAGCAGCCCTGCCCGCCCTGCTGCCTGCCTGCCTGCCTGCTTGCCTGCCTGCCTTGCTGCCTGCCTGCCTGCCTGCCTGCCTTGCTGCCTGCCTGCCTGCCCGCCCTGCTGCCTGCCTGCCTGCCTGCCTGCCTTGCTGCCTGCCTGCCTGCCTGCCCGCCCTGCTGCCTGCCTGCCTGCCTGCCTGCCTGCCTGCCTTGCTGCCTGCCTGCCTGCCCGCCCTGCTGCCTGCCTGCCTGCCTGCCTTGCTGCCTGCCTGCCTGCCTTGCTGCCTGCCTGCCTGCCTTGCTGCCTGCCTGCCTGCCTGCCTGCCTTGCTGCCTGCCTGCCTGCCCGCCCTGCTGCCTGCCTGCCTGCCTGCCTTGCTGCCTGCCTTGCTGCCTGCCTGCCTTGCTGCCTGCCTGCCTGCCTGCCTTGCTGCCTGCCTGCCTGCCCGCCCTGCTGCCTGCCTGCCTGCCTGCCTGCCTGCACACTATAAGCAAAGGCAACCAATTTCTGTCTGACTGATACGTCTTCATCCCAGCGACAGTGACTTGGGGCAAGTATCTGTTCTTTTTGAGGAATTTTTCTCTACTTTTTCTTTTGATTTTGTTCTCCAAAAAAATCCTAAACCTTTTCAATATAACTGGAGGAGATATAACTTTTTTAGCAATTAAAATGAGGGCAGTATCATCTGATATTGATAGTGACAGTTCTTTTACAGCTTGTTTTGTTGCCCAGGCTGAGTAAAATAAATGGTTGTGGTTGGAAGCAGTCACAGGCAAACCTCGCAGAAGCTCTATCAGCACTACTCTAAAGGTCCAGCCCATTAAAGAAATAGTTTGACATTTTATCAAACACGCTTATTCGCTTTCTTGCTGAGAGTTAGATGAGAATATTTATACCACTCTCATGTCTTTAGGATAAATATGAAGCTACAGCCAGCAGCAGGTTAGCTTAGCTTAGCATACCAACTACAAACAGGGGGAAGTCTTTGGAGAGCGCACTGGTTGCTTGGCAACCTCACGGCGAAGACAAAACTCCAGGAAGTTACAGTGCCCGACCAAGAAATAGTCCAGGACGTCACCCCCGTAAAACCACAACTTCCCTTTTTTACACTTGAGTTTTTGTACAGAATAAACAAACAAGATATAATGTGTTGTTACCTTTGGACAGAGCCAGGCTAGCTGTTTTCCCCTGTTTTTATGCTAAGCTAAGCTAACCAGCTGCTAGCTGTAGCTTCATATTTACCCTGAAGACATGAGAGCGGTACAGATATTCTCATCTAACTCCCGGCAAGCGAATAAGCACATTTGAAAAAAATGTCAAACTAGTCCTTTAATCCTAAGTATAACATTGCTTTTTGTAAAATTGATAGAAAAGCTCATTTCAACATTAAATTCAACTCCCTTACTTCATCAAAGCCTGTTGCTAGCACTCTTACAGATGACGGTTGAACTGCTTGTTGAAACCGTGTAGCTCACTAGACTCTCACTCCTGGCTGTGGGTGCAACAGCATCTCTGCGTGACTCTACGCTGAGCTCACCTGATGAAATGACAGATAAATGATGTCAGTATTAAAGTTGAATGATATGGACCCGGTCTTCACTTGCCATCAAAGCACTCTCAGTGTCGGGGGGTGTATTAAGTGTGGAGCTGAATAAAGCCAGTGGGCTGGAGAGGTGTTGTGCAGGAGACGGCCTGGGCACGGGACCATTAGCAGGAAGGATGTCCATTAAGGAAGAGGATGCAACACATTAGAGACCTTACCTCTTTGACAGTTCAGGGGCCTAATATGAGACTGATAAGTCTAACAGACCTGGGACAAATGGTTATGTTTGGAATGGTTTCTAATATAAAATGTATTTGATTTAACTTAGCAGGGACTGGCTTTGCTTCTTAAATGTCATAGCAGAAAGCGAGCAACATTACATGCTTACAATATGTCAGACTGCTCTAATTATACAGTGTTTATGATTACAAATTAGAGCTAATAATGAAGGGCGGGTAATCATATTAAGTTGCCATGTTTACATTGTCCCAAATTAATAAACAGTCAAAAGAACCCTGCTGTTGTTCAGCAACTGTAAAAAAAAAAAAAAAACTAATCTTGGCTCATTAATGTATTAATATTGTCAGTTTTCAATGTCCAGAGCTTTTAGTAAGATTGCTCAACAGCTGCTTGAACCCAGAACAAGTTATAATGTGAATTCCATCCCTGGTCATAATACAATAGAGGGGGAATCACACAGTCACCCTTAAGGCACAGGAAGTCAAAGTGAAAGAACGTCTTACCTCTGACAGGAAGGTCTGTGCTGATTTCTGTGCGCCGACATGCAGCAAATACTCGTACACATATAAAGCTAACCTGGAAAACAGAAACAGAGAGAGAAAGAGGAAGAAGTCAGTGTTGAGAATCACATCTTTTACACTTTATTTGCTCTTCATTTCACTCTCAAACAGCACTCATCTGAAAGATTATTTCAAAATTAAAAACAAGCTCATGCTCTCTCTCTTCATCCCTAAATGTGTCACACTTGTTTCATCAACTAAATACGTCAACTAAAGTCTAAGAAATGTGCACAACTGGCAGAAAATCATCACTGTGTCATTTTAGATGGAGCTTGGATAAACAAGATTGTACAGTATGAAGATCATATGCACTGTGGAGGGGTTGTAAATGTGTGATGTAAAGCTCTGCAGCTCTGAGCTAAAGAGCCTCTGTGGCACTCAGCCATATCCCTGTGGTTTCAGGAACTCTGCTGTTGAGGCGTAGAGGCTGAAAACAAAACAGTGTAGACACAGAGAGAAACACGGACAGAGACGAAAGATATCCTCAGACATGGCTGAAGTTGGTCTCTCAGATGTCGCCGGACTGCTTGTTGGATTCCTTTTACTTTTAGGTGTCACACACATGCTGATGCCCATCTATGCATCAGATATAAGGGTAGAGAAATAGACTGTAATTCATTTCTGATGACAAACTCATAGACACATAGCCCTCGGACAGTTAAATCTCGCATCCTGACATGTGTTAAGTCCAGAACTCACATTTTAGCTCTGGCTTGGTCCATTAAACCCAAATATGGTTCAAATATAGGGGTGTTAGTGAGAACTGTCGGGAGTCAACCATATGCTAAAACAACAACAAAAACAAAGCTGCTACAAGTAGCACAGAGCCGGAGAGTTTGGTGTGGGTTTGGTTCTACAAACAAGCCTTTCACGTCACAAGGAGTCATTTGATTTAGTGTTAATAGCAAAAATATGACTTTATCAAGCTTTGTATCTATTGGCACTAAACAATATACTGTGCATCTCGATATTTGCGCTTTTACACAGAACAGCCTCTATGTAACACACATAGTAATGGTGGAAACTGTGGTTGAAAGGAGAAATATGGCAACTGTACTCTATGGGCAGGTTGAACACTTTAGTCATGGGAAGAACAAAACATACTTATCTATAAATCATAATACTAGTAATTTATATTAAATTGGCTCACTATTATATGATTTTAAACAAGTCATACAAATTTTGGCTCTGAAGTTTCCCACCACTCAAAATTGTGACCCAGAATTAAACACACATTTTTACTTCCTCTATGAAAAAAAAATCAGAAAGGCATTCATAAGATGCGTTGACACAAAGAGTAAAATTAATGTTTTCACACAGCAAGTAAAAGTCTGGTTGCCTGGCAACAAGATGACAAGAATCCATGAAGTCACTGCTCCGGCTAAGAAATAGTCCAACACTTAACCCCCTCGTAAAAGCACAATGTGTCGTTTTTACACTTTGGTTTTTATATGAATTAAACAAACAAAATATAACGTGCTAATTAACTGAGCTTGAGAGGTGCTGGTAGGAGCATTTTGTTGTCTTCAGACAGAGCCAGGCTAACTGTTTCCCCCTGTTTCCAGTCTTTATGCTAAACTAAGCTAACCGTCTCCCCGGCTGTGGCTGAAAATGTTACGTACAGATGTGAGAGTGGTATCGACCTTCTCATGGAACTCTCAGCAAGAAAGCAAATAAGCGTATTTCCCAAATGCTGAACCAGTCCGTTCAGTGTTAACAAACAGCCTGTTTTTAAGTGAAGAAGCAAAAATGCAGAAAGTTCACATAAGACTGTGGATTGTTCTGAATTTGATCCATTAAAATCAAACCATCTCCATATCACAGAGTGGGGACTAGATCATTGCTCTCTTCCTCTCAACACCTGACTCACCCTTGTTACTTGTCACTGTATTTGCCTCGTTAACTCTGCTCATCCCTGACTGCAGCTGGCTCAAAACTCAACTGAAGAACAACTGAATAATGTGCTTGTCTTCTTCTGTATCTGCAACACAATCATCGTGAACATCTCAGATATTCAATATATTGCCCAGTCCTCATTGGACTACACATGAACCTGCAGAAAGACACACACGGACCTCTCACTCTGACTATATCAGGACAAAAGCAACCTTTGCCCCCTCGCCAGCACAAAGAAGCAACACAATATTTTTACTACAATGCAGAAGCCTGGACAGACATCACAGCCTGCAGTCATCAGTATGCAATTGTCTCCTAGTCTGAAATAGAGTAGAGGGGAGCTGCTGTGCTTTTGTGTACGGTGGGCGACTTTTTTTATGCTGATCACATGCGTCAAGGCCAGAGCAGACACAGAGTTATGATGTTTGGGTTGATGCTGGATGATACTGAATGAATCAATAATGAGCCGGGCCAGAGTTGAACAACCTGACTCTTTATCTTCACAAAGATATCACTGAATTTCTCTGCAAAGTCTTGACAACCATCTGCTAAAAGAAAATTATCTGCTGCAGCTGGTCCAAACCAGTTTCAACTAGCATTAGACACTAGATGCTATCGCCTCTTCTATTTCTCACTCTTACATCAGATACAACTGTATCAACACCCATTTCAGATACGTAATGTAAACACGCTGTTTCTTTTGTTTGTTTTGTTTTTTTCAAGAGGTTTTTCATTAGAAAGTGAATGTGTTTGCTGGGTGGATGTGGTGATGGAGGGGTGGTCAGTGTTTCTGTAAGGAGGCGTCACTACTAAAGGCCCGCTCACAGATTATTATTAGATGTGCAGAAAATGACTGTGAGACGCATGAGTCACAAGAAGGAGCAAACTGCTTGTTATAAATGTTTAATATTGATCTCAAATGGAGTGACTGCCCTGGTATCGTCGAGTGAAACTGATCAGTGTTGTGTTTAGGAACAAGTCAATCACGTTTAATTACGTGTCGTCCGAAAAAAAACATCAACCAGAAAAGCAAAACAAAATTGCTATGTGATTTGTTCACTTCAAAGGCTTCTATTTTACACCTAGTAGTAGAAGAAGAAGAATTACTTTATTAATCCTATTATTTCCTACCTTTATATACATTTCTATCAATCTAACAAATAACATATTATGATGAAATTGTTTCTGGCTTTTCATAATAACATTTTGATAGTATAGAAAATAATGCACTAACCCTACTTAAAATCGTGTTTAGTTTCCTAAATAGATGGTAAAAAAAAAATTTCTGCCAAATCGTCGTGTTTTTGAGGAGAATATTAATTGCAAAAATAAAACATAGGAGTTGTAAGTTTTTCATTCGGGCTGTGAAGCGATTTTGGTGTAGTGGCCACACAGGGTATTGCAACTTCTGGGATGATCACGTAATGTCCCAAAAAGCATTTTTTCCCCCATACACAATCATTAGAAAAGGAGTGGCTGTAAAGCGATTCATTTTCTGAGCGTCATAATCCCCCGAACTGACCCTTTTAATTATCAGAATTTGATCCATTTGGTCTAGTAAAATTTGGAAAGTCTGAAAGAGCTGTATGATTAAATTATTTCGTCCCATTTATGTGTGCGGGGAGCCAACAGGAAGTCAGCCGGCTCAGCCAGCGGAAGTCTCTGATGTGCATGCTCTCAACCGGCGGGAGAAGAACTCTAGTGAGCATGCTCTATGGGCCCAAAAAAGCAGAAGCATGAGGATCCCCACGGAGGCTTTCTTGCGGCGTATGTGCCTAGCCATCTTTGAAGGTCCAGTTCTCCTACATTAATGGTGTTCCACCCCAAAAACCTCTAGCAATAAGGTAAGGGGCAAAAGCCAGGGCAAAAGAACTCGCTGCTGCTCATACACCTTAATAGCTGTGAGTGCATGGTAATAATTGAAGCAAACTCAGATGAATGTATGAACATTTTCATCAGGCCCTCAATTCTCTCGTTTGGAATTTGGGAGCAGGATAGTCAGCGTTTAGATGTATTTTAGAAGGTAAAACAAACTGAAACTGTAAAACCACTGAGAATGGGTTGTAACAGTACTTGAAATATAAGGTTTGTCTCTTTTTCTTGATTTTGGAGGGGGATTTTGGGTGCGTTTTTTGGTCATTCACTGTAATGCTGACGTAACCATGTATCCTCGTTTTTGCTCCATCAGCCTGAACAGTTCAGGGAATGTTTAAGTTTCCCGGGTTCTGGGTAAAGTGAGGAATCCGTTGGTGTAAAATGTAAAAATGAAGCCGTCTTTGTGGTGTGAAACACCCAGCGGCAGGCGGCAGGCGGCAGCTCCTATACGCACTGTACAGGATCGAACAGAGATTCCCATGAGCACTGCGGCAATGAAATTTTCATGGCAGACCCTGGCGTGATCTGAGGGGCTCTATACCCTAGCGATGGGCACCTGCTCCGGCTGCAATGCATTATTTAAAAACACTCATTCAATCCAGGCTTCGGGGGACACCTTTTGTTACTCTGTCAGAAGCAGTAAGTGTAACTCGGCTGAGGAGGAGACTTTTTTTCGTGAGCTGATGGAGCAGAGCCCGAGGAAGGCCAGGTAGATAAAGGAGACGTGGGGGATTGTACTGTACAGGAGAGCTGTGTCAGAGGGAAACTGAAGGTCAGGGCCTCAACTTTTTCATCTGTGGATACTGTAAACCTGCACTGGTTACACATGTCAGGAATAAAAGATGAGATGCTTACAAGACAAACCACAACCACAGAGTCCATTCAACATCTTGCATTTCCTCTGCTACACATTTCACTCTCTCCTTCCTCGGCTGAAGTCGTCCAGATGAAACATGAAATTTAACAATAAAGACGATGATGATGATGATGATGCAGGAGATCAGTCTGACTGGGAGGAGGGACATTAAACCTGTGCTTTGACTGCTGACTGGATATCAAGGTTCATGATATAATGCTGATGTGTGAGTTCACATTAAAAGAGCCTGACGCTTCCCCTCTTAAACTACAAGATAATCTGCAACAGTTTTTCCACAATATACCAAGTCGGTGGGACTGTAGCTGAGGCAAAAACAAATCTACTACACCATTTCTGATTTCTTCTTTCCTTTCCTGGCCCTAACCTCATGTGGCCTAACTAGTACTTTGCTCCATGTCCACACATCAAGGAGATCTCTCCCACTGCCACGTCCCCAGGAAACACACCTGACATTTAGCCCCAGGCTGCCCCATCCAGCCTTCCCTTTCCTTCGCTCGCCTCCAGAGACAAGGGCATCTCAGCCGAGTTTAGCCAGCTAAAGCACAGACAGTTAGCAAATTAACTTTCATGTCTTCGTTTCAATAATTCAACAGCAAGAGCAGGGGCAGGGTGAGGTAAGGTATGCATGGAGGAAGTGATGGAGGAGGATTAAGCAGGGCCTGTTGCTGCATCTGCTTTCATATATAATCTACGTGTTTTGAGAAAAGATTAAAAATGTATAGCATTGATAATTTATATATTCAGTGTTGCACTGAATGTGACAAAAACAACAAAAGATATTATTTCCTAAATATTAAATATTTATAAACATCATATAAAAGCAGTATAGATCTGACACTGTATGGTGAACAGGTGTGAACATAGAGACGTATCACTTAAAGGTGAATGAGAGATTGGATGCCTGTTTGAGACACCTGTGATACTGCGAAGCTGTTTCACTAAAGCTTATTCCCACTGCACGCACCGTTTATATTTGCTTGGCTTTGTTATGGCAGTTCCTTTGTCAAAACAAATCAGTGTCTATAGGCATGTAAAGACGCGTGGCTTTAGCCATGGGTTAATCCACACACTGTCACACACATGCGCATACAAGCATTCACACTCACACAAAAAGACACGCATACATTTACTCCTCTCACTTTCTCCCAGCAGCAAGCTTGACTCTGTGACGTTACCTATCGACACACTCACCTGTAAATGCCCTCTGACCTCAGAGTTTAACTGATAACTTCATTTTCAGCAAAGTTTGATTTTCACTCATGAAAACAATTTTCAGTGAAAGAGGCAGAGGAGAGAGATTTGTGATGATTGGTGATAAGAGATTATATTGACATAGTTTTGTTATCACCAGAGCCTCCTCCCACAGCAGTTAATGAGGACAATAATATGATATAACTGAAGAAAATAATCCAAGAAAGAATAATTTGTTTTCTATGTTAAGAAAGACTTATGAACATATGAAATCGTACATGTTCTCTGTTCAGACAGATGCTTGTCTCTGTATGCTGATGAAAGACGTGCACACTTCCCTTCTGTGTGCTCTGTTGCCAAACTGGTTAACAACTTCAGGCACGTAGCTTCAATATTTATACTGTCTCCTTTATTTCAAGTGAGAAAACTGACAAATTTGTGCGGATGCACCCAAAGCAGCTGACGAAAGGCAGCATTAATTGACTGTTGACATATCTGAATGAAAGCACAGTCAGCCAAAGGGTGCCGAGGGTAAATCAAGGGTTTCTTTACTTTTAGTGCAGTGTTTTTGCCTATGTTAGTGCGCAGCTCTTTATGCTTCATTCAAAAGGCTAAAATGCAGATGGCAGAGCCATCTGTGTAGAATCAAAACCATGCATTCAGACCTGAAGATCCCCATTAAACTGCATGTAAATACGTGGGAGGAGCCAGAGGAGGAGTAGAGGATGTAAAGAACCCCGTGTTCAAAACAAACTGATTAACTTGAAGTTCTTGAAGTTGAAGTTCTTTTCCCAAACAAATTCAGCAACACTTGAAATCGCACAAAAATGTCTGTAAACAAACACAGAGGATTAGAAAACAAATGCAGCAAGCAGAATTCTTTTTATAACTAAGAAAGTGCTTTTAAAAATGAGATGTTTGATCAAGCTATTAAATATTTTTGTGAATGGCACCTTTAATTAAGATGCCGGATTCATCGGTGCATATTTCAAAGAGGCTCCAGCTACTAAATAATAAGGTGACATTAATATTGAAGCTGCTGTATCACCCCTGTTCAAATTAAATTCAATAAAACGCTGGGAAAAAAGTGCGGAGTGTATTTAATTTCTTTGGTCGCAAGGGCACTAGTTCTTCCTCTGCCTTTATTATTATTATTATTATTATTATTATTAGCATATTTCCTTTATACAAAATGTCTGATCACAATGATGCTTCTCAAGGATGTGCAAAGAAAACACTTCCTCTTCGTGCCTGCTACCTGTGAGCTCAAGACAGCGAAGCCAGGCAACTGAGTTCCACTTGTACGGCGAGGCCTTGGCTGCGTGCAGGAATCCACATAAGAAAAGTACGTGTTTGTTTTATGTTGTATTTCTGAACAAACAGGTTGGATTCGAGCCTTGGTTTCAAGGCTTTAAAGGAAATAAAAACCCACACTGTACACACGCGGCTTTGTGCGCACAGGGTCGCAAAAACACTTAAATGCACACTTGAGTTGTAAACTGGAACATTTTGTGTACATATAACTATACTATTCAGGTGGCTGACAACTGAAGTGCTCAATAAGCATAGGAGGACGTGCTGTACTATGGAGGAGCATTTGCTTTTTCTTATAAACTTTTTTTTAGGTGACTGAGCCGACCACTGCACATCTGTACAAACCAGATTACACACAGCAACGGTACCAAATCTGACAACTCCTAACTGAAATCAACAGATCATCATTACCGGCAGCAATATGGGAGGATTGCAATACCAAGAGCTAATAAAAACACTATAGCACCTGAAACACTGACAGCATTGCAGCACAAACAGTAAGTTAGAGGCTTTTATCACAGCTTTTTTTTTTTAAAAGATTCCCTCTTTTCTTGGAGTTAAAAGAGACAGTGGCGTAACAATGATTGTGAAGATACTGCCTCTTTTGGCTGAGTGAGGTTAATCCACAGTTGCCCTGAAAAGCCTGAGCGCCACTCAAAATGACACCAGATTGCTAACAAAACCAAACAAATACAGTGTTAAAAAATAAACTGTATACTGATTCAGTGTACGTGTTCGTATGTGAATTATTTTAGGAATTTAATGACTCAACAGGCCCCGAAAATACTTACAGCGGCAAAAGTTGCTGCAGGAACTACACAAGGAAGCAGCTCATAACAATCAAAATTCACTCATCAATAAATATTCCTCTTTTCATCCTTGTAGCAGCAATTGGTCAAGTGTAAACCGCACCCTTGTACTGTCTCATGACTTTCAACTGTACAAGGAAAACAAGATAAATCACATTTTTCTCCGGTCTCTACTACTCTATTATTAGTCTCTATTTTTCCTTCAACAAGTTTTGTGCATCAAATCTAACATGGTGTGACTTAGTCTAAATCAAAAGAATAATACGCTTAAACAGGCACACATTACTGGAATAAAAATATTCTGTGGAACAAAGGGAGAATAACTCCAGGTGATATACAGTACTGTCAGTGTTTTTAATTTTCTTTTGTATTTTGAACATACCAAACAGCTGACCAAAAGTGAGTCCAATCTTACTTTAATGAAACCAAGAGAGAGATAGACAAATGATATCACTAATTTAGTTTATTTAATTGAGTAAGTATATGACTTGATGATCAATCCTCTAAGCAAGCGCTGCAGCTGTGATACTCTGTCATACTGTATGACTGAGTCTGCTTTAATGGGATACAAGTCCATCCGAGGCGGCCTCTTTTTGGTATCTGAATATGTAAAGAGCCAAATGAATATGTAAATATGAATATGAGCTAATTCAGTGATGCATTCAGGCAGCTGTTGTGAGTGCCACATTTACAAGGAAACATGTGTTGGCCCTGCGGGGCAGGTTAGGGTGACAAGACAGGTGAGGGGAAAGGGCAAGCGTCATCCATTGTGTCTGGACAATACCTATAGGCCTGTGACGTGCAGGCGCACACACACACACACACACACACACACACACACACACACACACACACACAGGAACTAAACTAAATATATACACAGGTTTAAAGACTATCATATTTACTGGGGAGTTTCTGATATATGAAATAAATGCAAACAAATACACTAAAATAAGCAAATTCAAGGATTTTTGTTATTCACAAGCAGCCTTGTAACACAGAAGCATTCATCATTTCCAGTTCTCAAAAGACTTTCTTATGAGTTAAATTATTAATCCTCCTCCTACACGATCATTTGAAATACATGCTGCCTCTGCACTGATTTCACTCCCAATAACACATGGAACATAATCCACAGTCCCTGAACAAGCAAGTGCAACTAAAAACTGTCCAAATACACAGCATTTAGATAATCTGTTGCTTTCAATGTATTGTAAATAAAGTAACAAAGCTAAGGCACACAAACAGGTGTATAAGCAGGCTGACGTCTGCTGATGGCTCATATGCAATATTAAAGCATCATATGCTGGTTCAAAGGTCACCCTGCCTGCTGTTCATAAAACCACATGGGACTGTTTTCATTTAGGATTCACTCCTCCACTTCTACACAGACACAAACACACACGGAGCTGCTCAATTTTCCAATAATCTGATGAGAATTCAGAGTGAAATTAAGCGCTCGTGGCACTAGAAGTGTACAAAGTAGTATTCGAGGAAGCTTACACTAAGCACATAAGCGAGCCACATCTCTAGAAAGCTTAATCAATTGAATATGACACAGCAATGCATCAAAAAATACAAGAGTCTCTAAAGAAATTTAGTGTCTATTACAGATGTATGAGGTGCTGTGTAACAGCACAGCCTCTCAGGACCTGACAGTGTTTTTAGATTACAACTGCATCTCAGCAGGGATCCCTACTCACTCCTCTTACCTCGGACTGTTTAGTGCTTAAAAATAGCTAATGGTGATAAAAGACTACACTGATCTAAAGTGCTGGGATGCAAAGAAGGTCCAGGTCTTTGAACGGCCCCATACAGAAATATTCCAGGCAGCATCGAAAATAAAGAAGCAGGCATGATGAGCAGAGCAGCCGTCACTCAACAAGGGACATTTAAAAGTTACACTGGCGTTTTATCTTTTATTCAAAAGCACGGATGCACGCAATGGCAAATTTGCTTTTATGTGGGGAAAAAAGAAAATTACAACACAAAATCTAGCAAAAAGCATGTTGGACTCGCATCGTATTTCAAAACACACAACAATGATTTTTTTTTTTTAGCAAAAATTTCCAGGCACAACAAACATCAATAATTACACATTTATCGACCGGTCTTGTAATAAAAGTCTGCTTCTGTAAATATAACAGCTTCGTGTTCGCGGCAGCATGGCTCTCCTTCGTGTGAGTGGATGCTGAAAAGTTTACCACCGCTGTACGACTGCTGAATGGGACAAAACTTTTCCCTTCGTCGCCAGGTTTGCTCGCGCCCCGGCTTTACGCCTCAAAACCACAGTAAATTCAGCCTGAGCAAAGCTGCCCATTTCTACTTGTAAAACACAAGACAATTCACCCACCCAGCAGCTTAACCACTCAAAGTTTACAAGAGGCGACCGAGCAGCCTGTCCGTACGGGGACGAGCACATACGCCGGTACAGAAACGTGTTTCACCCGAAATGAAACGAAAACGCGCTTCTCGCGCTGTCGGTGCTGCAGAAGCGCGCTGCACACCGTAACGCACCGTAACGTAAAATACGGCGCTGCTCTCCAAAAAGGTTGCGCCAAGTTACAGGAGAAGAAGCGCGGACAAACACGCAATACTTGTAAATATCCTGTGCAAGCAAGAGGTAAAATTAAAAAAGAAAAATTAAAATGAAAAAGTTTAAGAGACGCACCTCTGAGGTGGTCGGACGGGAGGGGGAAACCGCACGGAGGAGCGCACTTTAGCACAGTACGCTCCTTTTAAATTACAGTACCTAGTTTAGAAAGTTGGACTCCCCTGCTCTGCCCCCCTCGCCTGCATGATAAGCAGGTAAAGTCTCACATATAGCGCGTAATTCACTTACTTTTCTCTCGCTTGGCTATCGGAAGGGACGACAGCTCCTTTACCTTTGGCGTACATGCTGGATTCTGTTTTAAGACTTTTGCCCCACTCAACACCTGTCAAAGAAAGCAGCCAGGAAAACGCTCCATCTCCATAGCTACCCCTTTAGTGTTTTTCCTCCCCCCCCCCCCCTTCTCCTCCTCCTCCCCCTCCTCCCTCCTCCTTCTCTCTCCTCTCCCTCCCTCTCTTTCTCTTCTCTCTCTCTCTTTTTTTTTTTTTTTTTACATCTCCAACATTGGCCACAAATCAGGCACAGTTTCTATTGGGGGGACTTGAAACCGTCCTCTGTTGGATTTTTTTTTTTCTTTTTTTTTTTTTCCCCTCCTCAGCTGCTGTTCCGCAGGCCTGCTTCTCCTCCCTCCGCTGTGCAAACGGTGGGGGCTCCTTAAAGGGAAACACACACTTCTTGTTTACTGACCTCAGAAACATGAGGAGAGAAGGGGGGAAGATGGGGAAAGGCATGCCGGGTACAGGCTCTGCACACTGGGAGGCTGGCAATAGTCGGTATGTTATTCTTCCCTAAAAAGACATTCCAGGACTTTGACTCCAATTTGATTTTGGGACTTACTTTGACTCACATCAGTGAGGACAGCTTGTGTAATTTTACTTCATATTTAGTTTCTCATACCACCATTCAGTATGATATAGTTACCATTTACACCACAACACACACACCAATTTGGGACCCTTTTACAATAAACCTGGATGACCCATGATATCCCTACATCAAGCCCCTTCCACAGGATAAATGTTGTTATAAGTGTCAGGTGGTTTTGTACTCAGTGGGCAGTCTACCCATTTTACACACGTGGCTCAGACCCTGATCTTGATGTGGGTCATCTATACAGGTCAATGAACGCAGGAAAACTAACTCTTGACCCATGCTTAAAGCAAAAGGAGAAGGCACTTGAAACTGCTTGAGAAATGTTTACAATATAATATAAGCCTTTAAAATAAGCCCTTATTGATTTTTACTTAGATTGGTGGGTGTTTGCCTGATGATAATCACTGACTGAGATCATGGTTTATGCACCATTTTATTCACAGTCATTTGACTCAATGAAGTAATCATTGTTGTAGTCTGGTCAGAGTACCACCTACCACACAAAGAGCTCTGAGGTTTACTTTAGTGAATCTGCTCTCTAAGCAGCAAAGGACACGTGATCTTTTGTTATTCAGATTATTAAAAAATCAAAAATTAACGGGTTGGATGTGGATCCAGAAATGATGAGTTAATCAAGGGCGTTCTTGGTTAACACAAGGGAGGCTTAAGCAGCAATCTCCAGTGCCAAGCGATACTCACTGATCTGCATAGAGAGCGACTGGCCCACAGTCGGAGCACAGCTTCTGCTGTACATTTCACGTCTCGCACAAGGCCACAGTCCTGATGAGATTTTTAGCTGATTTCTTGTTAGCTAAAAGGGGATTGGTTATTATTATTCACTCCAACTCTGACACCCCAATGACCCGAGGGCAACCCACTTTCCCTGGCACTCTTTACACCTCCGACTCCAATTACAAAGCAGCTGTAGGGAGGTGGCACACTGGTTGTTCCATATCACCGAATGTGACCAGCTCTGTATAATAGCATCTATGATTAGCTGCTAGATCCTTAAAGTAAGACACATTTAAATGGTGTTTGTGAGCTAGGCCTAAAGGCAGGAAGTGCTTGTGATCTTTAACTTTCAACATCCTACAGCATGCTCACTTGTCAGGGTAGTTTACTGTTCACAGAGATCAGTGGATGATACTGTGCTGGCTACAGGAAAGAGACACAAGGCAGGAACCAGATCTGAGGCATACAAGGGCGTTAAGGTGGTTAATACTTATGCTATCAATTATTTTGTGTTTTATATTTTTACTAAAAGGGGTACTCCAGCGATTTTGTATTGCACTTCCATAAAGTTGGGGAACTCACAAGAGACAGATTTGAAAAAAAGAAAGATCAAAATCGAAGCAGCAGAGGCAGAGATATTCTTAATTCAGTCCTTAGTATGGGTCAAGCTCCAAAAAACACTGGGTCCTACATTTTCCATAATGCAACTAAATAGCATTTTTCATTAGACCCTTCCTACCCTCTTCAACCCCTATAGCTCCAGTTTGTAATGCAGGCTCTCTGTTAAAAATGTAAAGTCTCAAACCCAAGCTGAGATGACCCTGATGACATCATCAGGGTCATCTGATGATGATGTAAGCAGGGTCACCTGAGTGTCCCTTTAATTTAGTTCAATTTGTTGTTCTAATTGTGACATTGTATTGATCAGTGTAAAAAAACAGATTAATCTAATGTGATTCAAAAGTGTAAAACAAGTACAAAGTATAAAAAGTACATTTTTATACTGTATATACTTAAACATGTTTGTTGACAGTTAATAATTAGAAAATAGTTACTTAAAGATACTTAAAATGATACTTTTTTTCAGACTGGCTTCATGCCACTTGTTTGAGGTGAAAGGTAAAAACTGTTAATCCATCTGATAAAGTAATGCATGCTTGACGTCAAAGGGGGTAATAATAGTGATGATATGTAATTACTGTAATACAATCTAATTTCATGTAATAGAGACCATGCCTTGCAGAAGTATATCTTTCACTGGTGTTTATTTACGCTGGGCCAGGGTAACAAAGGAATTAGTGTGAGAAATATAAAAGAAAACCAAGATATCGTGACATTATTTTGGCAACGCATAACAATTTTGGGAGCAACCTCGAGGCAAACTAGAGCTGTTTTTTCCTGCTTCTCTCTCTGTCTTTTTCTCTTTTGGGTGGCCTTTCTTTCACTCAGGCAAGCAATGTAGTTGCAAAAGCCAGGAACCACTAACCCATCTCTGGCCACATTGCCTTTCTTTACCCTGAAACGTGTGTTAAACTCTTGTTGCTCTGTTCCAGTCTGCAGAGTGCAGTCCTTCCCCATTAAAGACTTTCATGTTATGCAACAGCTCCAACAGTGAGGGTCCACGTTAGATGTGCAGGCATCCAGTACCCCTGTTAGGTCTCTGCTCCGCCCCAACATCGGCCTGCACGGGAAGGAAAAACACAATAAGTTGCAGCCCAGACCAACAGAGGAATTCCCCCAGCCCCTGCCTTTGTGAGGCCAAATTATAATTAATCACAGGTTGAATAATTCAGCGCCGAGCGAATGGATGCCTTTCTCAGCCCATTTCTCGGCACCTGCCTCAGGAGGCATCCCCAGAGCCTGCATGTATACGTGTAGGTTATGTTTGTATGTGTGTGTGGTGGGGGAGGAGCTTCTCTGGGGCCAGTAAAAAGAGAAACACAAAACCCCAAAACAACCAAACACAAGGCAGCATTAAAACCTCCGCCCTACAATCCCTATGAGTCAGCCTTGACTCGCAATGGACCCTTGATCCTACTCTTCTCTTCTCCTTCACTCTCAGTCCATCTTTCCTCTCCTCCTCCTTGACATCTTGACTTACAGAAGAGAAATGGCACTTTTAAATGCATTGTGGAGAACTGGATTCCTGAAGGGGGGGGACTGGTTCTACTCAAATACCTCCTTACCCTCTTTATGTCACTGACTGGGTCAACAGGTTGGAGGAAGTCCATGTGAGAGTGGGAGACAATGGGGAGGGGGCATGTGGCAAAATCATTGATGCTAATCATGTCTTACATGTAAGTGTGAAATTTACACAGGAAACTGCAGAGATCAATCAATAAACCAGTCAGCCATTGTTAATATGAAACATACATTCAACTCTTGGCTCTTCGGTCACTGAATTGAAACCAGTGTCTCAAAATCATGCTTCCACAAACAAACAGGTTTTGTTGCTAGGTTTGAATAATGCTCAGCTTAAGGTAATTACCTTTTAATTACAGAAACTACATCTTTCAGCAAAGACCAAAGAAAACACTGAGCATGTAGGAAATTGTGTACAAGAGTACAAAAAATCCATCTGCACAGCGCAGCCTTGATAAACATCTACTGCTGCTGAAAGAGTTTTGAAGCTGTAAGCTCCTGCTTACATAACTTCAAGTACTCTCTTATCCCAAATATGAACCTGTCTGTCTGTCTGTCTGTCTGTCTGTCTGCGTGCCTACCTACCAGCTGTTATGTCTGTCCGCCTGCCTTCCTGTCTGTTTGTCTGTTTTGATTTGCGTCATTCCACTTGGTCACCAAGTTCATCTGTGCCATTCCCAAACACGCAGCACCCTCCCCAACCCCCAACCTCCTCCCACCCCACCCCCTCGCTTCGCCTCATCCATCTGACACCCAGCGGCTACTGCGGGCCTCCGCTGTGATGAAGAAAAACTCTGTGCTCTTCAGCGCTCCCATAATTAGAGACAAAGAAAGAAAGAGAGCTTTGGCACTCATTGCTTTTGTGCGCCTCCTCTGCAGATACAGGTTGCAGCCACACATGAAAGAAATAATAAAATCCATCTCCCATATCTTTCTTTCTAGGCCGCCTCGTAAAAATGTTCAAAGTCATTGCAAACTTTAAAAACACTATTCCACATATTGCAGTTGACAACACAAAAGCCTTAATGGGTAAAAGGCATCTGTGTTTCATTTTCCCTTTCTTTTTAACTTGTATATGCCATTACTTCAGATTTAACAGCAGCTAAAGCCACCTTACCATCAATCGAACACCGAAGCCAGGAGAGATGAGGCCTTACCAGGCGTTTAGATCCAAAACACCACTTCGTTAAAAAAAAACACAAGGGGCTACATTGGTGGGGTCATGTTGTTTCAGGTATCAGACTGTGAAATATGATCCAGGAAGTCCAGTTTGAGTAACAGATACACAGGTTTGAAGGTTTATCATGCACCGTAACACTGCACAGCGGTTTATTATACTATGTGACAGGATTTTACAACACTGGGCAGTTATCACAACAACAATCATTGTATGCAACATCTGCAATATTAACAGAAGAATATTTCTGGTAACGTTACAAAGCAATCTGCCAGGAATAAGCGCTTGCATGTATTTGATTGGTCATCGCAGAGCCTTGCCATTTGACGTGGTTTTGCGTTGTGTCAAAAGTTGAGTGAGAGTATGTCTACGCTACGGCATAAAATTTTAAAAACGCTACTTTCGTTGGAAATGACTTGCGTTTCCAGGTCGTTTTTGGAGGATGCAATGAAACACATAAAACATAACATAAAAATGTCTCTAAAAAACTCTCTACAGATCTGTTCTTCCTTGTCTTTTTTTTCTTGGCCAACAACAACAAAACTGCGTGTCACAGCCACCATCTGGAGTGGGACAGACAGCCAAATCATTATTTTATGGTCCCGACATCGTCTGACAAAATTAACATAAATACAGGTTAATGACAGCAGCTGTGTGATCAACTATAAGGACAGAAAAGTGATCACGGAGAAAGGAGTTGACAGAAAGTTGTTTTCTTAACTTTAATGCCACACAGCCCCTGGCCCTCAATGAGCTGGCTAAGGTCATTGTTTTGCAAAAGCTCTGTTTTCCGCATAAACACTGAGCATTTTAAAATTTATACATTCTGGAGGCCATTTTGGAAAAGCTCTGTTTTTGGGCGAGAAAAACTCTGTTTTAGTCTGGACAGATGGCTGAAACGGAGAGAAAGAGATGCTTTTACAAATTTAACCAGCTTAGTGCGGAGATACGCTCAGATTCAACTTTTTTGCCGGAGCACTGAAATGAACTAGGGTGCTGTGTTTAATCACAATGTGATAACTGCTACAAGAAACTTCTACAAACCAAGAATATGACACAAAATGTTGCAGAGTACACTGGCCAACGTGACATTGTGAGTGCCATTTTTGAATTCAAGTAAAAACAAAAACATGAGCGTGGCACAGAGGGATAAAATACACACATTCTGTACACACGGCATCTTTGCATGTCTGTCAGTCCTCTGTCGCTCCTCTTGAGGTTTCATCCATTTTTTCCTCCAAGTGTTTTTCTGGGAACCTTTCCTTATCTGAATTAAGGGTCCAAGGTCAGAGGGTGCCGTATGCTGTGCAGATTGTGAAGCACCTTGAGGCAAATTTGTGATTTGTGATATTGGGCTGCATAAATCAAACTGACTTGACTGCATGAGTTGGTGACGTGTCTCTGTTTGCACAATCTGAAATGCCTCAAAATTATTATCGAACAGCCCAACACAGATTGCAACCAACATTTTATTAGACCCATCCCCCAGAGGGTGACATGCAATGAACCTGTAAGATCTGTAAGTACATTAAGAACACATACAGAACATGACAGGGATTTTGTTTTTAGCTTATCAGCCTGCTATAAAGTTGTGGTTGTTGAAATGTTTGAAAAAAAAAAAAAAAAAAAACTTTAATGGCCTGGTCTGATGAGATGCAGAGAGCAGTATGTGTTTTGATTACTGTGTCTTCCTCCTGCACTTTTTATTCTCTACTCGATCTCTTTGTTCCTGTACCTTTAAGAACAAGAAAAGAGAGAGAGAGAGAGAGAGAGAGAGAGAGAGAGAGAGAGAGAGAGAGAGAGAGAGAGAGAGAGAGGCGGTGGTAATGTTCTCATGTGTTTTCTTTCTGTGGGAAGTGGCACAGCCCCACCGCAGCATAAACACACACATGCATGAACACACGCCTGCCAATGTGCACACACAGACAGGAAGGCAGCACATTTTTCTACGTGTGAGTGAGGGTCCCTATCCTCACACTGTCAGGGAAGAGAGAGTCATGTTGACGACCATATTCCACAGCTGTGATCCCATCACACTCCGCAGACACGGAAAAGGAAGGGACGGCATAGAGAGGAAGTGAGACATTGAGAGACGGACAGAAGGGGACGATTAAATTTGCTTGACAGAATGAACAAGGTTGACAGGAAAGCGTGGTTGAGGGGAAGAAAGAAAAGGAGGATTTTCTGAGCAAAAGTTTTGTTCGTTAGAGAGTAAAAGACCCCAGATGGACCACTTCAGTGAAAGTATTGGTATTCATCTCACCAGAAGGGTTTCCTTTGTGACTGATCCATCACAGCTGATACAATACAGACAAACATGGCTGTAATATCACCACCAGTAGCTCCCCTTTATTTCTGGGTGATAACTGTGAGGAAGAATTGCTCTGGATTTTTCCAGTGCGGCTTCCTGCTTAGTTTTAGATGGGAACCACAAACAGCTAGGCCCAACCCGACAGAGCCACACTGAAACATGTGGTTACATCCTATGCCTGCTCACTCTCTCCTTCCATTATCCACCATGCTCCACCCCACCATCCTCTACTTCCCCACCACCACAATATATTGGCTTTGCCTTCCTCAGAAGTAGAGTCAAATTACCATGAAAGTGCTGAGGAAGACGACGGGCTGCAGTCGGCCCGGAGTGAGTGAGAAGTAAGAGTGGCAGCTAGCTGTTTCTGTAACAGGCTTTGTGGTACCCTGATCCCCTAAGCTGGACCCGGAGGTCCATGGCGAACTGCAGTCACACTCTGATAAGGACCGGCCCGGCGGAGGCAGAGGAACACGCGCCGTCTGCGACTGGCAGGCAGGCGGTGAAATTGCATCATCAGCGTGAAGGCAGCCACCACGCCAAAAAACACGCCTCGGTGGAACTCGCAAAAAACATGCCGTGCCAAGTCACTCCTCCTTCTCCTCTTCTACCATCCCCACTCTCCATTTAGCAGCCTCTCTTTCTCTAATACCACCCCTCATTTCCCTCCACCCGCTCTGTCACATTTTTTAATTCTCTGCTCCAAAACATGCACATGAGCACGCTTGCCAGCATGCGTGCCCACACTAGCGCGTGCATACATTCTGCATCACAGTTTGTCTCTGCTGCATGTCTCCCACGCGCCCTCGTACACCACTGCCAGGCAGCACAGAGCACTATGACCTCCCACTGCCCCGAGGGCCTGTGTGTGTGTGTGTGTTGCAGAGGGGGATGGGGTTTAAGCAGACGGGTAATGGGGGTTGTCACACCAGGGAGTCAGGGATAGACGGTTGTCTGCTCCTCTGTGCCCTACAAGAGAGAACTGGTGCCATTATGAACATCATTCACTCCCTGAGCTTCACAGCACAAGCCGTCAGTGATGAAAGTGCCAATCGCACGGGGAAGAAATTGAAACCTGCAACTTTTACAGCCATTGAATATTTCACTTTATTTCAGAGTCATCACTATGAGGCAACTCCGTCTCCTGCCTGCTATTCAGGTTTGTTTTTTTCCAAATGTGTAATCTTTTCAGTCTGAACACCTGAAAATAACACATCACAAATCAATTACAGCAATATGGAAGTACCTAGGGGTATGATTGGTATTTTATCAAAATGCAGTGACGGGTTGATGGAGACAATGGAGTGAGACTAATGTGTTGTCAGCCGCGTTTTGTTCCAGCGGACTTGTTAGCTGCTTGTACATTGACTAACTTGGCTAAACTGTGTGTGATGCAAAGACGGGGTCACCAAGGGGACAGGAGCTGACACGATAGCTGGAGGTGTGTGTCGTGCGAGGGAGGGTGCAAGGGGTGGGCGGGTAGACTGGATTGTGATCCTGTCAGTGTACAGAGGAGGGTTGGGGGGGGGGTAGGCGGCAGAGGGCTCAATGATGTGAATAATACCACACAGAAAGTAAACAGCCCTCCTTAACGTTCTTAACACCTACACCAGCCGACTGGCAGATAGAGGTGGTGGGAGGGAGGAGGAGAGACAGAAACAAACACAGAGAGGAAGATCAGGAGACACTTCTGTATGAAGTTTGCCTAATTTTTTAAGCTCCCAAAATAGCCACAGTGGGATGATGAATTTAGAGCTGCCTGTGTTGTCAAGAGAGTAGGATGGAGGTATTGTTTCTCTTCTCCTCCCTCCTCCCATCTTCCTTGTACTTAAACATCTCGATAGATAGACCCACAGGAGCCTGTCTCCTGCATGAACCCTGCTCCTGCTTTAAATTGCACTGTAAAAAATCTTGAAGTCTATAAGACGGCAGCGGGGACGGCACACTGAAGCTTTTGTCTCAGTGCGCACCACTGTGAAGAGTAAAATCAAAACAGAGCCAACACCATGGGATGCCTGGGGAATGCCACCGAAGGCTCCACACGGAGGTGGAGGCTCGGCAAGATGCTCACCGGAGCTTTTTGGGTTATATGAGAAAAGCATCCTGGTGAGTGTGTGTATGTTTCTGTGTGTGTGTGTGTGTATGCGCATGTGTTTTGCATGTGTGCTTGCGTGCTTCAGTACGTGTGTGTATGTTACATGGAAGGGGGGTGTAAGCCTTGCAGAAAATAGGTTGACGTGACCTACATATCCATGTGGCTTCTTATTAGCCTACACCCATATTTCACATAGACACACTCTTATACACTGGACACACACACACACACACACACACACACACACACACGTCAGATAACAGTGAGACAGCCAAGAAGAAGGCTATTTACATTATTTGCATTGTGTCCTTTGTTTGCCTTTAACCGTCTCAACACCAGAGCAGATGGCACACTGACACACACACACACACACACACACACACACGTGCATGGTAGATGGACATCATGAATGAATGTGTGCGTAACCCTGTGGCCAACAATTTCCATTTTGAGGATTGCATGACAAACAATTTACATGATGAAGCTCACACTGCAGTGACACCATCAAAACTGATAAATATGTGACACCACAGGGAGTGGACGGTTAATCTGAGGTTAAACCAATATACTTAAAGTATTTATGATGTAAAAAAAATAACAAAAATTTAATAAGAATCCTCCAACTATCCCTAACTTTGCTACAAACCATGTTGATACTGTATTCTGGGTTTGAGTCCAACATGTGTTTAGGTTTAGGCTGCAGAAACACTTTGGTTGAGGTTAGGAAATAATTGTGGTTTTGTTAAAATATTGAAAAAGTAAACTGTCTTGTCTCTCACTTCAAGTCAGCGCTGACTTTTTCAGTATTTAACCAAGACCATGATCTTTGCCTACACCTTAACCAAATGCGCTGAGCTGCCTAAACATAACCATGAAACCACCAGTCCTGCTTTAGTCACCACCAGCAAATCAAAATCACATCAAATCAAATAAGTTGCTCAGTATGAATGTTTCCTCATTATGTTGATATTATTTTTATTTTATTTTATTTTATTTATTTATTTATTTATTTTTTAAATTGCATGCATTTAAAACCTATTTGCTACTGCTGATTTCTAGGAGACCGGGTTCCTTGTGGCCATGCGAAATAATGAATGTCTTTTAGAAGGTGAAATAGTGTGATGTTATATTGTGTTGTCAATTCATCCTCTGCACTCCAACATAAATAACAGTTTTCTGTTTGTTTTTTTGTGTGTGCAGCATGAAGGGACTTCCAGCTTGCATTTCGTTGTACCACCCTGTGTTGTATAATGATAACTAAATGAACCCTGAGCCGCAAAACCTATCAGGGAGGTGGTCGGAGAGGTTGGATGGGTCCAACCAAGCGTGTGATTTCAACATGGGAGGTGTTTGTTTGTATCCCGTTTGCTACTGACAATTAACCTTGTTTTACATTTAACCATGACTGATCTTCCCCGACCCTTAACCAAGTAGTTCTTCTTTTAGACATGACTAAAATCGTTCGCTGGCCTTCACTTAGTAGTTTTTTTTGTGCTTAAACATAACCAAACCTCAACCATAGTGGGGGTGGCAGGTCAGACAACGTCCATATGAATCATTTTTGTAATTAGAAGGCACCGACAAACGATGCTGTCCTGCCAATAGGAGCGTCAGATCAAAAAATGTCCATATTTGTTGTTTTGGAAGGCAATGACAAACCATTTTGCCATTTTATTTTGGAGGACTTGTTAATAAATGTGTGAGAAACCCTGTGGCCAACAATTTCCATTTTGGAGGGCTACATGACAGTTTACATGATGATGCTCACACAGCGGTGAACATGCTCACCACCATGACACTATAACAACAGATTAATAATATATGATGACGCAGAGTGTAGAAGGTACATTTAAGGCTAAACTCATAACTTACAATATTTATATTTTAAGAGAAAGAAAGGGAAATTGGGAAAAAGAAAACCTCCAAACAACATAATTCATTGTGGTTTGTGATTCACCATTTTACCAACAATGACACCATCCTCTTGACAGGCTTTATTCATGAAACCCTTTTTAAACACAGTTGCAACACAACAGGAGACATTCAGAAATCTGAGCTCAGTTTTCTATTTAACCGTTTCAGACCCCTGAGCAGGAGGAGTTTCTCTCTCCCCTCTTCTCTTTCTCCACTGCTGTTTTCTGCTTCATTCTCTCTCTCTTCCCTCACTTTGTCTCTTCCTCTCTCTCTCTCTCTTTGCAGAGCAGCCGTCCCCAGGACAACTATTAATCAGAGGCAGAAATGATAGATGTTTTGCTCACCAGCAATGCCATCTATTTTGCCTAAGTACAAACAGTAGATGTGCTGTGCATATTTATTTCAGGAAAGAAAAAAAACGGTGGCTCAAAAAAACACACATATTTGCACATTTATAAATGAATACACGCACACACAAACACATATTCTCGTCCTCTGTAAACAGCCTCCGCCACAGTGACGCAGAATCCAGACTTAAATATAACAGATTCAGCTCTCTGCGTTTTTGCCTCTGCTTGTGTTTGAGTGTCTGGGTATTACTGTGTGTCAAGGCACCTTGCAGCTCCTCCAGCACACTGATGATTAAGCAGCACAATGAACACTGTGGTCATTGTTGGCGTAGGATTTCTTAAAAAGACTCTAACTAGAGGCATTTGTGAGTCAGAGGACTGTAACACTAGTTTATAAATGGTACACTCTCCAAGGTTTTAACCTATTGATATGAATCATTCACTGTCTGAAGTATCATGCAGATTGACTGATTCTCAGTTTTTCTTTCACAATGAACTAGACATTCATCTGGCAACCAAAATGAAGTGACCTACCAGAAATCTAGGACCAATTAAAACTTGCTCTTATTTCTTTCTAGCATCAACCAGAAGAGTCTTTAGCTTGTCGTAAAATCTGCAGTACAATTGTAATTTTTAAAAGATTGTGACCCGAAGCTACACTGCTATAGCCCAGGGCTACTTTGACTACCTGCCTGAAGAGCTTGCTGCCTTAATCAGTCTCACCTTTTAAATCACCTCTTAAAACCTATTTTTATAGACTTGCTTTTATGTCACCAAGGCAAGCATCTACACGTAGCACCGTTAGAAGTGCTGAAGTGGCAAAGACCATGTCCACATTAAGGGCCAAGGTATGCTCAAAAAGAACTGACGTGTTATATAGTATAGTTGTTCTAAACAGCCATACAGGAAGGCGGGGTGAAAAACCAGCCATCATAGACAGGGAGAAGACACAATATTGTTTGAATATGGGGATAACGGTGCACATTTTCAGATAGTCTCTCCTGGAATGCATTGATGGTGTCGCACTTATTTGTACACATGAAAACTGACAAAAGAGAACTTAAAAGAAAAGTTTAAACCCTGCTTATTTTCTCACCTTTGCACACCTGGATTATTATTGCGTGATGTGGGAGTGATCGTCGGATGCAGCACCCCAATTCCGACGTTGGAAGGAAGTGGGTGTTGGGGGTGTTTCTGTTGGAGGGCTGAAATGGCAAAACAATAAGAAAATGGTAAAATTTCTTTTTATTTATTTGTTGGTCGGCAAACAGCATTTTGTATTATTGCCACCACCTGTTAAGGTTCAAAGGACAGACCATTATAACAGAGATGGACAGACTATGTTGAACTAGTTTCACATACATGTTTTCACTGTGATTGTTTTATGTATTTTGTTTGTGTTCTATATTTAACATTTAGCATTTAATCTTTACTTACCTAATGTTGGCATCAATTGCATGCCTGGTGACACTCAAAGGCGATCTCTGCAGCCGCTCCCAACTTTCCCACCACTTTTTTGGGGGGCACCAATGGACAATTGTGCATCTACAGTTAATCATCGCCTGCAGTTTTTGCAGTGTGTTCAGCATCGTTTGCCTCCGTTGGCCCTTACATAGTCATTTCGCCAAGTGATGACGTTGAATCTACAGCAGAAGCAAATCAATGATTTCATCCACTCCTGCTTCTCCTTAATTTTTCACATCCGCTCAGCTTTTGTGTATTTGTTCCGTCACACAGGAGCAGATCATAACTGTATGTTGGTGGTCAGATGGCTATCGCTGTAGCCTTTGTGTTGTGTTCAAGTGTAGCTTTTAACAGAAGAGTTAAAAGAGTTGGTCTTGGTATGTCAAGGTACACAGAAAAATGTTTAATAATATTGTGAAGCCCTTTTAAACTGTAACTGTGAATAAAGACTTGACAAATAAACTGGACTTCAATCACTTTATGTAGATGATGTTTGCTTTTATTTTATTGTTTAAAAGTTTTATAAACTGGAAATGTTTTTTGTTGGACATTATGAAGTCAATGTACATTGTACCAGGAGCACATGCAGTGGTGGGGTTGGTGGTGTCACACACTTTCACCTCTCAGCACAAACTCTATAGGTTCCTGGTTTGTTTTTTGTCCCATAGTAATCATGTCATTGTTCCACAGTAACTGAATCACATGAGGTGGTAAGTTGGAGGGGTTTGGATCAGGGTGTCAGCATGTGTGTGTCAGTTTGGCATGACTAATGATGATTTAGCTGGAACAAAGAGGCGTATCAGAGCCACAGCATTGGCTATGAGGGAGGCGCAGTCGTAGCTACAAGATACGTATGCCAGCGATTGGCCGAGACAGCATGGCCCAATCCTGAAGAATGCTTCCTCCCTGGCTGCCTGCCTCACTAACTGGCTGGATGACTCGCTGGATGACTCGCTGCATGCCTGGGAATTAATTGAATGGGCCGCTCCATGTGCAAGAATATGACACATGCTCTATGTGTCGAGCGGTGTCAATTTACTGTTGGGGAGGGGGGGGGATGGGTGGAGCAGTGGTGGAGCAGGATGGAGAAGGAGGAAGATGATCTGCTGGTTTATAATAGATTGAAAGTGAAGCATGGGGAATGGTTTAAAGTGAATTAAAGGTTTCTGGTGAGAGATTATTGTCCCACATACATAACATAACACCATTAATGATGCTTTTATTCCCTTAGAATAATATCATTGAATCTACATATTTAGCACCAAGACCAGGCTCTGTTGAGCCGCTGTACATGTACATTCAGTGACCAGAAAAATATTAAAGTTCATGTTCAGCGTCTGAACCTCTAAACCACAGGTGTTTCTTCTATATTGTTCCTTCAGGTACTGTATGTAAATGCTGATGGACAAAACTTGATGAGATGCTGTTTGGAAAGATACGGTTGCATGAAATCAGATTTCTACATGATGCCATGGACTTATAAAATGTAGAATCCAGAAAAATATTTCTTAAATTTTAACTCATAGGAAACTGTCATTTGTGTGATTTATTTATTTATTTTGCATGCTAGTACAGCATGTACCAATAATTCTAAACATAACTAAAATTTTTAGTTATTTAGTTAAAATCCACTAAAATTGCTTGATTTTTCAGTGTGCTGTTGATGCAAACTACTGTTGTGTAACTTCTTACACAACAACACTCAAAGAGTAGACTACTAAAGAGCTACTCAAGGAAATAAATAAAAATAATAGTGTAAGGTAGTGCCCTAGTTATGGTAGGAGCTCACAAAATAAAAGAAATAAAGCATCAAAGTTCTTGGAGGAGGAGTTTGTTGGCACTTGTAAAGTCCTCAAATAAAACTGTCTGTAGCGTTCCAACGTGTTTGATTGATGTTTGTTGTTGTATGACTAACATCATAATCTGTATTAACTGCCAAAATAGCACACTAACAATATTATCACATAGTTTACAGTACATTTTATATCATCAGTGTATAGTATACAGTGCATACAAATATAGAAGGTGTATCTATTGTATATGCTATGATGAAAAGTAGCCTGGAGACAAATCAACTGCTTCAACAGTTTCAGAGCAGTAGAGAGTAATGGGCACATAAGAATACAAGGGAGATGCAACACAAAGAATTGGATTTCTGAGTCTTGTCTTCATATTTAAACTGGTAGTAAAGCCTTGTGTAAGAAGCCATACGGCATCAGATCAAGTTCTGTAACCATAAATCAGCTCTCCTGTTGTTTCCCTTTGTTAAACAGGCACCTGTGGTCCAACGTGGCTAAATCTGAGGTATGTAAATAGTATGCTTAATTGTTTTTTTTTTGCTTGTTTTGATTATTTTATGCATGTAGGTTTTGTAATGTTAGTGTTAGGTTATTTTCTACAGATAAAGCTAACAGAAGCTGTTAGGTAGCTGGCTAATGCAACAATAACAAGCAGCCAGCTATAAACATTACCTCTGACCCAAAAACATTAATTTATTACTTTACCAGGCAATTAAACACCTAGTAAATTCAAGATTTTTGACAATTCTGACCAATCATACATCAGTTTTTCCACACATTTAAAGGGCTTCAGACAATATTGAGGCTTTTACCCTCCTCCTTCCCACCGGCACACAGTCTGTGGACTCATGCACACTGTATGATATACACGAGTCCACAGATTGATTTCATCATCATATCTGATCTACGGTGGACAGTTATGTTTAATTCCAAGACAAAATCAGGCCAGCTTCTCCTCCTTTAATGACTCACTCACCCATGAACTCATTTACATGACTGAAAATCATGCTTCTCCAAATCAGTCGTGCACTGTAGACCCCCAAGAACAAACTGGACGTCTTGGCAAAGCTTGAAGTAAGCCAACAGTATGGAGAGTATCGATAATGAGGACACAAACCTCAACTAGACTGTGGAGCTCTGCTCAATATGCCAGGATTTGTCCAAGTAGATAAATCAGAAATAATTGCCCAGTTCCCCTACATTTCCTGGCCACACTGAATGGAGATGAGGGGCCACAACACAATACAATCAGACATCAGTCACTTCTCAGCCTTCACGGGTCAGTGGCTGAAACAATAGGGAACATAGGGTAATTGTTTGCCATATTTTTTGGACAAAGACTGTTATTCTATTTCTTTTTGTCCAAATCAAGATCTCGATTTGGTCAACTGTGAGGCGGAGATAATATGCAGCTGTAGATCTTTCTTGGCTGATCCTGGCTCACCTATCAGCCACTTTATACATGTGGCTGTCAAACTCTTCATGTGTAATAATGACACGTACAAAAGTTTGGAAACCGCTGGGATCTAGTAGGCCATCGATAACGTGATGTCAGTCACTGGTTGCAAACAAGACACTGGTGGCAGACACAGTGTGCCTGTTAGCACTCTACTGCTTTTCAAACTGTCAAAAATTTCAAAATGTCACAAAAGTTACGAAAAAGTCTCAGAAGCCAAACCAGTATAAACTAGTTTAAGTGACGGTTGCATAACAGAAGTGTTTACTTTAAAAAATAAATATGGGAGTGTCTGTGCGTGCTTTTATGATTTTTTTCTTGAGTTACAGAAAGCCAAAGAATATAAACAACACTATTCATGCAAACCAGAAAAATCTTTTTCATGGTCTCTCTTTTAATGTCATGCAGCAGTGTTAAGTCAACAATGGCTGACCGAGGGGAACTTTAAACAGAGAGAAGACGGGATGAGAGGAGCAGGACAAATGGTGTATGGAGGGCTGAAATGGAGTGAATCACCTTTTACAGGGTCCTGCCTCGGCGCTCCTGGGTGATTGAACAGATCAGCTGGGTTCAGCCTGACAGAGTGAAAGAGACAGAACGAGAGAGGAAGACAGGAATAGAGAGATTTATCAGTAAATAGGGATGTGATCCTCCTACTGTATGTTACCAAAATAGTGAATCATAGTGTGAACACCTGCAGGGTAAAAGGTTGGGTTGCCAAGGTGATGGTAAACCATCTGCCAACATGTCGTCATGATCTGTCTCAATAGATGCGAATAAATTAAGGTTAGAGTTTAATTCACGTTAAGAGCACAAAACCAAAATGGCAAAATTCAGGAAATTAAATGAAAACCTTAAGTCATTTATAAATTGGTAAAATATGAGATTTGTTACCGCCATTCAAGAGAAAAAAACACTGTCAAAATACTTCACAAATACAAAGCTAAAATCCATGATGAAGAGTTTTTTAAAACATAATTCCAGTTATGTGACAATTTCTACAGCGTGACCTTTCGCCATTCAAAAAGTCCAAGCTTTCTTCTAACTATAAGTATTTCATAGTGGTCACACATTCTCCTAAAATCTTAAACAAAAGAAGCACATTTAAAAAAAGGTTTGTAATATTTCATGAGAACTACATCAGCCAGAAAACTGCTGTTATATTTATATATTCATATATTTGCCATCATTCTGTACTTAAAAATGGACTTAAAATCAGAATGGAAGAAGAAATTACATGATTACATTTTAACATGTAAATAAAAAAACATTTGCTGCAAAAGTTGCAATCTCTCAATTAATCTCTTTATTTATGGCATCTTAAGAACCCAAAAGTGCCTCAATAATTAAGGAACAGGACTGTGGAGAAACCCTGGGAAGTAAAACTAGTTCATTTTAGTTTTGGACATTACAGATCCATTCATACTAGACTCAAAGAAGGTAGTTATTCCTAACCGTTTCCAAATATTTTAAGGCTTTCCTAATGTAATGTAATCAACGGACATTGTTATTACTGTAAAGTATGTTTGGTTTTAGCTGTAATAAAGAAAGATTCTGCCCCATTTTTATCTTATTTAAATTGTGTTTTGGAGATGTCATGTTGACCTAGAGGGGGATGACAAACCGAAGTGTTGCGTTTATTTCTTGCAACAACAGCAACAGAAGAACGGTGTATTTAGCATGAACAGTGATGAACACCGTCACTGAACAAAGGCTCTGTTCAGATCTAATGGCTTGTATCCAGATATATCAAGATTGTGTCCAGATCCATTTCAGATGGCCTGCAGAGTGCATCTGAAATGTGTCTCCAGTGACCAATTCTGATGAGATTTTGCTTCCCTGCTCACATGCGATTTTATCTGTGGGGACGCTGACCGCTACAAAACAGAAAAAAATAAAAATCATCAGAGAAGAGGACTGCAGGGGATATTTGGCATTTCCAATGGGATTTGAAAATGTTTTCTGAATTGACGAGCCTATAGGCAAATCGACTGTTCTGAAGCTTTGTCAAGCTATATGCACACAAAGCTGAATATGTGGTCCTTCAGTTTAGCTGTGGATGCATGTGCATACACACTACATTACTTAAGAATATGGTTGTGTATGAAAAGTTTACTTACCAGATGAGTCATTTTAGGGTTGCAGGGACTCAACGCAGTATTACAACAGAGCCTATGAGTCATCACAAATAAAAGCAATCTGACAGGTTTCTAACAAGTCCAGTTTAAAGTTTAGCTGTCCAAACCACTGTCTTTCTGGAGAAAAGCACATCCGGGCATCCGTTACAAAATTGGTGATTGTAATAGAAATTTTGGCTTCACCTTTCCTTTGTTTGTGTGTTAAAAAAAAGTGGTACAGTTATAAAAACATGTTATTTTCATGTGTCTTTTGGATGCATTCACACCTGTATTTTATTCTGCCCGCTTGTGATCTGTTAACTCAAGATGCATTTAAGGTCCAAGTGTTAACGGGGCTGAAGAAATAGTGCCAGCTTCAGAGACTCAAACATCAATAAAAAAAATTAAAAAAAGAAACAAGCAAACATCAAAGTGGGCAAACGGCTGTGGAAAGTTCAAAAACACCACAATTACATTTCAATAATATTGCATTAAATTAAATGATACTGGCAAAGGTTTTCCCCTTTAATAGGCATTTTGTTACCAAACCACGGTACTCGCCTTGCCTTGAAGGAGTTTCATCCATAAATACAAACACTGTACATAAACCTCTGAGTTGCTGTTGTTTACTTAATTTTCTTTAGTGTACCAAGTCTGTTATAAACTTTAAATTTTATTAGCTAAATTATTTTAGTTATTAGCTTTTATGAAATTATAAAAGCCGTTTCCTAGTTTACATCACTCAGTATACATTTCAGCTCATTAACTTTCAATAAGTTATGAAAAATATATTTAATAAATACATTTATAGTTTTTGGAATATTTGGGAGAATATGCACATACTAAATCAGTTATGTTTTTCAATGAGATGGCTCTGTAAATACTGTATTGAAGCTCATAACTATACATGTGCACGAAAGGAGTATTATTATTTCTCTGCGTCATGAACCTCTGCAGTTGCCTGCCATTGAAACTGTTGGCTCCACTTCATGTTTTCCCCTCTGCTTGAACTCATTTGATGACAAGTTGTATTTCCATGACTTTATATTGACACAGACACACGAACACACTGTGACTAACATTTAAATATAGGCCTGTCAGTTTTTCTTGAAGACTTCTGTCATTCCTGTCAGGTCTGCACTGAAGTTAACATCCACTTGCTACACTCAGGACGCCATACAAGTCCAACCCGTTTATTTAAATGGCGCCACTGTGTGTGTGACTAAGTTTTGTGCGAACAAGACCGTGGTCTAATTTGGCTGGGGCCACACTGAACAGTTCTCATAGTTTGAGCTTCTGTATCGACACATCCGACTTTATCGTTTGCCGCACGGATAATTAATCGCTGCAACAACTTTCTAGCTCTCATTCCAGATACAGAACGCAGCAATTCAACTTATTTCAAAAGCAAAAATAAAAACAATGCAATTCATTCTCTCCTGCCATTCAGGGAAGATGCAACAGGTGACTGATCTCCGATCCACAGTGAAGATCAATGTGGGGCTTTCTGAGAGTCTTCAGCCATGCTAGCAGCTCTGTGAGGCCGCATACTTAACAATGGTCTTTGAGCTAAATGCTACTGAGCATGCCAACATGATCACAATGACAATGCTAACATGTTGATGTTTAGCAGGTATAATGTTTACCATGTTCACCTGCTAACATTTGCTAATTAGCACTAAACAAAGCACAGCTGAGGCTGATGGGGAATGTCATTATTTTGCAAATATTTGGATATAAACCAAAGTATTCATCAAATACAAATTGTGACCCGAGGATGGTGCTAGATGAAAAGTTAAGGCAACACTAAAGTTACAATTCATCCTGAGAGAGACCAATAGAAATTTTTAAAAAGGCAATCCGTCCATACAAAACCAATGCAACCACATGATGGCGCTAGAGGAAAAGTCAGAGGTTCACCAAAGTCACCAGGCTTCATCCTCTGGGTGCCATGAATGTCTCCACAAAATGTCAGAGCAATCCATCCCACAGTTTGTGAAGTATTTCAGTCTGGACCAAAGCAGCGGACCAGCTGACATTACCATCCATAGAGCCATGCCGCTAGCGTATTACTCATGACATTTTCAAAAGCAATTATTAAAACCACACATTTTAAACAGCTGTAATTTGTAAATTTCTTGATACCTGTGCAAATATTGGCAATAGCATCATGTCTTACTTTTGGAATTCAGACAAACAAATTAACTCCTTTCTATTTTTCCTTGAAAATGATCTATCTATAATTTCTCTACAGGATCCTGTGAAAGATATCTAGTTTTAAATAATTCAGCTGGATTGGTAACAGAGCAACTTCATTTTTGATTGCTAAAATAATTTCTGAAATTGAAAAGGTAATTTGTTACAGTTGTCATTACCGGGAATGGTTGGGGAGTATGTGATACTGAGTAATAGACATAGATTCATGCCACTGTTCCAGCAGCGTTTTTGAACTTTAACATGAATTGTAGCAGCCGAGATGAACTATTGCTACCTCTGGCGACTCGTTAGTGCTAAGCTAATTACTGGTGCTTTGGAGGGTGGGGGGTGGGGGGTAAAGGATGTGAGGGGAGGAGCCAGGCTAATGAAGGATTAGACAGAGGTTGTTACCCTGTTTCCTTTTGATGGGATTACTGTGCTAAGGGCTATATGCTGGCTGGCTTTTAATGATGGTCGTTCGGGTGTCATTGGAAACAACACCAACTATGAAAGTGGCCCTGGGAACGACAGGAGGAGAGAAAAGGAAGGAGAGAAAAGGAAGGAGAGGAGATGTGCAGTGACACTGTGAGGTTTAGTTAATTAACCCCTATTCTGCACCGTGGCTGCTCTCTGCTATCACCTCGCTCTGGGAGACACACGGGGCATTAAAGGGATGTTTCGCTGAAAACACTGCTGTAAGAATACTGACGTTTCACACTGCTATATATCCAGAGCTTGTGTAAAATGCTGATGTGCTCCCAACCAACAAAGTGTGAAAACTAAAGAGTAATTAATAAATAAATAATAGGTATACATGTTGTGAGAAATATTCATACCATTGGGAGTTGTCATGGTAGCTCAGTTCTCATTGATATGCATACCAGCTTATAATTTCAGCTCTGGTGATTCTCAGAACAGGATGAGTCACACCTACCCGACTTCACCCTCTATTACTCCTCTTTCTCAGTGCTGGCTTGTGAGAACTTGACTAAATTTATCTACATTCGGAAGACAAACAATTTAGTGGATTGTTTGCACCCCTAACTCAAAATTTTGCCATGTTTCACTGTCGTCAACAACCAATACTCGCACTGATGAAAACATCAGATATGGCTCCACTAATCAATATCAAATCAAATGACAGTGTGAAAAACATCACCAGTACTGACATACCCACAGAATTATTACCCAACTCTGCAGTGTGCCACATCTGAGGTTTTTAGCCTCTTTTACCTCATTGTTTTGGTTTTACAGCCCACAATTTCTGCTTTAATCAACCTCGTTTCCAGACGCAGCAGGCAACAGTTTTCAGATAAAAACAAAACCCTGATAAACTCACTGTATGCTATGCCAAGCTCCAAATGGCAGACAGACAAAGTTAGTGAATAGCTGGTGAAGAAACAGCGAAGGATCCACATGTTTCCCGCAGGAGTTGGTGGAGACCAAAAGAGAACAAAAAGGTAGAATGAATATTGGGCTTAGCATCACAATTATGCAAGCAGGATAACAAGGAACTGGACCCAAATGCAGACAGCCGAGGCAGAGCAGATGCAGTTCAGTGATTTTAATAACAAAAATTAGGCACAAAGGCTTACAGGTAGGTGAGGCAGGCAAGGGTCGAAACCAGAGAGAAGTCCAAAAAACAAAACAGGCAAAGGTCAAAACGCAGGTAAGGCGGGCAGAAACAGGAAACCAAGACTTGAAGCACACAGCAACATAACATAACGAACTGGCAAGGAAGTGAAGTGGTATATGTAGTGAGGGGTGATTAGGGAATGAGGTGCAGGTGGGGAGATGAGTGGGGAAGCTCAGGTGACTTCAGGGCTGATGAGAAATGCGAACAAGTGTGTGGATGGGTGGGGCAGTCAGGTGATGAGAATAGGAGGGAAAGTCCGAGGTGGACAGCTAGAGGAAGGCAAGTGTGGGGAGATGAAGGGAAGAACATGGCCTGGGAGAAGTGAGCAGGGGCTGGAGACAGAGAGTACAAAGAGGAACTTTGTCGACTCCAAAACAGTGTTGCTTCATATCTGCTGAATGTGTAAATCTGCAGTTGTTTGTTAACACACTTTCCTTAACTTTATAAACTGACAAGAGCCGAAGTCCTGACGTCACCTCTGGGCTAGCCGCTGATCCACTAGCTTGTGTTGCTCAATTCAGTCTCTCGTTCAGCATTTCTATCTGAAAAACTGAAAGGTTTTCCTGGGGTTTAAAATCCATATTCTTAAATATATTAATATTTACTACAGCACTTGCTGTTAGAAGTTGAAACCTGCAGGATCTAAACAAAGTTAAACCAACGATTAATTTGTCCTCATGAAAATGTACCATCGCAGCAGCGTGAGTATTTACATCATTGTAACTTGGTTTCTTCCATATCCATGAAATCCACTAACTGTCACGTCCAATGTTATTTTTTTCATTTCTCTCTGTCCTGCTGTTATTACAGACATGTCTGAACAAGACGCAGCCATAGACTTGCCTCTTCTGGTGTCGTTTAACTCGTGAACGTCTAGCGCTTATGGGAAATGGTGTTTGTTAAGGGACGCTAAAAACAGAATATTAAATGAACAATGATACTAGACTTTTTTTTATTTTATTTCTTTTTTCTTTTCTTTTTTTTTTTTTTTTTTACAAATTTACCATCCCTATGGAGACATGTGGAGTGAAGAGCTTGACATATTGCACAAGGCTGGGATTTTAGTAATTTTAGTAACTTTTGGATCAGGGCCCCGAAGTTACAGATTCACTTTGGCTCTGTATTTGTAAATGTTGTGTTTTCAGCTTGTTCCATAGTCCATAAATCAACAGGGTTTTAAGAACAAAATAAAACCCCATCTAGCTAGCATACACACCCCAGTGAACACATAATGGAGGTATTCGGCCTGTTAGAGCTGGATATACACTACAGGTCTAATCTGAATATGCACTCAACATACAACCACGAGCATACAGGACATGTGTGGTCGGATTAATGTGGCACAAATCGTTATGGTGACGCCATAGCAACCAAGTAAGGCTCCTCCCTGTCAGGGCCCAAGGGAAAGAGATGTGGAAGCTGCCTGCACAAACCAAACTGACTCAACAACATGACGGACATCACTTGTCAATATTTGTATTATAGATTCTGCCTGAAGCTTTGTATGTATAACAGGCATCTCTCTCTCTCTCTCTCTCTCTCTCTCTCTCTCTCTCTCTCTCTGTTGTGTGCATCAGTGACAGACTCGTCCAGGGAGTAAATTTGCCCTCTTTGTTTTGTTTAGGGGAGCTTTAATTTTGCTGCTGTTGGAAAATTACCCATAATTGCAGCCTGCAAATGCTTATCCCTCTCTTTCTCCTCTCCAGCTACTCTCTCCTGTGCACTAGCTGTACATGCCAACATGCACACACACACACACACACACACACACACACATTCACACACAGACGGCTACCCTCTGTAGATAAAATGGTTGCTGCTGAAGGATAAACCCACATTTTCTCATTGTCACACTTGGACACATTGCCACATTGAGACACACACACACACACACACACACACACACACACACACACACACACACACACACCTCCACCCCGAGGTTGATAATGAGACTGGGGAAACATGATTTATGTTTTCATAGTGCAATCTAATTGATTTGATTAATCACATTCTTTCTTGACTAATTAAATTACCACAACAGATTACAGAATATTTGGCCAAAAACGTGCCCGGCAGGCATGCTGTTAGTTTTCAGAGTTAGATTATATGTTTCTGAAAAGCTGTGATCAATGAATTCTATGGCCAATAAATCATTCAAGATCCATTCCTAAAGAGAGTTTGTGTTTTACAAAACATACATGCGAGAATTCCACAATACATTTGTCCCAGTAGTAAAGTATTTGCCAGTGTAGTCAGCCAGTCAACTTGAATGATGCAATATGTTTTTGTGTAGATGGCTTAGATTATGAAATTCCACATATGCTCATGATAATATGTAATACACACTGCATATTGCATACATACTTCTCTATATTGCTCATCTTCATTCTATAAACATGCAGATTTGATACATAAAAGATATCAAATAGTGCAGAGCACAGAGTATATTTTAATGTTCTCTTTTAAGAGTGTTGATACTGTACATGCTGTCCTTTGGCCCAGATATAGATTAGCTGATCTGCCTTATCCAAGCTTAGGCTGCACTGTATGGTTTTATTTCTGTGGTTGTGTCTCTTATTTCATCACAGTGAAACTCAGAGGGAACAAGAGTTGGTTGGTTCATCCTGAGCCTGGAATTACAACATGTATTCTGATTGGAGTAGTTTTTAGTAGTATTTATGTGGTTATGTTGTAAAATATACTAATATAGTCTTATTAATTTATGTTAGATTGCTCTCTGACGGACTGGTGAAATGTCCCTTCTTTAGATTGGATCCAGACTTCCACAACTTTGAATAGGTTTTAGTATGTAAAGAAATGAATTAATGAAAGAAAAGAAGGACAAGAAAATAAAGTCTTGCATGAACATTTTCAAAAATCTAATCGCAAACATTGCTTGGAGCTACATTATGAGAAGAACAACTTATCTAAATGTCAGATCCTAATTTTAGAAGCATGTTCTCCCAGAAGTAATGTGTTGATTTAGCTTGCCTATGCAAAAACATGAGAACAAATGTCTGAATGAGAGCTCCCATAAAAGAGTATTTAGTATTGTATTAACATAAAGTTGGGGGACTTGCAAGAGACAGATGAAAAAAAAAAGAAGGTAAAAACTTAAGAAGCCGAGGGTAAAGCACGAACTGCTTGTTAGATGATCGAATATCTTCGCATACCCCCTGCCCCCACCAGGGGTGCCACCCCATTATGCCAAACTATGATTGGCTGTCTGTCCAGTCAGAGGCAGGACCTTAGTTCGAATTTTGTTGTTGTGTTGTAGATTTGAAGTTTAGTACAATTTTGTCAATACAATATTTTGTCCACACAGTTTTTTTTATTTGTACTTTATACTGTGACTGTATTTTTGAAGCGGGGTTCGTCGCTGGTCGGTGTCCTTCCCCACTGGACTATATTCAGTACTGATGAACACAAATAACCATTGAGAGAAAGAAGATCAGACCGAGGGAGGAATCTGCAGGAAATTCACCTCCATCAGTCTGGAGAGAAAGCTTTGGACAGATGGACTTTCAGGCTTTTTAGTTTATAATCATTATGTTGTTGAGCTATCTTGAGCTGATCGTCTCACAATTTACAAGTAAAACAAGATCTTCTGTCCTGTTGTCACAAATGGGCTAGTAGTCATGACTTCTGTTTTCCGTCTGGGTTCAAATCCAGGTTTGGGAGATGATGGTGTAACTGCTTTTTCTTTTTTTGTTTCCAAGGGAAGAAAGGATTTGAGTCCACAACTTATCTGCTACCAAACCTGCTCCTGAATCAGCAGAACTACCAGAACTTTCTGGGCTACATCAGATCAGAAGATAATTAAATTTGGTGTTCAGAGAAGAACTCTCAGAGAGAGAGAGAGAAGATCTGCAGAAATTAACCTTCATCAACCTGCATAAAAAAACTTTACAAAATGTTTAAACATGATAAGCAGAATGACCTGGATCCTGGATCAGGACCATTATTGCACCAGTTGTAACTAAAACCTTTATTTTTCCATGTGGACCCTGGGTGGGAGCTGTCAGTGACGTACAGGTTCATGCAGGAATCAACAGATGGTGTGAATACGATGAACCATCTGCAAATTTCTTCTTCTTCATTCAGAAGTCAAACACATCTATGGACTAGTGCATTATGTTATGTCCATAATTCTGATATGGTGTATCATTTAAAAATCACACAGTCAGGAGACGCAAAAATATTCAGTATTGACTTATTTTCCCCCAATGGTATTATGTCTCCCCCCTCTTGATGACACCCGCAATAAACACATTTGATTTCTGACGTGGTCAGACAACAAATTGTACAAACTATTTCTTTTCTAGCATAACCCGACCCTGAGATATCCTGACTTTTAATCTCTACTGTGAGGGGCATTTCCTACAATGCAACTCGATAGCATCTAGACCCTCCCTGCTTTGTAAATGCCCGTGTTTTTCAAACTCCACACCCCCAGTTTGAAATGTAGGCTTTCTGTTAAGAATTTGTAGTCTCTAAACCGAAGCTGAGATAACCCTGATAACATCACTATGACATCATCAGGGTTATTTTCTCAGCCTTGACAAAGCGACAGAAAACATTATACAACTCTTTTCGCACGCTGCCGATCGTGGCACTTTATTAGCAATATAACACTGGTCTTTCTCAGACAAAGAAGGAAATGAGAGATATCTTTGCTAACTATGTAAAAACACCACAAACCTTTTGCCATTGTGACCAAATTTGTGTTAAGTTTTGAAAAACAGAACAAAAGAGAGACAACAAACAACAAAGATAATGCATAGGATTTACTGTAAACCAACAACTCTTTAAGTGCATTGTGTTTTCTTCACTCTTCCACCCGGACGCTGCAACACAATGCTATTTTCATCAGTCTCACTGTGTTTTTTATGGTTGCTGGAAGTCATCTATATATTGACTTGGCTATAGGTGTTGATATGAAATGTCTTTTTGCCATGTTGAGACACCGGTCTGCTGAGAGTTGGTGACTAAGATGGCTGTAGCACAGAAAATGGAAAATAAATTCTGTGCGAGTGGGGTGGAGAAAAAAGAAAAAGAAAAGACTGAGAAAAGGAAAAAGGGAAATACAAGGAGCGCGGGACTTGTGAAGTTTAGAGGTACAGCGGGACCTTATAAAGTGGGCGAAAGAGTGTGAAGATAGAGCACATAAAAAGAGAGCGGGGGATAGGGAAGATTGGAAAAGAGAGCGAAGCCAAATAGAGGACAGATTGGTCTGCAGAAAGTAGAGAGCAGCGAGATGAGAAGGAGAGGGTGCAGGAAGGAAAGAGAGAAAGAGTGAGAGAGACAGAAAGGGAAAGAGAAAGAGAAAGAGGGGGAGAGTAAAGAGGTCATGGAGTGGTTATGAAACCAACTCTGACCTAATCTGGTGTGTTTATGACTCTGTGTTTTCCTTTTTTTTCCAGGCACCGAGATGCAGGCTGGAATTAGACTGGGCGGTGGCTTAGGATGAGCTCAAAGAGAGAAGAGAGACAGAGAGACGGGAGCATATTGTACTGTACTTTTAATTTAAGCTCTGTACATTTGTGTGTGGCAGCAGGTTGAGGTGGGGAGGTCAGGGTGGGTCGCAAACAGCTTCATTTAGATGCAGCCAGCAGCACCTGAGCCTGATTCACTGAAGTCCTGTAATCATTAACCAGTGAAATCAGTACAAACAATAGAAAGGTGGTTAGGTAAGTTTCCATTATATATGAAAGGGATGCCACAGAGGGAAATCTATCACTTCTTTTTTTTTTTTACTTTTGTAGAGAGTAACTTAAAACCAAATCCACTTTTCTGAGTTGGTAAAGTATATGTAGAGTCACTTTATTATGCTATCAACTAATTCTGGTCCCAGTCCATTGTGTTCATTGCAATGTAAGTTCTTTGCCTTTTTCCAGAGAAAAGTCTGTGACGTTGTCTTGTACTTTTTTACCGAACATTACTATCAGTCTGATCTGGGCAACTCCCCTAGTTTCAAGACATTTACAATGTTGAACTAAGCGTTTGTGGTAAATCTGCATCCTCCCCAGGGCTCTGGCATTTTTTGAATATGTAATGGTAGGTGAATCCAAGCTAAAACAGAGTGTTACAGTAAGTTGCTCTCTACACATTTTCCATGTAATACTAAATTGTTCAGGTTCAGACAGACAACAGCTCTGCATGAAAAAACGCAGCCCCCTCATTCATTTCAATTGGACGGGTCCAGTGACGCATTGGGGGTGCCAATGCTGATCGGCTCTGGCAAAACCACATGCGGTTGTCCGGCAAAAAAGTTGCACCAGGCTCAGCTTTTGCCACAACGCAGCATCATCCGGCAAGGCGCCGCAGTGGACAATCAAATACATTTAAGTGCACATTCCTGGTAGAATACTTTGTAACGTGGACGTCGTATTTCTACTGTTTACTGATAACTTTCCACAGTTGTAAAATCCAGTTTCAAAGTATTATAAACTGTGTTTTTGCATCTGATAAGCCTTCAAACACATTCATCTGTTACTCAAACTGCACATCCTGGATAATATTTCATCATCTCACCGGTACCTGAAACAACACACCCCCATCAAAGCAGCATGTTTTTTAACACCTGTTTTCAGGCTGAACGCCCACAAAGTATAGAGAGCGTTGTATGTTGAACACATTCAAAAGCCCTTTGAGGCAAATGTGTACTTTGTGATTTCTGGCTAAATAAAATTAACTTGACTTGACTTAACCCTTTAAATGAATACATAATAGATGTTTTATAAATTTCACTCTCCTGTCATTGCTCTCGCCTTCTTTTGTTGTCTCTAGCTCTCGTCTAATACTCCAGCCGTGCTTTACGCTGAATTATAGATTTGACATTACATTCCAGTTGACCTGGCTGCTGCCACCCCACTTGGGTAGTGAGAAGTGCTTTTCTGCTGGATCGTTGTTGCATATGGATCGTACAAGAGTGTCGGTGCTCTTCTTCTCATTGTAACTAAACCACAGACAATGTGACACTAATACTCATTTAATATGCAAATCTTTGAATCCTACCTAAACATGTGCGAGTACTAACATCTCTCTCTCAAAGCTACTAGAATGTGACAGAAAAAATATGCAAATCTGTGATGTTATCAACGTCTCAGGAGTTTGTCCATTGACAGTTTAATAACAGCCTGTGAAATCTGATATGAATTTATCCCATTACAGAAACAGCGTGCAGATTTTTTCTAATACTGGGTACACTAAATACGTACGTTAGCTGTGTTTGTTCGTCATGTTTGTGGCCCGGTCACACCAGTATTTGTAACAACGAAATTTCAGGGGGTGGAGGGTGCAGGGGTGGCATGAAGTATGTGAATGCGTGCACGCTCACACACACACACACACACACACACACACACACACACACACACACACACACACACACACACACACACACACACACACAGGTTGATGAAGGTTAATTTCTGCAGATTCTTCCTACAGTCTGATCTTCTTTCTCTTTTTCTGAACACCAAATTGAATTATCTTCTGATCTGAAAAGAAAGTTCTGGTTGTTCTGCTGGTTCAGGAGCAGGTTTGGTAACAGAAAAGTTGTGGATTCAAATCCATTCTTTCCTTGCAGTAAAAAAAGAAAGAATAAAAAAAGAAAGAACAGTTACAGCATCTTCTCCCAAACCTGGATTTTAGTCCTGACCACTGGACCATTGGCACCAACAGGACAAAATATTTTGTTTTACTTCTAAATTATGAGAAGATCAGCTGAAAATTATTATAAACTCCAAAAGCCAGAAAGTCCATCTGTCCAAAGCTTTCTCTCCAGATTGATGGAGGTGAATTTCCTGCAGATTCCTCCCTCGGTCTGATTTTCTTTCTCTCTCTGGTTGTTTGTGTTCATCAGTACCGAATATAGTCCAGTGGAGAAGGATGCCGATCAGTGACGTGGAGATTTGGGATCAAACCCTGCCTCAGACCACCTGAGGTGTGTGACAAATGTGTGTTTGGTGTGTGCGTGTCTATATTCAAAAAAGCAAAAATATTTCAAACAAAGACAAAACTCTAAAAACGTTAAAACCGTCCGAAATCACTTTGCGTTCATTTCCCTTTGTTCGACTGCAACACAGCTGACCTTCAAGGGAACAAGGAGCAGATGAGTCCAGGTGGGTCGAGCTAGCTGGCTTGATAAAAGCCAACTAGTGAGATGAGTTTTTGTGTCTCGCTACATTATCTCTCTTTGGACTTATTTTTTATTTAGACCAAAAAGTACGTAAGAAAGAAAGTCCTCGAAAAGAAATTGTACCTCCAACAGTCGTTTACATACAAAATATAACAATGTGCATTCAAAAATACAGTCACAGTATAAAGTCACAAAAACAAATAAAATTTTTTAAAAAGCCTGTGTGGAAAAAATATTGTATTGACAAAATTGTGCAAAACCCGTAAATGTACAACACAACAACATATACAAACTAATGGGGCATTTAGAACCTGGGGTGGCCAATCAGATTGCAGGGGCCACTCCCTGGACACGCCCCTGCCTGTGAACAACTGAGGCTGCTGTCTGTCTGATTGGAGCTCTGTAGTGGTCAATACGATTGATTCAACAGGGTTAATACCACATAGAAACAATTTGTTTGAGCGTTTCCATCCAAATTGTGCTGATCTCATCATAGCTGTACATGTTTTGGACGACATAAACCAGTTACATATCTGGAAAATCACCTTGGCAAATGCCACGGCGTCTAGTCACAGTTGGACAAGTCACAGCTGACGGACCAGCTCCAGGAAGTGTTTCTTGATGACATCACAGCCTGCAGCCCTGCAGGCTTCCTTGTAAAGTAGAATAACTCCATCATGCAACTCAAACACCATAAACTCACGAGCCGAGCCAAATATTTTCAGGTATTGAGGTCAGAGTTTAATTAAGCAGTGTAATAGATTAGAGCAGAATAGAATAAATGCTACTGAAACATGCCAGGCATTTTTACCATGACTGCAAAGTCATCATAACATCGTGGTAAGTGGGTTATCGTAACAGTGACATATTTTGGAGAGGCACCAAATGTTCCCTGTTCATGTGTCATCACAACCTCTCATCACATTGTGATTATATCAGCTGAGGGATAATACAAAACCCATGTAATATAAACCCTGCGTTGTGCCTTGTTTGCGACCCGCAATTAATTAATGAACTTAATAGTAGGGGAGTGTGTGTGTGTGTGTGTGTGTGTGTGTGTATGACCAAAAGAGAGAAAGAGAGAGAGAGAGAGAGAGAGAGAGAGAGAGAGATGTGTTTGCATGTCTGTGTCCATGATGTGTGTGGCAGGACAGATTGAGAGAGAAATTCATGTGTGTTTCTGTGTGTGTGTGTGTGTGTGTGTGTGTGTGTGTGTGTGTAGCAGTTTCTGGGAACCAGCAGAGAGGCTCACCAAGTCACCAGACTGTCTGGGAAAAGGCATAAACAGCGGTGTTTTAATGCTTTCCTCTGTCCTCTTTTGCCCGCATCTGACTGCAAAACAGCCCTGCTCACAGGCTTGTTGTGTGTCTGCTTCATGTTCTGGTGAACGAAGCCAAAACAGACAACACTTCTCCAGCTGCATTTCTTCAATACAACAGACCAACATGTTGTACAAGAAGCCTGATGGAAAATTCAGATCTGTTTTCAATATTTTTCCTTTTTATTCCCAATTACAATATCAACCTGACATTCAGCTGACATTCAGTGCAGTTTGATTAAATGTTTATTATATTTATACGATGTGCGTACACTTCACACAATAGGCTGGTTTGAATTCATGTGTATTATGTGCTGTTTCCTGCAGGGAAAAGGCCAACTAACTACCTTCAGGTTTTCTTTCTTCTCCCTTAGAGGGCCTCTTCAACCCCCACCCCCTATTCTTACACACAAACACACTAAATCTCTCTCTCTCTCTCTCTCTCTCTCTCTCTCTCTCTCTCACACACACACACACACACACACAAAGATGCACACGTTATTGTGCACACAATCTGTATGACACATGAGAACACATAGAAATGCTTACACACACACACACACACACACACACACACACATTCCTACCCGCTCGGCTGAGACGGTATGTAACAAACCACAGGCACAGGGAGAGGTAGAGAAGGCCAGGCCTCCACTCTTACTGATTACTGCAGGAGAGAAGAGGAGAGAGGAGGCTGCTGCCAGCTCCTCTCACAATGACCCGCACACACACACACACACACACACACACACACACACATGCATGCATGTACCCACCAAATACGTACACACACATTCAAAGAGAAAGAATTAATCTCTCTGCTGGCTGCTACACTACAGTATGTACAAATGCAGACAACAGAACATGCCTGTTACCGCGCATACAAAACATCAGATGCTCACTCACAAAGATACAATCAGAAAGACTGTTGACACACCAAAACACCCTTTCAGACCACACACACACACACACACACACACACACATGTGCCCCCTTTGGTCTTAAAACACTCAGTGTGACATACATTAATGCTTTTGCAGCTCCCACTCTCTGACAAACATTTACACTGACTCCCCTTCTTCCACACCTCTCCGCCCTCTTAAACTCCTATCCTAACACTCCTGTGTTTACGAAGCCACGCTCACACACACACTCCCAGGTGTAACACTCAAACATGCCGTACACTGTACAAGCCATGTCACACACTGCCACACGACAGATTACACCCTCAGAGTACATGTTGTGCTGTATGTTGCTATGCCAACAAATGCTGAATGCACAGAATTTATGTAGCCCCTTTTTCACAATCCACACTTCTTTTTTTCTTTTGTGTGCTGCTAAAATTGACTTCACAAAGTATTTTATTACGTCATTGTTGAGATAAAGAAGAGTCATGAGAAAAAAATATTTTCCTAATTGTGGTATAGAATGAAAAATGACAATTTAGCACGGCTGCAGTTTGAGGTCAGTAATCAGAGAGAGAGAAAAATGATCTTCATGTACATTACGGTCATATATTTAGCTTACTGAATTTTTATTTTGAACAAAAACAAAAATAGAAAACAATGAAAGTAACACAATTAAGACCTCAACTAATCAGTCACAATCTACATTTCAATTGTCTTAGAACTAAATAATTCTCTAAATCCTCCTTTGAATCTCTTTATCTCCTTTATTGGTATGAACTCCATCTATACCCATCCTGCCAATTCAAGACTTCCACGTCTTCCTAACATACAGAGATGTGAACACACGAACATCAGATTGCTTCAGTTTTTCCCAATGAAGATGTCCTAACCTGCTCCGTGTGTCAACGAACAGGCTAAGCAACGTGTCGCTTGTTTGATAAAACGCTTGCCCTGGCTCTAATTTTTTTCGCGCACTTGCTCCAACCTATTTTCATTGGTCAAAATCGACGCTGACGTCCTTGGTGTTTCTGAATTCCCTCCAGTCTGCAGTGAACATGTTTAGCAGGTATAATGTTTGCCGTGTTCATCTTGTTAGTTTAACATGTTGGTAGGTAGTTAACACAATATAGAAAAAGTAGAGCTGAGGTGTGTGGGAATGTCGTTACTTTTGCAAGTATTAGTCATAAACCAAGCTATTGGACAAATGGAAATCTTTAACCTGATGATAGCACTACATCAAAAGTCAGGGGATCACCAACATCATTAAGAGTCATCCTCTGGGCACATTAAACATCTGTACCAAATTTCATGGCAATCCATTCAAAAGCTGTTGAGACATCTCACTAAAAAAGAGAAATGGTGGTGCTGGAGGAAAAAGTCTCACCGAAATGTGAAGGATTCATCTTCTGGGGACCATGAATGTCTCCAAAATGTTATGGCAATCCATCCAATAGTTGTTAAGATATTTCAGTCTGGACCAAAGTGGTGGTCTGACTGACCCACATTGCCGTCCCTAGATATCACTATTACTTTAGCACACAAACACATGTGATAAATTATGTGTGTGACGATTAATGCCTTGCATATATCAGGTTGTGTCAAAACATTGGCTCAGTGCTCTCTGAATGGTTTCTGTTCACTGTACTGGCAAAATAACAGGTGCCAAAGTGCACACACACACACACACACACACACACACACACACACACACCTACACACACACACACACACACACACACACACACACACACACACACACACACACACACACACATGTTTGTACTTCTATACTTGAGAACTTGTGTTAATGACATAATGCATTAGAACTGCAACCCTTGCATTAACCTTAACCTAATTCTAATTTTACCCTAAAACCAAGTCTTAATCCGCAAAAAGCCCTTTACAAGAAGTGTAGAGCGGCCAAAATGCTTCACTTTCCAAAAATGTCTCAAAAGCTCAAGTTGGTCCCCACAAAGATTGAATTACAAGAGCACACACATACACATTGAGACATATTGTATTTCTCCTGTTGCTGGCCAAGTTCACTGATGTAAAATGGACAGTAAAATGTCTTCTCTAACATTCATGTGTCCCAATAAAACATCTGCTCCAGACAGGTTCTCCCTCCACCCAATGGCCTGATTAGACCCAAAAACAGAGCTCCTTCTTCTGAGGCTTTGTGTCTCCCTGGGTTTTCCATGTCTCCTTTGTAGCTGTATGAGTTGTGTGCCAAAATCAAAGCCAGGTCCCCCTTTCCTACAGGCACCAGGATCTGTCTGTCTCTCAGTTTTACTGTCTCTCCTCAGCTCTACATCTTCTTTTATTTCTTACTTTTCCCATTCTGTGTGTTGATAAAAAAAATACTAATTGTGCGTTAAAATAACTTTTTGAACACAAGACAAGACTTCACCTGCAGTCATGAATACAGATTGGGATTTACAGAGATGGAGGATTGATGGGGAAAAATGCAAAATTAAAGAGTTAAACGTCCAGCGTCGTCTGCAGCTCTGTATGTTTTGTGTTGATGGGTGGAGGTAGGCTGGAGCTTGGCATCGCTCAGGGTAATGTGGCTCTGAAAAAAAAAATCTCTGCTCCTTGCTTTTCTATCACTCATGCATGCAGCCATTTGCATGTATATTGCAGACATAGAAATGCATATGGTTGAGAGGTTTCTAAACTCCCAAACCACCATCTATCTTCTTTCTTTTTCTTTCTCTCTCGTTCACTCGGCTCCACATCACCTCATCCCAACCAATCTCAAAATCTTTGCAAAATCTCGCCTCCACCATTTTGTCTGATATCTTTTTCTCGCCTTTTGTCTGAAATATATTAACATACTTCTCTTCTCCTTGTCGTCTTTTTTCCCCTTTCTTTCTTGCTTGCTTAATTTCTCTTTCTTTTGCTCTTGTAGTGCAGATTTTATTGTGAGCCTTGTTCTTTTTTTATTAGCAGTCTAGAAAGTGTGACATTTATGTGAACTGCTCTTGGAGTTTCTCTTGCCTATTGTCTATCAGTGGAGCTGCAGGCCCCTCAGCGCCATGTCTCCACACGGGGTCAGCTCTTGCCCTCTGTCGCCATTCATAATTCTCATATCAGCCAGCAATGAAACTTCATATCTTCATATCAATGATCCCTGCCTTTTAATAACACGGGAAATTGCTGGTCTAGGTAGCTGCTTGCAATGAATATTCTGGCTGGATTTATTAAATCAGAAGAATAAAGGAGAGGAAAGTATCTCGTTAGCTATTGTTTTATGAAAATATTAAATCTGCCATTTACGAGTGACAGCGATGTTCATTTCTCCAGGTATGTTTTGTCTACAGCAAAAATGCCTTCATATGATTTCTCCCGCTTTCCGCATACACACACACACAAACAAACACTCTTACATGTGCAACACAGTGATGATGAGTGTACTGGAGCCTCTAATGACCACAGAACATTTCCCCTCCGACTGCTAAGTCTTCTCATGAGAGCAGCCTAGAAACTGAACCTACTGTGTGTGTGTGTGTGTGTATGCACTGGGCACATGTGCACATGCTCGCATTAACAGACGCAGCTCCTGACTGATCTGTTTAAAGACACACCAGCCACTCTGATTATCGTCTCCATAGCCAGCCATAAATAATGAGATTTAGCTCAATTAGGATCCTCTTGAGGTGTAAAACAAGTGGAGAGGCTACAGTTAGCCTCCAGTAATCCACACAGCTCCTGCTCGGCCTGCTAGTGGATTACAACCCCCGGCTCACTGTTTATCCTTTACGTAAACTAGCTGCTGTGTGCTGCGCGCGGGCTGTAGGACCGAGCCGAGCAGAGCAGACACCTCCTGGCCCGATAGCATCTGATCTCTCAGCTACTTGACGAACAACAGGACACTCCGGCTTTCACCTTCCCCCAGCAGCGGTACCATCACCGCCAATACTCCATCCATCTTCCAGCTCTTTACTCTGGATCTCTATCTCCACTGCTCAGACACGGGGACTGGAAGGGCAATTCAATCTCAGTCATATCTGCTGAGAAATGGTGACGCTGCCGCCGCCTTGTACAGCGGGTGGTGGGCCACGGGCCACATGTGTGTAACACCACACATGAAGTCCCACACATGAAAGAAGACCTTTAAAATCCTGATCTACTGTGAAAAGACCATTTAACCACTGATTTTAGTCAAATACATGTACACTAGTTTAGATTTCTGATGATCTGTTGTTGACCAGTATAACTTAAGCACCCCTTTTTTTGTACAAGCCTGAAAATGACGGTTACTGTTCTTGAACCCTTTGGATTACAGTCGTGATCCTGAAAGGTAAGTCTTTGGAGTTAACTATTAAAATCAGAATTAGTGTGAGTGATACTGAACCAAATTAACAGTGGCACAAACATGTTAAAAGTTATTTTTATAGGCTGTGTACTTCCACACAATATGTTGTCTGTCAAGGCTGAGTAAGGATTCAACTGGATGCCATCCCAAATATGGCAACAAACTTGTTATAGTTGTGACCGCTCCGACTGGTCCGAGGCTCGATTGGGAGGTGAGATACTTGATGGTAACTGTCCGAGGTGACCTGCCCTCGTTTCTGCAGATCGGTGTAGACTCTTCCATGAAGTTGAAAGTCAATCGTCATGACCAAATCAAGGTTATAATCAGCCTGTGTACTGACATTCTTTGTGCAGTGTAATGCAGTTTGATAGTCCAGCAATCGCTCTGAGTTCAAGTTATCCATGTTTGGTGCCAATTTGAAATCAGCGCTGTTTTGTTCATTGGCAAAAGATGAGCCCAATTCACAAGTGCACCAGGATAAACAATGTTACTCTATGTGCAGTACAGAAAGTCCATCCATTCAGGCAAAGAAGTTAATGCAATAAACAAGAGTATCGGATGACTTACGAGGATGCCACAATGATGACCGAACTGCAAAGACGGCCAATCAGACCAGTGTGCATCTCACAGTTTTCTGAATGATTGACAGCTGCAAGCCTATGCGAGTAAAAAAAAAAAAGGCTGCAAACTTCACCTCAGAGGTTTGAGCACACCTCGACCAATATGTGACACAAACTGTAGTTTCGCAGGGGGAGAATGGAATGTCTCCCGGAGAGGTGTGGTCTGTCTGTCTGTATGTCCTTTTGGGCTTTTTATGGCGTGTTGGTGAGGTCGACACAGATATGGTTTCACTCCCCTTGGCAGAGCCAGGCCCCGCTGCTGACAGCAGGTTTTATTTGATGTGGACGTCCCGTGTTGGGTTTCAGCGCTGGCTTCAACATATGATCTCCATTATGACCAGAGGAGCAATGCATGCTAGTGGATGACTGGTGACTCTGGGCAGACAGGAGAGGAGGGGGGTGGTGGTGGTGGTGGAAGAAGAGATGGAGGAAGGCCAACAGATGGAGAGTGGCGTGGAGGGAGGGTGAAATGTAGAGGTAGAGAGACAAATGGATCAGGTGGACGAGACAAGAGGAGAAGATGAAATGGGAGAATGGACAAAATTGATGAATGAAAACAGAAAGATGTGAAAGAATAAGTGAGTAAAGTGAATGAGGTTTGGTGTGAAGGCAAACCAGTTTAATAGCAGCCAGGGCATGACTCATATATGACTTCACATTTACCTAAACAATTAAGCCTGTGTCACACAATACACAATACTTTATTTCATGCATTTTGTCCTTTACAACAAAGATAAACTGAGATAAAGTTCTGCAGAAAAAAATGAATTTCTTTTTAGCAGAGAACTTGCCTTTTAAATTTTACAATCCATAGTCAGTGGTTTGGCTTGATTTCATGGTCTTATATTTACCACACAACAGATGCTGATGACACTAATGAAATTTATATTTTCTTTAAGATATGCAGATTACAAGTTTGCATCTTCCCACACGGACATCATATACCATCTGTTCACTTGTTACATAAAAGTCACCGCTATTAATGCTTATTGGCGCTTGTTATTTTGAATACGCCGGACATGTCTAGCCTATGCAGTATCACTCTACTTCAACTGATTTGATTCAATAATGAATTTTTCCCCCAATTTAATAGTCATTTAGTCCATAAAATTGAAAATGTAAACATAGCATCCATTACAGTAATTGTTACATACAAGAGCAGTTTATCTTAATGAACATAAATTTGTGTTTTCAGTGAAAATAATTCAATTCAATAACATTCTGAGATTACAAATGACTAATGTTCCTCGTTTCCAATACTCTACTAAACAGCTCCACTGATGCAGGATTCAGCAGCACACAGTCTTTACAGCACATTGTGTAAAACTTAATCCATGACACACACCAGGCCTGTACTTCATCGAAATCTCAGCCTATCACAAGTCTCACAGTGAACTTTATGAACCACGTTCAGCTTTAGTTCCATAGTGGTAAAAATAAGGAGGATGTAACCTAATACATTTCCTTGCGTACAGCAATGAAATAAAAACTGCTAGCTCAGGATACACATTTCTGATCTCATACAGCATGTATAATGCTTCATGAAACTTAATAATATACTTGGATGTTGCTTAACTCATGGCCTCTAAGCATGCAACGCTTTAAAATCTGGAATATGTTCTACTAATAGATTCAAAGTGTTAGGTGGCATTTGTTTAAAGCGAGAAGAATTAATTACTCAGAAGGTCTTACATAGCACCTGCTGTGAAAGGTCAAAAAGATAAGTGACTTAACTATGGCAAACAGAGGTTTTGTACAACAAATTTATTAATTCTGTGTGAGGATGTCTAATAAGTCAGAGTGCAGAGAAATGACTAGAAATGTACAAAGACCGCCATCACTGCTATGCATTCCCCCCCCCAATACGTCAAATTATTGTCAAACTCCAACTAAGAGGAGTGATAACTGACACAAATGGAGCCTGTAATATTTAAGCAAAACAGCATCATCATCAGTAACGCTGGCGATCAGTTTTGACAATTAGGAATCAAACCTCACACAGATGATATTCTGCGTGACCTTCGGGGGCCTAAAATTGCATTAAAAAAAATTTAATTTCACATCATTACGTGTGCATTTACATCACATCACTTTGAAAACGGGCTGCTATTATCGCAGCCACATAGGACAGCCTTGCAAATGTAATTCTTCAATTATGAGAGTAAGTTGCTTATGGCATACAGCCTCCCATCTTCCCTTGTGTTGATAATAACTTGGCCTAACTTTAGCACCAATGTGTTTAATAATTTGATGGAGGAGGGGGGAAAATCACATTTATTGGATTTAACTGTTTTGGGGGCTCTCTCTCCGTCAAACTGAGCCTGCACACCATTCTATAATTCCTTCTTATCGGCCAGAGGCTTTAGTTATTTACTTTAAAATGGACTAATTTCTTATTCCAGCGGAGGGGGGACCGGCCGCTGACTTGAACAGCTGCTTCATGACCCAAAAAACTGTCAGTCTTTCCCTGGAATAAATTGTGGGATGTTCCATTTCGCGGCGCGGGGGTGGAGGAATCCGGTAGATACCACGAATCCCTCAGAAAACGAGTTGTCTCTCTGTCGTGGCGAAATAAACACAATCACGCAGGTTTCCTGAGATACCTGGTTCTACTTGTGCGAGATCCAGTGAGGTTTTGGACCCGGATCGGACACGCTGTTGTCTACCGCTCACCCCCGCCTCTGAGAGCAGAGATTCGTGTAGGCTCATAGTAGAATCAATTCACAGAGAGGGCAGCTTGAAACCGGCCGCTCATGCCTGTGCGCCTAGTTTGGAGAGAGTGGCGTGTCGGGCAGCTTGGAGTTTAATAGTCCGGGTAGCATCCGTGCTGTATGTACATGTCTGTCTCCCCATGTGTACGTGCATGACTGTTAACGGCTGTAAAAGACCGAGAGACACAGAAAGAGAGGAGGGAGAGAGAGAGGGGGGAATTTTGATTTGACATGTTGTTAAAGCTCTGATTGAATCTTTGTTTTAGGCGCAGCGGAGGTTTATGACAGATGTCGTGGTGAAATAAAGTTAGTGCTCCAAACAAGTCCGCTCTGGTGGATGTGTGTGTGAAACAAAGCGACTGACAGAGGTGGAGAGTGTGTGAGCGTTTTCCCTCTCCACCCCCTCCAGAAGAAAAAAACTTTTCACCGTGGCAAAGCAGATCTGACACAGAATCACATTCATTTTGACACTTGTCACACACAGTTGGCATGACTCAGATGGCTGCAGAGTTGACAGGTTTCATGCCCAGCTACCTCTGTTATTTGTCCATGTGCACAGAGAAACAAGGGTTAAAAGAAAATATCAGATCAGGTCTACCAGCATTCAAGATTTCAGTTTCAAGATCTGTCAGATTAGGGGAACAGATAACCATCCATACCACCCAAATAGTCCAAATTTCACATGGTTTATTTAAGCATGGGCCCAATATAGTTAGGTGGAAAACAAATGTATCTACTTAAGTCTGTGGCATCTTCAATTTTAATATTTTTAAAGGCCAATTTACACATTCCCATTAAGACCATTTCTCGTGCTTCTCATGCAGCTTTATTAAACTTCTCATCTCCGGGTCACTTTGGTGCACAGAGCAAGAACACATTACATTTTCATCATTTTCTCTAAGTGTAATCTCTGAGATGAATTATTCACAAACATACACTACAATAGACTGTCCAATCAATCCCCCTGATGAACTCTCCTTCTCCTTCCCTTAACTGTCTCTGACTGTCGCTCCTCTCTCATTATTCTGTTCATTTCCACAGTCAGTCACACACACACACACACACACACACACACACACACACACACACACACACACACACACACACACACACACACACACACACACATCTACACATGCTGCTCTGTGTGTATTTGCCTGTTTATATATGTGTGTGTGTGTGTCAGTGGTGGTGGCTTGTTTAATGCACTGCAGGTTGGCTCCTGCAGCAGGTCTGGCTAGATAAGAGAAGCACACAGCTTTCTGCTGGGAGGGAGAGAGAGAGAGAGAGAGAGAGAGAGAGAGAGAGAGGAACATTGCCTCCTCACTCACATAAACCATTAAATTGTAATAATGGGGCCACCAGCACTCAAACCTGGATCCATAGCGCCCCCTGTGGGTGATTAGCTGCGTGACAGCCAAAGTGACGGGGGGTCCTTGTTGCTGGTTGTGCTGTGTTTGTGCACCCCACTGCTGAATGAGGCACTCGTGACAATTATTTGGGGCTGATTAGCCTAAAGATGCAACAACTATTTCCCTTTGCAGTGCAGCATGCAAAGAGGAAGACCAGCAGGGCAGAAAGAGTGAGAAAGGGAGAGATCATGAGGAGAGAGGGAAGGGGAAAAAGAGAGAAAAAAGAGGTGAAGTCAAAGAGAATAACTTGGAGTGGACATGTCCTCAGTGATGTTTCTAGGAATGTGGGGTTTTGAGGAGGAGTTTGCGCACAGATTTCACACGATGGCTGTTTATAGGCTGATTTTTGTGCCTCAGCATATTTAAAAATCGTCTTTTCCTTGCCTTTTCAATAATAATTTTATTTCTGAAAGTGTTGAAACAGCATTTAAAGAATTGTTTTGGTGGCTAGTCAAAAATGTCTAAAGGGGGAGTGGGGTTGTGCTGGGAGAATTTGAACTCATGACCTCAGTATTGATATATAAAATGATGGGTAAAGCCCTGTTTGGAGCCACTGCAGGAAAAACGAAACACCATCCTTGTGCAAAGGATTCCTTGCAGCCAATGCCACTGGCTGAATGCTGGATTAAACCCATGATTTGCCACACAAAGCGTTTAAAGTACGGACAGAGGTCTCATCAGGTCATAAATGTCAGGTCGCGTGACGTGTGTGTGTGTGTGTGTGTGTGTGTGTGTGTGTGTGTGTGTGTGTGTGTGTTGTCCCGAGAGTGAGGCTGCAAGGACCATAAAATCTCAGTTTATCTTTCCCTGCGTCACCAGGGAAAGTCTGATTGTGGGAGACAGAGAAAGAGTGAGACAACAGGGCCCATTTGCACTGAATGAGTCAACATGTCAGTGTGAAAAGTACAACCCTTTCCTACTCTTTTTCATTTTCAGTTCTTCCTCCTCCACCACGTCTACACACAAGTGTGGGATCTATTTGGAGCCACACAAGACCCTCTACCTTCCTCTCTGTTTCTCTCTCCAGTTCGTTATCAATGGGAGCCCAGCTGCTGCCAAACTCATTCACTGCACACAGAGCGAAGGCCGGCCCGGTCAAGTTACTGAAGTGGCACTACAGCAGGCAATTTTTCTCTCTTTACCTAAAGTGTCTGAATGTATGGCAGACAAATCAGAGCTCTGATCCAGCCCGCACCTCCAGTGTGGTGGGTCAAAAGGAAGTCAAAGACACACATTTACACACAGCAGCTTGAGGAACTGACGTGGTATGAGAAAACAACATAAAAAAGTCTGAGGATATTCTTGCTCTAAAAAGTGAGTTTAGGCCAGTTGATCTCAATCCTTGATGTCCAGAGAGAATGAAATCCCCAACTTCCTCTGACTCCTTTCGTTTATTCTGTCTGTCGTCACCTGTCGACACACACTCCAGTGTTAATGGAGAGTATCAGTGCTGCCTTCACAGACCTATATGCATGGTGACCACACACTTCCCACGTTCCACACCGCACTTTACATTTTTTTCCTGCCAAAACATCATGTAATGTAACACCCTCTTGCAGAGAAGCTTCTTCCCTTTGATTATGTGCCACAGCTGACAGCAAGGAGGCATGTTTTGATATTTCCTTCTGTCTGTCTGTCTGTCTGTCTGTCTGTCTGTCTTTCACACAGCCAACCAGCATGTTGTGCTAATTGGAGACATGCACTGGAAGCTCTGGTGTGTTGCCCCTGGTTTGTGGTGTTTTATTAAGCATTTGTTGTATCTGGTCTGTTTTTTGATGCTATGACAGAGGAGCTAAAACAGATTTCTATCTGTTTCTTTTTCTTTTCTTTTCTTGAGTGAATCTTGTTTTAGAAGAAGCCTCTTTAAATGAGCCTAAATGGCTTAATTATATCTGTTACAGGTGAGTGCAGAAAAGACAATGTATGCTGTTGTAATCTGTTCTAATTTGGATTGATTTATACAGATTTTCTGTCCATGACACCAGATTGTATTGCAGATAAATCTACTCTTCAGCCTCGGCAACTTTTCATTCGCAAGTGACATATTTGCCGTCAGGAGAAAATGGCACTAATAAATACAAGATAATCTGTAAATTAAGTGTAGATCAAATGTAGACACTTTTGGTTTAGAGGCTATGAATGTGTGATTTCAGCCGACCCTCAGATTTCTCCAAGTTTAAGAACTTCATTACATGTTTTCGTCTCCTGCAGGTGAAGGCAGGCAGGCGCTCCATTTATTCTCTCAGCAGTTGGTCCGGCAGCAAAATATTCCTTCATTTGATGCTACAGCTCTCATCTGTCATGCTTTTTTTTGTGACCATTTTTCATCCCTTCAGAAACAAAGTTTCAGCTTAATGTATTTTGTAGAGTAAATGCCACCCATTATTTTTCTTGACTATTGTGCCCTCTTCAGCTCTTTCTGTACAATGGAGAAGATGCCACATGACTGTAAAAACTCCGCAGCTACACAACTGTCATCTGTGATCGTAGCACCGTCTCTGTCTGACATTAAATTATGTTAAAAAATAAAATAAAAACCCTCTCTGGTGTATAAACATGTAGTATAATTATTAAATGTATCACTTAAGCTCAGGTGAACTCAAAACAAAGCACAGCAGGCTTCAGCATTTTATAAATAGCATATATGTGGTATTTTAAGAAATACTACAACTATGCTGCCACCAAGTGGACGGAAACACTTATTACACATTTAGGATTTCATTCTCAGGCTTTGGCAGAGAAAGATATTAGGAGAGAAAGATTGGTTGGTGGGGCTTTAATAACAGATGTTTTTAAAAATCACAAGTGCTAGTGTATGAATATGATTTTTGAATGCGCTTTCAACTTTGTGGCAAAAGCTTTGGGCGAAGGTCCATTCCTGTTTCAACATGACAATGCCCCTGTGCATAAAACCAGGTCCATAAAGAAATGTTTTGTCTCAGTTTGGTGTGGAAGAACTTGACAGGCCTGCCCGGAGCCCTGACCTCAACCCCAATGAACACGTTTGGGATGAATCAAAATGCGGACTGTGATTCAGGACTTATCGCCTAACATCACTAATCCCTGCAGCCAGTGTCCAAAATCTTGTGGAGAGCCTTCCCAGAAGAGTGGAAGCTGGTATAGCAGTCTATTAAAGCCCACACTTTTGGAATTAGGTGTTCAACAATCACACAAATGTGTAATGTTCTGCTGTCCACATATATTTGGAAATGTAGTGTATTTTGAATTCTACAGTGTTTAGCTATCCATCCTGCTGTTATACTGGCTACAATTCTTTCCTTTGTCTTCTCTACTTTTCTACTTCATTTTTTTCTCAGTACAAACAGTTTCACACACATACACATGCCCATACACACCAATGCACGCTCTGAGTGGCTGCAGTGTATAATGTGAACCATCTATTTGGCAGTAGTCTTTTAAATTTATTCTTCTTTTTAGTGTAAATGAAGAAAAAAAAAACACTTAACTCTTTAATTTATTTACAATGAAAACACTTTATTTCATCATGTTGTAAGGATCATTTCATTGAAATAAACAGACCAGTAAAAAGGAAACAATACAGTTTGAAATTCATATCATATTCCTTGTGATATACCTTCAGTTTGAACCAGCACAGATATTGATTGAATGGCTTTTTAATTAAGAGTCCTTCCTGTAAATCATGAGGATACTGTCGTTCATCGTTACACATTCTATTCAATGTTTACAGTAAATAGTAACACAAAAAATCACAAGTCTACAGCAGAGGCTTGCCATAGCGGCATGGCGGGCGGTTAAGATAAACTATCGAAGCGTCACTTGCATGCACGGCTTATTGTCTACATAGCCTGAATGAAAAGAGAGCGTTACAGGACATCAAAAGCACTGAGAGGAAAACAGAAAATCTTCTCTAAGACTGTGCAACTCTGTTCAATAACAAAGGTCTATGTTAAAAGCTTTGCATTACACATTGTTACAGAGGTTATCCTTCAGTGTGTGCTCCTAGGACATACAAAATAGTCAGCTATTAGAAAGCACATGGCACATATAACAGCTAAGAACTCTTGAAGTGATATAGAGCAATAATATGATAATAATAATAATAATAATAATAATAATAATAATAATAATACAGTAATAGGTGCAATCTTCTCTCTATGTGTCTCTTTCCGATCTGTGTTACAATGTATTTTACACACAGAGCAATTACATTTGTATGAGGAATTAACTGTACATGGCACTTCAATAACACTATTTAACAGATAACTCATGTCGATGATTCTGAATAAATAGAGGAGAAAATAAATAGGGGGTTTTATTTTTGCTCATTCTCAGACAGAGCTTCCAGTTTTCAGTCCAGGTCTGAGTCTACCGGTTTTTAGTTTTTGTTCCCCGTAAATGCGTGCTTGCTGTTGTAGATGTGCACATGCACTCAGACATATCCAAACATACACAAACACACAGAGGAATAAGGTGAAAAAAGACACTATTGTAGATTTTTGAGTAAGTATGTCTTTGTTTCTCTGAACTTGGTGAGAATGTGTGGCTCACCTGAGAAGTGTATTTTTTTATGTTGTGAGGGGAAAAACAGGATTTCTAGGCCATTTTATAATACAAGTTCATAATGCTAATTATGTAAACAGGTCATAAACTGTGAGCTACAGTATCTGTTTCCTGCAGCGTTAACAAGTATTTAGCCCACCGTCCATTCATCTTCCTTTCCTCTCTCTCACTTTTTTTTTACCCCTTTTGTTTCGCTCTCAGCAACCCATTAATTAATCCAAACTCTCTGTGAGAACGAGGCAAAATTAAATCTAAAATGAATCTCAGCGTTTGTCTCCTCTTATCCACGCTAGACGTGACAAATGATATGAAAGCTCTTAGCTGTAATCCATCCTCTCTGCTTGTCTCCAGCGTGGCTCTGAGACAAGAGCGCTGACTTAATGTATAAGCGATGAGCAGGCTGATCGTTAAGGAAAATCTGAGGATGGACTTGAAGAAATCTGGACTGTACAAGTAAATGAAGTGCCATCGGATCAACAAGACCAAGCTAGATGCTTCATTATGGTAATTTTAAATGACGGGAGGGTGCCATGCTCTTAAAAATATGTTTTAAAAAATTCTGGTGACTGAGTGAGTCCCGTGATGTGTTTGTTTCACCCCTTTCACCGACGGGCCAAGGATTTCAAACATGGTCACCCTGGGAAACAAGATTCTCCCACTGGTCCTTTCTAAACGCAGGTTTTGTTGAGGTCGACTTTCACCGGCAGCGGCCCCGCCTCCTGACTCTCCTCCGATTGTTTCACGGCGACAGCGATCACAGGACTCAGGTGGTACGGGTTGACTTTGTGGGCATTATCCAGAAACTCTTTATCTCCGTTGATACTCAGCTGAAACGACACAAAGAAGAAAGTGATAACAGTGAGAAAACAGGCCCCAAGTTTACTTACACATACCTCCGCCTACACCCCACCTTGTCTTGACTTTTGGATTTGGCTGCATGAAACAATTAAGTCAGAAACACCAAACTGGGAATGAAAAAATAGTCAGTTTAAGCCTTTACATGATTGCATAAACTGTAATGACTTTATGGAGTGTTGTAATTCAAAAGGCCCTTTTTTTTGTCTCGAAGTGTCTTGACTTAGAAACTGCAGATAGAAAACACCTTCAGATGGCTATAAAGGGATTCAATCAACTGAAAGGGAAGACATAACACAGCAGCATGCTAGCTGTTGTGGATGGGAAATGCTGTTAAGAATCAGATGTTACAGTAATCTTTACTCTGCCTCTCTGGAATCACTGCCAGATTCAGAATAAAACTATTGGGTGCACCTTCACCAATTCAAGTGATGCTAACGTCACAAAACATGGCTGCACAGATCAACAGCACACATCAGTGGAGAGACTTCAGTATAATTTGCAATGTAACACTGGACTGCCAGCAAAACTCCCCCTACTGCCCCTCTACCTGCACTGCGAAGTATGCTGAGTCACCAAACTGCTGCAGACTGAGAACCCTTGAATTTGTGAGTGACACTTAAGCTTACTGCTTCTCTCACATGTGCATGTGTTTGCATTGGTGTGGGTGCTTTTCTGTGCGCGTACCTGCGTCTTGATGTGCTGCTCTGGCGCGGTGACGAGGCTGGCACAGCTGAGCCACAACATGACCATGATGGACAGGAAGAGACAGGCCGCTAAAATCCACCGCGGAAGGCCTGAACGTCTGGAGACCAAAAGGAAGGAGACAAGAGTTTAGGGGATGAGACTGAAGAGGGCTAGAGAAACTAAATGCTAAGGCGCCAACAAATAGAACTAGCCCGAATGTGAATAAATGTGTGAAAAATGCACTTTCAACTTTCACAGAGATAATGCAAAAGTTACATTTTAAGAAGAGTTTTTGCATGGTTTACCCCATGTGCTGCAAATCCAAACTACTTTAAATTCCCTTTCCAAGCATAAAAAAGTATTTTAGATCTTTTATTGTGTCAGTTTCCTTAATGTCAGTATGGTATAAAAATTAGCTTCCAGAGATGGGAAATAATCCATCTCAGTGGATGCATCTCAATCCATCATGTCTCCCTGTTTTTGTTAAAGTTACAATATCATCGCAAGGTAATGCAGTTGAATGTGTAGATTGATTTGAACAGCATACATTGCACAATGATATTATAAGTTTGACAATAATAAAAGCAGATACGGTGTTCGCTGTGATGGATTAGCTGTCAAGTTTCAAGTCTCTGCAAGTTGATATTCATGCTGACAATAAACTGCCTGTAAGGAAGGAAATCAGACTAAGAAACTTGTGGTTTGTTTTAGAAAACGATTCGCAGTAATATAAAGTATATTTTATGGGGAGAACACTAGCTGTCTCATTTAACTCTTTAATTCTCAGCAGGGTAACTCAAGCTCCAGCTCACCTCGACATGCAGCCGAGGAAGTCGTGCTCAGCTGTGGGGTCGTCTGTGTGCTGGACAGGGTGCTTCCCTTTGCCTCCTGCTTTGGATGCTCCCCTCTCGCCATGTCCCCTCACACCTGCCAAGCAAGGGAATATTACAGCAACATACACGTGCTGCTATGCATGGCCTCATAAATGTGTGCATGTGCAGTATGTGTGTGCTGTGTATATGTTCTCACCATGGGGTCTCTGGGTGTGAGTGTGGACCTGAGGCCAGGGTTTGTCCGCCACGTTGGATCGAGGGGCCTGCAGCTCGGGCAGAGAGTACTCCATCTCTGGCTGGCTCTGACGAGGAAAAAACACAACAACAAAGACGCTCAGCCATCATGGCAGCAATTATACCAAAGTAAGATTTAGATCAGAGGATCAGTACCACGTCATTTCATGTCTGTACGGCAACTATGGAGCCAGAGCCTGAGACGATTAGCCTAGCTTAGCATAAAGACTGGAAGCAGGGGGGAACAGCTAGCCAAAAATCTACATGTAAAAACGACACGCTTGTGGACAACGCCAGGCTAGCTGTTTCCCCCTGTTTACAGTCTTTATGCTAAGCTGGGCTAATCACTTTCTGGCTCTAGCCTTCATAATCGGCTATCGAGCTGTAGACGTTAAATTTATGAAAATAAATTTCTGTTGAAAGTAAAAAACATCAGCTAAAGGGATTTTTCGGGTATAAAAGGTAGAATAATGCAGTTTGATAATGTAAGTTTTTTTTTTACTTTGTCACCATCTTAATCTGAATTTACTCTTCTGTTCAGTGAAAAGAAACATCTCTGAATCATAATGTGAACACTAGCAAAGTGATATCTAATTGTGAGCATTCAATATGTTGTATAACTTAATCAAACTGCCCTCCTTTTTTCTTGCTGGCTCAATCTGTGTGGGTGTCTCACAGTATCTTTCTCACCCACCCAAACCAGTTTAGTAAAACCCCTTGAACTGGGACTGAACTAAGCTGAGAAATGGCTTTCAAAAGAACTGCTACACACATACGCACAGCCTGCTGTCAGTATTTGCACTGCTGTGCGTTTCATTATGTGCACAGTGTTTCTGGTTCCCCTGGAGAACTCATTAAAAGAGGATTTTAGTTCCCCACTGCTGACCCTCCCTCCACTACCACAGCAACTGTAGTCGGTTGTAACAATACTACTGCTGGCCTCAGCAACAACAACACACACACACACACGTATTTAGAGCAGTACAGTATATCCCACTGCAGTAGCATCAACCTCCTAGTATCCATCGATTCTCACACTAAGTGAATCAATGAACTTTGAAACCTCGTGCTGTGTCTTACACTAAAATGTGAAACCAGCAAAACTCCTTCTCAGTTTCATTTATTCTGATCACTTCACTTGGGAAATTAATGATCTGTTTTCTATTGAATGATTTCCATCAATTGTCCAGAATAACAAAACAACATACTGCAGTTGACTGTGGAGACATGGCTCGTTAGTTTGCTTCCCAAAACACTTACAATCCTTCGACCCTCCTCTGTTGAAAAAGTTATTTCACAACCGGGTTTATTACCCCTAGCCAGCAATGTTTTCTGACACAGTGCATTGAAACCAGATGCAGCGCCAGCGTAAAGGTTTGGGGAGACGAGGGTAGATGTGAGAGGGTTGATTCTCATTGGCTGCAGACTGCAGAGATCTAACCATGAGAACGAGCAGAGCCTGATCTGCATCTGTCATGCATTATGAGAGGGAATGCAAAAGGTGCTCTGGCTTAAAGAAATGCCTCAGCCATAAAGAGACTGGGTTTCAGACTGAGGAGTGGCGACAGATGAATGTAAACACGTAATGTAAAAGAACTTTGACTGACTTTTAATCACAATAACAAACACTGCATTGGGTCTACGTGGATCATAAGAAATACCTCTTACATATTTGTGCCTCTATTCGTAGAGGGGAAAACAGTTACAAAGTGTATCTGGAGCCCCTCTGGTTGTGCATTAGGTTTGCTGCAAATGAATAATCAAACAAAGACCTATATGGTCCATTTGGCAAATATTTAAAGTAAATTGGACTTTAAATTGGCCTAATGGTGTCGGAATTATGGCCTTTAATCTGGAGGCCTAAAATCTGAACTTTAATTACAGCACCCCCATGTGGTCCATTAATTCCACTTTTTATATTTCCATTAGGCGTGGAATATCATAGGAAACAGAAAATGTATAGAAATTACAACAAAAAAAAAAATCACCATGTGTGAAGGGTTTAGTACCTCAGACTTGAAGACAAGTCTGGTGACATTCTGTATTTCTTTTATTGTCCCCAAATCTCATGAAAAGACCAAAACCAACAATAAATTGATCCTATAAAGTATTGTCTGAGTAGCTTCTTGTCGTAGGTCAAAAATCTATTGAAATGAGCCACACTGCTGTTCCTTCATAAAGATGAACATGGGCACTGTAGTTTATTCTGAGTACATCCCACATACACCGACCTGTCGCCATAAATACTCACTAGTGCAACAAATGTGTATTAATCCACGGCTGAAAATAGTCCCCAACAAGCGCACTATTTACTCCTGTTTGAGTAACGTTAGCTAAAAACTGCAGTGCCCAGCTGTTTAAGGAAATTACTGAGCCTTATTTAAAAATGAAAAAAATATGTGACCTGCTTTTAAAGATTTCTGTCTTCAGTAGGAACTAAGTCACGCTTCCTTCAAACGCTGTTACTTCGCTGGTTCTCTCTGTTCTGTTCGAGGTTTTTGTTTCTTTAAAATTCATTTGGGCAGAATGACTAATGCAATTGTCTAGAAGAAATGGGGTCTTCTCTCTTTGTATTCAGCCTTACACCAAGTTCAATTTGACACAGCTCAGTTGGAGGAAGTCTTTAATCGACTCACATTTGTCCCAAACACTCTCACACTGTCGCGCTGTCATGGGCTGATTTGTCAAAATAACAAGGGGCTGGTGAGAAGGGAATGGCTGAGGTAAAGGGCTGTGTTTTACCAATATGTCCTCATAATTACAAGTTTTCTTTATTTTTTCCTTCCCTGAGAACAAACCTCAGTTGTGACCTACAAGTGACTTTACTCCACCCTTATAATCTGAACTAACTGCTGCCACTGACTAGTTACTGGTAGCTTTATGATCGTTTTTATGATGCACACAACTAGTTTTTTTCCACAACTTGAGGTCACACACACACACACACACACACACACACACACACACACACGAGCACACAGATGGATGTATATAGACAGCTCATTATGGACATTCACATAACTTATATTGCAGGCAGCGTTGGCTTGTTTCTCCCCCCTCTGCTGTCCCTCAATTTAGCCGGACTTTTTCTGTTGTTTCAACACTCAGAGAGTCAATCTGTCAAGTTGCTGGCGGTTTGCCAGCTGCCCACTAAACACAGGCCAGATAGTCTTCTCACAGCCCCGTGGAGCCTCGCTTCGCCTCGCTTCGCCTCGCTTCGCCTCGCTTCGCCTCGCCTCGCTTCGCCTCGCTTCGCCTCGCCTCGCTTCGCCTCGCATCAGCCTGCACGTCACTGCCATAAAGAGCAAACATCTATCACCAAGTCCGAGATAAATGTTGGTAATTTCATGTTCTGTGGCTGCTGCATCTCTATATGAGGTGGTGCCTCGGAGCCCAGTCTGCACACAGCTTCTTATATTTAATGGTGAATTTCAGCATATAAAAGACTCTTCTGGTATACAGAAGCCCTTCTGTATGGGTTAGGGTGCATAAATACTGTAATTTCCCATCAAGCCCTTTAATTATGTAGCTAAAAATGCCATCAAAGCCACATTATCCAAACGGGAAAACCCCTGACGAGGATGCAGGTTTCTGGCCAGTTTTTGACATTTGAGGATATGGCTGGGTAGTCTGGTGGTTAGACAGTCCAAATCTTATTATAGCTTTAATGTATAGGTGGTTAACTGCTTTGACTTTAGCAATATGTTAAAGTTTGACAAGAAAGCCCTATAAGAGCGCATACTTTTGCACAAGGCTGCACAAACATCTAATTTCCTATTTCAATAATGGAAAATGTGAAGAAATATTTAATGCATCTGGATCCAGATCTGCATGAAAATAAACGTGAAGTGACAGATAATCACTGGATATTTATTTTATTTTTTTCAACTGAAGTAAGTAGTTCATGAGTAGTGAAAATGTTCAAAAAAATAATCACTGGCCAAACTTTCAGCAAAATGTCATTAAAATCATTTGAGAGTTTTTGAGTTGTTCAGCAAACAGACAAACCAGCTCTATTCTTTTAACCAACTTTATTCTTTAGTGCAGTCCACTCTCTTTTAAATCTTGAAGCGTGTTTACGTCCTGAGGCGAGTTCACCGCAGCCAGCCCTGCCGGTTATCAAATATGCATGGTGCTGAGGACGGTGACATAATTTAAATGGACATTTATAAACAATTAAAGTGCTGAAATGAATGAATTCAGCCACCTTGTCCCCACCCCGCTGTGTGCCCTTGCTCACTCAACCTTCACAGATGCACTGGCTCTAAAATGGGCTGTGAGTTGTTTTGGCAGTGACCCAAGCTCTACGACACTGCAGAGGATATATTTCACTATCTTAACAGGAAGCAGAGGTTAGATCAACTAATAATCTATAAAGGTCCACTGGCTTGCTTTTAACCTCTGATTAAAAGCATACAACATGAAAAAGCTTTGTAGATATCCACTTTATAATTTTCCACCATCATGACTCAGTGGGCCATAATATAGTGTATGAGGATAGTTCATTTATGGAGACATCAGCGTTCATTTGTCTGTGTCTTTTGCAGCAAAGCACTTAAAGATCCACCTCTGTCGTCAGTGCAGATACTCAGAATCACAAGGTGAAATTTTGCAGCTCAACTAAAAAAGGCCTCACGTTGAATATTTGCCACAACATATGATTCTTAAATTAATTCTGATTCATGCAACATGGATCAAGACTGCAGAAAAAGACATATATTCACACCATCACAGTGTAAACGGATGTATTCTGTGTTTCTCTATGCATTTGTTCACTGATAAGATTTGGTCTGAAATGTGTTGGATGGACTTAAAGATGAAGAGGTCTCACTTTGAAATGCTCTAAAAATCTACAAGTTGACTTTGCTGCTGTGTTTCTGCACTGCAGAGATCACTTTCAGCCTGAATTTTTAGGAGTGAAGACTGGGGTCAGTGTAGGTGGAAGTTTTTTCTTTTTCAGTTCAGCCAGGAACCACTGTTGCTCACCCCAACTACATAGTTTTTCTACTAGTAATTATTACAAACTGCAGCTGCAGCCAGAAACACAAAAACACATCAGGCACATTAAACCTAGAGTGGACAGATCACACATAAATTATTTTTTTGAAGCAAAAAGAATGAACACTACTGGAGCCCCAACATGCAAAACCTGCTCGACCTGGACAAACACTTAGCTGATTCTTACCTGAAAAACAACAACCTTGCCATCATCAGCCTGCAGGTAGAAGGTCCAGGTGGAGGAGATGAAGCTCTGCGCAGAGCTGACGATGTCGTTGCACCAACTGGACACGGCCTCCATCACAGAGGGGGGCTTAGGGCGGAGAGTCATGGCCTTGAGCTGCGGAGGAGAGAGCAGGACACTCTGTTACGAGAGAAAGTATCGAGTGTGTGTGTATGTGCTTCAGTATATGTACACGCTTGTATTTTGAGTAGTGATGTTAATAATCAGACATCCTAAGTCACTTTGTCCCTTGTGGCTGCATTTGCAGTTATTTGTGTGTGCAGCCATTGACTGCAGAGTGGCCTTCCTCACCTTCCTCCTCTTGATCTCAGGTTCAGAGGGTTGGCTGGCACAGCCGGTGCAGCAGGCCTCCTGCTCCAGCAGCTTGATGTATGCCTCCTGGCAGGCTGGAGAGAGAGAGAGAGAGAGAGAGCGAGAGAGAGAGTTGTGAAGCATGAAAAAAGGAAGAGAAGAAGAGGGGGGTTGAGAGCGCAAATGGAGGAGTGAGAAGAGAAAGAAGCCCAAATTTGAGAGTGGGCATGGAGCATTACAGTCAGCTGGGTAGAAGACATGAAGAAAGAAATCAGGTACAGGCTGTTTATGTGGGAAGAAAGATAAAGATGCACGGGAGATGTGTCTGTTGGGCCCTGCGGAGAGGATTCACTCCGCATCGCTGTTATTGAAACAGAGGGGCCAGGGGGCATGTGCTGTCTGGACGGCAAATCACATCATTGATTTCCGATACAGCAGTTCAAACAGGGCGAACAGCCTCAAACACCCAGAAAATACCCACTGAGCCTGCCAGCTTTTAGGAAACAATGCAATATTTAGCAGAGCTGTGTTCAACATTTTGATGTGTAAGAGACGTCGGCCTGCACCAGTGCTGGACATCCATGTGAATATAATGTAGCTGCTATCTGCTTTTGACTTGCAAACCTAGAATTTACATATGTTTTTGATTCCACCTGAAATTCTCTTTTGCCACAATATATTTTGTCCAACTTCTACCCAAAGGATAAAAAGAGTGAATGAATGACATTTGTTTTCCTGTCTTGTCAAAGGAACCAAAACAAATCTCACTCCCTCAAAGTTTAAGATGCAATTCAAGTAGAAATGACTGGTATAAGAAGTTGAACCTGCACATTATGTTGCACTAAGTAGACCTAGGTTCAAAATAATGATACTGACTACATTTAGATTTTATTTTTATGGGGATTCGCTCCACTGCCATTCGTTTTTTTGTCATATTTAGGATTGAGGCCACAGCAGCTTGAACTTTGCCCTCTGCCCGCTCAGAAAGACTGTAAGACCAGCAGCAAACACATTCAAACAAACAGACTGACACACTGACTCACCTCCCTGACACTCCTCCCTGCTGGTATTGAAGCCGGCGTTGCCATTGACAAACTGGCAGATGGAGTAGAGACGACAGCCGCGGTGACAGGCGTTCATTATGGAGTCCTACCAGCCAGACAGAGAGGAGAGAGGGGGATACAAAATTAGAGATGTCTCCTGCACTCTTGGATAAACTCAAAATAACCTTGTTAGAAAATCTGACAAAGATGGGTTATGGCATCTCTTACAGTAATGACACGATGCAGCTGTTCTATTATAGCCTGACATAAACAGTTGATAAGAAGCTTTCCGTCACTGCAAAGGAAAAGCAGTGATAATGAGCCAGTGTTGCATAAAACTTGAAAAAATGAGGTGGCGAGTGAGGAAGATGCACATTACTGTACTTCCTCTCGTCATAATGCCTCAGTTCTCGGTTTGAAATGAGGAAACAGCGCCCTCTGGTGACCTCTCTGGGAACAGGAGAGACAAAGAGATTCCCTGACCGCGACCGTGAACGGTTTATTACAGCCTGGTGCTTGTCATCATCTTCACTGCGTTTCGCTGTTTATTCACATGAAGCACAGAGGGATGTTTATCCCAAACCATGAAACTGTGCCTTATAGTTTAAAAGCTGCGACTGCTTATTCAACACCCCTGTAGTTACTGTCCAGTATGACAGCTCTAAACTCGACATATATTCACAAGCTGCTCGTTTTCAATCCCAATCTTCAAACCAGGTGACTCTGATCCGGTTTGCAGTTCTCCTCCTGCTGCCCCGCAGGACGCCTGAACCACACCTGAAGGCAGCAGAGGGGGGGTGGGGGGTGGAGGTGGAGCTGGTGGTGGTGGTGGGATGAAAAACATCTAGGCAAAGCAGAAACTCCTGGTGAAATTCACAGCCATCATCCACCGTCCTGCTAGGATGCAGCCTGGCCTTGTCTTAGCAGGAAGACGCTGTGTAAACTGCCAGTAAAGGGTAATTGCTTCACAATAGTCTCGCTGATCCTCCAGCCTGGCCTGGCCGATCTTAATTGCGGATTGAGAAATGATCAATTATTGGCGCAGTTTATTGCAAGTACATCTGAGATACGCTGACTGGATGCAGTTCACTTCTTGGACGAGTCTTTAAGGTGCAGAAGAAAATGAGCTGCATCCATTTTTCGGCCTAATTGTGCGCCGTAGCATCCAAGAGGATGCAGCGAAAAATCGGAGCAAGCATGGTGCCTGTCGCACAGACCTAAACATGTTTATTTTGCAGTTTTCATATAAAGATAGGCTTTCTTTTTTGCTTTGCCGAGTATATTGTGTTGGTCTGTTTATCGTTGCAGGCGCTGTAATGTCGGACAGCGGGATGTAGCTGTCAGCTCGTTGCTGATAATGCGCTTTCTGCACAGACAGCCTACGCTACAGCACACAGGAATAACTTACTTTAGCGGGGCTTTTGTTTTTGATGGTGAGCTGGCATTGCTTTTTGCAGTAATTGATGTCGCCCAGTTGGTTGTCAAACAGATCCGAGGACGCTGCCGCGAGCCCAGCGAGAAGCACCGAGAGGAGGGCCGACAAGCCGCACATCCTGCCGCCGAGCCGGAGCATCTCAAACCCTGGAGAGGAGGAGAGGAGAGTCGAGCTTGAACCAACACTGAGCTCCCTTTGTGGCGGCGCTGCCGGTGCGGATGCTGCTGCTGCCTCAGCCCGGGTCCTGTCTGCTCCGCTGATCTGCTTCTGCTCGTGGCGTCACGCGCATCATCATCATCATCATCATCATCATCATCACCACGCACAAGCTGCTCCCCCAACACACACACACACACACACACACACACACACACACACACACACACACACACACAACCTGCTGAGCAGCCTTCACTGCAGTGCACAATGTGGCAGTGATGACATTCATAAAACTGTGGCACATAATTGATAAGGGCGGCAGATGTCCTGCACAGAGCAGACAGGTGGACCGCTGAAGTATCATAAACAATAACAATCAATATGATAAACAATCAATGTCACAATTATCAGCTGAATGTAAAGGTCCTGCTGCAACACACGAGCCACAACACAAATCAGCTGAGGAGAGAAAGAGGGACAACAGCTGATCAAACTAAAATGTAGTGAGCTCAGAGTCAGAGATACATACATTTAATTAAAAAAACAGTATTCTGTTAGTGTTTTCTTATGGTTTCATTGTCTGTTTAATGGTTTATTTGTGATGCACTCTGTAACTTTGCTTATAAAAGTGCTTAAATAATAATAATCATTTAACGTGATGGTGTTGTGTCATTATGTCATTATGAATACTGTGATCATTATTATACAGTATATATCTTGTAATAGTTAAGCGTACGCTGTAGAAGTTCTCAGATCCTTAAGAAAAAGTAGTAATAGGCTACAACTGTGTAAAAATACTCAGTTACAAGTAAAAGTACAACATTCAAAATTTTAAAGTAAAAAGTAAAAGTACATTAGTAATATTAGCAAAATGCACTTAAAGTATCAAAAGTAAAAGTAGGCCACTCAATATGTAGAACGGCCCCTTTGAGAGTTATGTTATTATATATTATTGGATTAGTTTTATTGATACATGTAAAGCAGCAATTTAATGTAGCTGAGGTGGAGCTAATTCTCATTAATGTATATACTGTTGGACAATTGAGTCTATTACAATGCAGAGTATTTTAAAAGTAGCCTATTTCATCTATTTGTTTGTATATAAATAATTAAGGTAGCATCACGTATTTGTGGCCTATAAGTAAAATCTTAATGTAATTGAGTAGCAGTAATGCAATGTAAAGTAGTGGAGCAGAAGCATATAGCAGCATAAAATGGAAGAACTCAAATAAAGTGCAAGTAGCTTAAAACTGCTCTTAAGCACAGTACTTAGTTAAATCCCGTCGCTTTATCATATTAAATTATACTATAATATAATGAAGGCTAATATCATATATTATATATATATATAAATATTACTATATTATATTTCCAGAAAAAATATTTTATTTTCATATAACGTATACCATCTTTATTTGACTGAACATAAGTCTTAAAATACAAGATGATAAAATACACTGATGTTTCTTGTATACAGTATATAGTAGCCTAGTTGTATTAATTACACCTGAGAGTTTTATTTAAGGCGTCACGACCTCACCTGAAGCAACCTACCCCTGGCTGCAAAAGATAAAACAATACAAAGTACAGAAAGTGTGCAATGTTGAACTTCTGTCTTACTCTTAATTTCTCCGTGTGTGTGTGTGTGTGTGTGTGTGTGTGTGTGTGAGGATGTGGGTGTGTGTCAGGGAGGGGACAGACTGAGGAGCACTAATGACTTGTGGCTGTGTGGGAAAACAAGGGAGGAGCAAACGGTATGAACCTGAGTGTTACAGCAGCAGCAGCAGCAGAGACGCTGTGGAGTTAAAAAAGGAAGCAAACCTCGTGTTTCAGTCAGTTTGGTCTCCTGACTTTCAGTGAAGAGCCAACATTTGACCTGAGAGGAGCCGCTGGAAGGTGAAGCTGCGCGGTTCCTCCTCCAACTTCACGTCCAAGAAAAGGACAGAGAGACAGAAAAAAAAAACCCAGCTGAAAGAACCATGTTTGCCTTCACGTTTCTCCTCCTCCTTGCTCCACACGTGTTGTTGTCCTCGACACGTAAGTACCAAACTTTATTAACTGACAAGCTGACAGACAGACAGACACAACCTGCTTACCGCGTATCTGTGGGTTCAGACCGCAGTGTGGTCTGGGATGTGAGGATGTGACCGTCAGTAGAGTTAAAGGTTATGTCAGTGAGCTGCTGTGGAGGCTCCAAACCAACAAAACGAGTTCATGTTTTAAATCAGTTGTTTAACTTCAAGTCTCACCTGCCCAGGTGCTATTATCACCCCACCTATAATAATTATAATAGGTAACCACAGAAGGTAGTAGTACTGAAAAAGAAACTTGTCCTGTGCTCTCATATGTTATGGAGACACTAAATTCTCTAAATGACTTCAAACGTTTCTTTGACATTTCTGTACTGCAAGTTCTTGTTATTTATCAGCAGAAATAAACGCACATACCAATATATTTGCAATAATAATAAAAAAAAATTTTTTGGCCTCACGGATCTGATACATTCAGAAACATTAATAGGGATATCTACTTTGGTATAAACACAATGGCAAAATCTCTGACAGTTGACAAATATATATATTGTCTCATGGCATCAAATCGCCCAACCATAATGCTTATTTATTTGGGAAACGTTTGTTGAATATTGTGAAAAAGTTTGGGAAACGTTTGATTCGATTGCACTGTAACCAACTAATGACATAGTGTCAACAGAAACACAAATTATAGGTTAACTGTAGCATTTTCCACCAAAGTGAATCCAGATGCAGTGACACCACATTAACATGAGAGTAATCATTAGACGTGATTGTGTAGCTAATAGTGGATTAGACTGAGAACAAGTCCTATTAGACATGGTGGTGATGTAGCTGATGAGACAAACAAAATAAACAGTGTTCATTGGCGCTGTTGCATGAAGGAAAAACAAGAAAGATAACAATATTCCAAGTTAATACCATGCAGAGATTTGTTATCATAAGACTGAGGGAATGATCTGCAACTAGCTTCTTTACGTGGGATGAAAAAACATATAAAGCACATGTATGTTTGTAATTTTCTCATGTATATTTCACACTTGCATATGTTTTGTATTGAATCCCACTCGCTGGGGCCCAAAGGTGAATCCTCTCTCTTCTTACATGTAGATACAGTTTTCATCTCTGTACATTTTCCTTCACATTAGATGCTACTGAATCCAGGGAGGCTGGAAACAGCGCAGTGGCACATATGTTGGAAAGCTTGTCCACCGCCCACCTGGAGCACGGTTAATAAAACTCTACACATTGATGCTCATATCTCTGTGAAGAAGGAGCCCAGTGGTAACATTGAAACGGACATGCAGAGGGTCTCTCATGGGCTTCAATCATAAAGGCAAACTTTAAGTCTAAGAGGGGTTGTGGTATGGAAAAGCATTCAAGGATTTTACCGACAAACCAGGGTGACCTTTCTGACTGATCCTACTGAGGCTCCATAAATCCACTTCATTACTGGGTCATAAATATGTGCTGAGCTCCTGGTCTGTTGTGGTGCAGTGCTGCTGCTGCTGCTGCTGCTGCACTCCTCCTCCTCACACAAACACAAAGTTTTCTTACTGTTGGGAAGAAATCTGAACACACTGCAGTGACTGAGAGTCTAATCAATGGAGGTTAAAGATTGAGAGGGAGCTAAAAACCTAAAATGTAAATGAAAATGCAATGTGGTCTTGTTAGAAAAACAACATTAGCAAGTTTACTGTATTTTTCAGCTTTGGTGACCTTTTATGTTTTTGTTAATCGTAGCCTCAGAAATATATAAACTAATTCACATCTGGTGAATGTAAAGTAGAGGATGTTGTAGGTGCATAGCGGAATAAAATCTTTAAAAAAAGTAGTGGACTTCTGCACACTGTCAGCACTACATCTACTGAAGAAGTGATGTTTTCATACAAAAGTATCACAGGCTGTAAAAACCATCAAAAGGGGTGAAATCACAGGAACAGCTAAAGTGAATTTACATTCAATAATTAGTCAGATTAGTGCTAAAACAATTAGCTGATTAAACATGAAGTCCATTGAAAGAAAATATAATTGTTTTTTATAATTGATTAATCATTTAAGTCATTCATCAAACAAAGATTGCAACACATTTGCAGGTTACAGTCTCTTATATGTGAGGATTTACAGCTTTTTCTAGTTTTATATTTTTGTAAAATTAATATTGTTGCATTTTGGACATTTGGTCGGGCAAAACAAGTAATTAAAAGTCGTCACCTTGGGCTCTGGGAACTTGTGATGGGCATTTTTCACTAATAGAAGACAATGAAAGAATGCCATGAAAGTAGGGTGTTTTAATACTGTGTGTGTGTGTGTGTGTCACCCAGATGTAGCGGTGATCTCCCCTCAGGATCCCGTCCTGCGTATCGGCTCCAGTCTGACAGCCAAGTGCACGCTGAGCCCTGAGCTCGGCCTCCACGCCAGCACGTTGTACTGGACGCTGAACGGGATGTGTCTGTCCAGCAGCACCTACAGCGTGCTGAGCCCTGACATCCTGAGCGTCACCCTTCACAACCTCAACGGCTCCCAGCAGCAGTCTGGAGACAACCTCGTGTGTCATGGAGCAGATGGACACGTCCTGGCTGGTTCATGTCTCTATGTGGGCAGTAAGTGCAGGCTTTTCTGTCTGTTTGGCTGAACTTTTTTTTTTTTTTACTAGTAATTACTTTATGATATCTTTGACTATGTTTGGGAAATGAACAGATACCATACTGTATATTACAATCTATTTGTACATCCCTAATTTAAATCCAAAGGGTCCTAAAAATGCCACAAAAGAATTAGTAATATTCAGAGAAAATTAATATTTTATTTAAAAAATAAATCTTGAAAATAAAAGAGTCACAGAGAACCTTATAATTCCAAATTCAGGATGGTAAAAAGCCAATTGCTACAAATGTAAAATAAGTTGTAGTTTGTAGTCTAAACAAACAAGCATGTTGGTTTTCTTAATTGTCCTATTTTCATCCCTGTAGTCATGAGCACACACTAACTAACTTTTTAAATAAACACAAATCCAAATAATAACACACTTTATTGAGATTCCAAAATGTCAACAAGTTAGGATTTCAATCCATGAAAATCATTTAAATAAAGACATCTAAAAAGATTACGATTTGGCTGCATGTTTCACCCTCTCAACTGGTGTTTTCACACCACTTTAAAATAACAGTCATGCAGTTCTGTACAAAATGGATCTATTTGGGGAACCGTGTTATAAAAAAAGATTACGAAACCTCACAAGATTCACAAAATACTGAACTTTTTTTAAAATTTTTAGTTCTACATAAAAGCCTTTTGATTTGAATCTGTCTGTAATGCTTTAAAGTCTGTTGCATAACTAATCTGATTTGATGTGTGACTGCTTCACATGAATGGAGAGGAAACTGGCCTTACAATGTTTTCTCTCTTAAATTTCAGAACAAAAATTAAAATGAAATAAAATTTCAGCATTTGACAAAGTGGTTTGTTTGCCTTTTGTCTCTTTTTTTAAAATGAGTTTTTTTTCATTGCTCTTTTTTTTTTCTCTCCAGTGCCTCCAGAAAAGCCAGTCAATTTATCGTGTTGGTCCCACAACACGAAGGACTTGAGCTGCAAGTGGAGCCCGGGGGGGCGGGGTGAGACCCACATCCGAACCCAATACACCCTCAAGTACAAATTGAGGTGAGCGCCCCAGACCTGCTGCAGCTCACAGGTGATCGCCTCGTCCAACACCACTCAGGTAGACTAGCAATGAATGCACTAGTGTCGCGTACAGTTTCTCCTCTGCAACACATGCTACACTCAGAGGCTGCAGCGTGTTGTTTTGCTTGTGTGCGAACTGCTAAAAATAGTCAGTCTGCCTTTTCAGAAACAAACGCCAGACTTTATTTAGGTCGTTGTGTTTGTTGTGTTTCTGTCCAGGTGGTACGGGAGAGAGAAGGAGTGTGAAAATGACAGCACAGGGAAGCAGCGTTACTCCTGCTACATCCCCCGCAACCTCGCCCTCTTCACCCCGTATGAGATCTGGGTGGACGCAGCCAATCAGCTGGGCTCTGCCACCTCTGACATCACCACCCTGGACATCCTCGATGTAGGTGGGTAAGCGAACATTTTGAGGAGGTCTGAAGTTTTTTTTTTTTTTTCTTCCCCTTATTTTGACTCCTGTAGGTTAATTAACACGACAGTTTCCTTTCCTCTCATTTCTTGTTCTTCCCTGTCTTTTCCTTTCCTTTCTTGTCCTTTCCTGTACTTTCCTTTCCTTTCTTGTTCTTCCCTGTCTTTTCCTTTCCTTTCTTGTTCTTTCCTTTCTTTTTCTGTCCTTTCCTTTCCTCTGTTTTGACATTTGCTTGTCTGCAGATCTCGTGCATATGGCTAACACACTTCTCGAGGGGAGAGGGGATTTATTTTTTATAGTTTGCTCCCTCCAACCCGCCGCTGTAACAGCATTATGGGCTCAGGCTGCAACTCTCAAAGACAAACTGTGTTGTTGTAAAAGTTAAACCGCACATCAGATGCCTCTCAGGTAATGGCTTCACAGATTTCTCAACGAGAAATGTAGCGTGGTGTTTTGGCCTCCTGTGAGCGCCACATTTTGAAAGCGGTGTTTATTGGCCGTGACTGAGCATCCTCTCCCTCCATTCATCCTCGCTGCACACTGAGGAGCAGATAACTTGGAGCTGTGAGTGGGCTGGAAGAGAAGGAGGAGCGTTGCCATATGTATGATGCATTGCGCTGCCTCAATAACAGAAACAATAAGCTCTGAGAATATTTGTTCTGGCTTGGTTTTCCTCTCTCCCTTGAGCTGAATGCAGTAGAACAAATAAAGTACATCAGCTGAAAAACAGCATTGCACACCAGCGTTGAAGGAGGTCTGAAGCAGAAGGTTACCAGCAGGAAACGCTTTTTACAAGACATTTAATAAGTTCTTTAATAAGTTCCTTTCTTTGTCTCTCGTGCTGCCACCCACTTTATCTTTCTCCCCTTCAAAGCACTTGATTTGTTTGCAACCTTTACTGCAGTGGGTAAAATGTTTTGTTTAATACGGACTGAGGGTACGGCATGCTCTCTACAGGAAGTACAGACTGACCTGAACCAGCCAGCCAGTCTGCACAGGAGGGAGGAGTTTGTTTGTCAAGTGAATTTTTTTTCCATATTCAAATGAAAATACTTAATCTTCCACCTGCTCGTTGTTCTAATGGCAAGTCAGGAACCTCTATACATATGGTGTGAGAATGTCCAAAGGTGACGGACGTCTGGGAAATAATCTATGAGACTCTTTCTGTAATCGTTGGAAAATTCACTCCCTTGCTCCAACAAGAGCTGTTACCCGTCCTGTTTAGGTAGAAGTATCTATTTTTATTTAACAATTATTCTCTCATGTACATATGTATGTGCCTAACAGAATTGTCTTATTTATTTACTTATCTGTATGTATATTGATTTACAGTATGTTAGGACTACTCCTCTGCACAAGGTTTATACAGGGGGACAGTATGTATTGGAGGACACACTGTTACTTTGACCATGTGGTAAAGCAGACCAAAGGAAAGTACTTTAGTGACCCATGTTCCTTTGTACTCTAAAGGGTTGCTGGTCAAAATCAAAGCAGCAGTAGCAAAGATATCAAGGGTTTTGGTCTCCAGTATGGGTCAAGCTGCAACAACACTGGATCCTTTGATCATTTGACTTTCCCTGCCTGGTAAATGCCCACGTTTCTCAAACTCCACGTCCCACAAAAAGTACATTTTTATTTGAATGATATGAAACTGTAGAAGAGAAACACATTTAACCTTCCTTCCTTTATACTTTTGAAAGTACCAGCTTGACTTACATTTCATATAATTAGTCTTTTTCATAGCTTTTTCATAACTTTTGTAACAATTCTGAAATAAAAGTTTTCTGTTGTTATTTTTATGATAGATTTTACTAAGTGACCTCAGTGAAAAAGAGGTCAGCTAGATAGAAGAATTAATAAAGAGTATAATAGAAAAGACAAAACAATAAAGACCAGTCACAGACTTAAAATACTGATGAATATTTACTCACTTTGTTGCACTTTCTTTCCTTCGAAAGAAGAACTGAATTTAGGTTAATTTGTACAAAAAACATTGTAAAAATGTGTTTGTCTAAGGATTTATCAGGAAATAAAGGACTAAATTCATCTTGTGTATGAGACAGATGGCTCAGCACTGATCACCCTCACCATGAAGAATGAAGAGAGACGCTGTTTGCCTGCCCTAAGTGTTTATAGTACGATATTCACTGTTGGCTTCATCTCTCTCTAGAGGTCAAACCTCTCGTATCCTGTATCCTTGCCCTACACACTGTACATCTGCTGTGTACAAACTTTTTAACACCTGTCCTTGTCTGTGCAGTGACCACAGACCCTCCTGCCAACGTGCAGGTGAGTCGTGTCGGCGACCTCGAGGACCAGCTGACGGTCCGCTGGGCCAGCACCCCTGAGCTTAAGGACATCCTATTTCAGGCCAAATATCAGATACGCTACAGACTGGAGGACAGCACTGAATGGAAGGTGGTCCACACACTCTCGCACAAACCTGCAGACCAGCCGACACACACTCTCTCTGTAGCTGTGACACCTCTGAGGCAGCTGTGGGAATATTTGAGGTGCAGCACTGACTGATCCATTAAATGATGAACATAAAAGTTGCTGCATCTCTAGTCTCTTGCGTGTGCGTTCATTATAAAGCAAATAATACTCGTGTAAAAGCCTTGACTGCTGCTAGTGATTCTTTGCTGGAAAATTTTGAAAGCTGGCTTTGATCCAAAAGTGCAGCAGCGGAGCTTTTAGAAACTGTCATTCTTTCAAACTGCTTCTTTGATGTTTTCTGCCCACAGTGTCTTTGTTTTTTTTTTCTCTCTGCTGTGTAGGTACATACAGTATGTCTTTGAATTCTGGATTCCCTGTTGAAAGGGAGGATTAGGCAAATAATGTTTAAATATATTTGAAGCCATTCTTATCCAGACTACATTCAAAATGAAAGCAGAACAAAGTTCAAAATAAAAGCTGTGAGAAAAGATGCAGCAAATATCTGTTTAGTTGGAGTTGAGGAATATTTTGACTCTCCTACTGCCATTTTATCACATCTTCTCTGTCATTTTGTTCCCTCTCACAGGTTGTGGATGACGTTGGGAACCAGACGTCATGTCGGCTGGCAGGCCTCCGGCCCGGGACCGTCTATTTTGTCCAGGTGAGGTGCAATCCAGTGGGCATCTATGGGTCCAGGAAGGCCGGCATCTGGAGTGACTGGAGCCACCCGGCCGCCGCCTCCACACCCAGCAGTGGTGAGTACATTGCAGAGGGCACACCGCTGGCCACTTTTGTACCAACGGGCACAAAAAAGAAAGGGGGGGAGGGGGTGATGCGACTTTCAGGATTTCACTATTTGGATGCAGGGCAAATGCAAAACTGTGCCTGTTTTCTGGACATTCAACACAAAATCCACCAAAAGTATAACTGGAACCTTTCCTTTCACAGTCTGTCTCATGTCTAAAAGGGCTTTAAATGCTTCCCAAAGGTTTGTGATGCCCACAGATCTTGACCATTTCGTTCCTTTCTAATAATCAACCTTTCACTGCCAATTAAAGCCAGAAGAACAATGTCCTTATCCCCGTTTCAACATCCTGAACAAGCAGATCCAAACCGCATGTGACCCAGCAGAAACCAAACATCAATAGGCTAGGTACCTTGATAGAGATCTCCCAGCAGAGGATTAGAAGGAACTGCAAAGAGCCAGGGGGACATTTGATAGATTTTGGTTGTCGGCTTCAGAGATTGATCAAGTTAAAAAGCTGGTTGTCTGTCCGCGGCACACAGGGCCTATAAAGCTTGAGTGGAAGCAGGTTTGGGAGCAGGAGGAGCAGATAATGAGTTACATTGGTCATGTGGTATTTGCTCCCCAGAGGGAGGAAGTCGTTATCGGGCTCTGTTATTTGCCATAAAGAATTGATTGTAGCAGACTTACGACTTTCAGTAGCCTTTCCTCCCCTGAAAGCCAAGTGTGGTATATCACCTCCACAGTTCAGAGCACTAAACTGAGAAACATTTCTCTTGATATCAAACTGTTTGCATCTCGTTTTGCAAAATTAAGCAACATGAATCATCATAAATGTCCACTGAGCAACTCTGTTTTTACCAGAAGCCTCTGTAGTAGAGAGAGGTGAGAGATGTGCTACATGTTTTTTATATTAAATTGCTTTTTAATAATACACCAGAGCATTATCTTAGGGTTTGAGACTGATATTAGAAAAATGTAGTTTCTATCCAACTAAAAAACTTTGAACTCTGGTAAGTTGCAATGGTCATTAGTTATTATTTTTTACATTTTATAGGCTAAACAATTATTGGATTAATAAAAAAAAAAAAACAACAAGGGTCCACAGCCACGCTAGCATCTCTGTGAGGCTGTACTGCACACTGGTGCTTTGAGCTAAATGCTAACATCAGCGTGCTAACACACTCGCAATGTCAATGCTAACATGCTGATGCTAAGCAGCTATAATGTTTATCATGTTCACCGTCTTAATTTAGCGTGTTAGCATGCTAACATTTGCTAAATGGCACTAAACGCAAAGCACAGCTGTGGCTGATGGGAATGTCATTAGTTTTTCAGGTGTTTGGTCACAAATCAAAGTATCGGACAAAGGGAAATCTGGCGCTAGATGAGAAGTCAGGGCATAACCAGAGTTATTACAGTTTATCCTCTGGGGAACATGAACTGGTGTCCAGAATTTCATGGCAACACATCCAGTAGTTGTAAAGATATTTCAGCCTGGACCAACCGATAGACGGACCCATATTGCCATGGTAATTCAATTAACTTTATTTCACCAGGTTCATCCACTCAGTATCAGTACTGCTTTCCAGAGAGGTCTAGGTACATATGTCAAAAAAACTAACAATATGACAATTAAAACATTAAACGATAATGGATAAAGCAGATAGATTAATTAAAAATGATAATTCTACAACATATAGTTATTTAAAGATTGAAGGTATCTGTTCTATTGTATTTTTATCTTCTTCTTTTTTTAATGGGTTTTGAGTTGATTTTTCTTTTCATTTTATTTTTGGTGAAAATGTTGACTGCATAAATTCATAGTAATGGAAAAAGTGCCAAAAACATGTCAGTGACATCAGTGCTGACACATAACATGCCTGTGCATGTATCTATACACCACCTTGTACTTTAACCTTGATGCTGTTCTCTCATCCTCCCTCCTCTCTCTTACCTCATCCTTTCTCCACTCACACTCTCTCCTTTGTCTCTCCTCCTCCTCCTCCTCCTCCTCACCACCCCCTCCCCATCCTGTCCCCTCCCAGAGCGGCTGCAGAGCGGCTCCTGCGATCCTAAGCCCGGTGAGCAGAACTCCACCCTGCGGCGGGAACTCAAGCAGTTCTTCGGCTGGGTGCGCAAGCACGCGTACGGCTGCAGCGGCATGTCAATCAAACTGTACGATCAGTGGAGGGTGTGGCTGCAGAAATCGCACAAAACGCGCAACCAGGTAGGTAAGCAGAATCTCTCTCTCTCTCTTTTCACTGTCTCTGCTGAGCCACTCTCACAAACACACACACACACACACACACACACACACACACACACACACACACACACACACACACTGCTGCATCCTGAACTTCAGTCCTGAACTGAATTTCTGACCCTGCCTTTGTTATGCCATGTGGTCAGCATTTTAACAAACACAAAGGGGACTGATTTCTCTTGAACTGGCTGGCTCTGTGAAGTCTCAGTCCGCACTTTATGATCAGGTACAATGTGCGGTTTTGACTTTACTGGCCCAGAAGTGGGAGCATAAAAGTAGATATGCTTTCAGTCATGCCCTCTGATTTTATTACATATTTTAACGATGTAGACTTCTGATCTTCAGCTGATGGCCACAACAAAGAGAAACGAACATGTAAATGTAATTAACAGCCCGCTGTAATGTGTTCCTTTTGTGTTTTTGTTTTCTCTTGGCCCCTTTCACAAAAATAATTTAGGCCAAATGGCACGCAGAGCCCCGGCATCATCTGTGTGTTGAATGTGAGTTTGTGAGGAGTTCAGGTCCTTCAGCCACATCCTCTGCTGCTCAAGTCCTCGAACTCAGAGACCTTCACTCTACCTGACTCAATTAGCCCAGCCAGTCTCCGGGTTTTTTGTGCTTTATAGGGCACATGCTGTCTGTCTCCTGAATAATGTCTTTGTTCACAAACCGTGACAGGTTCCCATTGATTACCTTGAGAGGAAGGGAGCTGGGGAGCGATACACAGAGAATAAGAAAGAGATGACGCAAAGAGAGGACGAGAGAAAAGTGGCAGCCAGACAGAGCAATTATCGTGATGATTGTAAATTACGTGTTTTTTCCCGAGGAATTATCCCAGTATGAACCATCTGCTTTTGTCTTTTCAGATCCTACAAGACAATAACTCATAGCACCGCCACTCAGCACCACTGTGGTGTTTGATTCAAGAACAGCATAAAGGAACACTGACAGATAACTGGCCCCGAGGGTCCCAGCTGTGCGAGAGGTCCAACGCCCCGCCGGAGGGATACTGCAGTGTTTGGTCATACAGCCTCAACTTGAGTTTAAAGGGCCCGAGTGGAAGATAACCAAAGTGAGACAATGCAGCCTTTTTCTGCCATTTCCGCTGGCCAAATCTGTCTGTTAGATCAGTTTGCACAAACACAAATATTTCGGCCCTCAGTAACTGCTTTTTAACTTTTATTCTGAAAAGAAAAAAAATTATCGTAACAATTTAAGACTTTTTAATAACTTAATGTGAGATAAGCAAGTCTTTAATTCTACTTTGATGTCAAATGGTACTAAAGCATTACAGAAGCATCTAAAAATAACAAAACAGAATTGCAAAGGCAGTAAGATGAGGGAACTGGGAACAAAATGTACAAAACAACCTTAATCCTACTTTTCCAGGTCAAGAAACGTTTGCTAAGTATTTTTGTAGAGCTGTGGTTTTTTCCAAGCAAATCTGTATATGTAAGATTTACATTGTGACCTTTAGGATAGAAAATCAATATCTCTACATCTATTACTATCAGAAATAATTAGTTCAGGTTAGGGCTGCAATTAAGAATTATTTTCATTATCGATTAATCTGCTGATCAGTTTCTCAGTGAATCGTTTTCTGTAAAATGTCAGACAATTGTGAAAAGTACCAGTCCCCGTTTCCTAAAGGCCAAGGTGACCTCTTCAACTGTTATCTTTTGGCTGACCAACTGTCCAAAACCCAAAGACATTCAACTTACAATGATATAAACCAGAGAAAAGCAGAATTTACAAAAAATTGACAATTGTCAAAATACCTGCCGATTAATTTTCTGTCAATGGACAATATATTGTATCAGCTTTAGTTCAGTGAAATCAGTAAGGTGTTCAAACACAGTAATCAGACATCAAGTAGTGAGCTATCTAAAATGTTGACATACTATTTACATAGTTCACAAGCTGGTTGTACCAGTAATTGAATCCCCATGAAAGAAGGCCTCACTGTCTGTAAAATGTATATACTGTCCTATTTGTTTGAAGACATTTTCATACCGTTTATATTTTTTATAACTGCATATTTAAAGAATGTTTTTTGTCTAAGTTATAGTCTTTTACTGCACCAATAATGCCTCTGAAAAATACTGTGTATAATGTACAGAACAGTAAAAAGTCAAACTTGTCTTGGAAAGCGTCTTTTATTATTTAAAAATACAATTCATCAAGTAAACAAAGGTAGCTGGATGAGCCTTCCAAGAATGATTCAACCATTGAGTATTTACACATTTCATCACAACATAAACATAAGTTTTTCTTTCTTTTTTGCTGAGGCATGCATTGACACAAACACATGATTACAGATAGAAACACACACGCAGAGCCACAATGAAAAGCCCCCTGGGTGGAATAAGACTGCAGCAGCGAGCAGGGTGGGGCTAGAGGGGGATCGATAAGTGCAGCTGAGGAGTCTAAGATGGAAGTTGCAGCAGAGCTGGGTCGATCTGTCAGCTCCGCTCTGGTGATGCGAGAGGGCGGCTGCAGGCCTCCTGGGAGTCACCTGTCAATCACACTCCTCGGAGTCATACTTAAAGTCCTGCATGATCTCACTCAGAGCCTCTTTGTTCTTGATGATCCTGGAGCCCAGAAAACATATAAAAGTTATTGTGAATATCTTTGACAGTTTAATGATATTGCAGTGGTAACAAAGGATAGTCTGTTAAATTAAGCGGAAACAGGAAGTCCTGCAGCTGACAGCAGGCTGATAGTGAGTGAGTGGATGGGTCAGCAGGGAGCTAACGCAGTAAACGGAGGGGTGGTAATAGCTGCTCTTACTCGTGCTTGATCTCCTGAATCTTTTCTTGACAGCCTTCGTCCTCCGGGTGATCCTGGGCCCGCTGCCTGACCAGCTGCAGCTTGGCTGTCTGTTGAGAAGGCACGTCAGATAAGATTTATGCAAACCATTCATCAGTGGAGGATGAAGGGGAGACAGAGGATGAACTCTAAGATAATAGGAGCTTTATGACATTACTGGCAGACAGGAAGTTGAGTTAATATTATAAAGGGAGTGTAAAACTTCATACAAAAGTGCTGCACACCACCTCTGAACACCAGATGTAGGAGATATGGACGGTTCAAGAATGTAGGAAGCACCGAAGCGTTAACATTTTAACACCAGTCTCACTCAAACCGTCTGTCCAACTGTGATGAGCATCGCAGGCAGACTGTAGCTTTCATGTCACTGCCTTGAAACAGAAACTGCTTGAAAAACACTGCAGCATCACTGAATGATTTAAACTGAACTGAATTAGGAGTTTCCCTCATTAATGGGTGTTTACTTAAAACATTTATGACTTGAGCTGCCAGCACAAAAAGAGTAGCTGAATCCTTAACATGACAGTGGGCACAAGAGAGCAATTATGAAAGGTTTTGCACAAGAACTCTGCCTCCTTGTGGCGAAACAGTGGAACAGCATCCAACACTAAACAAAATGAGCAAACTTGAAATAGAAGGCTTACATTACATGTTATTTATTTTTAAACACAAATTTGAAACCCCATGAGTTATGGCAGGTTAAGATTCTTGTAAAAGGTTATAAAGCAAAACTGATATTTAATAAAAGTAAAAGAATACAATTTAGGATTTACAAATGAAAATTACAATTTAATAAATGAAATAAAGATTACCTGGTGTAACCCCAGTTCTATGAGTAAGTGCGAGGCCCTCTAACGGGCTTCGCTATTGGTTCATCCCCTCGAGGCTCCGCCTCAGCACCTGAGTCAAAGTTCATGCACTCACTGTCCAATCAGGAGGTAGTCCCCCTTCCCTACAAAACCCCAGTACGCGCATTGCTCGTTTCCCTCGAAGACTCAGCAACCGTCACCAGGGCCAGCTGGGCTGGTAGTTAGAGGGCCTCGCACGTACTCATAGAACTGGGGTTACACGAGGTAACCTTTATTTCTATGTCGTACGTGCTCCGCCCTCTAACGGGCTTCGCTATTGGTTAAAACCGAGGCGAAGGCCGTAGGGATGAGATGTACTCCTAGCTGGGCCGAACCCACTAAGAGCCACCATCCCTGTACACAGTAGTTCCCCGGTCGAGTGCCACCCACCGGGGAGACTCGTGGCAGGCTGCGTTGACAGCCGCTGGACAGGCATTGTTACGCCGAACCTCCATCTAGACTAGCTGAAGGTTCCGTCATTTGTGCACCCAACACAGCATGTGACACAGAGCCAGCAGTCACATCTCTTAGATAGGACTGCACAAAAGTAGAAGTCGAAGACCAGGAGGCGGCCAAGCAGATGTCAGCCACCGACACACCCTTGAAAAGGGCCACTGAAGCAGCGATGCTCCTAGTAGAATGTGCCCTTAGCCCCACCGGGGGGAGACGCGCCCCATCGCCTCATAGCCCCCCCGGATGGCCACGCAAATCCAATGGGCCAGTCGCTGCGAAGACAGTGGAGCCCCCTGAGCCCGACCACCATAGAAGACAAACAACTGGTCAGATCGCCGAAAACCCGCAGTGCGCTCAACATAGATGCAGACCGCTCGCACCGGGCACAACGTGTGAAGCCGTTCCTTGACCGCTGACGCGTGCGGCGGGGGGAAGAAAGCTCTCAAGCGAACAACCCTAGACCGGAAAGAGGCGGTAATGACCTTCGGCCGAAAAGACGGGTTCGGACGCAGCTCCAGCGCCTCCCCGTCACCACTGACTGACATGCAAGCTGCATGAACAGACAAGGCCCCCAGGTCTCCTGCTCTTTTTGCCGAGGTCAAGGCTAGCAGGAGCACCGTCTTGATCGACAGGGCCTCCAAAAATCTGCCTGCTCCAATGGCTCGAACGGTGGGCCTGCCAGGCCGTCCAAAACCGTCTGGAGGTCCCACTGAGGAACCAGGCGTCGAACAGGGGGCCGCAATCGACGAGCTCCCCGTAAGAAGCGTTTAACTAGAGGGTGACTCCGGGCTGTAAAGCGACCGAACCCCTCGTGGCCAGCCGTAATAGCTGCCGCAAACACAGCTACAGTGGATGCCGCACGACCGCTGTCAACCAACCCCTGCAGGAAACCCAAAATGTCCTGCAGGGAACAAGAGCTGGAATAGCTGTGAACAGCCGCCATCGTGATGCGTAGAGTTTTGCAGTGGACGGAGCACAAGCATGTTGAATCGTAGAGACAACCGCAGCCGGGAAGCCCAAGCCCTCCAATCTCACCCTCTCAATCTCCAGACCAAGAGCCGGTGACCCAGAACCGGGCGCGAGAGGATGGAGCCCCCTGCCTGCCAGAGAGCCGTGGGCAGATCTGGCACCGGCCACGGGCCTGCCTCCACTAGCTGGACCAGAGCCGGAAACCACCGGGCCCCGGGACTGTCCGGGGCCACCACTATCACGACCAAGTGCTGCATCCGGATCCTGTGGAGCAACTGCATCATCAGCCTCAACGGCGGGAAAGCATACAGCAGACCGTGAGGCCAATGTGGATGAGCCAATGCATCCACCCCCAATGGGGGAGCGTCCGTCGGCCTCAGAGAGAACCATAACGGACACAGAGCGTTCTCTCTGGCCGCAAAAAGGTCGGCCACCGGTAGTCCAAACCGCTGCCAGACCAGTGCTGCCACCGGCGAGGAGAGGCTCCATTCCTCCCCCAACAGACCCCCCCCCGGGACATCCTGTCTGCCCCCGTGTTGAGGGAAGCCGGAACGTAGCGAGCCCTCAAGGACGATAAGTGGCGATCCGCCCAGGTCAAGATAGACACCGCAAGTCTGTAGTGCTGGCGATCGAACCCCCCCTTGCCTGTTCAGGTAGGCCACAGCAAGTCTGTAGTGCTGGCGATCGAACCCCCCCTTGCCTGTTCAGGTAGGCCACAGCCATGGTATTGTCTGACCGTACCATGACATTCCTCCCTCTGAGCTGAGGGCCCCTCACTCGGCGGGCCAGTTGTAAAATCGCTGTCACACGCGCTTCCGACAGCCGTGCCGTCATGGCGCCGGAGTCGACTATAAGCCCCAGATATGCTGCCTGCTGACTCGGCAGCAGGAGACTTTTGCTGGGGTTGACAGCGAAGCCCAAGCGCGTGATGGTGCTGAATGACCAGCGCTGTGTGGGCCTCGGCCTCCTGTCTGGAGGCGGCGAGAATCAGCCAATCGTCTATGTAATTCCGGATTCTCACCCCCTTTTCCCTGAGCGGTGCCAACGCCGTCTCCACACACTTGGAGAACGTGCGCGGGGAGAGGGAGTATCCGAACGGAAGACGACCGAACTGATAACACTGACCCTCCATCGCGAAGCGCAGGTACTTCCTGTGACGCTGCAGGATGGGGACATGGAAGTATGCGTCGGTCAGATCTATGGATGTCATCCAGTCGCCTGGCCGAATGCATTCCATCCCCGCAGAGAGGGGGCCGCACAGCCGCACCCACGTCGAGTAACGGTCCGTGAGCGGGAGCGCAACGGGCTCGGCGGGAAGAAGTAGAGCGGGCCCACCCGCACCGACCCTCCCGCCTTGCGGAAGGACGGACGGGGGGGCCCTGGCAGAAAGGGCCGCGACGCAGCTAAAGCTAACAACGAAATAGCTGCCTCTCGTGCACCCTCCACTGGCGAACCGACCGCCGAGAGCGACGGAGAACCATCCACATCAAGACCGGACGAAGCCACCGCACATCGCCGTGGGTCATGATGTTTACTGGTTCATTTTTCCAAAGAGACAGTACTCACGTGAGGAACGTCAGCCTCGTACTCTGCTGCCGCAACGTTACGACCGCCATCTTGCGTCCGGTTCATACGCGACTGCACACGACGCCCACCTCTGACGTCATCGGTCAAAGCCGAAATGGTGGCGACTAGCACCGCCAGCCGAGCTAACCATGCTAGCGGAGTTACGCGGCTCGACATGAGACCGCTTATGAACCCGCGGGACCCCCGACGTGTGAATACCCCGCACCGCTGATGACGCCGTTTCACCACCGTGGGTTGAAACCGCGTCACCCGCAGGAGCTACCACATGCGTGGCGCCGATCTCTGGCCTACGCCCTGCCCGGGCAGGCAAACCAGTGACCCATAAACAACTTATCAGCCTGCTTACTAATGGTTGTGAACTCACGGCTAGCCGCGCTAACCTCTGACCCGGGCAGTGCCACAGGCAGGGAAGAGCTGGAAGAAGTTCTCTCAGACCATAAACCATTTACACCCTTTATTTTTAAAATACACCGGCTGCTGAGGCTGACGCCGTCTCCGTCCAGAGACAGGCTCCCGCGACGGTCCCGCGGCGTCCCCACCCCGGCCACGACCGCCGAACCTAGGCGGGAAAGCCGAGGCTTGACCGGGCCGGCTCGTGCTGGCCGATGCCGCCCTGCCGGACCCCACCATGGACCGTCCTGCTGGCGGTGTTGCCGAGACTGAGACTGCCGCCGCCGCTGCCGAGGGAGAGGTTGCTGAGGGCGGAGATGCGCACCTAGGTGCTCCGACGCCCTCTGCGTACTCTCCAACCGCCCCACCATCGCCTGGATATCCGGACCAAAGAGGGAGGAGAGAGGGGTGTTGAGGAGAAAACGCTGCTCTCTCTCCTTCAGGGCAGACAGGCCCAGCCAGAGGAGCCTGTGCCCCACCTGAGCCGCACACATCGTGCGGCCCCCGTTGATGGCGAAAGCCTGGGACATACGGAGGAAGGCGGCCGCCGCAGTCTGCACCTCAGTCACCTCTGATGCGGACAGCTCCGTCCGCTGGTGAGTGAGGCGATGCAGTGAGCCCGCCAAAAACGCCATGTTGTTTGCCAGTGCCACCACCTGGGCAGCACCGGCATAACAACGGTCAAAAAAGCCCGTTGTCCGGTCCCTCTCAGACGGGAGCAACGGCCGACCTTGGCCGGGCCAGAACGAGGCAAACACGGACCTCGTCCTCGATGGGGGGGGGGGCTCCAGTCCCAGTCCCACCCCTCAACCGTGGCATACGGACCGTACGCCATGGTCGTCCTCCTCATCATAATCCGCCAAGGACTTACGCCTCGTCACCCCCCCCCCCCCCCGGGCTAGCACGGAGGGAGCGGGCGGCCTCGGTGAAACGTGCCCGACGCTCACGCTCCTCCCTGGGGAGCGCGAGACAGTCGAGGCAGGTGTCGACCTCACCCTGATGCCCTCGGCCCAAACACACGAAGCACGACGCGTGCGGGTCCGACATCAGCATCGGGGCGGCACACGAAAAACAAGGCTTACTAGCCATACTCCTCTTCCTCTTTCTCCCAAGAACAAACTTCAAGAACGCGACTAGCAGGCTGCCGAGTTGAAAAAGGGAAACGAGCAATGCGCGTACTGGGGTTTTGTAGGGAAGGGGGACTACCTCCTGATTGGACGGTGAGTGCATGAACTTTGACTCGGAGCCTCGAGGGGACGAACCAATAGCGAAGCCCGCTAGAGGGCGGAGCACGTACTCACAGAACCATCCAATACACAGATCAAATTAAAACCGTATTTACATACAACTAAAAAACAATGATTCTCATTTTAAACACTGTTAGACAGGTTTGTGAATTTAACTATTCATTTACTCGGATGGATTTGACTGTTGACTTTATTTATGAATCTCCTTTTAATTTTGTCTCTTATTTATGGATTGTATTGATTGACTAATTTCTTTAGTATTTCTTCCTTCCTGTATCAATCTGTTAATTGCCTCACAACCATTTGCAAGTCTCTTTAGTTCATCTGATTTATCATTAGTCTGTATCTAAAAATCTGCCGATTATGTCACCTTCACCTTCTATATGTAGGTTATGTAGTGTTAAATCAAAGCACATATTATTACATAAATGTGCCCTATCTTGCACTGCTGTCTTCTGGACTCAATATAACAAAAACAACCATATATAGTCTTTACCTACCAGTTCAAGTTTCTGCTTCTCTTTACTCTGCAGCTTTTCAATGTGCTCAGAAAGGTCTGGCCTGTCAAACTCGTGATGCAGCCTCTCCTTGATCTCCAGCACTTCTTTGGAGATGCCACAGAAAGCCTGTGTTATCTCATGGACCAGCTGCCTGTAGTGGTCGAAGTCATAATGGGGCCCTGTCCTCAAGTAGGCCTCATGTCCTCTGGAAGGCAGTCAGCAGCCAAAGCAACACCAATAAAAAAAACAAGCAGCAATGAATGAGAAGGACAATTCAGATTTCTATGTTTATGTGCCTGAAATGAAGAACAATGATCCCTGGAGACAGGAGGAGATGTGACTGTGAAAGTATGTGTATATAATTATATGCAGTAACTTAACAACAACAGTGTGGTGGGTAGATCCAAACATACTCTTCAAAGAGCTGATACGTCTCTACCCGCTCAGACTGAAGGTGATAAAACCTCTGGATCAGGGCTTTAAAGTCTGTAGGGACCTACAGGGAGGTTTAAAGAACATTAAAGAAAGTTAACACATGACATGCAGAGAGGAATGATTTATCTTAATGCTGAGAGAATTAACAGAATATTAATCCACCCAAGTTGTGTAACTGTTATTATTACTACTGTTGTCGTCATTTGAATCAAATAGATAACACTATATGAAAAATATAGTTAATATATATATATATAGTTAAAGCTTTGCAAATATTTGTCCATATTATTGTGAATGGATTATGTTTTGGCCTTTGAACAGACTACATAGGGGCTCTCATAACCTGTGATTTTTGACATATTATGGGCTAAATTATTAATTGATTAATCTAAAAGAAAGGGAAAAAAAACACCACATTATTGATATAATTTTGAATACTGGTACATTGTACTAGACTTGGCTGGTTGTAAGTAGTGTTTATCAAGAGGAAATAAATGAAAGGCTTGCTCATCTGCTTTAGCTACAGCCACAATAAAGTTACATTCAACAAGCAGCCGACTCACCTTTGTAAACACAACTTCAGCTGCACCAGTAGCTACGATTAGCCTGGCTTAGCTTAGCACGTCAAAGTATTCGCTTTGAGGCTCTTGGACATTTAACTGTAGTATAAACCACCAGCTACTCACCATTGTTACCTGCCACAAGATACTGTCGTTGAGTTTCCACAGTTTATAACAGTGACATGTTTTTAATTTATAAATACAGCGATGCAGCGTTTACGCATGTGCTGTGAATCAGCAACCTGCCTGTCCTGCCACCCGGACATGACGGTGCTGCGCAACGTATACCCTAGCTTTTCAAAATAAAAGCTCTCATACGACAGCAAACTTCTGCAGCCGCCATTGACGAGACCGTTTTAAACGCAGTTTAAGCGTCGTTACTGGTCAGCTTTAGTGCTACATTTGTAAGGACATTTACATAACATGGAATAACATAGAATTCATGTCATATTAAGTGGAAATATATTGGATACATAACACAAAGTTATTAAGTTGTTACATGTATATATTAGTTTTGTTCAACACAAACACAATGATGTGACAACTAAATTATTTTGTGTACAATCAACTAATATTAAAGTCTTAGAATCGATTTAACTAATTTAATTAAGTTGTTCCTTTTCTAACGTATTAGTGCAAAACAAAAATAATTTAAAATATGTTGACACATTTGTAATTGTGCATTTTAACTATATATTTTATGTAGTTTAAACCTATTTATTTTCTTTCATAAAATTTCACTCGTAGCATAAAACATTTCGAAAAGTAATCAAACCAGTGTTCTATAGGTCAAGGTATATAACACATTTGGGTTTTATTTATATACTAAATCTTTACTGCCATATTTACCCATTTTTACAATGACTTTTTGAACTACTTCCTGCTTCATATACTAAATATTTTTTATTTTTACAACACTACTGTTAATATGACCCATGGATAATTGTTTCCAGTGTGCTTGGTATTCATGGACTCCCCATATAGTGTTTTCATATACATATGTACCACATATGGCATGTCCTATATATATTTATGATTAATCATTCTGGGCTAACTGAAGCACATAGGTGTGCTGCATACATTAGACTGGGAAAGGAAATACAGTATATGAACCTATATCTTTTGTTGTTGTTGTTGTTGTTGTTGTGTGTGTGTGTGTGTGTGTGTGTGTGTGTGTGTGTGTACACCCTGATGAAGGTCATACAGTGTGCAGACATTATTTCTTAGATAAGTCAGCTTGATGTAAAAATGATATAGACAAAACACCAAACAGTATGGTGCTGCAAAAATATTGGTAAATAGCCAATTGAGTCATTCCTGTTAATGAAATTATTTATTTATGAAATTACAAATATTTTTTCAATTTGTTTTTAATAATTGTTATAATTTTGATTAAAACAGAATTGTGGGATGAAACCGGAGCACCCGGAGTAAACCCGTACAACGCCCTTACATCTTTAGATCTCATTTAGTTCATACATGGAGTAGGTGCTGCCTGTGTCTGTGATTGGAAATGGGGGTTGTGTATGATGGCATATCACTGCCAAAATCCACGCGTGCAAATGAGATTTTGGCAAAATCCGCGAGTGCAAATGAGATTTTGGCAGTGATATGCCGTCATACACAACCCCACCGACACAGGCAGCACCTACTCCATGTATGATCTAAATGAGATCTAAAGACGTAAGGATAATGTATGCCGTCATAGTTGTGGTTGTTGGACATGGTGAGAGGACCTTACCTTTTAATGTCTTCCCCGGATGAATCTTGGTGATCTCTTTGTGGCGTTAGTGCGGCCTGTGGTGGGCGAGGTCTGAGGTGGATGCGACTAGAGTTGGGTCTGATGATATGTGAGCTGAACCTTATCAGAGATGGGTGGCGAGCGTACATGCTTTGATGTGTGATCAGACCCCTGCTTGAGTGTACTGGCCGATAGTTGCTTGTGTGGTGAGCTCTTTGTAACATTAGTGGGGCCTGTGCTGACTGTGGTCTGAGGTGGATGTGGCTTCAACTGGGTCCGATAATGTGTGAGCTGAACCCTATGAGGGAGGTGTGGTAAGTGTAGATGCTTTGGTATGTGATGAGACCCCTGCTTGAGTGTACTGGCCGATAGTTGCTTGTGTGGTGAGCTCTTTGTAACATTAGTGGGGCCTGTGCTGAGCGTGGTCTGAGGTGGATGTGGCTTCAACTGGGTCTGATAATGTTTGAGCTGAACCGTATGAGAGATGGGTGGTAAGTGTAGATAATTTGGTATGTGATGAGACCCCTGCCTGTCTGGCAGGTTGTTTGGCGGACATGGTATGAGGAGATCGTCTTTTTCTGTGTCTCTCTGCTGAATCTTGAGCCCACGTCGAGATATGAACCTAGTGTGGTTCATATATGGAGATGCTGTCTGAGGAGAGCTTTGTTTAAGGTCAGTGCCACCTCTGATGAGCGGGGTCTGAGGTGGGTGTGGCTTGAACTTACTCTGTGTGAGCTGCACTGTATCTGAGACGCGTGAGATATGTACATGCTTGGAAGTGTGCTCAGACCCCTGCTTGACTGCACCAGCAGATTGCTGCATGTGTAGTGAGCTGTTTGTAGTGTTAATGCAGCCTGTGGTTGGCGTGGCGTTTGGTGGACACGGTGTTGATGTATTTTCAGACCCCTGCTGGACCTCACTAAGAGATTGCTGTATAGAATTCTTGTCCTTTTCGTTGAGCATTTGTAGTAGGTGGATATCTTTTATTTGGTCAGGTCCTGGGTTTAGCTTAACCAACTTTCGATAGTTGGCAAATAGTTGATCAGACGTTAGTACTGGAAAAATCGTAGGTGTTGCCTCTTTAATTCTGTCATAGAGGTCTTCAAAGTTTGGTATCGGTGATTTGGGTGATGACGACCTTGGAGACTCAGGGAATGTCATTTGAGAGTTTCTTGACTCTGGTGTGTCTGGTTTCTCTGCCTCCTCCTGGTCAGCATTCTCCACAGGTTTGAATTGCATAGCACCCCATTCGTCTTTCCCAAAGAGGCCTACACAGCAGCCTGTGTTTGTCCACAGCCACAAACTGCAGTCCAACCCCGCAGTAATTACATTTTTACAAGCGGCGTCACACTTAACACTCACCACCCCTGAGAAGTGAGCTTGCCAGGAGGCCAACACAGGAGGTGGATACAATGACACCTGCCACCCATTTATATCCTCAAATGGCCCTTTGCCTGCCTGTTTTTTAAACCCAAAGCCCTGAATGTCCCACAGACATATCTTTCCGGTACTATCCCCAGTCAGTAATATCTGTTCGTTGACATCAGTCGACATGGTGGTAATGACTGCACCTTCATCATTCACTGCCCTGAACTTTGCTAACAGACCTCCCTTGCTATTAACAGACCAGGCATAGATGTAGCCATCTGCAGATGTCAGCAGTGTGGCTGTGTCAACACTGACCCCCCTGGTCTTCAGACATATAATAAGAGGACTGATATTAACATCAATCTCATCCAAAGTCAGAGATTTAGATTTTTTACGTAGAGGACCTCTGAAATTCTTTTGCCTCTTCTCAACAGATAGACTCCCTGTCTGGCCTTGAGCTCTTCTGCCTGTCATGTGTGTTCGAGGGCCCTTACTGGCATTGAGCCAGTAGAGAGCCTCGGCAGTGTCAGCATTCCAGATAACAATATTTCCATTGCTGGAGGCGGTAACCAGTGTGGGTTCGTGCACATCCATTGAGGAAATGTCCTTTAAATAATCATGCTCCAAAAATCTGTTGTCATATTCCTCTAAATCCAGGTCAAAAATGATCTTGGAGTCCCGTCCCGACACAAACACCCTATTGTTAATGCAGATAATACCTGTCACCGCCCTTGTCACAGTCATAGGAAGAACGGCAAGCTCTGTTCCGTTGTTAAAGTTCCACAGTCTCATTTTTCCATCCTGGGAAACTGTGATTAGTCTACGCTTTGGTCCATCAAATGACATGGCAGTGATCCCCACATGCTGATCTGGAGTGACCTTGAACTGCATGAGGGCCTTTCCTGTTAAGATATCCCACACTGCCACCACACCATTTTGGCAAACAGAGACGACCTGTTTGAAAATGCTGTGATAGAGAGCACAGCACAGGGGTTTGTCATGTGACATTAATGTATCTTTAAAAACATCTGTTCCTCTTCCAAGATATTTACCTATATCTGAGTTAGCCAGGACTAACTCATTGTTGTGTATGTTATAACACACACTGGAGATTGGGGCCCGTCCCATGTCTTCAGCCTGGAAGCTTTGCCTACACAGCCAGCCATCCTCGGACCACACACATATATTCTTGTCCTCAGATAAAGTGACGAATACTTTGTCCTTGTGATTGAACATAATGCGGATGACAGATTTGACATGTCCTCTTAATGCCTTTTCGCACGACATGGTTTTGTGGGGAAACCACACCCGCAGTAAGCCGTCTGTACCACCAGTCACCAGACGCCCAGCCGAAGGGGAGTATTCAACACAGGTGAAAAACTCCTTATGTCCGCTGCTCTCAAAGATTTTTTTAGTGACTCTGGTTTTGGGTAGCTTGGGTATGGCAGCTAGGACCATTGTCTTGGATGAACTACCGCAGATGGCAAATGAGTCAAGTGATGGAAAGTATTGGATGTCACTGCACATGTCACTAAAGATAGGGACTTTAAAACACTGAAAGTCTTTAGAGGAGTGTTTTAACAGAGCTGAAACATAAACAGTATGATACTTCTGCAGAGACATTTTCTCGTACGCGTCTGTGCAGAAGAGGCCGTTTTCCTGTACATGGAAGGAGATAAACACGGACAAAAAACCTTTTATATCACCAAAGGAAAACACTGCTTTAGTGCCATTGGACCAGTAGTTCATTGCATTCACTATGTTGTCCTCTACTATTAAAGAGTGACTGATTGCAAACAACTCAGGAAACTCATTGCAGCGATAGAATAACAGTTCCATGTCAGAAGTAGAGATGGCCAGCTGTTTGAGTTCTGTGATGTACACCATGTCATTAACACAAATTTTCTTGATGTGCGAATAAGGAAGTGCCTTTTTTGTTCTGTATAATGCAATTGTGTATGGGGTGTCAAAGCTGTTATTCCAGAAGTTGAGGAAACCGTCCGAGCTGATGGAGAGGTATTGACCTTTCCGGTAAGTCCTGGCTTGTCCTGTTGAAACCTCAGAATCAGCATCATATTCCCTGTCATTTTCATAGGGACGGAATAACAGACAAACGATTGCTTTACAGTGATCCACAGGTATAATTGTGATAGGTTTGGGAAAAGTTTGATTTTTATAATCCATACTTTCCGATGCCTTATTTTTAACCAACAGGAAGTCCATTAGCTCACCAATGTCCACAGTTTTATCACAGTTTGTGTCAACCTGCATGTGGAGGACAATTAGATCTTCTTTATCCACAGCACCGTATAACTGCTCCATTGCTACACAAAATTCCTCCACGTCCAACCCTCCACCTCCACCAGTATCAGCTTCTTGAAATAACCTCACAATCTCTGGAATATCTTTAGCAGTAAACATTTTGTCTCTCTTTATAAGTCCACTTGAGTTATCCATGGGAGCCTCCTTAGGTAGGTCCTCCTCTGTTTCTGTGAACGTCTCCATTGCTACTTCGATATAACCAGTTAACCAGTTAATTAGTGTTCTAGTGTTTGGCAAGTTTGTTGAAATGAGAGAAATCCTTATGCAATTTAGAGGTTATCCAGGATTCTAGGATCATGGCTCAAAGCCAATATTCTGTGGCTCTTTGATTCTAGGATCAAACAGTTGTTCTTTGATCTTTACGTTCTAGAATCAGATGATGACGTCATGACAATTTCAAATAAAAACAAATATTCAAATTCAAACAATAACAACTTCAACGATTCCAATAATACCGATATGAGAGGAAAAAAGAAGCACGTGACTTATCACACGGCCTTTTGATTGGATGTAATGCAGGTTGTTGGACGTTTCACGTGTGATGCATTTAGAGGCACTTGTGGTATTTGGACATTTCACCTGTGAACTTTACAACGTATTATTGCACCGTACCGGGACTGTGAATTGTGTCACCGATCACGTACTTCGCGAATCAAGTTAGGAAGGAATCTCTTCGAGGCAGGGATTACAGCAATTTAAAGCAGTTTCATTGGACACATTTGACTGCTGATTTGAGACAGACTTGACAAAATGTGAACCGACCTTAAGTCACTGTCGGCACGGTACCAGCATGCATGAAATATGTCTAGTGACATTTGTGACCATAAGGAGGTTATAGATTTTCATGATTAGATGATAGATTTCATATTTTATTATTAAATCTTTTGTTATAATATTTTATAATATAAAACTGGTCATATTTGACCAGTACATGAGGAGCAGTTATGTACGTGCCATGAAATGTTATTCAATTTTTTTTGGTTCTGGTTCTTATATTTGTAGTTTTGATCTCTGGTCTGCCGGACACAGCATTACAACAGAGTCCATAAGGCATAACTTTACAGGTTTTAAACAAATCTCCTGTTTATGTAACAATAGACATGAGACTGTGACAGTTTATTTTGAAAAGTGTCATAACGCCTCTGGCAGCTGACTGCCACTAACCAATGAAATGTGTCAAACCCCATCTCTTTCTATTTCTGTCTATTAACTAGACAGAAATAGATAGTGTGATAATACATAGTGTGTATTATAACAATGTAACAATAACATATGGAGTGATGTTTTATAAGCACAACATCTGCGCTAAATACTTCCAAAAATCATTCCTGAGATGTAGCAAAGACTACCTGTTGCTTCTTATCTTGCAGCCCCATTAAAAGGAACTACAGCCCATCCAGTGGGGGCTTATCTGAGCCTTGTCTGCTTTGTGTTTATGCGATTAGATAGCATTACTCCAATACGGAGAAAAGAGGTCGCAAAGCTACTACTGTGCAGACGCGGGCACTCCTACGCCTTCAGTCTCCCTCTGCCGTTCATTGGTCCATTCAGCATCTTCAGCACCACGCAGGCTGAACAGCGACACACAGCCATGCAGCTTTCATGAAATGAGGATGCCGAGCGGCGAACGCTGCCCTACACGGTTACTGTGACACTGTTTATCTGATTTCATATTTTAGCCCTAATGCCACTGTTTCATCAGTCTATAGAAGATTGACGGTCGGTTTATTTGCAGCTCATTTTCTCCCTCGTTTTGATCGGGAATAACCCGCCTGTGTCGTCTAACTCTGCAAGAGGAAGCTGTTTTTCGCATCCCAGATGCTCGGACTCCCATGTTTTGTTTGTTTCACCGGGTTTCCCTCCCGTCGAGTCGACAGGCATGACGGACAGTAACGCCGCCGCACGGGATATAGGCAGCAGCAGCATCTCATGTACAGTGCCGCATCAACAAGCCTCGCCGCCCGACCACCGGGTCCCCCTGCCGGCGCCCCGGTGTCCGCCGGTCCCCCGATGCCTCTTGTGACATGACAGCTCGGGGAAGAAAGAAGAGGATCAAAGGTTACAGGCAGGGGTTCAAGCAGGAGCGCAGACAGGCCGGATCCTTGAGGAGAGGGTACACAGAAACAGACGGTGTGCACTGTCTGAGTGGAGAGGATACAATCATACCTGTATGTAAAATTCATGTGATACTTCATTAATCCCAGCAGGGTATTTCTCTTGTGGCTTGCAGCCTCCAGAGAGGTCAGAGCACCAGCCCCTGCAGCTGGTTGATGTGCCCATACATCAGCAGGATGGGTGCCTGCTGACACAGAGGGATTGAACCTGGATTCCTGGTCTCACTGGACCCAGCTTGCCCCCCCCCCCTCCTGTGATCTCACTGAAGCCTTATTGTGATTCTGATTTGGGCCTATACGGCGTGGTAGCACCCACCTTTGCCTTACAGTTTCATCTGATGCACGGCCTCATAGTGTTGATACTGGTCGAGTCCCAGTCAGCAGTGCTGTTCCCCAGGCCTGTCAGGCCCTCTTGGCTGCTCCTGACCATCACCTTTACCTGCACAGCCATGGGCTGCATCCAGAGCATAGCCTGTAACAAATCACGCATCAAACGAGAGAACATCGTGGTGTACGACCTGTCCGCCACCATAGACCACTGCCCGACTGTCATTGAGGAGAACTCACCCATAGTGCTTCGATACAAGACGCCCTATTTCAAAGCCTCGGCGCGGATTGTGATGCCCCCTATTCCTCGCAATGAGACATGGGTGGTGGGCTGGATCCAGGCGTGCACCCAGATGGAATTTTACAACACCTATGGAGACGTCGGCATGTGAGTTCACACCTCTGTCACCTGCGTCCCCATTACACCTCCTTTGACGTGCTCTCAAAAAAAAAGAGAGTGTGCGTGCCATCCGTTATAGCCTGCGTGAGGGTTTCCGTGCATGCTTGTAGCCTACAATCTGTAATAACGTGTTCAGGATTGTGCATCACACTGAGTTGCATAGAGGAGCATTTGTGCACGCAGCAGGTTAACTGCTTGTCAGCCTCCTTCATTCAAACGCCCACCGACAGATTCTGTTCCTGTGACTTTGGCACCTAAATAGAAAAGCTGCTATTAAAGGAGCTAAACAACAGTTGATGCTCTCACACTCAAATTGTGCCCACGGAGACATGTCCTCCCCCACACCCACACACATACACACACACATATTATCTGGAGGGCATATGTGAGGGGGTGTTTAATCCTGCTGGGTTTAGGGAGTGGGTGGGTGTAGGGGTGAGAGGATGGGGCTTAGGGTGGCGTGTCATCAGATTGGTCATGAAAGCACAACAAAAAGCTGGAAGGGGGCCACCAGATGACAAAAACTGTCGGGCACAAAAAAGACATGATGATAATCCACTGACACACTGAGCCACTAGACATCATTTACAGGCGGCTGTTCTCATTGTAAGCTCCTGTCTGAATTTCTAAACCTTTCTGAAATGATGTTGTTACTTCTGTTATTTTCCTTGTAAACAGAGATTCACAACTTTTCATACCTGGGACACATAAGTATGCCAACAATCCTTTTGTTTTTTTAATTAATCATTTAGTCTAAAAAGTGTGAAAAAATTTTGCTGAAAAGTGACCTTTACAATTTCGCAGACCCCAAGACGACATCTTCGAATTGCTTGATGTGGCAAAACAACAGTCCCAACCCCCCCCAAAAAAACAAATTACATTTACAGTGATACAGTAAAAAGCAACAAATCCACACATTTTGAGAAGTTGGAACCTCAAAATGTTTGGCTATTATTGCCTGATAAATGACCTATATGATTATTAATATAAATTGATAATTAATTAACAAAATAGTCATATAGTTTTCTGTTGATTGACTAATCAGTGAATCAACAGTTTCATCAGTATGTGAAATTATTTATTTATTTTTTTTTTTAACATCAGGACTAATTACATTCAATTATCAGTTGAGAAACTCACAAATTGCTTATTGTTCATCTAAAGGTCCAACCCTTGAAAAATGTATGAGATTGTACCTGCAGTTTATGTTCATAAAAAAATTTACTGATTGGGCCTTTAAAGAGCAACTTAACAGCAGTTGAAAATCTTGTTTTTGCTGACCTCCAGTAGTTTAAATTCTCACCTTGCTGCAGCGATGTACAAGTGTACTCCGGGGGGTGCTGTAAGCTACATCACGCTTTAGCTACACAGACAATACTTGTTAGTAGTAATTCAATGTATGTTTTGGTCTTTTCATGGGATTTGTTGATAATAAAAATATGTCACCAGACGTATCCTTTAAATGAATGGCATAGTTACCCAGAAATCTCATTGTTTCCAGTTTCATGCTGTCTTTCTCCTCTCAGGTCGAGCTGGGAGCTGCCTCAGCTACGAGAAGGCCTGGTGAGGGCCATCAGTGACTCAGACGGTGTGAGCTACCCCTGGTATGGAAACACAACAGAGACTGTCACCATAGTGGGCCCCACCTCCAAGCCATCCCGCTTCATCGTTAGCATGAATGACAATTTTTACCCCAGCGTCACCTGGGCTGTGCCGGTCAGTGAGTCCAACACTCCCTTACTGACTAACATCAAAAGGGACCAGAGCTTCACCACCTGGCTGGTGGCGCTCAACACCACGTCCAGGGAAAAGATCCTGCTCCACACCATCAAGTGGAGGATGAGGGTCGATATCGCGGTGGATCCGTCCCTGCCTCTGGGCTCCAGGGCCAGGCTGGTAGGCCGGGTGCACCAGGACCAGCCGCGGGTGCTGACCCGCATGGAGCCCATCCCTCCTAACGCCATGGGGAGGCCCAACGCCAACGACGCCCAGGTTCTGATGTGGAGGCCGAGGAGAGGGCCTCCGCTTGTTGTCATACCACCCAAGTAGATCGTTGAGAGCATCTGATTGGCCGTTTGTTATATCATATCATAGTGGGCCACTTCTGCAGTGAAACGGCTAGCGAGATAATCAGATGAAAAGACGAAAAACAGACTCAATGAAGATCTATAAGCAGGCTGAGACTTGAACGGTCAGTGGCACAAATCAGAGTTGCAGTCTTTTGCGTGTAAAATCTTGAGGGGACAACTGCCTTAATTCCCCACCGCTGCCTTTGACAATGCAGAAAGTATGTTGGTCTCTACTTCTGGTGCTGTTGAGCTGTTGGGTATCCAGGCCTTCACTCCAGCCCAGCACAACTGGGCAAAGCTAACTTTGAAAATCTGCCAGTAGTGCTGGGATGTAACGCAAACCTGTACTGTAGCTACTCAGGCCCAGAAAGAAATGATCAAGCCTAAATACAGACCCTGTTTAAAAAGGTTCTTCAGCCTTAATGATGACATAATGATGGCCTGCTCTGTACTGTACAGTAAAGTGCTGTATAAGAGTGTAACCAAGGTGTGTCATACAGGTCCAAGGAGGACAACACTGCTGCGGGGTTTATTCATTACGGACAGAGATAACTATTATATCAGCTGAAATGTTACTGGATGATGTGCTTTTAGAGATGACGTGAGTGTGGGTGTGCAGGCACGTGTGTATGTGTTTGTGGTTGTGTGTTTTCTATAATGGAGCCCCAGGGTTGGGCCTGGGCTTGCTGCTTTGTCACACCAGACTGCCTCTCTCACACACACACACACACACACACACACACCACACAACACACGCGAGCACGCGCACACACACACACGCACGCACGCACGCATGCACGCACACACACTAGGGGCCTCATTTGTGATTATGCTACAGGGAGGGTAACTTTTCAAGATCATTTGAAAACAGAAAGATAGTCAACATACATGCATCCTCAGAGCTACTTTGCTTTTTACATATCACAGAAAATGTAGAAATCACAGCTTGGATTTGGTGATATGCACACGATTTGTGCACTGAGAGGAATCTTAAATGAAGCCCTGCAGCGGGATTTTTGTTTTTTTCCAATCACAAATGGCCAGTTCATCCCAAGCTGCAGAGCTTCTCCCTCCCCGCCTTTTGAAAGCCAGTGATGCCTGTGTTGATGACAGCCTTCTACAGTAAAAGCAGGATTTCTTCTTTCCCATGTCCCACCTAATCAGATTTGCGAGGTGGAGAAGCAAGGTTACTTTATTTTTACAAGTAATACAATGAGTCAGCCTTCAGTGGCTTCAGAGCTACAATAAGTCTTTATCAGTATGTCAGTGTGTTGTTTAAGAGCAAAGATTGCAGTGAAAGAGAATTGTATTTATGCTAGACGACGTAAAGAATCGGTTCAGCTAAATTACAGAAAAACATGGCTTCTCACTGACCTCTAGCACTATCTAGCCATGCAGATTTTGGGGATTTTATTTGTCCACGTTTTGAAATATCTGTCAGTGGGATGTCTGCCTCCCAACCAATATAATGGCGGTGATTGAACTTTCTTTAGCCATCACAACTTTGAAAAACTGCATTAAACAAGACTAGGAGTCTACAGCCACGCTGTACTTGGACACAGCAAAGCTTTGAGCTAAATGCTAACATGCTATCAACGATAATGCTGATGTTTAGCAAGTATAATGTTTACCATGTCCATCATCTTAGTTTGGCATGTTAGCATTCTAACCTTTGCTAATTAGCACTAAGGCTACACGACAGCTGAGGCTGATGAGAATCATAAAAATAGTCCACACGTATTGGACAAATTAAAATTTGGCCCTAACGATGGCACTAGAAGAAAAGTCAGTTAATCACCAAAGTTATTACAATTCATCCTCTGGGCACCATGGATATCTGCACCAAATTTCATGACCATCCACCCAGTAGTAATAGATATTTTACTAAAAACCTAAAAATGTCAACCTCGTGGTGGCGCTGGAGGAAAAGTCGAGGAATTACCAAAGTAATCAGGATATATCTTCAAGGAAAAATGAACATCTGTATGTAATATTGAGGCAATCCATCAGTAGTTGCTCTGATATTTCAGTCGGGACCGAAGTGGTTGACCAACAGACCAACACTTCTGTCCCTAGAGCCATGCTGCTATCATGGCTAAAGATTCAACAGCAATATGTCTTTCCAAAAACAGCATCTCTGTCACTCCGGATAATCTACAGACTTCATTGAAAACTGTTTCTGGAAAGACATGTTGATATTGATCATTTGTCAAAACTTTGAGAACCACAAGCGAACCTTTCCTTTCCCCTCTATTGTATTGGGTGGCGGCAGACATCTCAGAGACAGATATCTAAAAACCTGCAGAAACTAGCAGACGCTAAGAGAAGTAGGTAAGAAAATGCTTTCTTTTTTTTTTTTGTAATTTGGGTGAACTGACCCTTTAAAGATTGGTGCAGTATTTGGTTTACAAAGACATACAGTCTCTTGTGCCATTGTGATCTTTTATAAAAAATCTGTTTTTATGAAGATTCATGCCTGAAAATGGAAACCAGAGTGCAGCCTAGAGAATAGGAACATTTCACAATCATGTTGAATCTGGAAATGTTGCTTATTGTTTTCCTGGCAGGTCTATATGTTGTATTTCTATTTGTACACACTCAGCACACAGTGGGCCAGTGAAACAGGTCATGCTGAAGTGCTGAGCTGGTCCAGATGAGACAGAGATGAAGAGAGACGGAGGATGTAACCATGTTCTCTTACCCATGCTGCTCATTACTCCTGGTGCAAACCGAACGAGCCTTCACACACACATACACACCTCATCTGGAGCGACATTAGAGCCGTGAAGGAGTGTTCTGCCTGCGTACTGCACACAGGAGCATCTGAGAGCCCACGTTGACAATCAAGGGAAACATCTAGAGCAGCACTTTTAACTGGAGAAACTAAGTATGTGATCTTTATTGGTCTGTGATTTTATTCAGAGAATTGAGGCTTTTATAGGGTGAAACAAAGCGGAAACCTTTTTCACGTTGCCCCGATTAAAATAAAGTGTTAGCGAAAATACTCTTATGCTTGACCATGAGGTCACACAGTCTGCTGTCTGTGTGTATCAGGGCCTCAAGTGTCTTTTACAGTAACAGATGTGCCTGAGGACTCGAGGGTAGAGCGGTACATGGCCCTTCATGAGGAGCTTGACTCGTTAATTCCTACTTGACTGCTGATTGACTGGAGTCTAACGCAGTTATTGGTTTAAAATGACGGGGTAATGGTGTTTTACAGTGTTATAATATGAAGGACATGAAACTCTGGCATGTTACAGTCCTTTCTCTCCGACTGTCTGGCTTTTGCATGCAGTGTTTTTAAACTCATTAAAACAAATGCCAAAAATGTCAATGCCAAGTGTGAATTCATTCATGTCAAGTAGTTTGCAGTTCTAAGGCGACATGTCAAGTATTAAATTAGACAAGGCAGACGTGTAATTGTGCAAAAATGAATCTAGGATCAGATATCAAGGGTGGTTTGGTTTAGCAGTTCAAGACATAAATGTGTGCGTTTTAGTGTAGAAAAGATCTGGGAGGAGATATACAGTGACTTCAACACAATAACACATTCAGAAAAGTTAAAGGAAACATTTTTCTTTTATAAAATATTCACATATTGGTAATTAAAATAATAAAGTTATTAATTATACCCGCTTTATCCCAAAAAAAAAAAAAAAAAAAAAAAAAAAAGTAGTTCCAGAAGAAAAAACACCAGTCAAATCGTACAATTCAGGGTTACTTTCTATGTAAATAATGCCTCACATATGTCTAATGTAATGAGCATCAACAATTCAGCCAGTTCAGACTTAGCTGGGCCACATTCAGTAACGTTTGATTACTTGCCACAAAATCAACAGAACGTATTGCAACACGAGCACAGCACATAAGGAGCTGGATGTTTATAATCATAATCATGTCAACGCCTAATTAATGAAGTTAAACAGACAATTCATTTAGATTTATAGATTACAAGTGAAATGGTGCCATTATTATTTATTTTGTACAAATTTCAAGTTGTACAAAATAATCTTCACCATATGATCAAACTGTCTTTTTCACTTCAAAAATCAATATCTTCAAATGATAACCCCCGTTACAGCCCAGAACAGTATTTATGAAGTGTGGGATTAGTTTATTCCTGTAGCACTTTCTTCACCAGACACAGACAGACCAGAGTCATACAGTAAAGCAGTTCTGTCACTGAGACACACTGTATATGTTATCAAAGACATCCCAGTGACTATATGTTGCCTGGCAACAAAACCTGTTTCCAAAAATAGATGAACAAAATGCAACATGAGAGTCGTAATTTAGGCAACAACACTAGTTATGGTCACTGCAACTACCGTAGTCTAAAGGCTCTTGGTGCATTGAGATGTTGAGCTTCTTTTGCCCCAAGTTGTGCCTCCTAGGCAGACAGGCCTCTTGAGCTGTGTACAAATCCCACCTCCGTAGCAGGCTCTAACCCCAACCACGGCCCCAGTGCTAACCTTGACCATTTGACTCTGTACACAGCTTAAGAGTAAGCAATAGCTGAGGAGGCTCATTTCAGGGAAATAAATGTCCTAAAATGTGCTGACAAGAACAGTGGGACAAGAAAGACTGTCAAAGCCTTCAATACAGCAACTCTGAGGAGAACAAGCCAACAGTATGGGCTTGTCACACTTCATCTAAAAGATATGGTTTTGAAGAAGCTTTAGAAACTCCTGCCTGTCCGCCTCTTTAGTCCTTTACTGTATAGGTGTGATTGATGCGGCAGTAACAGTGACTGGCAGTCAAACAGGTTCTTAATCAACACAATCAGTCGGTCCTGTCAAGAATATCTCTGTGGCAGCCAGGATTATCTCTGCAGTGGTGATTATAGGAAAAAAGAGGAACAAACAATCCTGTTTCGCCAGTTTTCTTTTCTCACTGCTTAGCCTTCTCAGCTGAGGCACTTTTGGTGTGTGAGACCCATCACAGCGTTGTGCTTGCTTTTTTATTTTAACCTTCGTTTTCACTCTCCCTGTCCTCTGTCCCCATCCTGCTTACCTCCTCCCTTCCTACTCCACTTCTCTGTCTCCTCCTTTTTGTGATCACAATATATGATAAAGACCTTTCCCCTTCTTTTTCTCCAGCTCTCTGTCCTCCTTTCACCTCCACGTCTTGACGCTTCAACAGGACCTCCTACTGCTGCTGTAGTGTCAGCCGTGAGTGTCCTACGCCCTGCTGGGGTTGGGGGCTGGCTTGCCTTCGTAGCCGTACAGGAAAGTGGCCACGATGACCAACATGGCCCCCAGGAAGAACACGCTGTGGACGACAGCAGACAACACAGTCAGCTCGAGAAAAATGAGAAAGAAAAACAAAATCTAGAAGCGAGACAGAGGGAGAGGTAGTGACTGTTTCCTCTACCCAGTGGGGTCGAAGTCCTGTAGCCAGAAGTAGGATATGAGAGTTGACAGGATGATGGAGAGCGATGTAGCAAAGCCCTTGAGGATGTTGTCTGCATACTTGATGACCGCTGCTATGACCAGACCACCCAGCGCCTGGAGAAACAACAAACACACGGACACAGATGGACGAAGGCATGACCTGTACGGGCCGACAGGGAGTCTGATGCACGAAATAAAGAGTCTGTTGGCCCAGAGGCTTGATATTATGTTTGACAGTTCTGGTGGGAAACGCATATTGAATCACTGGCAGTGGAGTGAGCGTTACCTGCAGCGCTACGACAGTCCAGGTGACCGTGTTGTATCCCTGGAACATTCCTGACTCCTTCACCCTCTCTCCATCATAGGCAAGCATCCCAAAGAGGCCAAACACCAGGCCAAACATCCCTGGAAACACACACACACACACACAAGTAAATGAGTAAGCTAAAGATCTATCCAAAGATTTCCTCCTGAAGTCTGATCAAAACTATTCCAGTTCAGTTAAAGAGAGAAAATCAGATGGTAGGTGAAGATGCATTTTTGCGTCCGTAACTTTAGTGAAAATTTCACGCTTTACGAATCTAGCATTACTTCATAAAGTATAGAGACAAGAGGAAAACAGAGACTCAAGGTAAATAACCCCACAAAAGGGGTTCCTCGTGAGTTCTGAGATGTGTCGGAGGCTGTGCTGGCGCACAAACACGCACAGGCACGCACTGACCGCACACAAAGTCGGCAGCTATCTGGCTTACAGCTAACGTCTGTACGGTTGGTAACGTTGGCTGTTTGGGGCGAATAAACACAGACTGCTAACATGCTGATGTTTAGCAGGAATAATGTTTCTCATTTTCACCATCTTAGTTCAGTGTGTCAGCATGCTACCATTCAGTCAAAGAAATAATCCGCCACATAACCGTAAATTGTCGATTTTACGCTTTGGCTTTTGCACGGATTAAACAAACGAGATAACACGTGTGAACTTGCGAGTTTGGTGCTGGAAGTCGGATTTTGTTACTTTTGGACAGAGCCAGGCCAGCTGTTTTCCCCTAAAGTAAGCTAAGCTAGCGTTAACACTCTTCTTTCTCTAGCTTCATATTTCTTTACAAACATGAGAGTGGTATCAATCTTCTAATCTAACTCTCAGCAAGAAAGCAAATAAGCGTTTTTCCCAAAAAATTTAACTACTTTGCTTTTCTCCCACACTTTCCTAATAAGGCTGTAACCAACAATTTTTTTAAATTTTCAATCAATATTTCAGTTGTTGTGAAAAATGCCCATTACATCTTTCAAGAGCCTAAGGTGACATCTTCAAATTGGTTGTTTGGTCAGATCAACAGTCCAAAGCACCAAATAATTCACTTAACAATCATATAAAATAGAGACATGTCTGGTATTTTTCTTGTCAAATGACTTAAACGATTGGACTAACTCCTTAATTTAACATTTTGTTGTATCACTTTCACAACTACTAACAACAACAACAACAAAATACACAGTATTTTCTACACTGCTCTTGTTTCAGATCCAGGCTCCAACATTTAATGCAGGTGAAAAAGCTCCAAGCTCACACCAGGAATCGCAGGAGACTTAACACATGCCTCACACGCTCCAGGGTAAAAATAAACTAGACAGGAACATTCATCTTAACAGAAACATCGGAGGTAAAAAGCCCATCTGGCTCTCTCTGTGCAGGGAAGAAAGGAAACTGTGCGAACACAAGAGATCGCTTCAGAAACATGGAGGTAGTGCCTTTTTCATTCTGTTTTCAACAACAACTCACTTATTCCTCTGTTGATGGACGGGCATTGATCAGATGTCACAAACTTTAACATTACTTTTCAGTGTCTTGAATGACATTTTGAATGCAAGAATGGCTGGTATAAGACTGACTGGACACTTGGTTGATTTGAATGATCAATGAATACTGACCTAGCTGGATGTTACGGACCCAGACGCTCTGTTTGCTCTCCTTTAGGATCTTCTCAAAGTAGACACCAGCGAACCCACTGGAGCAGCACGCCACGAGAACCGCTGCCACGCCGACAAACTGGGAGCCTGGGGAGAGGGCCTCCTTCTCTGGGGCCGCTGCGGACTCAGAGGGCCACTACAGACACAAGAGAAACACTTGGATTATAATAAACCTTGAGCTTGACCTTGAACAGTAGTTTGATGAAAAAGATCTTTCAACAGCATCCAAGTTGTAGAGGTGCTGGTAGGCAGATTTTGCTCCTTTTGGACAGAGCAAGGCTAGATGTTTTCAGTCTTTATGCTAAGCTGAGCTAACCTTCTGCTAGCTGCAGCATAATATTTAAAAAGGGACAGATATGAGAGTGGTATCATTCTTTTTTTTATTAAGTTCTCGGCAAGAAAGTGAATAAGCATATTTCCCAAAATGTTGAACTTTTTCTTTAAGTACTGCAAAAGGAAACAGCACTATACACAACCAGTGTGTCACTATAAGAGGATGTTAAACAGAACTTATCAGCAGTAACTGTCAAAAAAAAGCAGTTCCTCTCATCATAAACATTAACAATCACACTCAAATGTCTCTCTGAATCCATGAAATTCACACAAAGGCATCTTCACAACTTTGCCAAGTTGTAAAAATGCTGCAGAGTGTGAGTTCCTGCGTTATGTGCTGCAGTAAGCAGGAAAATGGGTGTGAATGCAAAAAAAAAGAAAGAAAAGATGATGATCTGTGATAGTGCAAAGTAAGAGAAGTATTGTACCTACTGCACTTTGGATGAAAACACAATATCAAGAACAAGATGCTGTTTTTCTTCCACCTCTATACCTATGCCAAAACAAACCCTGCTGAGTGAGAACTAACAGCATACATCTTTGAAAATGAGAAGTTGCACTAATGCAAAACAGGCCAATTATTTCTTCGCAGATTCATGCTGGCTTTTTAGCTCGTTTGTTTGTGGGTGATACTGTTTGCAAACAGAATAGTTGCTATGGCTGCGTGGTAATATCATACTCGACGTGATGATCTGTTGTTTGAGGCTTCGGGAGGTGTCGTGGACAAACCCACGTCGCACTCCTTGCACACAGGGAACAGTTTGGGAGTAAATGTTCCTACCTGTCTGATCCTGTAGATTTATGAAGGAGTATCTTCATGTCCTCCTCCTCCGCTGTGCTTCTGTCTGAGTGCTCAGCCAGCATTAAGATCACGTACGGTGTAATACTGACTGGCATTTTCTTTGTTTTGCCGAGGAGGAGGAGGGAGGAGGAGGTGATATCACAACAGTCTTTCCTTTTCTGACACTTCATCATCCATCAGCACATCCCTCGTAACAACTGGTAGCCAATATTTATTCAATATTCCAGTTCAGGCCTCATTATTTTGTTTAATTTATTTAACCTTTATATAGCCACATAACTCCCACTGAGATTAAGAGTTTCTTTTCTTTATCTGACCACTAGATGAAATATGAGATCACACAATAATTAAAACTAAAAATAGGCACACTTCCATTACACAGCTGAGTAAATGCTTAATTAGACAAAGTGACACCCACAGAGTTGGCCACAATCGCTCTCTTCTTAGATTTAAAAGGCACTGACAAGATGGATTTTCTAAAGTCTTTCAGTATGATTCTGGGCAGAAGGGGCTGACATAAAAAGCAACCTGAGCGCAAAGAGGTAGAGGGAGCATGCTGAGAATTACCAAACCGTTTACAAGGGGAGTCATTGGCTGTCATTTCATTACATGAGCCTATTTCGCCTCCTGAATGTGTTCAATTCAAGCGAAGATTCCCAACAAATCTACCCTGGTTTCCTGCTCCACAGTCGCAAATCGGAAAGACAGGTTCCACTAGCAAACTCTGGAAACTGCTGAAACTGCCGAGCTCTCTACTGAAGGAACTGTTCTATCAGAATATACACAAACAGGATTTACTGAACAGATCATGTCCCTGAAACTAGTACAGATCCTCTATTCAAACACGGCTGCTCTGAGAATGAAACACCACTTGAAAAGTGTTAACATTTCTTTTACTTAACTCAAGCGGGTAACCATTCTCAGAAAGAGAATAGATATGCAGATATTTCAAGAATATGAAGTAATTGGAAAAAAACCACTACTGTTATTCCAGTGAATAATGAAGAGAAAACAAAATGACAATTCAGCCTGATGATCAGCTAGGAGAAAATGTCCCAACAATTTTGATTATGTGTTGTTATGCAGCTATTACCAATTTTTGTAGCTCTTTTAGAAGGTGCATAGCTGCCAAATCTTATTTTTTAGCCCCAGTAGAGATTTGTTAGCTCCTTTCCTGTCTCCTACCAACAATAAATAATACTTCATAGTTCATACCAATCCATTTACATGGACTTTTACTCTGATTATTAGTGGAATAAAGGTTCTTTATAAGTAGAAGCAGCTACTTATAAGGACAACTGATTGAATCTTACAAAGAAAATGTTTCTATGTGCCTAAAATCTTCATTAGAACCACAGAGAGGATGTTCTGTGGCCTATTTCTACAGATGGTGAACAGTGCGATTTCCATTTCTACAAGTAGTAAACAGACATGAAGCTGTACCGGACCTGCACGAGAGCCACTCCAGCCATAAGAATCAGCAATGAGAGCCACTGGTAGACACCCAGCCTGCGGCCCAGCATGGACACCGAGAACAGAGCTGTGGTCAGGATCTTCAGCTGGTATGTCACCTGATGGAGACAAAGTGGGAATACTGTAAATAATCCACGAGCGATGATGTGCTAATTGCTAAAAGGCACAGAAAGACACACCAGCTCCTGTGCGTGTTACACTGAGTCATGCTGTGAGTCATGCAGATTCACACAGTCTCCTCTTCCGTCACATGGCCTCCAAACCCAACCTGCCCTCTGCTGTACCTGGTAGGTGGCTGCGTCCAGGTTGGACAAGGCGATGTACAGCAGGTTGTTCTGCAGTGTGTAGATCCCCGAGGGTATCGCCAGCTTCAGTGTTTCTATGGGTTTGTGGGCAATTTCCTGACGCAGGACGCTGTTCAGAGCTCGCATGCTGTAACCTGAGGAATTAAATCAAACAAGTTAGACCACCAGACACACAGAAATTCAATTTGTAGTCAAGTCTGTCAGCTTTGGCAGAATGTTATAAATCTAAAATGAGCTGTGGAATTTGTTTGCAGTGTGTTTTTAAATGATCGGTACATATTTGCATGTTCATACTAAAGCAAAGATGACAGTGTTTGGAAAGATTTCATTTCCTTGCTTTTGATATGCTTGTAGTAAAAGTGGTTGGTAGTAAAGAAAAAAATATTTTCTAAAGTGATAATAGTTTGACAGCAATGATCTTTTCAGCGATCATTTCTGTCATTTACTGTTCAAAAGGGACAAAGTTGAGCTGGTTCCAGCTTCACAAATGTGCTTTTCTCTGTTTTATATCAATGTTAATGTAATTTTCAGGGTATTGGACTGTTGGTTAGACAAAACAAGCTATTAGAAGACATCAGCTTGGGCCATTTTTCGCCATCTTCTGTCATTTTATAGACCTCACAATGAATCAATTAATTGATTAAAAAAAACAAAAACCATGACATTAGATTATATATATAATGAAAATAATGGGTCGGTGGCAGCCCTACTAATGATTATGGTGTTAAGGGGCACTCACTGTGCTCCTTGAAGACGAGCAGCACACAGGTGAGGATCTTCATGACCTCGGCCACCACCACAGCTGAGGAGGCCAGGTACCGCGGGCCCTCGGCCTGCAGGGTGCGGGAGTACCGCATGGTGAGCACCAGGGAGGTGGTCTGGAACACCAGCACGCCCAGAGAGAGGTACTTCAGCCGGGATGAGGCCATGACCGCTGGTCGGTCGGAGGCTGGACGCAGAAAAGGGGCAAATTATGATATAAATACGCGGTGCAAGTAGTTAGAATTGTAATTATTGTTAGGAGGTAAATACAGGACCACGGGGAGGAGTGGGAGAAGACTTTTAGGAACAGAGTGGCTCTCACCTGTCTGCCTTTCCTTCAACGGCGCTTTGAAAGCAACCTCGATATTCGTCTCCGCATAAAATAAACCCCTCTTTGGGGTTTAAACCTCGGGTCCGGTCTCTGTCAGGCACACAGACCAGGTGCTGGAGGCTCAACCCAGCTGTCAAAACAAGCAGCACTTCAAGTCCTGGCGTCCATCGACCCGCACCGGATTTCAGCCGTCTGCTGATAACTGCACATTATCTTAACAGGGTTCCCACACCGACTGTCCCATCGTTAAGTGGCATTACGGTTCAACTAACCGTCAGAGGAAAGAGAAAGTCTACAGAAGGAACAAAAAAATCTCATGCATGTAAGATCCTGGACGTCTTCCGTGTACAGATTTCTTCCTCGTGTTTGCGTCCAGGCTTCCTGTGCGAACCAGCGCGCCCCCCCCCCCCCTGCTGGACTGGTGACAAACTGCATCACTCATGTTTATTTTCAACTGCAAAATGAAGCGTGAATTGGTGACTTCAAGGTACTTCTTTTACAGAACCAGTAGTGGAATAAACAAACTACGAATAATTACACTTTTACGCCTAAAGTAAAGTCACGCCAAATAATTATTCTTTAATGAAAACAATTAATTGAACATCCAGGAGCAAATACTGAAACATAGCATCTCTATGTGTCAAGTAATTCAAGGAAAACACAGAAAGATTTAAATGTTTAATGGTGCAAAAAGCCCCAAGGTGTGTTTCTGTCTGGATCATAGTAGTGTTTCTATACATTAATGTAGTAATGTATATTTCAGATTGATTGGTGCATATATATATATATAAACCCTGCGATTATCCATCTAACCTTTACTCATCTGTTGTATTCAATTCAATTCAATTTTATTTATATATCGCCAAATCACAACAGAACTTATCTCAGGGCACTTTTCATATAGAGCAGGTCTAGACCATACTCTTTATATCATTTACAGACACCCAACAACTCCCACCATGAGAAAGCACTAGGCAACAGTGGCAAGGAAAAATTCCCTTTTTATATTGTTATATATTATTATATTATATTGTATTGAAAGTACAAAGGGTTGTATGTGTACCCCAAGGAAGCACGGTAAAGTTGCTGTCCTAAACGTTTTAAACCTTGAAGAAATGTCATATTTCCAGGTACTGAGCAGTCTTTCAGCAGTCTGATGAAAATAAAATCTGTATGTCTGAAGCACCAGCATCTGTTTGAATTCTATACTCATAATTTTCCATGTGAAACCATTATAAAACTAGTTTGAACAGCAGCACTGTGTCTGGACTTCTTGACAAAAACACTGTATATTTCAAAGAAGACATAAGTGCAGAAATCTATGAAGATCTGGGCTTTATTTCAGTAAGCACATTTGGTAGATCATTTGGTTTTTTGAAACAGACATCTTATTTCATCATCAGTTTTAGTTCTTCTACCTTATACAAACATGGTGACAACTACTTCATATGACATGTATATTATAGGCTATTTGGTTAACAGAGGAAAGTACAATAAAAAACATTTTATATACAGAACATAGACACAGAGCCTTGCATATGAACGGGAATTGACCTGCTCAATTCTTAATAAAAAATGCTGACTGACACCTCAATGTACAGTACTTGTGTTTTGTGAAACTGCAGGGACATCATGAGTACAGAGAAAAAGGCACTGAAGCGTCAGCTACTGGGAATATTGATGAAAAGTGAGATTGGTTTGTTCACACAGGCACTCGCAGTAGTAACTCAAACCAAAACAACATTTCTTGGTATTGGGTGTGCTGTGTGTCTAACTTAACAAAAGTCTTTAATAGATCAAAACACTAACTGAAAGAAGGGCAACTGAGAAAAATTTGGATACGATGATTGCTTTTGGCAGAAAAAAAATTATTTTGGTCTTAAGAGACACTGATGTTCCTTTTTGACGTTTCAAAAATAAAACAGTGAATGATTGTCTGTGTTTACAGAGCAGTCACGCAAAGCTATGATCAACATCAACATTAAGAAGGAAGACAAAAAATACTTTATTAAACCTTATTCTCACCTCCAGACTTGGTTTTTGAATCATGACAATTAAAAAGGTGCACAGATACACTGATTGTAGTTAAGCAAAAGGCAAAACTGGTTAAATGATTTTGGAAGAGAAAACATTTAGCAAGAGGCAGTTTAAAAGGTAATAACAGGCACCTCTGTAACATTCAGAATCATTCAAGAAGTGTGAACAGAACTCATAAAAAACAGAAACAGACATTTTAAAAAGTCAACATGTCGGCGCCAAATCGAGCTCAGTAATAACAAGCAGAATGTGCTGTAAGTCTATATACATTTCATCATACAACATACTAAAACTAATGTATGTATTTGCATAAAGTTTGTCAAGCTTCTGAATGAATCCCTCAACAACACATGAAGTATAGTGGCAACATCTGTGGCAAGAAATAACTACATCCAAACAAACTCTGATTTGGTTTTCAAATCAACTCTTTGCTTTATCTGTAACAGTAACTGCCTTCAAAACATGGGTAATACACTGTGTTCTCACTGCACCTACAGCATGCAAGTAAAACTGCATTTACTGAAGCTTCTATGTGTTCAGACAGATAATGTTTGATGGGAAACACTAATATCTATCCAACTAATATGTAATCAATGCAGTAAATACATGTAAGTGGTTTGCACAAGTGTAGAGCCATTTAGTAACAAGATGCAGCTGTGTGCATTTTCTAAACAATCTGTAATTTCCTTGGTGTTTGTTTTTCTAGTCATGCAACAGCATTTTATAAAATTCCCCCTTTAGCACATTAAAAAATAATGCATGAATAAAAAAAAAACAATAAGGCAACAACTAGGTAGTTTTGCTGAATTAAAGCATCAACTGAATGTGACCCATCGTATTAAAAAAGTAGAGTGAATGGTTTCGACGAGGAGTTAGTATTGGCAGGCTTATCACATTAAACATCAAATAAGGATAGCATATAGCAAAACGAAATGACAATGTCCTCCAAAACAGACAATATCAATGCAGAGCGTCCTCGGCCCTGTCTCAGTGTCCATCTCAACAGTCTGGTTTTCTGATGCAATACCAGCCGGCCGCCATCTGGTCGGCAGTTCCTCGATGATCCCTCAATAAACAGTTTGTGTTTGGGAGCCAAAGGCTGAAAAGTCTTGACTTAGCCAAATGAGAGCGGAGGATGCTCAGCTGGGATTGGAGGAACTACGAGGAAAACTGATTTTAGCTCAGGACAGACAGCTAACGCCAGGCTTTTTGGTATTGAGAACTTTTGACTTCTAGCTGATAATACTCAATGATGTTTTAGAAACTATACACACAGTTTTCTTAAGTGCAAAGAGGAGAAGAAAACATAAAAGGGAGGTGACCGATTATCATAATGAAAAACAAACAAAGAGAATTAACGAGAGAATGAGAAAAGCATTGTATGAGTTACTATGTGTTGTTATTTAACTACACAGAACCCCAAAGTCAGTTTGTTCATGCTTTCCTCTGGCCAGCCTACGCAAACACCTGCATGTTTCCGAGCTGAGGCTGTTGAGAGGACTGCTGCATCTGTTGCGACTGTGGCTGCAGCTGCACCTGCTCTGGAATGTGTGTGTGGTGTGAAGACGGCAGTGCATGGTGGGGGTTCCCCAGAGGGGTGGGGCTGGTGGTGACGTCAGACCAGTCCGAGTTGGAGTGTGGCGAAGAGGACGACCAAGGGTCTGGGGACTCGGGTGAAGGGGTGAGATACGGGTGCTCGCTGGGTGGGTGGGCAGAGTGGCCGGGGGTGGTGCCCTCTGAGCCAGCAGTGGTGTAACTGTGCTGGGAGGGGGGTGTGGGGTACTTATCCACGGGGCTCTGCATGGGCGGATAGGAGGGCAGCGGCCGAGACTGGCCCTCGATCCCACCGTGGCCTCCGTGGCTGACAGTGTGGGGGTGCTGCAGGGCGTGGGGGAGCCCGTGCGCCATGCTCATCTGCTCAGGCATCTGGTACATCATACTCTGGGAGCAGTGGAGGTGGCCTGGCCCCTGCTGGGAGTGACCCTGATTCTGGTTCTGCCCCTGGGACTGTGTGACCTGTACCTGCCCTGGCTGAGGCTGCTTCAGCATGGCCTGGCCTCCTCCAGGGGCCATCATCTGGAACGTGACAATGGGCGGCAGCTGCTCTCTGCTCATGGTGACATTCATGGGAGTCAGCATCGGGCCCTGGCTGTGGTGTTGGCCCATGCCAGGGTGAGATCCCCTCATCTGATGTGGTACGAGGCCAAACATGTGGCCACTGTAGCCGTGTTTGGCCATGCCCACCCAGCCCTGCTGCTGTCCCAGCATGTGGCTGACGGGGGGCAGCATTGGCCTGGAGGTCGGGCTGCTCAGGACGGGAGGGGAGTTTGCTGTGGTGGAGACGGCACCGGACACGTCGCCTGTGTACGAGTGTGGCGATTCCAGGGAGTCAACAGGTGACATGGTGACAGAGCTCTCTGGAAGTCCTCCTGCTGCCTTGACGCCATTCGCGGTCGCTCCTCCTGTACCTCCTCCACTTCCTCCTCCCACTCCAGCACCCACACCCGGCCCCTCTCCTCCAGCAGGCTTCTTTCTTCTCTTCGCCTTCATGTCTTTCAGCTCCTTAGCTCCCCCGCCAACGCCCCCAACCTTCGCTCCACCTCCGCCCCGCCTGCTCTTTTTTCCCTGCGGCCCAGGGCGCATGCCGATGAAGCCTGCTCCGTTGGCCCCACACATAACGGAGGAGTTTCCCCCTCCACCCATGTGGTTAGGCCCATTGTGTGGACTGTGAACCAAATTGTACTGGTCCAGCAGGCGCACTATGTCATGATGCATACGCTCTTGAGCGGTGTCACGGGGCAGCCGATCCAGGTGATCAGTAATGTCACGGTTGGAGTAGTGGTCGAGGAGAACTTGAGCTGCCTCAAAGCTGCCTTCTCTGGCTGCAAGAAACAGTGGGGTCTCCTCCTGAAGGAAACACAGCAATGATTAATGTGCAACTCTATATAACACACACTGTCATAAAGTACAAATTCAATATTAAAATATCAGAAAACTGTTGAATCTACACAGTTTAGATTCAGTAAAGTAACAAAGTAGACATTATTTTACTGTACTTATACACTGTATATTTTTTATATTTGTACTTTACTCAGTTTATCTTTCTGATTACTTTCACTTCTACTTTTAAGCTAATACGGTTTGCCAGACGTGCAAATCAACTTGAGCTTGGTTATTGATAAACTATATAGATTACATACGACTTTTTACATATGATATGATTGACTACTGACACTTGGGTGACTTTAACTTTTACTTCAATCATTTGCAGTAACGTACCTTTATATATATTTTTATTACTGTTACACCACTGCATATACAGTATTCATAAATAACACACAAACTAAGGAACAATGGTTTATAATAGAATAAATTAAAACACAAGAACCGACCTTATTGTCTTGCATGTCACGGTTGGCTCCATTCTTCAAAAGCACAAGAGTTGCCTCCACATTATTAACTGCAGCTGCCCAGTGCAGAGCGGATTTGCCTGAAAAGGTCGGACGGTGAGAAAAAAAAAAGAAGCACATCCATGTTAACAAGAATGAAATTATTACAATTTAGTGGCCATTATTTCTGTTACAGTCCATTCATAAGTATTTATCTGTTACTAATCAGAGCTCTTCAAGTCTTTGCATGGATGGATCTAATCTGGAAGCTTGTCCTGATTACCTACTAGTGCGATTCCTCATGCTAATGCTGCACTTTCAATACGAGCAATATTGTAATCCAAATAACTGTGTCCATGACATGCTGTAATTCATACACCAGACTTCCAGTACAAAAATAAGACATTCCACAGGAAGAGTAAATATCTAAAAAGTTTGCTGACCGTGGTCGTCTACAGCATTGATGTCAGCATGGCAGTGGATTAGCTCTTCCACCATGCCCTCCACAGCAAGCCTGGCTGCCAGGATCAGTGGAGTAGTGCCATCATTCATCCGACCATCCAGTTCTGTTGCACGATTACGGATCAGAATCTGAGAGAAGACAAAGACACAAACACACGAGATATGATGAATAATACATGACAGACCATAGTGATGCAGATTTCAGAACTGTCCATAGGAATTATCTTTACCGGTGTTTATGACTACAGTTAAATTAGTGACTACAATGGTGGAACTGGTGTCAGTCAAAACCTAACAAATAAAAACATTGTTTTGGCTGACCAATTTTAAATTCATCTCAAGCTTATAAGCGCTTCTGATCAAACAGTTGTCTCACCTGGAAGACTCCCTGGGCATCAGCCGCCACGGCAGCATGCAGCGGAGTTCTGCCCATGTTGTCATGGGCGTTGGGATCAGCTCCAGCGTCCAGCAGTCTCTTAGCAGCATCAGCCCTGGCGTAGCGGGCAGCCAGGTGGAGCGCTGTTTCTCCCGTACGGTCAGTCTGAGCCATCAAAGAAGCACCCTGAGCGATCAGGTCTGAAATGACACTTGGTCCTGGTTCATCTCCTCCACTCTCTTCCTCCTCTTCTCCATGCAGGCTGCAGTCCGGGCCTCCACCATTACGCAGCGATGCCAACATCAGTGGGGTGAAGCCATCTGAGAGCGGAGAAATTCATTATTAAAGAAATTATTGAAAAGGAATCAGATCTAGAAGTTAAGAAGTATCTTTTTCTCACCAGGTCCCTTGACGTTAACATCCAGACAGTCAGCATCCAGGTCGGCCTGTGGCGGAGTGAGGGTGATGTCAGCAGCCTTGCGATGCTGTAGGGTCCACTCCCTTCGGTCAACAGCTCCATCCATAGCGATGGGCAGCAAGGGTTTGTCTTCAGTCTTAAAAAAAAGTAAGAGAACTTGAAACAACAATCGCAACAACCAAAAAACCTTTCCTCTTGTTCCAAACATTCCTTACACCATTTAATTTAAACTACTCCAATCCATCAGCCTTATTTGGACCATTCCTTTTTTCTTTCTCAATTCACTTACTCTTGCTTTCTTGGATGGGACCTCGTTTTCCAGCCATCTCTGACTCTGACCTCCATCAATCATGGCTCCATCCTGGGTCTTGAAATTCCTGATGTGAGAAAAAAAACAAAAGCTTAAGCGACAGTAACATTTCTTTCTGCTTATATTTAGTCCAAGACAACCACCAGCATTGATCACTGGGAGCTGGCCAGTACAACCACAGTCTTCTGCTGATGCCTTTGAGCTGTTCCAGCTATTTAACGTACAGTATCTTACACAAAGGTTTCTGAACACAGGGTTTGTACAGATTTTTAAGAGTAAAACTAAAGCACTTTCAAGGTACTAAACCAAACATTTCCAGACTGTCAAAGCCTTTATCATCACATCTAAATTGTTACTATACATGCCAGGAGACAACAAACAAATATGACGATGGGATCGTTTCATTTTAAATATTAAAAGATTTTTGGTTTACATGACTGATTGTGTAGATGATGAAACACCAGATTATGTTAAAAATCAAGCATTTTTCAAGGAGTATATTCAAATTCAAGCATAAAACATAACGGTTAAAATTAAGCATTTTCCAAACTTTCAAGACTTTGTAAGAGCTCTGTTAACAGTAGGAAGGATACTTGTTCACTTGCTCTGCCCACATTTCCCCTAGATCATCTGAGAAACCCTACATTTCACCCAGTAGTTATCATATATCATGTTTTAAATACTCTAACACAAGCTGTTCGTGTGTATATCCACTCACTTCATGTCAAAGTCATCCTGTCCAACAGGCTCTCTCCTCTTGTCATTTTTATTGGCCATGAAGCCTTCAGGCAGCCACAGGACACCATGTTTATGCTTCCTCTTGGCTGCTAGCATCCCCAGCACCAGGATAAGCAGAATAATAACCACTGCCACTCCAACCAGGTACATCACATACGGTGACTTAGCAGAATCATCTGGGAGACCTGGAGGATGCCAGTATAAGTCTAAATCAAACAAACAAGTTAAATTCCATTCACCATTGAATAACAGGCCTACTTACTTTTAACAGACACCAGAGGGTAAGGCAGTTCAGCCTTGATGTGTGCTGCTGCAATGAAGGACGCAGCCTCATTAGTGTTGGAGAAACAGTTGTCAGAGCTCTGGGAACATTCACGGTTATCGATTTCCAGGTACACCACAGATCTGCGCAGACAAACGTGAAAATACAAAGACAGTTAATGACACGCAGATAATTGATGATTAATTTCAAGAGTATTATATGAGAGCTAGAAAGAAGAGAAATTATGTGAGTATGCCATCAAGAACTATCCTTACCCAATAACCTCCTTCTGCAGCTCCCGCTTGCTTCTGCTGCTCTGTACATGTTGTCCGTGCTCCTCGTCCACCCCACGGTAAGGGTATACCATTGGTTTCTTATTTTCATCTAGCTTCACCTGCAGGTTGGTGTGCAGCAGGGCTCCCAGGGAGCGCAAGAAACCCCTTAAGTCTCCAAGCAGCTCCTCAGGCTGCAGCCGGACCACGATAATCAGTGTGCCATCCGCCAATTTGGCTGGAGTGTCGGCAGAACAGTCCAGGCCGTCCCAGCCACAAGCCTCCGTGTAGCAGCTCTGGTCACAGATGCTGTTACCGTAGTGGTCTGCGCAGTACTTGTCATACCTGAAAATACACAGTACAAGGAGGATGGGTGTTTGGTGATTTGGCTTCAAATATTTTGTAAATATTTGGTAACTGCAACATAAATGACAAAATAAAGAGGAGGGTCACATACTTGCAGGGGGTCGGTGGGGTCTCCTGGCACTCAAAGCTGTCAAAGAGGCACCCAGAGTTGTCACACTCCTTATCACAACGTCCATTCTTAAAAAGATCCCAGCAGAGGACACTGGCGGTGCAGTTAACCCACGGCTGCTTCCAGTTGAGCGAGCAGTCTCCTCCATCCCACTGACACTCATGGTTGTTGCACTGATCGTCACACACTTTATCCCCTGACTGCCACTCACACTGCAGATAGGGGCATTTTGGAGTGTGTGGTATGGGTAGTTTGTTCTCACAGTATCGTCCGGAGAAGTGCATGGGACAACGGCAGATGGACTGGTATGGGTTGGATGGGTCTTTGATGCAGATTCCTCCGTTTTGGCAGGAACACTTCTGTTGATTCTCACAGTGTGGCCCACTGAAGCCTGGCTGGCACTGGCAGGACAGGTGGCCAACTGATGACTCCACACAGCGCCCACCATTATGGCAACGTAGCTTTTCACAACTGTAGCCTTCTATTTCGCCACAGTTGAACCCAGTAAAGCCCTATAAAGCATGACATGTTGTTGAAGTGTGATAGTAATATAGTCATTTTAAAAGTTAGGCTTGGTTACACATTTGTAAAGGGCCAATAAAACTTTAATTTTAGTTTAATGAAACAAACTACTATAACTAATGCACATCTAGGATCTCCTACAAATCTGCTGCTTGTCTACTATACCTGAGCCATGGTGTGGCCCTCTGAAGCAAGCATGAGATTAAGAAAGGGAGCAAGAGGTTAGTGGAGAGAAAAACAAGCATTTAGTGTGAAAAGATTGATGTTCTAGTATGAGAGCAAAAGAAAAGAAATATCACCTGTCCACTTTGATAATCGTCTGAAGTCACTCAGTATATTTATATACAATTAAACAAATACAACTTCTTTACTGTGAGCAGACAGATTAATAAAATAGACATATTATCCTCTAAGCCTTTTCTTGCCAAATTTATAAAAATCGGCATCTCATGGGTTGAAAATGGCATTTACTGTTTCAAATCAGCCCTAAACCTGCAAGGCCAATGCTGACAAAGAGTCGACCGGTTGGGACCTATCTACGTCATGAAATTTATATAAAAAATACTAATAATCAGTGTCACACTATGTAGCCGTGAGGCCAAGCCTCTTACAGTTGTTGTTCCCTCACTCGGTGCATTTTTTAAAAATGCTGTGAGGGAGTGCTGTAGCTGAATTGGAGGGTGTAGTTACACTTTAAGTATCAGAAACACACTACAGATGTTGTGCTGTGTTGAATTTTGTGGACTTTTAAGGATCGTAAAACTTTTGTTATCAAACTTTATCAAACAAAAAAATTAAAAGCTATACATTTAATATAGTTCACAGCAACCTGTATTCCTTATTAGCTAAAGTTAACATTCACTGTTGAGTCTGGACACACCTCTTTGCATCTGGTTCACACCATGGCATATGCGCAAAAATCAAAACACAAAACAAAAAGCAGAACTATGCATATACATGGCATGCCAATAGTTATTTGAAACACAAACAAAACATTGTTAATCAAGACCTTAATGTAAAAACAATAGAGGTATAACGTTACACTGCTTATGATCAAATTACTAGAGTGCATGGAAAAACAACGACTGCAAAGCCTGTTTGCACTGAGAAATGTATAGAAAAAGTGCTGTTCAGGGAGAAAGCATAAAAGAGAAGAATAGATTGAAACCATGTTATCTTATGATGCCAGAAAAGGGATGACATTAAAGAAACTCACAGGTAAACAGGAGCAGGTGTAGCCATGTACTGAGCTCATGTTCATAGAGCAGATGGCACTGTTGTGGCAGGGTTTAGACAGACACAGATCCACCATGGACTCACAATGATGACCTGGAGAAACCAGGCAAGGGAAAAGAGAAAGTTATGCAGGAAAAGAAGTAATATTTAACAACTGAAATATGTTGCAGGATTAATTACCAAAACATTTACATTACTGAAACACTCTACACAAAAACATTAATGCCTTTCTGGTTTTCTAACATACGATATGACTAAATAAGGAGCTGTTATGCCCCTTTGAGCAGCTAATTTGAACGTACCTGTGTATCCAAGGCGACAGCGACACTGGTAATCGTTGACCAGCTGCACACAGTCGAGGCTGCCGGGGGCATGGCAGGGCTCAGACAGGCATTCGTTGAGATCCCCCTCACAGTGTTCTCCAACGAATCCTGGAGGGCAGGAGCACGTGTAACGCCCCACACCGTCCACACACTGTCCTCCATTCTTACAGCGAGGCTCCAAGGAGTCGGGTTTGGGGGCACAGTCATCCACGTTCGTTTCACACTGGAGCCCTACAGAGCAGAGGACAGACGGATATCACTGCCTGTATCAAGTAAAGTAATAAACTTTTTTCAAGATCACATTTTATGTGCGTTTAATATTAGTTTTAGAGGCATTCTGGGGTAATCATATGAGTATATAAGAGTTGTTTGATTTTTTTTATACAAAGTACACCATACATCCAACATTTCTTTCCCATTGTGAGAACTACTGAAGCAGCAGGGCTTACAGAGGATGGTGCCATTTGCTCCAACCAATCCACTGTTTCAATTAAAAGAAATGCAAAAAAGGTTATCTCTAATAGGAGCAATTTTTTTCATCCTCATTTTTAAGTTAAAAGCTGCTTTATGAATGTTTAAACTATAGTTTTTACCTTAATCCTTCTGTGTGTGTGTGTATCCATGTACATACATGTAATATGCAGACTTACCATGTGTTCCTGGTGGGCAGGCGCAGGTGAAGCGGTTGATGAGGTTGATACAGGTTCCTCCATGGAGGCAGGGCCTAGAGTGGCATTCATCAACATCATACTCACAGTTCACCCCCTGGTAGCCTGGTTTACACTAGAGCAATGAAACAAGAGACAGAGGTCAGCTCTTTGTGTGCTTTAGGAATATTGCTGCTAGTTTGGTGTTAACATAAATGCTTTAAAACCTACAAACCATGCACACCTACATACACAAACAGCAGAGAATTTACTTACTATACACTCGTATGTGCCCTGATAGTCCTTGCATGTAGCTCCGTTGCGACAAGGGTTTGACTTGCACTCATCGACCATCTCTTCACAGTGGCTGCCCATGTATCCTGGCTGGCACTGACACTGGTGGGAATTGCCCACATTCAGGCACCGCCCGGCGTTCTTGCACACATTTTCCACTTCCAGACCTACAGTAATTTGGTAAAGGAGCCGCATATAGTCAATTAAGAATGTGAACATATATAATTACTGCCCATTTTAAGATTTTGTCTGTCCTGTACGCAGGAAACAAAGTTATCTTTGTCAGGCTACAGTGGTCCAAATTTAAATGGTAAGTTTGTCTGGCTACAATGCAACTATCTCTTGACTTAGCCTCTAACAGAAATTCATCATTACTGTATCAGGGATGATATCTGCCCTTATCCTAATTATAAATAATGTGTTGTTGGTTGTTGAGATAACAACACAACAGGAAGTAGTTCCTCACCATTCATGGCAGCAAATTCCTGGCAGGACATGTTGGGGACGTCACAGTAAAGCCCGGTCCGTCCCGCTGGACAGTGGCAGGTCCAGGAGGTTGCTGTCTGAGAGCAGGAGCCGCCGTTGTGACAGCGCACCTGGCTGCACAGGTTCACCAAGTTCTGCACAAAAAAAAGGAAAGGAGGGAGAGTTAAAGTTGGCTGTAAATGTTGCACAGACAGAATGAACTACACCACATCCAGCCACCTTCTTGAGTTAGATATTTTCAGTTGGGTGAATCTAACCGAACCAACTTTCAACTATCAAGATCGTCAAATTGCCTTCTTCTTCTGCAGTCTTGTGTGTGCGGTCCATTTCTTCTACTTTGATCAATTGTTTTTATAGACCAAAAATCACAAATTTGCCTCAAAAGGATACACTCTACACTTAGACCCTTGGTACTTAAGTTGTAAACATTAGCAAATATTAAACAGCTTCTTCAAATTACTAAGAACACGTACGACGCAGCTCACACACGTTACCTGCAGACCCACTCTGTTTACTTGCAGTGGCACACAGACACTTTACCTGGCAGTTATGTCCATTGTACCCTATGGTGCAGGTGCAGCGGTAGGTGCCCAGGCCATCAGTGCAGGTGCCTCCATTCTTACAGGGCTGAGAGTCGCACTCATTCTGCTCGTACTCGCAGAATGTCCCGTAAAAACCGGGACGGCAACGACAAGAGAAGTTGTTGATGTCGTCAATGCAAGTTCCATTGTTCAGACAGGAGCTGGAGGGGAGGAGAAAAAGAGAGTAGTGATTAATGAAAAACTGTCTCTGCCTAGAGTGCTGAGACATACTTTAAAAGGTATAAATGAAGTGCAATGAAACAAAGTATGGAATCAACAAGAACATATAAAACCTACTAATGTCATACATCTTAATGAAGTACACAATCTGCAAACACTGATTCCCCCTCAAATCAGGCATCTTTGGAAACAGTATATATATTTTGTTCTTCTCTAGCCTGCTATGGTGTTCACCTAAAAAAAGTCTTCTTTTACCCAAATTGGATATTTGTTTTAGCCATTACTTATCATTCATTCCTTCAGGTCATTGCAGGCGTTACAGTAGAAATCATCCAGGAAGAATTCATTGCAGGAGAACAGAACTATTAAGCATGGTGATAAAATGCTGGTTTTATCGCCCACCTCTCAGTACATTCAAGGATGTTGCGTTCACACAGGATTCCATCAAAGCCTGGTCGACACTCGCACACAAAGCTGTTGACGTAGTCGTGGCAGATGGCACCGTTCCTGCACGGCTGGCTGGCGCACTCGTCTACCTCAGTCTCACAGCGGTCCCCTTCAAAACCCGGGCGGCAGTCACAGGAGAAGCTCCCAACATCGTCCACACAGGAGCCTCCATTCAGGCATGGGTCTACAGAGGGGAGAAGAGAGGCTTTCCATGAGCAAAAATCTTATTTAAAAAGCACACACCGAATAAACAAACATCATCCCAGTTATCAATGAACAATCCATCAGCAATACCTTCCCTTGTTTTAACAAGTTTGTTTGTCTGAGATATTTTTACATGTGTAGTCTTACAGCCATGTGTAACTCAATATCTCTATGCTGCTTTCTACTGGGACTTGGGATATCTCCAGTCTCCGATGATACGTCAAATAATACTACATCAGCGTCATTATACACGACTGTCATAAATGCAGAGTTGCATTGGGTATATACAGCCACTAAGAAGGTGACTGAATTCGTTGAAGTGAAACTCACTGGGTGAGCAGTCGTCAATGTCTGTCTGACAGTTGTGTCCGCTGTATCCATGTTGACATTTACACATGTAGCTGCCCTGGCTGTTTATGCAGCGACCACCATTTTTGCAAGGGTTCTTTATGCATTCATTCACATCCTCACTGCAGCGTGTACCTACACAATCGTGAACAAACAAACAAATATTAGTACAGCATCAATCCAGCAGTAATACGTAATAACAGATATGCTCTCAGGCACACTGTCTCATAGTTTTCCTCTATCACATAACAAAACAACATCTCGCAGAGACACACATACCTTGCCAACCAGCCGGACATCGACAGGTGTAAGAGGTGTAGTCTGCAGATGGACGACACACTCCTCCCCTCTCACATGGATGAGAGGCACAGGGAACCCGTTCCACCTCACAGTGTTTACCTATTTTGAAATTGCACACATTGAAAACAAGTCATGAAAATCTTTGCAACAATGATATTCAGTTGGCAGCTACAAAGACTGCGATCATGAGGTGGATGTTGATATGGTGGAAATGTGATATCACTAACCTGTGAATGGCGGACTACATTGGCAGGTGTAACTGTTGACTCCATCTATGCAAATGCCTTGGTTCAGACAGGGCCCGGATGCACATTCATCTATGTTTTTCTCACAGTTCACACCTAATGAGAAAGGAGGAGTGATCCAAATATTTATTTCAAAATTCAGTGCTGTTTCTGATATTGCTTGCTAAGTAATACGTTTTTAAAAAAAAAATGCTATGCTGAAATATAATAATAATAATTATTACCTCTAAATCCAGGATGGCACTGACAGGTGTAGCCATTATGTCGGTCCACACAGCTGCCCCCGTTTTGGCACGGACTGGGCTGGCACTCATCCTTTTCATGCTCACAGTGTTGTCCCACCCAGCCAGCTTCACACTCACAACGGTACCTTTACACAAAAGAAAGGCAAATACGAGTTTAAAATCTGAAATTAGCCACATAGTAATAATAACAGCAGGTCGTCTTTGAGCTACCTCCAGCATCAGTTCCAGCAGTTCAAGAATGGCTATTACTTGGATTATTATATTATTATATACAAGTGGTTATGCTGATGCTGCAGTTTTAATGTTGTCCAAATTTGGAAAGCAAGGCAGGCTGGAAGAAATTTTACAACTAGGGGGCCTCCACATCTGAACAGAGTAAAGGGAAGCACTACTGAAATAAAACAACATGGGAAAAATAATTTGGCTGTTAGCCCAGCTGTTGTTTTTCCCACTAATACTATATAACTGGTGTATGTTAACCCATATTCAAGCATTGGATTAGATAAGGACAGAGAGATCCCACAACATAAAACTTTGGAGAAGCAGTATAAGGTTAACATACCCGTGATGCTGTTCAATACAATCTCCATGCACACAAGGCTGAGGAGCACAGTGGTCGGTCCCAGAGAGGCACAGAGGGCCGTGGGTGCTGGGTGGGCACAGGCAGTGGAACCCGTTGACCTTGTCCATGCAGGTTCCCCCACTCATACACGGGTTTGAGTTACACTCGTTGATCTCCACATCACATTTAACTCCTATTCGAGAGCAATTCAGAGGGAATTAGTTGTTGATTACTGTGTTGATTTCAGTGGCAGCATTCAAATCTTAGGTTGCAGGTGCTGTAAATATTTTATTTTATCCTGCCTCATTTTTGAAACATTTCATACTGGAATAACATTGACTTTACGTTTCTAGCTATACATACCTGTATATCCTGGGGCGCACAGACATTTGTACTCGTTAATGCCATCCTGGCACTCTCCGTACTCACAGGGGTTGCTGGCACAGTCATCTTCATTGATCTCACAGTTCACCCCTGAGTAGAAAAAATACAATAACAAGCTCAAATGGAGTTAACAATAGTCAGGATATATATATATAATTTTCTGACTGTCTAACTGTATAATGTTTTCTGAGATTTAAAAGAAGCACACCAAAAACACCCCGTCACGTCCCTCTTGGTTTAAGTGAGTGAGGAGTTGCATTAGAGGTGAAGTAGATCAAGTAGCTGTTACAAAATGTGGTAGTCGTTCACCACCAGGGGGAGTAAGACTCCATAAAGGTGGAGTTTTAGCAAGAAGTGTGAAATGTTAACAAAAACGCAGACAGAGTTTTAATACAGCAGGGGCCTGACTCGAGAAGGACATAAATTTAGAGAACTAAATTTATTAATATTAGAATAATATTAGAGACACAGTGGGGGAGAACAAAAGAGGAGACACGGGGTGGGGGTGGGGGTGGGGGTGTACAAAGTGAAAACCAGAGACAGAACAAGGCACGTCAGAGGAGGGGAAGTGAGGGCATGAAACCAGAAAGTGAGACCTGACGCCAGTTTTGGTAAAGTGAGGACAGTACAGACTTCAGTACCAGGCCTCAGGGTGGTACAACGTACTGAACTGAACCTACTAATCCACAGAGCAACGTGGGGCAGCACTGCTCAACTCAGACTTGTGACTGCTACACACACATGCGCACGCACACATAGCGCACTCTACACTTAACAGTATATTGAAAGCTATACAGGAAGCACTAAATGTGGGGGATGGAGGTCTTTACATTCAATTCAAGCTGTTACCTCGACTCTTAAACTTTTAAGGGCCACAGGAATCAATCACGAGAAAACTCTCAGGAACACATTAATGTGATCTGTCAAACAGATTATTTTGAATGGCTCAGACTGAGATCCTGTCAAATAAGATAATGAAGACCTATTTTACACTTCAGTGAAAAGTGTTGACAAAGTATCGGAGGAACTAGAACTCATACGTTTTGTGTTCATAGTTCAGTCTGTGTGGTTACTATAGCAACCAGATGTCAAGCAGAGCTGAACTTTGTTTAAAACCCTGCAAAAGAAGTGGCAGTGCACACTATTTTGGAGGAGAAATAGGCTGAAACTAGTACTGGCTTGTCAGGCAGGTGAGAGACTGATGAGAAAGCACTCATCTGCACATCAATCACATCGGCACTCACACCAGTCCGCTGGATATTTCAGAGAGACTTGCTATGACTGTCTTTATTCTCACATAGTGAAAAGTTTTTCTCAATGAATAATGCTGCCCGCAAACATCTAATCACACTTGTACAGCTGCTTGCATCATTTAAGTGCCACATGTCTTTGAAGAAGAAATTAGAATTAACTTGTCTCACTATACGGGCAATGCATTTTGTAGCACATCAAGTACCTACCCATGGTTCCCGGAGGGCAGTTACACTGGTAGGCATTGACCAGGTCAATGCAGCGTCCTCGGTTCTGACAAGGGTTGCTGTGGCACTCCTGGACCTGGATGTTACAGATGGAGCCTGTGTATCCCGGAGAGCACTCACAGGAGAAGGTAGCGATGCCATCTTTACACAAACCATGATGGCACGGCTCTGGTACACAGTCATTGATGTTCTCCTGACAAAGTAGGCCAGTGAAGCCTGGGGCAGGACATTTCTTATTAGAAAAATAACAAAAGCTATTGCATCATGGATCAAGGGACTATTTCAGGTTATTTTCTGGGTTTAATGTAATGCAGTCTACCATTTCCCCTGTTTTTCTAGCGCAATAGCAATGCACAAATAAGAATAAGGAGAATGTCACTTCAACTTAACACACGGTTATTCCCTTTTACCTTCTGCACATTCACAATCATATCCGTTGGGTCGGTCAATGCATTTGGCCCCATTTAAACAGGGTGTGCTGGAACACTCATCTATGTCTATCTGGCACATTTCACCACTGAAGCCTGAAAACACAGAACAACATGATGAACACAGAAACAAAGCCATCCATTAAAAACAAGTTTTAGAACAGGTAGGATTCATAAGCCAATTCATTTTCACTTTGACTGGATGGAAATCAATCAGAAAAACACATAGACATAACGACATGTGTACCAACCTGCTGGGCACTCGCAGACAAAGCGGCTGACCTGGTCCAGACATTTACCCTGGTTCAGACAGGGGGAGCTGAGACACTCATTCACCTCTATCTCACAATGAGTCCCCTCAAATCCTGCATGCATGGCGAGAAATAAGTTTTAATCATTTCTTCTTTACTCAAAAGTTACAGAGGCTACATAATGTTTTAATCCCATTCCTTTGCAGTTTCTAAGCAGTTTCATTTTAACTTGGTGGTGTTATTAACTCCACCAAGGAAGTTATGTAAAATATAGCAACAAATTCTAATGAAATTTGAAAGGTTAGGCCATGGGCCAAGGAACACAAGACGTTTTTTTAGTAGATCCAGATCTAGAATTTTAAAAAGAAAAAAATTGCATATTTTCAACATTTTATATATTTTCTCATGAACTACTGAGCCGGCTTGAATTAAAAATGATGGCACATTTACGATATTAGTGTCTGTCACTCTGGATCTTCAGATTCACATGCAAACTTTGTTTTTTCCGGACTGCAAAAGACTGACACTCACAAAGACTGACAATTTCAATTGCTGCACTTCTTTGAAGATTATCTCGATGAGAATGTCTGATAAAACTGGTAAAAATTTGAGGTAATTTTTAATTTCTCCAGAAATGTACCAGGCATGCAGATGCAGGTGTAGTCCCCAATGCGATCCAGACATGTGCCATCGTTCTGGCAGGGGTTCGAAGCACACTCGTTGACATCTTGTTCACAGCGCGGCCCAGCATAACCCCTAACACAGTTACAGGTGAAGGAGCCATCGGTGTTCACACACTGACCCCCGTGCTCGCAAGGGTTGGTACCTGATGATGAAGAGGAAAAAGGCATGCTTTAAAGCAGAACAGATCAGAAGCCTGGCAGAGTTACACGTTCTGTGTGTTTGGGACTTTGTCTTTCTCACCAATGCTGCATTCGTCTCTGTCGATGTTGCAGGTGCTGCCTACATATCCAGGTGGACAGTTACAGTTGAACATGCCACTGATGGGGTTGGTGTCACACTGAGAGCCCTCTCTACAGGGGTTACTGATACAGGCGTCATCTCTGTGGCAGAGCAAACCTGAAAAGAACACCATGTTGACAAGGAATAAGTGAAAAATAATGTGTTTAGCCATTTGAATAAAAGATCCTAATGCAAAAAAAACCCTTGTCTGTGCTGAGACAAAAATGTCAAACTCAATGCAAATTTGCTACTTAAGAAAGGTTTATCAAGGCTTAATCCAAATTCAAGAATGTGTCACTAATCAGCGGGCTGGAAATGCAAATCTATTCTGGGGTATAATTAGTGTATTTGACTGTTGGATCAAAAAAAAAAGTTTAATGAATATAGTGAAATGATCTGCTTAGGAAAACATCAATTCTGGTTAGACCACAGAATGTAGTCCCCTACAATTCAATACTCTTTCAACAGCAATTAATCAAAAGCAAGGAAAATATACAGTTTCAGTGTGAAGACCGATACTGATTTATTATTCTATGTATTTAACAACTGTTTTCATCTTCATCTCTTTTTCCACTTGTAAACAATGACACAATATCTAAAGTGAAGTATGGAACTATGACAGAGACTCACTGCATTTCTGTTTTGTCTTTTATCACATTATATCTTGATTTGCAGTTATTAGCCTAGTGCATTTTAGGGTTTGGTATAAAAATGCCTACCTGTCTTTCCGTGGGGGCAGAGACAGACAAAAGACGCAACACGGTCGATGCATGTGGAGCCTGGGCTGCATGCCGCTGTAGCACAGTCATCGATGTTTTCAGAGCAGTCGGGTCCACTCCAGCCATTAACGCACACACAGACATAGCTGCCGATCAGGTTGCTGCAGGTACCTCCATTCTGGCAAGTGTTTGGCTGCAGGCGACACTCGTTCACATCTTCTGTACAGTGCTGACCTGTGGAGAGGCGGGGAGGTGGAGGAAAACATTTGTTAATACTCCATGCAGCATGTTACAACATAACTCAAGATGTAACCATGTGGGTTTCTGCTAGAGAAGCACAAATGTTGATAGTTTTTTTAGATGCTTACCATCCTATTTAGAAAGATCTATTTTTTGCCCACATGGAAAATGTACAGTATGGCCATTTTTTAACACCCTGCTCCGGCATCATGTTGGCTTTGCTTCGTCTGGTTGGATTAGTGCTACATGAACTCAGACAGGCCCAAGGAGGCTGATGTATGCATGTTTGCTTTGGAAAGCTTGCGTATGCGTAAGTGTGTTAGCAGAGGCACGCCTTGTGTGAAGTATGGGCCTCCGTAGAATGAAGACAGAGTACAGAAGAATAGTAGGACGTGCAACAGCAACATGAAAGGAAGCAAGTTATTATCACTTATCACAGCACACACATTTAATCCACCTGATTGCTCAACCGAAAAATAACGACTTAAAAGTAGAAAAGCCATTTCATAGTGATATGGCTAGAATGTCTAGAAAATGAAATGGTAAAGACACAAACAATCTCCTGTGGATTTCATTTTAAAATGTGAAAGATGATAGAATATTCTGCTAAACATACTCCTAACCCTAACCCATTTTTAAGACTGGTTCTAGCATAACATATATAAATTATTCCTAAGGCCATGTTCAGACCAAAAATGCAGCGCTCTCATTCCTTTGAATGAGGCCAGTCCAGTGATGTGGTCGGGACGCCAATGCAAAAACATGGAGTCATCCATTATCCAGAGTATGATAGTGGTCACAGGAACACATAAACAAACAACTGCACACAAATCCCTTACCAGTCCACTCTGGAGGGCACTGACAGTTGTAGGTGTTGACTCCGTCCATACAGGTTCCTCCATTGGCACACTGATGACCGGGGCAGTCATCAATGTTGTTCTCACAGTTAGTCCCATTGAAGCCTGGCACAAATTAAAGAGACATTCATTTAATTATTAATTGTTCATTGTTTTATTTATGTATCCATTGGGGAAGACATGCACTCAAATACATAAGCTGTAGTATGAAATTCTCTGGTGTTTGAAGTATTATGAAATGTCCTGGAAGTGTATAAACAGTGTGTGTGTTTGTTGTGTCTACTTGCTAACTGTAGCAGACTGACAGTACAGTGTGTGTGTGTGTGTGTGTGTGTGTGTGTGTGCAATGCAACTCAGCCAACAGGATCAGACTGTTTGCACCTCAAACAAAATAATGTAACAATACAGAAGCTACATTCATTTATGGATAAATACAAGTTACAGTGTTTTCTCTTCCTACATTCAATATTCTTCTCTTAAATTTCCTACCTGGAAGGCAGTGGCACGAGTAGCTGGTTTCAGAGTTCTGGTGGCAGGTGCCTCCATTTAGGCATGGTGAAGGTGAGCAAGGGATGTATGAACTTTCACAGTGTCTGCCAGTAAACCCCGGGGCACAGATACATCTGTAGCAATGACAATGAGTCCATTTCATATTTCATTTCATTCAGTCTTGACAGAGAACATCTGACAAATCATGTTGTAGTAGTCTTCCAGGAAAATTTCCAGATAGTGACATATTTCACATTTGGTTATTATTAATTAGATACTCACTTGTAGGAGCCAGGGTAGTTGATGCATACTCCTTCATTCTGGCATATAGAGGGCGTGGCGGCACATTCGTTTGTGTCATTAAGGCAGCGAGGACCTGTGTAGCCTGGAGGACAGGAACATGTGTAGCTTCCACCAGACAGAGAGCTGCACATTCCACCATTGGCACAGGGACCAGATAGACAGCTGTCCTCATGCTCACACCGCGTTCCTGGGAATGAAGAGGAAGGAGAAGAGCTAAGCATTAGTGCTTATATCAATGTGGCCACCTATGGAGAATTATGGCTGAGATACTAGAGGAAAAGCAATATGCAATGACGGATATGTATTTGTGGTTATCTAAAACACTTCTTATCACATATGGTGTTTTATCCTGTGATATTTTCAGTACAAATTAGATTTTCTCACACTGTTGAGCCCTCTCTAAAAAAATGTATTTGCAGTTATCACATGTAACCAAACTGAACAATAAAGCACTCGGAGTACCAAGGTTGCACAAACCTCTAAATTTGTTATTTTAATAATAGAAAAAATAAGTGAATCACCTTCTGCATCCATTAATGCATCACAATACACATACTGATAGACAATCATTGGATACATGGGTTGTTTTCATTTCATCAGTAAGGGCAGTATTTCAAGAGAAAATTGATGAAATAGGGTTAGGCAACTTTAGGCAATATTTAAAAATTGTTTACGAAATTCCTGGATTTGCGCCTAGAGCTGTATCCACACCGAAAAGCCACTTGTTCCTTTCTTCATGACCTCATTTTGAAAAAGTTTTGAGATATCCTGCTAACAGACAAACAAGCAGGACCAAAAACTGAACCTTGGTGGAGGTACTAACAGGCTGCCCTCGTGGCAATTTCCTGAGAGCTGATTAAACAGTATCTCACCTGTCCATCCTCTGGCACACTCGCACTTGTACTTGTCGAGGGACAGCAGGGTGCAGACACCTCTGTTGGCGCAGGGGTTGTTGGGGTAACACGTGGAGTTCTGGGGAGTTTGGCAGTGCTGTCCGGTGTAGCCAAGAGGGCAGGTGCAGGTGGCGCTGCCCGGCACAGGTACGCCAGCTGACATGGACACAGAGCAGTTCCCTCCATTCAGGCAGTAGCCAGGTTGACAAGGGTCCTTATGGTGGCAGTACTCACCCAGGAATCCTGGTGCACACCTGGACACACACAAAAACAAAGAAATCAATGATGGAGCATGCAGAGGCACACACAAGGATTTAAACCTAATCAGCCCTCAATACAGACAATAAACCTGAAAGATGAGTTAAGCAAAAAGACAGGTAGGTGTGTGTGTGTGTGTGTGTGTGTGTGTGTGTGTGTGTGTGTGTGTGAGTGTTTGACAGAGAGGCAAACAAACAAAACAAAAGAGTGAGTTTCAGTCGGGTGCATGTAACACACCACATCAGACAACAGCATTGATAGCGGAGAGTAAGATCTGCACAAGAGTCCTGTAGTGCACATAGACATCAAAGAAGCACATGAACCAGCACAGGTAAACACTACTGTCTAATACACAGTCTTGCCATTACTGTATGGTGATCTAAACAACAGTATGTGGGGAACCACATCCCTAAGTAGGAGTATTAGCTAAATGTGTGGTTGTGCATAAAGAGAAACTGGCTGTTCAACTCAGTGGTTACTGGACTGCATTTATTCGGTGCCTTTATCCCAAGAGAGATATGAAGCTATTTATAATACAAGGCCTCATGCTTGACAGTGCATACATACACACACACACACACACACACACACACGAGCTGCTTGACAGAAGAAGTTGGGGTATTGTGTCTTGCTTAAGGACATTTTGACAAGCTGTTAAGACGAGACAAGGACTGAACCACGAACCCTAAGATTACAGATACAAACTGCTCCGTCTGAAGCCTGAGCTGTTAAGCCATAAGCCCTGTAAGAGAAAAGAGGGAAGCTGAGCTTGATGTAAGGGTTAAACTGGGGTCAGCAATGGCAAAGAAGAAGTTCAAAAGTGGAAGGATGTGAGGTGGAGTCATCTGGAAGTTGTTGACTGAAGCCTGGCAGAAACTAAAAACAAGTGGAAAAGCACCAGCAATGTAATAAGATACACAATATTCCTGGCAACAGATAAGTAATGCCATAATCTACATCAATGTGTCCACAGTATAGGTAAGGAACTATCTAGACAACTGCAAGTTGTTCACAAAAATCTGTATGGTGTATGATTAAAAGAAAAGCAACACTTCGTGTTACCCACATTTGGTCTATAAATCATGTCTGTTTTTTTTCCTCTGCTTATTCATCACCCCCTTCCTTTCGATTTCTCTTTTTTCTTCTTTTTCAGTAAAGTGATTCAGCCGCATGCCGAGCAGCGGGGAGGAAATTACAATATTACACAACATGTCCACCAGGGATCTCATCAGAAACAATGATCCCTTCGTCACTTTCTATTCCTCTGTTTTTTCGTAGTACCTCCCACTTTCAATCACCATTTCTCTATGCGTGACAGAAGTGTTATTTTGTTACTGAGCAAAAATGTTATTAGTCAGGTAATTTCCTGTCTATTTTGATCTGCAGTCTGTTGCATTGTGTGTGTATGGCACATGGCAGACACGCTGTCTGGGGACTGTGGGCGACAGAGCGACCTGCTGCCTCTTACTCAGGCCTCTAAACCTGCCTCCCTAGAGGGGCTCAGGTAACATAATAGGAGAGCAGAGATAGGCCACACAGTTACTAACTGACACACATACAAATGAATACCCAGTTTTATAACCATCCCAAATGAAACACTTGTGTTTATTTCACAAATAAGCAGACCTCTACATAAAAAGGGAAGAATTAGAGAATTAGAGGTGTTGTGAGCCATATAAAACTGAGAGGAAACAGTGGGGATGGGAATTATTTGAAATTCAGTCTCACGCTTACCAACTTTGATTTACTATTAGCCACTCCACCCCAAAGCAGCTTGAAGATATTAGGTTGTGAGTGCATGGGAAAGTAGGAGTGTCATGAATCATGCCAGGCAGAAGTCTCTCAGATCAATCACATCTGTGAGACTTCTGCCTGGTATGATGTGTGAGTCACCCAGCGTCTTTTCAAACATGATAAACAACATCTGCCAACAAATTCTCACTCTTAACTCACATATCTGGTTCACTCAAATGTACTGAAACCAACAAAAACACTAAATTGAATCAACACCATAATATTGAGCAATATGTTGAAGATTTTTTATAGTTTTCCATTTGTTTACACTATGTATCAGAAACCTCTTTACTATATTCAAGTTTAAAGGACAGGTCTGGCAATATTCTATATTTTTCTTATTGTCAACAAATGAATTGATCCTACTAATAAGTATTGTCTGTGTAGCCAAAGCCTGATGTATCTTATTCCATAGACCTACATTACTGTCCAAAAACTATTAACAACACATCAGTGAGCCACACCGTAGCACTGAGTCAAGTCTCCATACACAGTCCTGCTGCCAGAAATACTCGAAGTGGAACAAAGCCACTGCTGAAAATAGTCCCCAACAAAGGCACTATTTAGTCTAGATGAGTAAAATGTGCTTAGATTACTGAGATTACTGAGCCTTTTTTAAACATGAAAGTACACATTTGTTGACCCATTTTTAATGATTTAGAAAGAAGGAATAGGCTTGGGGCTGAGAGGCACAGGCAAGGCAGACAGACTAAAGCATTGTTGGTTTTGGTCTTTCCATGGGATTTTTTTGACAGTAATAAAACATAGAATATCGCCAGCCTTATCTTTTAAATATATAGATTATCTCCTTAAAATATTCTCTAAAACCCTCTATTTGCTTGTACTCATGGTGCTGGTAAACAGATAAACCAGATGGTAGATGAGTGATGTGTGATCTTCAAAGAAAAGACAGACCTCATGCCTCCTCACCTCAGCTCTGTCAGATTAGACATAGCCACCCTCCCTCCTCCCTGTCTCCGTCCCTGTGTCAGCATGTCTGCAGTGCAACCCCCTACACACCCAATAACACATGCCTATACACACACACACATAAATACACAAACACAAAGATGTCCCTCCCCACTTTAAACACAAACACAGCTTGGTCATGATATCACAACAAGACGGCCGTCCTGGGAATTAGGACTGCTCTTTTTTCTCCTGGACAACCTCTCCGCCCCCTCTCATGGAGTAATGACATGGCCCTCTGCCCTGTGACATACATCACATTAGCAGGCTGTCACACAAAGAACACCGTGTCCAGGTTAATGCCAGGTTTACGTTTCACTGGGAACATTTCACACATTTTCACTGTTAAAACTATGGGGAATATGAGACGCATTTTCAAACTCAAGTATAGCCACTTGTGTGAGAGTGAGAGGAAATTTGAAACCAGTGCTTTGTTGTAACGTTAAGCCTGATTAGCAGAATAGAACTTCTAAGTAAGCCTAGTTAGGAAATCACTGAATATGCATAAGATAAAAAAAAGTATTAGGTCTATAACATAGAGTCATCTTGAAACTCTACACCACCCTTCAAGAATGATTTGCTACTTTGAGATGTTTGTGAAAACACCAAAGTGCTGACAGGAAAGATGCAGAGTAACCTCTATTAAATTCAATCGCTACTATCTAACCAGTGTTGACTGAACCAAATGCCATGGCGTCAGGAAACGATACCACCCTGTCCTTCAGGTTTCACTGCCAGATAGAGAGCTCATTATTAGCCTCTGGCTGTATCACTAGAAAAAGACAAGGCTGTGCATGATTCGCATTAATGTCAGGGAGTGGTGTCTCAGGAAGAGATAACCCAACACACTGACACACTAGTCGCTGAATGCAACACAGGAAGCAGTGTGATTCTTCTGACACATTTAAATATACACTACAGAACACAGGCAAGAATTTGCACACAGATGAATGCGCATGGACACCTTAAGGCACAGAGTAAGCTCTACTTTCATGAACAACTCAGTAGAGAGGGTTTCTGCAGCCAACTTCATCTATGGGATTCTTTGTTTTGCTCCATGAGGACTTTTTTTCCCTCCTTTTTTCTCCATCCTTCTCTTACTCCGTGCAATTTCCTGCAGCCCTTCTTTCCCACTCCTCCACCTCTCATTTCTAACCCACTCTCGAGGTGTCAGGTTTCTACAGCTGGTTCACATTAGCGCCCCCATCTCACGCACACCCCTCCCTCTCTCTCTCTCTCTGCACCCCTTCTCTCCTTCGTTCTCTCCCCTCCTCCTCCTCCTCTACCTCATGCTGACCTCTGGCTGTCCTGGCTGGCCGTGGAGGCTTCAATGAGCAGAGAGGGGTGGGTTGATTCTCACTCACTCATGTAATGTCTCCCACCTCCTTCACTCCTAATTCCTACGTCCCGAGCTCCCCTACTCTCCCATTCTCCTCCCATCCCCAATCCCTAATTCCCCTTTTCTTTTGTGCTAATTCCCTCCTCCTACCTCTCCACCTTCCTCTCTTCAACTACAACCCCACCACCACCACCTCCACCTCCAGCCACTAGTCTAGTCTCAGCGACGCTTAATAACTCCATCATGCTCTCCCCCTGCGGCCATCACAGAGAAACAGTGTGAGAGAAAAGAAGGAGAGCATAAACCAGCTCACATTTCAATCCCTGGATCATTCCCTGGCTTGGCTAGAGCATAGGTGGCCTATTCACTGTACTGCAGTCCTGTGTGTGCATGAATGGACGTCACTAGTCAAGTGCAGAACACGTTACTGCATTTGCTGTTGTTTCAATGCATGCTATGCTTTTAGTTTGGTGGTGGAGGTAACTAAGGAGTCCTAGAATCATAGAAATTACAGCTACAAGATGTAGATCATTTTAAGAAGGGACAGGACTTAAACTGCAGTCTAGGGCTGGGTGATATAATCATTATAAATTCTTTCTTATATCAATATACATCACATTATGGCAAGTGTATGCAAAATCACATATAAAATAATAATCTGATATTCAAAGCAATGAGCTGCGTTAGTCATTACATGAGATGAAGCTCTTCATATGTGTAAATCAAAAGCTTTCTTCAGACATTGTACCACCTGGATGATTGAGATGAACTTTCACAGTTATATCAGACCCAGAAGTGACACATAATATATATATATATATATATATATATATATATATATATATATATATATATATATATATATATATATATATATATATATATATATATATCTCAATGGGGAGGTACCTTATCTGTTTTACCTCGACTCAGAAAGGTCCACACTGAATGCTTTGACACCATTTCCTGTGCAGGCAGTCCAGTCAATTGCTGCTGCTACTGATGCTACACAAAAAAGGGCATTGGTGCTGTAAGCATTGCAATTACAGCTGCCCTGGACCCCAGAGCAAGCTTCAATCCATGTCTCCAGAGGGTCAAGAATTGAGAAGAGAATTGGGAGAGAGGAAAGAGATCAGTGATGCATGTGGCAGGTCCTTTCTACTTCCTTCCAAACTGAATTGCACCTTCCATTGCTATATGTATATATCAACCCCAGCACTATATTAATGAAGAGCACCGGTGAGCTTATGGCAGTTTGGTGAGGCCCTTAATGAAATTCAGACATCCCCACAGAATGATAGTGAGTTCTGCCAGATCTTTCTCTTGTACTGCCACAGTGTAAATGCAGTGTGTGGATAGGTGTGGCAATGTGAGACATCCAGCAGTGTACCATTAGAGCCCATACATCAACGAGGGCCACAGAGGAGAAGAAGCCTGTTCTACATTGGAAAATTAAAATGCACCTAAACTGGGGGAAACTATGAATCTATTATTTAAATAATCACTGGTAGCAATGTAGGTTTAGTGGGTTGGAGGATTTTTCTTCACTTCTCAGAATAGTTTTTTTCTTCTCATTTTCATAGAGAAGAGCAGAGGCAGCAAAAATAATATCACAGAGGAGGTGGGGAGACGGAGGTGTGAGAGTGATGTCAAAGTTAAAAAAGAAAGACGTAGAAGAGAAAAAAACAAAGGAAGGTGGATAAAGTGAAGAGAGCGCATTGAGGTGGAAGTAAAAATCCAGTCAGTAATGAGAGAGCAGGACATACCGAGAGAAAAGGAAGCCAGCCAGTCAGAGCGAAAAGCATCAGTGTAGACAGAATAAAGGAGAGCAGAGCAGGGTGGAGTCCAAACTAGGGACATGTGGTAAAATCTCATACTGTGTTTAGAAACATGTTCAAAAAGACTCATCTAAGTGGCTGTGGCACACAGCACAGGACCCATTTTCTCTCTGAGCACTCCATCTGAATGTCTCTCTATGTTGTTCTGTCATTATACTGTTTCAGTGGTTGTTTAAAGTTCAATCTCCAACAATAGATCTGTCGCCCTATAAACGTTCCATATAGGTCTACGCTATGCATAGTCCACCACTGACTGATTTAGACATTTATAACAAAAAAGAATATAGTGTACACTCTCTACTTTAGGTCACTTGAAAATTGAATTTCTTATGTTTACCATATTCGTTGCTGCAGCCCACCCACAAAGATTTGCTCGCAGTTAATTGTTTTTTCTCTTTGGCATATATTCTTTATTTCAAAAGTCTGCTTGGAACTTCCCACTGGCACACGCCCGAGAGGGAAATTAAAGAATGTGGTATTTCTGTGTTTCTTTGATGTATTTCATTGATGTTTGTCTGTTGATGATTGAATAACAACTAAAAGTTAAATCGAGCCGAGTGCAGATGCTCTAAAACTCACACTGGTCAACACATTTACATCATGGTGCATATACAGAGAACGGGTGACCTTTTGACAAAACTGAGATACTTTTGACCCCATAGTGTCACCAATGTGTGACAGAGAACCACTTGTCACCGTACTGTATGTGGGTTTATGGTCTGGTTGCTACATTCCCCACTGTTTTGTAAGGCTTCCTCTTTCTGAGAGCAGCTTTGAATATCCAAATCTCCAAATCTCCAAGCAGCCTGGTGTGCATCTGCATGTTTGTGTGTTTACCCTGTGTTTGTTTGTTTGTTTATTGTTTTGTGGTGATCCTCAAAAAGAGTCAAATCCCAGTGACCTTTGACAGCAGGCCATGTTGACTGCAACCAAATCTAGTGAGTTGGCACTAGTGCTGAAAGGATCAGTCAATGAATCAATTAGTCAAATGACAAAATTAACAGAACAATTTTAGTATTTGATAAATCAAAATAAGTTATTTATCAAGCCAAAATGCATGACATTCGCTGGTTACAGCGTCTCCTGTGAGGACTGTGTGCAGACTTCAGACCTCTCTGTGCCAGCATGTGAACTTGCCCTAGGTTCAAGGTGCCCCTGACTCTCCAGAGACACACACGCAGACGGAGCACATACACAAACATATACACAAAGAAACTCTTATCATTGTGGTTCCAGTCTCAACCACATCTACAGTTCTGTTAACCGGGTTGTGGGAAGGAGATAAGTCTTTGGAGAGTAAGAGCGGGAAATCGCTGCTGTGGGTTCCAATCTCCTACTCTAGGGTTTGTTGACTTTAGTTTGGATCATATGCCCAGCCCAAATCTGTGTGAGTGTGAGTGTGTGTGTGTGTGTGTGTGTCTGAGAGATTGGGTGTTGTGTCTGAGTGAAGGTGTGGAGCAGAGAGGAGGAGTGACTGGTCTAAACCATCTTTCTTCTTTGTCCGTTTCCTCCTCCCTCTGTCTACTCCAGTACCCCTTTTTATCCTAAAGCCATGAGACTGAGAGGAGACGTGGACGTGAATTCAAACCAGAGCTTTCTGTGAGGCAACAACGTGACACAACGTGGCTGATAGACAACAACGGCCAGAGCCAAAGCTCTACAAACACACAGATATGAATGGGAGCTGGAGTAGGTATGGCTATAATAAAGGCAAAATGGTGAAGATCTCAAACATAATGGGGTTATGGAAGAAGGATTAAGAGGCCTGGTGAGTTGTGTCCAGAGGCATCTAAATCCCTGAAGGACAGGGAGGGACCGAGGACTGGATGGATGAGTGACAGTTTGATGAAGGAGGTGTAGCAAGAGGGAAATTACACTCCGCTCTCTGCTCCCCCCCCCCCCCCCCGCTGCTCTCTCATCATTAGTAAGGAGTTGTGCTCCGAGCTATTCCTCCTCAAATTACCTGAAAAAAGACATCCTCTTTTCTTTTGGCCCTTTCTCTTCCTCTGTCTGCCCCGCAGGCAAATTCTATCTGTCAGATCAAACAGGCAGCAGGTCTACACAACACAGTGACTCTCTCGCCTCACTCTTCAGAAATGCTTTTTTTTTAAAAAATAAACATAAAAGGCATGACAGTGACTGCTAGAGAAAAAGAGAGCGAGGAAAAAAATAAAAGAGGCATTGAGAAGGACGGGGAGTTAATCAGTTTGCACCACTGCCCAACAGCAGACAAAGAGATCTTGTTCTGGAGGAAAAGTGGGTTTGGACAACATAATGTGTGTAGCCTCACTCTTACTCGGACTGCTCAGGTATTAACTCAGTGAGTCAGACTCCATGTTAGTGTCAGGAATCCTCTGTGGCCCAAAAACAATAGCATCGTTTGCATGCTCTTAGCCAGTACCTCATCAGGAAACATTCATGCATCCCTTCAGCAATGATGTAAGTTACAAACACCCACCGAGCAAACTTGTGACATGCACAAATCCATACAGTGACAACACTCACAACTCACACTTTTTCTCACACCCAAGGCTGACGGCTTGCAGTGCCACCGGTTAGACGGCTTCTCTGCACCCTGCCCTGCTAGTCAGCTAGTCAGCTAGTCGACCTCTCCCATGCACTTTAACTGTCTCTCACAACATTCTTCGTGTCCAAAATGTCTTGCTACCAAGATGCAGGCAAGAACACACCTTTTAAAAGTTTCTTTTCCCTTCTCCTTTTCTGTCTGTCTTAAACAAACAAAAAAATAGCATACACATACATATGACTAGAGTAGTTCTGTGTTTTCCAGAGTTTCCAGGATCTCTGCAGAAGAGGCACTGGAGTCAAGTTGAGTAATGACAACATGCACAGAAGCTCATTCTGTTGCCAATCAAAACAGGGCCTCGTCTCCACTGTGGATCTGTTTCATTACGGATATCAAACAAAAACAATACTGTCCTCACCTGTAAAAATGTATGAGCATTCTTTTCCTGTTATTACATAGGCTGAGAAAACTTAATAACATGATGACACTTGCTCTTGCCTCCCACTCGCAGCATTAAAAAAACAGGCTGGCTAATTGTAAACTAGGCCTCAAAATGTCTTGGCAAACAGATGTAACTGCGCATGAGTTGTTGTCCACGGTGGCAGCCCTTACTGATGCCTGACTGTCATATTTATTGTCTGTTTAATTATACAGTCACTCGCAGTCTGACCCCAGACGCGATCCATGTGACATAATTAGGTGCATCCGAGGCATAAGGCCAAAGTGACTGTTTACTCACAACCAGCTGCCTTTAATACACTGAGGAGACTAATAAACACATAATTGGATTTTTACACAATGAGTCTTTTGACCAGCAGCTCAGTGCAGACAGGACCAGACAGGCCAGACAGAGCCAAGTGTGTCCATTTGTGTGCACATATGTGTGTATGAGTGTGTAGTTGTTCGTGTTTGCTTGTGGAGAGCAGAAAAAATTGACTGACTAGTTAATCAGTCTAACAGTGGGCCTGCGCTCTGTCAGCTGACTCCTCTAAACTGAGAGACTCCTCTCTGCGTGTCTTCAGGGCAAGAGGCCTCTCTGCTGTTTTTGTTTTATCATCAATATCATCTTTTAATTCAGAGGAAAAATACTGACTTAATGATCAGGAATGGAGATAGCTTGGCGAAGCAACAGCGAGAGTAAATACAAGCGAAATCCCAGACTTCTCAAAAATGAAAAATTAGCTAGTTCCCATGTACAAAAAAATTAACAAAAAATTATTACATCATATGATTATTTACAATTGTAATTAAATAGCAGTAAAGGTAATAAAAACAACATAAAAACAAAACCTAAGGGGATGTGGTCAAGCCTTAAACTGCTGCAAATGATTTGAATGTTGTTTCAGAGACAGTAAGTATTGGCATCAAGCCCCGTTCTACTGGTACTGTATGCCTGTCAGCCCAGATTAAGAACATAGCTATGAATTTGGGTGTGATTTTTGAACCGGGCCTGTTGTTTGAAAATCATCTAACCAAGACAATCCCATAGTGTTCCTCCACCTGAGAAAAATTTTCCAAAATAAAAAGCTGCCTATCGTGAGCTGTCTTTGAAAAGGTCATCGTAGCCTATGTTTCATCACGTCTTTATTACTGGCCTTACCCACACAGCCATCAGCCGCACCACACTAGCTCAAAATGCAGCTGCCACACTGTTAACTAACTAGAAGAAGCAAGATCACATGACATCACCCATCACTGCGTCAGTTCACAGATTGTGTAAGAACTGACTTTAAGATCCTCTGTCTATGATACAATAGTTGACTCTGAATAAAAGAATACTGCTCATGCTTCTCGTCATCATAAAGAGTCTCTTTGACTCTCACAAACGTACGTACTCACACTTCCCTTTGCACCTGCAGTACAATGTCTATCTGACCTTCTATTGGACAGAGGTAATGTTGTCAAACACGCCGATAAGGAATGCTGCTTTCTCCTCGTGTTGTAATTCCAAAAGCTCTGGGAACAGACGCACAGTGTGATTCACATCACATTTGATGAAATATGATCAGGTTCATGAACCAGCTATGGTGCGTTTTCGTTGGGAATTTGGCTCGGGAGTGGCAACGCAATTAGATAGCTCAGTCTTAATTACAAACTAGGCTAAACTGTCAGAAAGTGGAAGGCATAGATCAAACAGGATCTCCTTTACACTACAGCACTTTTCCTTAATGGTCTGATTGCACCACCGGTAGTAGAAGAGACTTACTTGCAGGTTATTTCAAGTTTCCACAACAACATGGCATGCGGCAGGACACAAAAGGCTACACCAACATGTGCGGTGATAATGATTAGCCTACTTGTCATTTTGATTCAATCATCATTTCTCATCAATTCCATTGAATAGGTTACTTTCTTATGTAATAAAATATGTCTCGTTGCTGTCTTGACATCCCCCAGCAACAACAAATCAGTGGGAAATAAAATATGTTGGCAACACTAGAGCTATCAATTCAATAGCAACAAGAGAGTAAGTAACAAAACCCCCTAAATAACATCTTGGAGGTGGAAATGTGTGTATTGGTATTGATCCCAGCACTGGTGTACTTTGTCAGACAGAGCAGTCTTTTATTCCCTCCTCCGTGCCTGAGCAAAACCTCATGGTCCCGTGGACAGTCTGGGGTTGATTTAAAAAGCCTATTTCTGTGCTGGCTTTCACATCCAACAATCCCCTTATGAGGCGTTTCGATTGCTGTGTTCACATTTTTGCTACAGTGTTGGGATCACAGCGTGAGTTAAACTGAATAGCCTGTGTGTTTGGTCACAGACCCAGCCAGTCAATCTTACCTGCAGTATTCAGTGCCATTGCTAAAGGTGAGACACGTAGCGTTGTTAACACACGGCGCCTTATCATCCATGCACTGCAGAGCTGCAAGAGACAAGAGACGAGTTAGAGAGTGGACAACCAAACATTGACAATCAAATCATCTGCTAAATGTTCAGTCAAAATATTGGCAACATTTTTAAGTGTGACCATTTAATAACACATGTCAATGGTATTGCTGACTAATCTTATTTAAACCATTCATTAACACAGATTCAGAAATGTTTGACTTCACATACAGTATCACATAGAGGTATGTAAAGACAATCTCCACACCTTAAAACAGTAACAAGTTGTAGTAGTTTCAGGAATGTCAGTTTCCTCATTTAAATGCACATATTTGTGTATTGTGAAAATGTCTGCTCCTAGTCAGTTATCCACTCTACAGTTATCCACCAGGTTTAATGGTACGCAGCATCCATCATGTCTTGTTCTTGACTTACTGTGTCAAGACACAGACATACAGAGACACTGTAATGATGATGTCCCTGCATCATGGGCCAAAAAATAAAAATACTATTTTTACATATATCCAAGAAATAACCTGTTTAAATGACTAGAAGGTTTGTCACAGGCTGGGTAGCTCTAGCCTTGATTGCAGTGTTTCATTGCTGCTGAATTTCAAAGTTGGCACTGCTCAAAACTCATTCAGGGTTTCCCCAGAAAATTGGTTAGCGGAGGTGATGAGATCCCCCATCATGCGCACTCCCCACCCATCTGAGGGAAACCCTCCACATAGTTCCTCCTCCTTAGGGAGATAATGCAGAAGGCTCACCACCTATGAAAAGCCAGCCTGAAATCAGCCAGTGGTCACAGGGCGGCCGGATGGGCAGGCAGACAGAAATGAGCCATGATGAAGACAACAAAGCCCAACTATCTCCCCGCCAATGAAATACTCATAGGCAGACACACCAGCTATTGTGTGGCCTTCAAGCCTCCAGAGACACATGGCTCAAGTGGTTTCACGCACACCATGCCGGCACAACATGCCAAACAAAAGTGTGGTGTTCTCACTCTTTATTTATGTGATACAGTAGCCAAATGAAGGAAGCCTTTGTTTGGTGTCTGTGATTAATTAAGCAAAACTAAACCATTAGCACTGGTTGTACAAATGTTGATACATTTACATTGTTACATTTATAGTCTCACATTTTTAAGTGATGTATCCCTGCTCTGTAGAACAGAGCTCTTTTTTTTTTTTTTTTTTTTTTTTTTACAAAACTGAGGCCACGTCAGCTGATTTCGAAGAAACGCCAACAATGTCTTCACAAAACAGTCATTGCATTACAGGAAGTGCGCTCAGCAGTGGTGTTACTTCCTGTGCCTAGATTAATCACAGTGTCACTCTAGTCGCGGAGTCCTTGTGAAGACACTAACTATTATTAACCCTACTTCATACGATTTTGCAGTGTTACAAGTTGGACACACACAGTGTTATATTATTTTCAAGTGCTGCACATTCAGGGTTGAGTCTCTGAACTGGTCTGGTCAGAGAGCGAGGGCAGACTAATGCCATAGAGCCAGGCTGAAAGACATAGTCCATTAGACATGGGGATACCATGCTAAACCACTGTGAAATTCCTAATCCCACAAGCACGCACACACACACACACACACACACACACACACACACATGCAGACATCCACTGTAATAAAGCAGGAGTTGATATCCTGCTGCTGTACCACAGAAAATACTGTGCTATTTTGGGACTATTTCTGTACTGAGCAGACATACAGTATGCACACTTGCTACTTGCTACGAGTCAACACACGAAAATCATGCTCACATGATAACACAGCGCAGACAACGGAAAATCCACACATGTGGTCAGACCTGTGATACAGTGGAAATTTCACTTTTGGTTTGGATCACGTTTAAGTCTAAATTTATGCGAAATCATGTTTAATCTGCTTTTGAATAAATGATGAAACAGTACTTTTTTTAAAAATTGATTACTGTACAGTAAATCTATGGTGTGGGCAACACACCATAGGGTATGAGAGGATACCAGTCATCTAGCAGTGAGCAGACAATTGTAAATTCAGCACAAAAAAAAAAAGTTAAGAGTTATGCTGAGGGGGAGGAGGAAGAGCTGAGACGACCACTGCATAAGGCAGAGGGAGGCAGAGGGAGTGCATAAGGCAGTGTTATCTCTTGAATAAATATAAGTAAGAGAGCACAGACTGGTTTGACGAGCTTCCCATGTGCGCTGTCGTAATGCCAGACGCAATGATCTTACCAAATTTGGGACAGCCTGCCTCCTATTACGCCATTTTAACACCCACACAGAAAAAGAAACAATTACGCCATGATGTACAGGTCACCAATTCCCAGAACGAAAATTTTGGAAAAGGTTTCAGCAATGCATTCTCTCTAAAGCAAAACAAACAAAATGTTCACACACATTCAAATCAATGACTAGTGCATTGTGATCCAGACTCATATCACCTGCATTGAATCCTCTCTACCTGGCTGTTCTCACACTTCACTATCAATGAACCATGGACAGGAACATTCCCCAGGAATGAGAGCCTTGATAAGACCCAATCGACAAAGTCAACAGTGAAACTACAGGCAGATGGTGTGAGCTGAGAAGAAACCCGCAGTTACCTTACTAAATTATTACTATTATTTGGACCCCTCCTGATCAAAAGTCCATGTTCCTTTTCTTACTTACTACCATCACAGCTTCCAGCTTCGTGTGTGTGTCTGTACAGGTAATTGGGGTGGTTTGAGTGGAGTACAAATGCAGGAGATTTACAGTGTCTGCAGTCTGGTGGGACTGGGAGGAGAGCTATGTGTGATCCCTGCTGATGGAAGCTGTATCTGTAAAGATGCAGAGTGAAAACAGAGAATCTATACACACAGATGTCAATGCGCTTTTGTCAAACTTGCCTCAATGACCTGAAGGTGATAATAGAAGTAACTTTATGTGTATAGCACTTTTCAAACATAGTTACAATGTGCTTCAGAGACAAAGAACAAAAGACGTAAAATGTATAAGGAGAACCTTCTGATCTGCTGTGAGTGTCAGTGATGTAGATGTGGCAAAGGAAAATTATTCACTGTGCTGCTGCACAGGAAAGGAAAATCAGAGAGGTCATCCAAGCAGTAGCAATAGGTATGTTTCCATCCACCTGTTTTTGTATCCATTTTTAAAAAATCTGAACAAAAGGAAAAACTTGAAGTTGGCATATCAAAAAAGAGCAGATACAATAAAGGCACTCTAGATCAAAACAGTTATGAGTTGTAGAAGTTAGCACAAGTTTTGGACAAAACTCAAACTTGGCCCTGTATCAGTAAAGCAACTATCTGATGTTCACCTGACATGACCTAACCCAGCCCAGGGTTCAACATTGCAAGACACTTTCAAGTTCCCAGTGTATTTAGAGTACTGAGAAAAGGCAAGCCCGTCATCAACGTAGCTGAGGATGACATCATTAGTCTGTCAAAATTTTAAAGCGGACCGCATCAATGTCTTGCAGTGCGGAAACCTAGAAGGTTGCATCTGTGTTTCTTTTGAATATTAAACAGGTGAAAATGAGATGACAAAACCTTTGATCCCGCGATGTTTTAAAATTTCTGCAAAACTAATGACATTCCCATCAGCCTAAACTGAGATGGTAAACATTATACCAGCTAAACATCAACATGCTAGCCTTAACATTGTGATCATGTTAGCATGCTGACTGTAGCATTTAGCTCAAAGCACTGCTGTTTCTCTGTACAGCCTCACAGAGCCACTAGCATGGCTATAAAGTCTTAGTCTTGTTTCATTACTATTTAAAACAACTCTTGTGAATAATCAGTAGCTTCTTTGTTTTTCTCTCCATTTAAGTTTTCACTTTCTATTAAAAGAAACATTTACTGGGCTGTCCCAATTGCAAGAGGACCTTGTTTTTTGTAAAGTGCGGTGAACGGCAGCAACCACAACTACTTTTGGATACATGGTGACGTAAATTCCAGGTAAAATAAGTTTAAACAAATCTCCTCTTTTTAAATCTGGTATGTTACATGTGAGAATCTGTAATCTGTAAAAACTGAAAACGCTGTGTGAAGGAAGACAAAGTAAAGAGAAGACAGAAATCACAGCCCTTAATGGGGTATCAAGAAAAAAAAAAAGGAGGGGGGAATCAGGTTGTTGTGGTCAGCTGGCACTACGCTGGTTCCTCCCTCAGCACTCGCTGCTGCTTTGTCACCGACACCACAGAGGGTCCCTAGAGGGATCCAGCCATGTCATGACAAGAAAAATGCTGTCAAAGAGATAAAAAGAGGGAGGGAGATGGATAGACGGGCTTGAGCTAATAGCTGAGGATTGAAATGGGGAAGTAATTACGAAACTACGGACAAAGACTGCACACGAATGTGTGTCCCTGAGCCCTGGCACATATCCATACAGCGGAGGGCAGGAAGTTGTTCGCGCTGAGTGAGGAAGTAACCCCATTTCCTGGAATTGCTGTACAAGCCTCTATATCCAGCAGGCCAAACAGTCGTCATGGTAACATGCAATAAAATACCCTTTGCTCAGCATGGAAGGAGGGAGACCGAGCTCAAACTAAACACTATTACCCTGAGGGAAGCTTTACTGGCCCACACAAACAGCGGAGGAACCAAGCAGACGGACCAAGCAGGGGCTTTAAGGCTTTAGTCTCCCAGGTCAGCTTCAGTTTAGAGGGTGGTGACATACTGTAAGACACAAATCAGTGCCAACAGAAACGGCAAAAGCGTGTGATTACTAGGGATGTCTCGAGCTCATCTCCTGGATCTTTATCAGGACAGATCAAGGCATTTTTAAATGCAACAGTATTGGCATTATTAAACCTGATCCTTTGTTTAATGTAACCCATTGCACTCTGGGTACACCAGCTGTCAAAAGCACCCCACTGGCTGATGTTAAAACGCTGAAACCTATTCCTGAACCTATTCAACAGAAAAGCACAAGTGAACCACAGACTAGCATAACAGATATAAAGTAGTTTCAACTGATAAACATTAGATTAAAATGTAGGATCGAAAATCTTGATTGGGACAGACCCTGCTGACCTCCCAACTGAGACGGTCGCCTTGCTGTTGTAATTACTTGGGAAAGTTTCATCTAAAACTGGGTGCTGGCCTGCTGGCTCAGAGTGTGTGTGTGTGTGTGTGTTGGAGGGAAAAAGAGACAGACAGACAGAAACAGGGAGAGCAGACTAGACAAGGCAAATGTAGGGACTTTCCCTTGCTCATTCACATCCTAACTTTTATTCCTGATTCAAACATTTTTTTTACTATGATAAAAAAAAACAAAAAAAAACTCAGGACTTGTGCAGACATGTTCAGTTACATTCATAAGATAGTTTAAACTGTTGTCCAGAGTATTTTTAGCTCAACTTCAATTACTGGAACCTGTGACAGACTGTGTACAAGAATATATTCATATAAAACTTCCAAACCTATACGGTGACACAATACTCACTTTAATGTTAACTTTAAATGAATCATTCTCACAGCATTATCTCAATATTACTATGTTTTGATATTATGAATTCAGAAGCACATGGTACAAAGTCAAACTCCCTTTCATCCTATTGAGTCAAATGTTTTTTTTCCAGGATGTATTTCAGATCTTATGCTGTAACAGATTTTGGTACCATTTTTATTTGTTAGTATTCATTCATTTAGTTCAGATGTAGTTCAGTTTATCAGAATTTAACCACCAGTATCTGACCAACAAAGAACAACAATGAAAACCCATATCTCATATCAAGATAATGGTTGGTTAACCATTTCAAATTATTTCCGCTGGTCTAGTTTGGCCAAACATAAAGACTTTTCTCTCTCTCCTCTCCCCTAGTATTTTCATTAAACAACCTTTTCATAGTTAATCAGAGATAAGCAATCTTTACTGTTAAACTCTGTGTTTTAACCAGATAATCCTGCCATGTCCCTCCTAAATTCCTTCAGCACAGGTAACCCAGCACTGCTAGATTATCATCCTCACAGCTAGTTTCAATTCAAATTTGCAATATCTTCAAAATATTTAAAACAAAATTAAATATAGTCTAGTAAATTCATGTCCACTTCCAAGTACTGAAATGAGACTGATTATATGCCACAAATTACAACTGGTTTTTAACTGCGACCAATTACAAAGCAGTTTCCCTCCTTCTCTTGCCTGATGTGTCCTGTTTGGTTCATTACTCCATGCGCCCTGCCTGACTGTCTCCAGGATTACGGGGCTGTGTTGGCCAAGGAATGCAGGCCGCAGTAATTCCCTGTTAATTTGCTAACCTGTTCAACAGTGCAGACACAACGCTAGTCTGTAATCCCCTCGACCTTCACAGCCGCAAACACCAGCTCCTATAGTAACAGTGCATGTGGTTCATGCAGGGCATGCACCTAGCTTCATCCACATTTTGACTGGCATTTATTTAATGCGTGAGGATCAAGTCACTTGGAGCAAGCTGGTAGAGCAGCAGGCATTGGCACTGTATTAGCACTGTGGGGCAAAATGGTAACAGGCCCATAACTATGACTTTCACCTTGTCTGCTATGCATTTCAACTTCAAGACCTTAATCACAGTAGGTCTATAAGTTTACGTCTATTCTAAGCCACCTTGTCTACAGAGGCACACACACATGCACTGTATGTGTGCATGGAAATACACACATACATCTGGAGCGCAGTCCCACAGACCTTCACCCATTGACTCATACAGTTCTACACATTATTTACTACTCTATCCCACTACAAGCAACAAGTACAGGACCGAAACACATGTGGAGGCCTGGCTTTTTAACTACACTACTAATCAAAAAGGGTGGAGAAGGCTGAACTGAATATAACCTGAAACATGAATGCACTGAAGCGATGGAAAAATTATCTTACTGTGACTGCTGGGAGCAGATTAGAAGAGATAATAAAGAAACCAAAGGAAAAGCTTGGAGGGTGTCACAGAGAAGATGTCTTAAGCCACATTAATAATAACACAGCCACAAGGCAGTGGGTAGAGCTGGTGGTCAGTAAATAATGCAGTGTTGTGGGCAGCTCAATAAATATCTTTGTCTTCAGAGCACAGGGCGAAGCATGGCGCAGATAAATCACATTTCACACCAGGCTCCAGCTTGGGTCAGATGCAAGTAAACCATGGGCGGCACAATTGCTGCCCTTTGTCAGTTTGCATCCACACTGCAATACATACGCACACGCATGTCAGCTGTCTGCTGTTTGCACTGGGCAAATATATGCAACCATCCACATGCCCACACCATATGGGTAACACTACATCGTGTGCCACAAAGATGGTACCTACGCTTCCACAAGAATCAGATGAACATTCAGCTGCAACACTGGACTATAGCACGATATTAACCATGTTCCTGCATGAACACGGAGGGGCTTCATTGTCCTACACAGGCCTTAAAATGATGATTAAACCACGTATAAGCATGTATTCTTTTTGGAAGACGTCACATACATTAAAATTGCCACATGTAGAAAATACACACCGTATCATCTACTTCAGACAATAAAAAGTTGGCTGAATAATGTAGCACAGGGAGTGTGTGGTGCCCCATTTTCACTGCCTCAGGAATAACATGCTTTAGCCGTGCTGTTGCGTATAAAGTTGTGATTATAATAAGCATTTCCACTCTGCATCTTCACAGCGGGGTATCATAGTTGTGGCCCGCAACATTAAGGTCCTGCTTAGGAGTAAGGTCAAACTGTTCCTCCCCAACTGAGCTGTGATGCACTAAATTGACTGGCTGGCTTGATGTGTGTGATCAGGCAGGTGATGAAACACAAAGCATCATTTTTTGAATTTTTTCATGTTCAGCAGATTGCAGCTCTTGTCTTATCCACTCTCATGCGCCATGTTAGAGCTGTAATTGTCAGGTTAAGATTCTGCTGACGCAAACCTGCTTCTGCACATTAAAAGCCTTCAACTGGCAAACATCTGGCAGGCTTTTATTGTGAAGAGGCTATAGGAATTGCAGCTGTATTTGTCACAGGACTACCAACTCCTTGTAGTATTTGATCAAAACTGGTCTACATTTCCACACGGTTTTGTTGGTGAATCATTTTCAAATATTGCAAACAAGAAAGGTAAAACAAGAAACACCCACAGTGAACTGGTTAAATAAAAGCTGAAGGTTGTAGATGGTTATTGCAGCATGGGTAAACCTCAAACCTCCCTCACATCATCAAGGAAAGCAACACCTTCTACCATGCCATCCTGTCATATGGAAAACCACTTGTGCCTGGCAAACATCACAAGCTGCGGCTACAGTTGCTCATGGTGCACCACATTACGGCGCATTGTCCCCACTATATTATATTTGGAAGTTCAGCATTAGCGGGAGAAAGGATAGGTGAGGATGGAGAGAGGAAGAAAAAGAAAATCATGGTGCACAAAGCGTGTGTGTGTGTGAGAGAGAGAGCGATAGAGAGAGAAAGAAGCTGAACAGGGAGGGAGGGAGGAATGTCAAACACCAACAACATTCCACTGCCTCTCCTTGCACTGCCTGCAGCACTTTCACATTGTCTTTTTTCCTTTTGTGTAACTTCTCTGTTCACAAGTCACCTATAGCACATGAAAAAATGTGGGGGAGAATAGCAGGGCTGCACATATCAACTCTGAGCTAAAAGGCTGAAAAAAAACCCCCAAAAAACGTGAGATAAAATCAATTTCACTGCTTTGGCAACCTTATATAAAGGCTAAAAAGACTACAGGCTAAGTTTTATTTCTCAGAGCAGCCACGGAAAAAAGATAGGTAGAGAAAAGTATTACAATATCATCTGGAATGATGGTTTATGCTGAGAAACATACATTCATGAAAAAGGTCAAATAAGTAAGGCACGCTCCACATGAAGTTTCCAACATTACACTCACAAATGAATAAAGGTTTGATCCTTGAAATAAACATCCATGGATGAGATGAGAATCAGAGTAAACCCACCAAACCGCCATAAAGATAGGTGCAGATAAAACTTTACTGATCCCCAGGAAATTAAGCATTTAAGTTTCATCTTAAGTTCAACAGGTATTTAACAGCGTTTTGCGCACCTTTGTATTTGCAAAACAGCTTTACCATAATGTCAGACTAAAATGCGCATACTATCACTATCAGTTACAGAGAAACAAACCAATGCACGTTTGTGCACGTCAAACGTTTGTTTTAACAAGAGCTTTTCTATATTTCAGCAGATGTGATCATATTTCATAGCTCTTTGTAAACAACACTAAATTAGAAAACATGGGCATAACCTCAGTGATATCAATATTGATTGTGACTTTTTGTTTTTTTTTGGGAATGACCTTGATCTAATTAGGCCTCTAGCAGGCAACATGCTGCACATTTGTGTTACAACTGAATTGATGTTAGCATTGTCTGTTGGGTTACTAGACCTTCATCAGCCAACTCTCTTCTTCTGTTTTAGGTGCCATTTGTGAGCCACAATGCCCAAAGGTACAAAGAAAATTCCTAATCCACTGTGAGCTGACCCAATACCTAAACGGGTATTTTAGGACCTGCTATTGGACTCTAATTAGTGCTTAATTAAGGACAGGTGCACCAGAAGGTAAACCCGTTATCCCTATGTTAAATACACATACACACTGCTAGAAATACTATGACAACTATGACATGTGCAGTACTGGTGCCTGGTTTGAGTGATTAAGATCATTTCCAATTACATCTAGGTAATTTCTAAGAATATCACAAATATGTGTCGATTTTTACACCCATTCCCTCCTTATTAATTCATGTTTATAGCCTTCACTGGGTGTGCACTTGCTTGACATTGGACCCAAACTTCTGAACTGCAAGGTGGTTCTAAAACTTATAACTGGCAGTGTTACACATGGGTAGGGTCTTATTAAGGGAAAAATAAGTTCGTTTCCTCGTGAAACACCATTTAACCATAATGATACTGGTGGATATTTGATCCACTCCTTCATTACTGTCAGCTCTATTAATTCAGCAGGGCAATCTAAACATGGTTAAGTGTCCATTTTGAATTATTTCTCTCGCTGTTCAACATCTGGGCAGCGGTGCGACTCGGCTCACACTGAACCGTGAGTAGTACGCCATGGTACTCATATTAACCAGACCTCTCTGAATCAGACACAGGGCGACCTTAGCTTCAGTTTTAGTGGCCTGGTGGAGGTGTGCAACACTCTTTTAAACTGTGTGAAAATGGTCCAAGAGTCTTTAAGTGTTCATAATAGTGGTGTGAACACAGACGGAAAAATACCGCGGAGTAACGTTATTAAAGGTGAGCATTACAGAGATACACTCAACCCCTATAAGGGCGTTACAGTCATATCAAAGTAACGTTACGTTAACGTTAGCTGGCGTATGTTTTGGGTAAAAGGCCAAACGCAGCAGGAACGAAACAATAACCACAAAGTACGGTTAAAATGTTTTTCTATACATTAGCCTTCCATCTCAACGTACTTGTAGGAACAGTTTTTTGGTAATTTTGTTCTAAGCAACTCACCTAACTAGTCAGACACAAGCGTACACGCAGTGTGCGTAGAGATGCTACGTCGCCCCGCGTCCCGAAGATGCAACAAAACGTGATCGTGACAAGTTATGAATTATTAGGACACAAAAAAACAACTACAACGCAGCTTTATCATAATAACAAACTTACCCAAAGAGAGGTGGATGAAGCAGAAGACAAAGACTAGTGGTTTACCCGAGGAGAAACCAGGGATCTGCTCCATATTTTCTGTAAAATCCACATAAGGTCGCCAGCCCTAAGTTGAGTTGTCTCCCGGGACGGTGTTCTCAAAAAAACCCAAAAAAACCGTCTCACACACAATTAAGACGGGGAAAAAAACCTACTCGTAGTGGCAACTTACATTTCAGTAATTCTTACACATGTTCTACAAGCTGTTCCGTTAAAACCGTTTAAAATACACACACATTTAACTTGTACTAGTCACACACGGCAGCGAAAAAGACCTCCACCTCTCCGCTGAAGCCACAGCGAGCGGAGGAGCCAAAACACATATCCTTCCGCTGAAGTCAGCGGGGATCTACTCGTCGGGCTGAAAAGATGGTCAAAACTTGTTAAAAGCTTATATCTACATTTACTGCGTTGGTCGTCGCTTTAGGGAATTCGCATTACTCAATACATTCGTTAATTTTACTCTGGGAGTAAAAACACACTAGAAGTTAAAGTTTTCTTTCTCTGTGTCGCCACGGCGGAGGAATTTTTTCTCTCATTTTTCTACTTCTCTGAGTCTGGTATGACTCAAAATTAACCCATTCAATGATGTTTTTTTCTTCTTTTCTCCTCCCATGAACTGCACGTTTTTCCCCCGATATGTCTTTGAACACCCACTCTTTACTTAGTTTTTTTTGTTACTATAATGCCAGGCTGTATGCCAGGGTTCACGTGTAGGCTACAGCGTTACAACTTGTGTTTTCAGGTAATTTATGCGCATGAGAATCTTGACTTTGACAGACTTACGTAGACGAAAAGCTGGGTAAACTTCTCGTGATCTCCAAAAACACCTTTTGTATACCCAAATCATTATAACTTTGCATGTTTACGTGATTTTTGTAGCCTACTGCATCATGAAATTAAAGAAAAGACCGAGCATAGACAGGTGAGTAAATCGAGGACAGTTCCCCATGCTCCAGCTTTTAATCAGAGCTGTTGATGCAGTCTGTTTACCTGCAGCTTTCAGGTTAGTCACCACTTTCTCAGGTGCAGATAGTTCTGCAGTAGTTCCAGCCCATAAGTTGTTATTGGTGGGAGATCTTATTCTAATAAAAAAAAGATATTAATAATGTAATGGATTGTTAGAAGAATGCAGTTTTCATAAGGTACAAATTATAGTGATCTCATTATTTCCCAAAATAAAAACATTATCATAACTAGCAAAAGGATCACAATAGTTATTTTTTTAATCATTTTGTTATCATTAGAGCTGAAAAGATGAGTGAAGTAATTGATTAGTTGATCAGCAGAAAATTATTCTGCAACAATTTTGATAATCGATTATAAATTTAAGTCATTTTTTCTTTGGTTCCACCTCCTTAAATGTGAAGATTAGCTGTTTTTTTTTTGTTTTTTTTAAATCATTGTAAATTGAATGTCTGTGGGGTTTGGACTGCTATTTAAAGACATCACCTCTGGGAAATTATAACATTTTTTTTTATATTTTCTCGATTAACAGAGAATATAATCATCCGATAAATCAATAAAGTTGAAGCCCCAGTTATCATACAGGTTAGGTTTAATGCCGAGGTTATCAGTAGCCTATACATAATTAAACATTTGTCTTGTTGCTTATCAGAAGAAAAGTATTTCACAATAGTTCATCCTCTTTTTAATCACATCATTGTTTTATTTTTCTGGAGAGCAAGGTCAGCTTTAGTACCACCACCTAAAAGACAAGAGAACCCCAGCGCTGCCCTTTAAACTCCCTCACTCATGCACAGACAGACACACTCACTAGTGTGTGTCTGTCTTTATAAACTGTTAGTGACCACAGTAATCCCAAACTAATTATCCCTTATCAGCCTGAATGATCCAGGTGTAAATCACTGGCTTATCACAAGACCACGTCTCATCCCAGTGATTTGTTTGTCTTTACACCCCGTTAGAGAAACACTGCCGAGCCTCCTGCTGCTGCCACCGGCCCTCTGTCCTCTATTCAACCCTGCTGAAAGGCCTGGAAACGGGGGGAGCAAATTGATCTCCTCAGGGGTCCGGACTGACAATGCTTTTGTTGCTGTGGCCAATGTCAAGCTCTTGCTCTCCATGTGTTGGGTTGGGTGTCAGGTGCTGGCACCACAACAAACGCCGTTCAGGCATTTGGCCAGATGCTGTTTTTGTTGATAAACCGCATCTTGTGTTTGCTCATTCTTCTTATCTGTCACCAAAACATATAAATCCACTGCCACAGATGCGTCGCTTTCTGGGTTATCCCTGCATTTTTGTCACAAGATTGTAAGGTTATTAATTCAATTCAGAATTCCTCCTACTACACTTTGACCATTGGCTCACATGCTAATGGTCATGTGAGCCAATGGTATGTGATATAAATCAGAGGATCACTGTATCTGCAGCGCTGTTTTCCTAATGATGTCACTCCAGATGTGGGCTTCTATAGTTTGGGAAACATGGGGTGAAAAAGGGTGTGGATCTGCCTCAGCAGAAAACGCTGATTAGTTCCTCTTTGCTATTGTGCTGATGAAAGATTTCTACCACAGACGTTTGACACAGTTTCAAAGCAGAAAAACAAACTAATAATTGAAAACAAAGTGTTGGTCTCACTGATGCTTTAAATCCCTTTGAACCACCTTTGTATTAAATCCATCAACAACCCCAACTTCACGTCTCTGAAACAAACACCTCAGGTTTATCAGATAACAAAAGTAAATTGCATGATTACAGTTTTGTTAGTACTGAATACATTCACAAACCACATTAAATATTCATTTTGTTAGCAGTAAATACTGTGAGAAACCAAAGGAAATCAATGGGTGTGTTATCAAGACTGCAGCTTTAATACAGCAATGCATGAGTATTAGTTTTTAGTATTTCAGGTAAACCGCAGAGTAGTAATAAAACTCGGCCTGGATCAGAGCCATCGGCCTCTTCCACGCTAGTAGGAGAGCCACTTTCATCACCGCTGGGGCTCTTCACGCTGGTTTAGAGCTCATCAGTCAGGGTGACTCCAGCTGTCAGCCTGTAGATTTATACTGCAGAACATGGTGTTCGCGGGGCAGATAGTAATGACTGATTACACTAGAGAGAGTATGAGTGTGTGTGTGTGTGTGTTCTCGTGCACTCCCCTTAACCATAAACACGGCATCTTCCCCCAACGTGATAGCCATGGGAAACCAAATCAGGGCCTGTCATTTAAGAAGTCACCCGGCCTTTACGTTTTAAGACGGCAGACAGGAGAGGCACTATGAAGTGTATATATGATGCCTTTCTATAATTAGTTGTGGCAGCGACTGATTCACTTTTCCCAGCTGTGGCAACTGATTTGCTAGCATAAACAGAACAGAGGCAGGTCTTGTGCATTGGTTCTGGATGCTTCTATGCGACACTTTATATTTATAATTACACTTTTTGCACCATAACATCGTGCAAACAGCGCCGTTAACCTTTAATGTAGCTATGTGTGCTTCGCTGAGATCAGGTTTAGTTAACACAAGTGTTGAGTAGCAGGCATTTTGTGCTGGCTTCGCTGAGATGAGCATGAACGTCAAGCAATGGGTGTGAAGTATTGATGCCCCCTGCGCCCTTGTCAAGACTTTTGCACATGTTGTGCCGGAAGCATCGTCTATCTAATGTCGTCTTTACTGTGTAAGCAGATCTGTGGGACAGGAAGCTGAAGGGGTTATATTTAGGGTTGATTATCACGTCCTTTCTCACTGACCTGTTTTGACTGTTGTAAAAGAAGCAGCCTTCAGACAGCTTTACATTTCTGTTATGTGTGCCTTCTGTAACAGGCTAAAAGACCTGTGTATATATTGAGTGAAGGTTTGAATTAAATCAGGTGAGGTGGGGTGGATGGTGGCGCTCTGCTCTGTGGCCGTGATCATGATAAGATAGTATGTAGACTGAAGAGCATATCAGATCAGCTGAGTTTCAGATCCCCTCGACACAAGCATCAACAAGCTGAATTTGGCCATTACAGTGGGGTCATCTCGATGACAAGCCACAAGGTGTCTAATTTACAGAGAGATGTAGAGCTGATATAAGGGTTTCTAAGTATGTAATCACAGTAAATCATTTTCCTGTGTGAACTTGAGGTTATATGAGCAATGTCAACATCGGGGCAGATAATACGCATGTAATTTAAAAAAGCACACAAATCAGCAGTAAATCAGTGTAATCATTTACTTGCTTGGACATGGGATCATTTTCAAAGAAAGTAAACATACTTGTGCAAGGTTTTTTTTACTGGCCTCAGTTTTATTAATTATTTATTATTAATATATATTTTGCTGCAGGATAGCCATGGATAAAACGTGTAATTTCACAGAGTAACCATGGCATGTAATCACTCAAAACTGATTTACCATGAGCATACAGTCCATTAAGATTAAGCTGAGGTTGTCATCTGAGGTCGTATTATTTCATTAATCGTCAAGCTGATGAATCACTTTGCCAACAGCGTCACGTTTCAGACAATATGAAAAACAAGGAAAAGATTTTAACGCCATCTCCAGCAGATCACATTAGTTGGTGATATCCTGTGGCTTTGGACATGTAGTATATGTTACACTAAAGTAGCCTTTTGCAGTTGTCAGCTTCCTCGAGGAAAGCAGGGATTTTGTGAGTGTGTTCGTGTGAGGTACCAAGATCGTGTCTGTGTGTGAGTGAATGTGTGCGTCATGGCGTTCCACAGTGGTCAAAGGTGGAGAGTCAGCAAGCGCGAGGGCCCGATGTGACCAAGCGTGATGTGAGCAGAGACCTCAGCCAAGGGGTCCCTGATGAGGAGAAAAGGGGAGTTGGCAGAGAGGTGAGGAAACAGGTGATGAAGGAAAGGTGTGAGGAGGAGGAGGAGGAGGAGGAGGAGGAGGGATGTGTTTATGTGTATGTGAACACATCGTGTAAGGGGACCTAGGGCTCTGGCAGGGCCAGGTGGACAGGAATGTGCTGTTGTGTGTGGATGGGATCCTCCCTTGAGCGCCCCTGCCTGCCCACCGTCACCCCACACTAGCAGGCTATTTATATTGCACTGTGGGAAAATAACGGCCCCGGCAGTGTCATCTGGGTTCTGCAAGGTTTATACTCCCCACCCACACTTGCACACACATACATAACAGCACCACGCTTCCCAACTCCCTCAGTCACAAACAACTTAAGGACAAACTAGAGCATATAGCCTAACTGTCGTATTAGCCTTGTACACTGGCATAATCACTGCTGGTGCTCTGAATTATCCTTGAGCCGCGCTAAAACAGGATTCAGCTGTTTTCACTTCACAATGAACTGCTTAGATTTGACACGAGACAAGACTGCCTTTAAGTAATACTGGGGCAGTGACTAGGAAACAGATTTTATGTACACTTAGATAGGATTTTAAATACACACACAAAAAATAAACAACACACACACACACACACACACACACACACACACACACACACACAACGCTCATGCGCTCATGCATGCAAAATTCTCAAAGAAGAGAGAAAGCAAACATTCCTCTGTCCTCTAAAACGGTGCTTCAGGGATGAATACAGTTTTACTGTCTGTTGCAGGAAGAAAATATGGAGCTAAAAATAAAATAAAGGTGTAAATGATTAAATATATAAGCATGCAAACACGCAGCAACTGAACAGATCTAACACTTCTCTTGACTCAGAAGAGCAATTTTGAGTTTGTAGTTTAGTGCCTCCTATAGCCTATAATTCACTGAGGAAGTCAATAATAGTACGATGAATGGAATTTAATGCTAAAACATACTGACCAAATTATGGTCACTACACTGTGGCACTGGGTCAGATTAACCCAAAATGATTATATGACTCTTATGCAACCTAAACCCTGAAATATGTTGCAACAGATACTTGACAAAGCACTAAGCAGCCTTCACCAAAGTTAAAGATGACACGATGACTTTTAAAAATGACTTTATGATGGAGAAATACAACTTGGACTGAACACTTGTGGTTGTTGTTAACTGCTCTAAGGGTGGAGTTATGTCTAGATGGTGGGAGTTGGTGGGACTGATTCAGTAAAGGGGAGTTATAGCAGAGGACCTGAAGTTAACACCTTGACCTCCTGCCAGCTCCCACCCAAGGTCGTCTCAATCTTTCTCTCATACATTAAGGTTTGGCACATTTAAGTACAGATGTATGCACACAAGCACACTTGTGCGTGCATCGACTGCAACACATAAACAAACAAAAATAGTGACACGCACATTTAGACCCTCTGTCATCATGCCCTGGTCCCTGAGGCCCACGGGTGCAGAAGGTCAAACTAATCTGCCACAGTCCTTGACAGGATGAGAACACCAGGGTGAGAAATGATACTAAAAGATATTAAAACACAGTATGTGGGTGGAAGTTATCAAGTGCATGAATGATTGGTTTGGATTTATTCTGAATACATATATACCACACTTGCCCAAATATAGACAAAACACGGATGACCTGAAAAAAAAAAGAAGCAGATTCTGCACAACATGGACATGCAAGGAAAAATGTAATAAAATACATGAACAAGATGTTGCACATAACACTGAAGTGTAACATAGGATAAGGACTTAGTTATTATAGGCATTAAATTAAACTAAATTAAATACATTCGCTCATCTCTACTCTTTTCCTTTCCATCAATAAATCGTTTTTCTACCTGTTTTTTAAAAAGTAGATTCTGATTGTCTGACGTCATCTGGTGATGGATCTCTCCCTGGTTGAGCCTTTTCCAGTCTTTTTAAAATTTCTTTTAGCATTTTCTCCATGCTCAATTCACAACACGTGTGCAGACCATGTTTTTCTCTGCATATTTGTGTGTTTTACTTGCACGCTGAAAGTTATAGAGAGTGTAAAGTGAGTGCGCTCGGCATATCTTCCAGGGTTAATTGTATCATAAATTCACAAGCTGCTAAAAGACAGGCATGGCTGGAATTCACACTTGAGCCCTCACTTTCTCACAGGCACAACTCAGCATTGTGTGTGTGTGTGTGTGTCAGATATGACACTAATAATAAACCAACAATGTTATCTGTTTGAAGGAACGGAGAGATAAATGAGAAATGCTGGGAAATTTGTGAAAGTTGTGAGGGAAATATTTAGCCTCCACTGTAAATTACATTAAATTATGAATCTGGGACCTTCACAGAAGTTGCGTGACAAACAATTAAATATATCAGAGGTGTGTTTTTAACCAGACATTGACTCATGGCTCTGATCAAAGCATCTCTCCCAGTCTGACATACATTTACTGTCTGTATGTGAATGTCTTTGTTCTCGCTGTCTCTCGCATTTCCCTCCCCACTCTATATCCTGTTTTTGCATATTCTTACACACCTAAAGAGCAATACTAGCACTCACTGTGAGATGTAGGTACATACTGTTTGTAGTGCTGGGAAAAAAAGGATAATTTATTACATCAGTTTTATTACAGAGTTTAAAGAGGTCTGCTCTTTTTTAAATAGACTCATGCAGTATTATGACGGCAAGGTGTGAGGGGTCATCATTGGTCTGTGATGGGGTGATAAAGAATACACAGAGTGCAGACCAGGTCCAGGCCTGTGGAAAACACTCCACACTGACCCCCCCTGTGAGAAGTTCCCAGTTCCCAGGACCCTGTGTGTACGTTTGGGGGGCAATAACTCACCAGGTACCTTGACTTCCTCTTTCGGCCTTCTGCGTTTTATGACCCTCTCCTCTGCCATACAGCTGCTATCTCCGCAGCTTCCCTTTGCTCTGATTGGATTAGACGGGAGTTTGAGGGAAGAGGATGAAGGGGAAGAGACGGGGAAGCAGCTGGGATGAGGTGGGAAGCTGGTTTGGGATGGAACACGTTTTTTTCATGGGCATTATAGATGCCTAGATGGACACAACTTCCCTTGTTGTGGTCCACATCTTACTGTACCTTCCCACCACACTACAACATGTACGGTGGGAAACCAGTAGTCTGATAATCAGACTGAATTACCATTTTGTTTTCACTTCATTATACATTATTTCTATTTGGATGGCTGAAAACATTTGAGATGTGGGATTTAGAGGTCAAGGAAAACAGTTTTCTTTTTTAAAGCCTGTTCTTTTAAATCTGCAGGGGGAGAAAGAATGATGTTTCTTTCAAACTATCTACTGTAAATTACAGTAAATTGTCATTAGAAGCGTCCACACTGAAATCACTGGGTTCAAAAATTGACCCAGTTTGGGTCCAGACTGAAATATCTCAACATCTACTCGATGGATTGGCGCCACATTTTGTACAGATATTCATGGTTCCCAGATGGAGTATCCTACTGAATTTAGTGATACTCTGACTTTTCCTGCAGCGCCACCAGTGCAATTTGGTACAGACATTCATGATCCGAAGAGGATGAATTATGAAAACTTTGATCCCCTGACTTTTCATCTAGCACCATCATCAGGTCAAAATTTCTCTTTGTCCAATGCTTTGGTATATGATATATAAGATATATTAAGGTTGCAAACTGTTATAATCTACTCTAGCTCTTTTTAAACTTACATGTCACTATTTGTTACTGTTTTTAATAATATGTGTATCCTTTTCAGTTTTGAATGTCATATTCACATCGTTTTGTGCAACTATGAATTCGTGACAGTTTTAAGGGAAAACTTGCGCTTGTTGTGTTGAACACTGGGTCAAAACAACCCATTGGTACTGGGTAAAATTAACCCAGTATTGCATCTGTGCTATACTCATTCAGACTGGGTCACTTTTTAACCCAGTGATTGTTAGTGTGGTGGTTAAATTGTCTGAGAGTGTCTTTTTTTGTCACATCCTGTCAGAGATTGAGGTCTATTCATCCTCAAGGGAGCAGATGGAGTTGTCAGAGTGCAGCGGGACAGACCCGTTACAAACATGTCTACAGGGTGGCCTCCCATTAATGAGCTCATATCTGTGAAGTTCAGGGAACAGGGGGCACAATCAGTGAATTTGCATGTGAGCACGTTGTCTGCTCATGTGATGAAGTTACTTACCAGAAACATGACTGAAACTCTCTTGCTGCGTCTGAATTTTCATGCTCGACTGTTCCAGTGACTTTGAGACGAAGTAGCTGAAGGTGAAGGTCAAGGTCAAGGTCAAGGTCACGTTGTTTTAATGTCCTGTTTCTTTAAGATTGCACAAGACTTAGGAGAAGTCGAGTGTGGGTGGACAGTCTTGTGGTTCTGTCTGTGTCTTTGACAGGAAATTTAATCAAGATAGTATGAGTGTAATATGAGTTGGCTACAGTACACACTGCAGGTTCTGTTCTTGAAAACTGATAAATGTGTAGAAGGCTCTGCAACCTTTCTACTTATCGCGGTTTGTGAGTGAGTCTGTGTGTGTTTCAATCAGGCTATGTGTGTTTAGTACATGTGCTGTATTCCTGACCCCTGATCACACAAAGTATTTTAATCCAATCAGCTTCGTTTTCACATGACTGTCACACACTCGCTGCTGCTATGGTAACCTGCAGAGGAAGGAGAGAAAGTGCTGAAGTGAGAGAGGGGGTATGCTGTCCTCTCTTTAATCACTGTGACACTTACACTTTAACTATGTGTTACCCAAGTGTGTTATGTTATCAAATTCAGTGGAAAAAGACTGAATGTTAAAATAATGACAGTATTTAAAAATATACACAAGAGGGGATTCAAGGATTCTTATAAGGGACTGAAACTGACAGACGACAGACAGGATAGACAAGGCTGCAAATATGAGCACAGTGTCACACGTGACAGCACAAGTATACATAAACACTATTACAAACAAGCACTCATCTGCGGCAGAGACTGTTAATAAAAAGGAAGGTTTGCAAAATGCATCTTTCAGCTGTTTTTGTGGAACAAGATTCTAAAAAAGATAACATTGATCACAACTTAGGCTCACAAATACCCATTTCCCTCGAGAGGTGAAAAGGTTAGCCTGTGCCCTGTGGTTTGCTTTTGGCACGCTACCCTGCTGCTTCTCATTTTTTTCTCTGACATTTCCTGTTCTACCTCACGTTGAAGAATCAGACTGCTGCAACGTAAGCTTACAATGCAAGTAGTTGTTGCATTTGCTGTTATGTGCAAAAACAGTCTGGGTTTCTTTCACTCATTCTCTTACCCCGGAAGCTGCAGCCTATATTTTTCCATCTTTGAAAACTAACCTATGATTTGGAGCTCAGCTAACAGGAGGCCAGCAGAAGTTGCAAGTCAGGAGTCACAAGATTTTGGGCCTCATTTTTCAGCCACCTCAGTGCAACAGTGAGCAAAGCACTCTACCTGCTGGTCAAGAGTGGTATCACCAGACTGTGATTATGGTGGCAAGAACCATGAAATAGCATGAGGGTACAGTCAAAATATTTATGGAAAATTTCAAAACCATAGCTGTGGAACTGACACCGACTGCCTGCGGCTCGTTACACTGAAACCTTTTGTAGATCTGAAAGAAATAACTTTATCAAAATAACATAATAATACAATACCGGGGAGTGCCCTCTGAGTCACTGAGTTTCCTACTCAGAGTTGGGGTTGACTATGATTTTTTTAAATGATGTTTTTCCCCATTTTATATTCAGAAAATTGTTTTCCTGGAAGTCTTTTGCATAATATGTATTACTCAGACTTAAAGGTTAAATCTCATACTCACATAACCATCCACTGTTCCTAAAAATGATAAAGTATTATAGTTTAGTTTTTTAACATGTACATATCATCATCATCAGCGTCAAATACAAATCATGCATGCTCTATATATAACCACCCAGTTCATGTATATAAAGTAATCTATTACATTAATTAATATTTATTCCAGCACTTGTTGCACTCTGCACACTCGCACTATTGTATTCTTGTTTACAGTTTACAGAAACAGTTTGACTGTTGTTCCTTGTTGCTTTTTATATCTGTATCTATTTTTTTCACCTACTTGCATGTACGTAATAGTTCTATGTTTATTTTTACCTGTCTTTGTAAAGCTGTGTTGTCATTTTTAGCTGTATGTATATTTCTAACTACCTGTAAATTGTTGTAAGTACATTGAGAGTTACATTCCTTGTACACCGATCAGCCATAACATTATGACCACTGACTGGTCATAATGGAGGAACACTGATTATCTCGTTACAATGGCACCTGTCAGATATATATACAGTATATATATGTGTGTATATTTATACACACACACATATATACATATACTGTGTTTATATGTGTACGTATATACATATACATACATACATACTGTACATACATATATATGTATATATAGATACACACATATGTATATATATATACTGTATATGTACTGTATATGTACACACACATACACACACACATATACGATCAGCCACAACTTTAAGACCACTGACAGGTGAAGTGAAGGAACACTGATTACCTCGTTACAATGGCACCTGTCAGATATACATATATATATATACATATATAGATACACACACATACAGTATATATATATATATACAGTATACAATATGTGTATATAGTATATGTACAGTATATATAGTATATATATATGTATACACACATATGTATATGTATTGAATATATATATACTGTATATATATCTGACAGGTGCCATTGTAACAAGATAATCAATGTTCCTCCATTATGACCAGTCAGTGGTCATAATGTTATGGCTGATCGGTGTATGTGTATGCATACTTGAGCAATAAAGCGGATTCAGATTCTGTTTGAGACTAACTGCTGTGGTGAAATAGCAAGTTCCTGTTTTTCAAAACCCCACTCAAATAACCTACTTTTGCATTTCTATAATCTAAGAACAGGATCATTCTAATAGAAACTGGTGGCAGTTAGCAGTCCTGCATCAGTATTTTTCACAGATGTCTTAACCACCAACTGTATAATGCAAGCATCTCTATTTGCGTTTCCAGTTAAAGATGATACCTGATAATTATCAGTTCAAATCAAGGTCTTCTGAAGGAGGCGTGTTTTGTGCAAATGATTTTATTCATAGATAGCAGACAGAACAGCAAAAGAGAAGGTGTCCTTTCCAGCAGTGGACAGACGTCGGCTGCCTAAGACACCTGTAGCTCTCAGTCCGAATCCACTTTTAAATTGAGTCTACACGTGTAAACTTTATACAAAATAAAAGGACCCAACAAGGCATCTTTTTTTCTTTTCTTCTTTTTTTAATGCCTGCTAACAGAAAGGTGCTGGTCCACACAGTCATGGTGCAAGAGAGCAGAAAGGGAGCGTGGATACACTGCTGAGGTCAGTTTAGGGACTGTACGGAAGTTAATGGGGTAAGGAAGGGGAGTTGAATCTTATATTTCACTTTTTTTTTAAAAAAAAAAACAAGGCCCTCCCCAGTGCTATTAATAACTTCTTTGGGCCCTCCCCTATGAATATTCCAGCCACTCTCTATTTTAAAATAGAGATACCAACTAAAAGGCAAAACTTGTATTATAATATAGACCAACTTTATATGACACATTTAACTTTTTAAAAACTTATGAGACTAAAGTGAAGGGGAAAATAACAGCTAATAGAGATAACATTTAATCAGTATTATCCATAATTAATAAATATCCATATTCTGTGTTTCTCGTAATTGACATATTAGTTCTATTAGCTAGTTAACTGTGACGGGACAAATATAAAATAAAACTGACAGAATTGTTGTCCTCTGCATATGATAAAGGGCACATTTATGACCCGCTGTGCACAATAAACCAATGTGACTATTACATCCTTTTTTCTTTAAAAAAACAAACAAACAAAAAAAAATCATCTCGCAAGTGAAGGCTGAAATATAAATTTGGGGTGAGTAAAATTAAATGACCCTCCCCTGCTCCTGCAAAAAAGGCAGAATACCCTTCTTTCAGAAAAAGAAAAATTACATTACCCTCCACCTTTTCTGACCACCCTTCCCCCTCTAATAATTTTTGCACAGTCCCTTACAGGGTCACTGACATCCCATAATGGTGAAAAAAATCTGCTAAATCAGACACGGGTCAAATAGCATTTTGCAAGGCTTCCATATAATAAAAAAACAAAAAACAAAAACACAGCCCACTTAAATTACTTTTCCTATGTTGTTGCTGAACCTATTCAACTGCCTAAGAATTAATGCCATGCTTTCCAATTACTTGTAACTGTGGTACTTACTGTGTGTTTAGACCCGTTAAGCCATCACTACAATGATTATAATACTAATGAACGCCGATACCCATATGACGTGCTCAGGATAAATAAAGTTATGTTGTTGTTGTTTTTGTTTGTTTTTTTGCTCTTATCTGTATTATTAGACAGTATACAAGATTAAATCAGTCCTGTTACAGTACAGTACAGTTTTGGAAACTCACAAAACAGGAAATTACTTTTACTCTTCATTTTCCCTCTGCACTTCAATCACCAATAAGGCCTTCAAAAACAAAGCAATCATCCCACACAAACACACATTCACTCACTTCCTCTTAACCTATCTCCAGGGCAACTACTAGCGCATTACTGTATAATTGTTAATGATAAAACTATGTATTATGACATCATTTAAATTCAGATCACACATCCATGGACAGGCGAGAACAAAATGGGCGGTGGTATGTCTGCAAAGTCTTATTAAGAGCGGGGATCCTGTTTTTAGGTGTTTAAGATGGCAGCTTTTCTTAGTGTCTGCAGACTCTTTGCAGCTCATTTTCCACTTGAACACCTCCTTCCTCTCCTTCTCTTTTCTCAGAGCCACCAGAAGCGTACGTAGACAATGAGCATGATGAAAAAGACACCGCCGGCTGCCAGCTTGGCATAGGTGGAGCGGGTATTCAGATACTTGGCGTCGCTCCTGTACTTTTTTGACAGGCTGGACAAGTTGCTGGCCTTGGAGTCCAGCGCTGCAGGGAGGGAGAAACCGGAGGAAAGGGAACAGGAGTTCAAAACAAAAGAGGAAAGAGGAGAGTGGAAAAAGGAGGAGGGAGAGACACAGATAAGGAAAAAAAATCAATGAATCTGAGGAGCATCCCATCTCATTTTTATTATTCAGAAAGACACACTGCATCCGTTTGACCCGCAGAGATAACGTGGGCTTACCAGAGAGAGCCTCTCCTCTCTGCAGCACCTCCTCTATGTTGGCCACCATGATCCTCTGTACGTCCTGGAGCTCTGTGTTGATGCTGCCCAGATTCCTTCTCGCTCGGCTGTCAATGTACGACTTCTTGGTTTTTTGGATGTAGGTGTCTGGTGAGGGAGCAGCACAAATAATAAAAGCAGTCAGAGGCAGCCCGAGGAGTGTTTTCTCAAAATGTCTCAAAACGGCCAGATCAGTTACGCAGATGACTGTCAGCTCTTTTCAAGGCACTGTTGGGTAGCAAGTGATGCGGAATTGACCAGCGGTGCAAGAAAAGCGAGTCGAAAGTTAAAAAACGTAAACTTCATGCAATCGAGAGCAAAATCGGCCTGGAGGCTCTGTTGAGATTTGCCAAAAATAAATTGCCAAAGAAAAAGTGATGCAGTGGTAGGCCAAGAAGCTGTTGCCCGCAGCGACAAGCCGACAGTGGCGGAGGCAGTGCTGCATGATTTATCCATTTCCACTTTGCAAGAATTTTGAGCCTGAGAAACAGACAAACAATATCACTTTTATAACTGTCTTTTTCAGTGATGCACTAAGCTACCGTATTGGTGTCATGGCCGATACTGACCTCATTAAGCAAATCAGGTATAGGCCAGATGCAACCAATCTACTTCAATGGCATTATAAAAAGATAAATGTCTGCTATCAGTTTCCTTCATCAAGTTAGGTCAACTCAGTTATCCTAATGAGTTCCACACAATGTAGTACACAGATTCTTTATGTGGGAAAAACAAAGCACTGGTATGGGATCAGGAGTTGTTATTGGCTTATATCCTGAGTATAAATATAAGAAGGGAAAAAAGGTATCAGGAGAGAAAAAGTCAGATTGGTGGATCCCTTACTTTTTTTTTTTTTTTTTTAATCCTAATGTAATGTGTCATCAGAACTATACATATTATACAACATATCAATGGTTGCTAATTCATTTTAAACAAACATATATATTATCTACCGAAATTACAGCAGGACTACAGCCACAACCACTGATGTCAACACAGGTCATGATTTAATAGCAGTGGTGTGACCAGAAGTGCAACAGGCAACAGCAGTAATTCAGTTGTTCCTCCTCGCTCTCTTTTCTTCTTACCAAATTCAATGAATGAGTAGGGCCGGGAAACTGTGGGGACCTTCTTCCCATGCTGCTCATGGAACTCTGCCTGCAGGTCTTCTAGGTAAGCAAAGGCCAGCTTCTTAGGAAAGCTGGCCTCACACAGCACGAGGTAGCACACTCCTTTCTCTATACAATAGCTGCAAGGAGAACATAAGAAATGTGATAAGAAGATAGATAAGTCATTTAGGTGACATCAGCGCTTTCCTGTTGTGTAATTACTAAAACTGTCAAGAAACCATTACGGAAATGATTGTATAGTCTTCTAGATTTATTTTAGTGCACTACGCCACTGCACATTTAGTGTGAGAAAATTCATGTTCTTTTTCATACTCACTGAAATGCCATGGAACCAGCCTCTAAAGTGCAGCGTGTGGGACTCTGATCATTGAGTTTCCTGAAGAGCTGCTTAGCTTGACTCTGATACTGTTGAAGGTCCCGACCCAGCTACACAGACAAAAAACCAACGCCAGTTACCACACGACTCGCTCACATCTCACACAGACAACGTGGTGTTTAATCAGGGCAAGAAACTGACTTTTGTTCACAAGCTAATTTCACTGTTTTACCACCAGAAGAGACAAAGTGTTTGACAAGACACACAAAAATAGCAACCACCTACAGTCCAGATTTCACATTATTTATTTTTTTGATGGTGTTAATTTCTTGCCCTTTAAAGTGTGCTGAAAATAAACAGTTGGCATAAAAGACTAGACAGACTCAGCAGTGTGATGCTACATCTGAGACTGAAGACAATGAACAAATAGCCACTCCAGCTGTTTGTTTGTGCTCAATTGTTTATGGTCAGCATTTGGCTGGTGGATGGTTGGTATTCATTTCTTGGGTGCTGTTGACTTTAGCAAATGACAGATTCTTTGCAGCAACACTGTAGCATCACAGACACGTATGACGCTGAAGCACAGAGCAGAGACACAACAAACCTTTTCACTTCCCTTTTTGAAAGCAAACAAGAGAGTGAGGGAAAGATGTTAGACTCCGGGCAAGTCATGTTCAAACATAATAAAACAACATGTTACAATGCCATCCATTTGAACATTTGTTTTTTTTCATATGTTAAGTTTATGTTTGCGTCCCAGGCCACGTCAGTTAATTTCATCCAACCTGAAACGGTCATTTCTAAAGCCAGTAATCAGAGGGAAAACCCTAACGTCTGTGATGTCACTGGGATGTGAAATAAGTGAGTGGGGAGGTGACAGTGGAGCCATGATATGGTAAGTTGAGTTGTCTCATCAGAACAAATCTTACATTCAAAACTGCTAACAGTTAATTAATCATATAACTTAATTCAGTCAGCATTTTATTCTGGAAATTGTTTAGACCTTTGAAAACCATGGTCAGTAAATGATGAACAGCATCTCCTCCTAAATAAAAATGAGATACTGGAGTTTTGACGCCAATATCAATCTTTTTTTTGCTTTTATTAGACAGCTGACAGGGGTATGACATGCATGTCCCTGGCTGCAATCGAACCACGGACGATGCAGCTATTCGGTATGTACCTGAACCCCTCGGCCACTGGGGGGAAAAAAACCAAACAATCTACAATATATCAGCCTGTATTCATTTTTTAACACGAACACCTAACATAAACAAACATTTTTTAAGATAAAAGTTCCTTAAATTTGGTTATTAAAAAATTGCAAGCAGGATATTTACTGAGCAGGACATTTTACAGTTAAAAATTAAACATGTCAGTGCCCTCTGGTGGACAAATTATGTAATGGAGACACTGTTTCTAGTTTATGTCAAACATACATCTTTGGCATTTCTGTACAACAATTACAAACAATTTCTTGTTACATATCGGCCAACATACATATATACAGATATCTATATAATCAGCTAAAATCTGAAAAATATTGGTGGGGCTCTAATCTGAAATGTGAAACTATGCCTTTAATCAGGTGTTACTGAGTTAAATCTGCACCCAGACCTGATGAAGAGCATGTGCTGCCGCCCTCTTTGGTTCGACATGTCTGACTGGGGGAGCGCACGTTTACCTGGTTTTTGAAGACCCCAACTAGACTGTGTTCAGGCTCATTAAGAAGCTGCAGCAGGACCACCAAGCTTCACAAAACCTACTGTTGTGCGACGCTCAAAGCTCAATGGAAACCGAATCTGAATGTGGTCGGGGCTGAAACACAGAGAGCCTGTTCTGTAAGCGCTCTTGAGGAACGAGTCGGTCGCGGTGGGCGAATAAAAAAGCCCGGCTCTGTCCGCAGACAGACGGGCCTGCGGCAGCTAACGTGTCACTACAGCATTTACAGAGGACGACAACAGACAGCTAGCCGCCGCAGAGGCAAAGGAGCTGAAAATGTTAACCTGCTCGTCCTCCTGCATCGAGGCGGCCAACGGCAGACCGTCAGCCAGCCGAGCGATCATCGTCAGCAGCACCATCTCTCCGCGAAGTCCGGGTGTTTCTCCGCTGCCCGCTAGATATCGCAGGTAAGTCGCACCTGCGTCCGACAGGCGGTGAACCGACAGCAGCGCAGGGCTGACGCGCTGAGCTGGCCGGAAACGCTAGAGCTTTGTGTGTCGCGGCCAAACGGTTCCGTCACATGCAGTTCCGCACCGCGTCGACTTCGTGCTTCATTTGGTTTCCCAGCGTCATGCTACTGTCGACCCCGTTCACAGCGTGGAATTATGGTGTTTGACTTGTATATCTGTTGCCCTAGACTTTCAATAAATCAATCAAACCTTCGCTCGGGGTCCACTTACTGGCCCACCTTACATTACATTAGTTTAGAAGCTTTCAGCCGCATCTCACCTCATGACTCCGTCCATCGGGGAAGACCATGAGATGCGACTGAAAGCAGCGGGGAAAAAAAAAAAGCTAATAAGTGGACCTTGAAATAAGATGATTTTGACTGACTACTTGACCTACCAAGGTCAAGAATACATTTTCACGGTTAAATAAGGATGACTAATTGATAATAATCATCGATAACCAGACCTTTATGAGTTTTTTTAAATATATAAATGTCTCTTATGTAAAGAATTCAAACATCCTAAATTCATTTACAAAATGAAATCATCTTTAAAATTGCAATTAGTCTGGGTTTATCAATTTAATTATTTGTTCATATATGATTAGTTAAAATGCAGTGCTGTGTGCAGTACAATGAGCGGGTATACAGATGATTTTTTTAATATTATTTAATTATTTCTGCAAATATGTGAATATTTATATGTAAATATTTGACAGAAAACATGCCCCGTCACTTCAAGAAAGTATGAAAAGTTAAAAGCAATTTTTCCAAGGCCATGAAGAAGCCTTGACATGAAGGTGACATAACAACATAATTAGCTCCTGATGGCAGTCAGCCCAGGACATTATGCCATGTCCACAAAACATACTTATATAAGAAATTCTCAAATGTAAATCACTGATGCTTTTATTTTGAATATAAAGCCCAACCTGTTTCCAGGACACCTTTCCATTTCCTTTCTGCTCATTGCGCAGAATGATATCACTCTTGCTTCACTAATCCTTTATTGTCCAACCAAAGAACAACATGAGTCAGTTTATCTATTAGTTGCAGATGCGAAACTACGCACAAGGGGGCAGCATTGATCACTTTTAGGGAAAGCCTCAGTATTCACTACAAGATGAAGAAAGTGACTTTTCCCCTTTCCTTATGGTGTTGAACCCATTTTATTCAAACAGATTGTGTTCCAGCAATTATTTAAGTTAACTGCGGTTGAACTCCTTTTTCAGGAAACTGTAAATGGAAATGATTGGTGGCGTTAGAATGACCTAATGTGGAATGTTACTGACAAATCAGCATTTTGTCATGTCTAGAAAAGAAGAGGCAATATCAGGATTTATCCATGATACACTGATAATACAGTATTTTAAAACAAATGATTTTGAAAAGTCAGATGAAGCAAGGAGGTTCACACTGATACCGTGCAGCAAATCATTTGAACTCCATGTACAAAGGCCAGCGAGAGTCCACCCTGTAGGAATTTACATGAGAAGTGGAGTTCTAGCGAGGCGACTCCTCTCCAAACACATGCACATGCACACATTTAAAAACTAATACACAACTAATACACAGTCTGCACTCATAACCAAGCTGTGACACAGCATCAACTAGAGGCTGATACTTTGTAACCATAGTGAGTTTCCTCCTCCAAACTATGGTCAGACTGGTGAGAGATGCAGAGAGAAAGAAAAAAAAACTTTCCAGATCGTGAAACAGTTCGCCAGACCTTTCACGACCTCTCAGTCTTGTGACTTGTGAGGGAGTCAGGTGGCGAGTCCACAGGGAGTCACTGTCACAGTCTGCAGCCCTGACACGACAGACCCAAGTGACCCCTGGCGCCTGTCTGCTGCAGACATGGCATGAGCTGAGAGGAACGAGATAACAGACCAGAAGTGTGTATCCCTTCGTCAGATATTTAATAGAAAACCAGCCTTTTGATTGTATCAAATAAAAAGTGTACACAATATATAATGATCATATCATCCTCTTGCTGATTGCTTCCACGTCATGACCAAGTAACCACTTGGGATCCAATTAAATCCTTAATAATAATAATAATATTTCTCTGAATCGTTCCTCTATAACAGGGGTGTCAAACTTAAGGCCCGCGGGCCAGAACCGGCCCGCTAAAGGGTCCAATCTGGCCCACTGGATGACTTTGCAAAGTGTGAAAACAGCAGAGAAGTCATTAATTCCAATTTTTCAATAAAATGTAATGCTATTCCTATTGCACTGTCCTAATAAGAGCAGCAGGCACAAAGCCTTTCTGGCAGAAAGCCCTGAAGGCTAACTTCTCTCGCGTGCGAGTAGCAGGCCCTATGCTGTAAACGCTATTATAGATCCCACATTCTTACATATACGCTACGTGACACAACACTGTCAATAGTAGACCACTGTTCATGCAGGAGCCGCCGGTGGAAAATGTCTTTGTCAAAAAGGAGAAAAGTGGACACAGAGTGTCGGGTTTTCCAAGAAAATGTTTTGTGCCTTTGTAGATCCACTGTGATTTGTAAATTGTAAAAGTGGAAAAACTGGGACATCTTGTTGAAATTGTTGTTTTTCTTAAGACATCTCAGGCTGTTCATCATCTGTTTTGTAAATGGATGGTTGATTAATTGTGAACATTTTCAGAATGTACTTGTACTTATTTACATAAAAGAAAGGGAAACACTTGGAGGTATTATTATTTATAGGTTATTATGCAATGGTTTTACTGGTCCGGCCCACTTGAGATCAAATTGGGCTGTATGTGGCCCACGAACTAAAATGAGTTTGACACCCCTGCTCTATAAGAAGAACTGGACTTTCAGGATACGAAGCGTGGAGGAAGTGTGTCTAAAGGGAGCTGAGGTGGAGACTGACAGATGGAAAGAACAATCTACATGGACACCAGAACAATATGAAACAGAGGTATAGATTGGAACAAGAAGGTTTGGACATCTTCTAAACACTGTAATCCATAGTTTAAAGTTTCATAGTTTTAACCATATATTTCTTCTAAAACAAAAGTTATCAGTTACACCTCAATTTTGAATCTGTTCAATCACTATTTGCTGTGTAATGCTCTTTTTTTACATTCTATTATTTCATTTTTCTCTGCTCCAACAGCCCAGCGTCCTCATGGGGATCATCAAAGTGCCATCGTATATCATCTTTCCTCTCTGTTTGCTCCCCAGTCTCCATCTGTTAACATGGCACCAGTCCGGTACCACTGCAGCTACAGGTTCACACGAGCATGACAGGGAGTCAGGTTCAGCCACAATAAAGAAAGGAAAACTCAACTGAGGACGAGCAGGTGACTCCCTCATTGCAAACAACTTAAATATTTACATGCAGGAGATCAACTTGCTACTCATACTAATACAAAAATATGTTTTTGTTACGTTCCCCAATACACACACACACAGTGCTCACAGAGGGCTACTGCAGTTCACAAGACATGCAGCCTGAGGCGAAGGCTGCTGCAGAACATGCAGACTACTCACTGCACTTGTTTTGAATCCAAATGTTCTATTAGAGAAATATGCACCGGCACATGACAAAGCACGTCTCGAACAAGCTGAGGATGAGTAAACAAGTGTGCTCCGTCTGTCTTAGTGGGTGGCATAGCTTTTCACAAAGCCGAGGTGTGCGTGTTTCTTTCTCACACCCGTTTACGTACCGTTTCTGTACATTCACCTTGCCTTTCTGTGGTGAGGAGAGAAGCAGATGTGTTTAATGCAACCACATTGGTCAAAACTGTACCACCAAACCTCGTAATTAGAGGTTCACTTGGAACAAGAGCTGAGGTTTGGAGAGGACTTATCAAACACTGAAAGGGTTTTAGATTTAGAATAACAGTGGGGGCTCATTTTGGGTGCCACAGAATTTTAAGAAAAGCCGCACTTTAATCCAGGTTTAAAGTTAATTACTAGTTTGTCAATAATTTGATGGTGGTCTGCACTTCTCAGACTACATTAGTTTGCTGACTATTACTTGCTCTCAGAAGATTTCTTGAAAGTTCCCCAAACTCTCTAACAACCAGCAAATGTAACCTACAAAACTAAATCCACGACAGATATATAATTTTATTATCAGCTAATACAAATAATCAAGTACAGGAAATTGTGGTTTGTGTAACCCCAGAACAAAATGAATTGGAACACAGTATTGTCTTCTAAGGAAATGTTGGTGAATACAGAGCTAAAGAGCAGGGGAAAAAAAGACAGATGCAGCTGATTGGACACTACGACCATGTCACACACACACGTTTGAGCAGGTCTTTGAGATAATTTGGCCTTGTGATTTAGACTCTTTTCAGGAACAGAACATACGCAAGAGACATGACTAGGTGTGAACCAACAAATGGATCAGCATATTTATTAGTAAGAAATTAGTGATTATGTGTTACAATAATACAAAGCAAGGATTCTTCATTACACAATATATTTCCCTTTATATGCCATTCAAAAAGTATACATTTAATAACAACGTCTGCATTAAAACTCAAAACAAGGGCTGAATCTCATTTGTGAGCGTTTTTTTTTTTTTGGCAGAGAAACGATCAACAAAATCTATGAATGTCATTCCACGTGACTTACAAAACAAGGCTTAGAGCACCCAGATTCCTAAAATGAGATTCAGCCCTGGTCTTACACAGTACAGGATAAAGATAATACTGCTAATTTGCGACAGCCCCCAATTTCCCTAAATGTATCAAAAACAAATGTGTCACATTTTGCTAGGCAATGAAAGTTAGTTATTTTCACGTTTTATGAAATGATTAAATTGTTCCCCAGCAAAGGGAGGGACTGACACGTGAAAAAGATGTTAATTGAGAACGCCCATAAAAATATTCTAGTACTTTCAATCAAGAGAACTTGCCCTTGTAATAATGTAGTGCAGTGTTAAGTTCCAGGACATTTAAAAGGTAAAAATGTAAAATTGCTGTATAATTCCAAGATAATTTAGGATTGATTTTGCTGGTATACCTAACCCTAGATTGATTTCTGACTGTGCACCCGGAACTATTTGCACAAAGCCACTTCAATGCAAAGTAAGCATTTCATGTTCTATTTAACAGTAAGGCTTCATACAAAGTGTCAATGTCTGATTCAGAATTTCTGGTTTAGTAGTATAACATGATGCACATACAGTAACTGGATCCATCATAGTCACTGTGCGTTTGAAACATTAACAACTGGAATTAGGTGAGCACTAAATGTTGGGCTATTCAGAGATTGTCAGGGTTCAACAATCCAGTGTGAACCTGTCAGTCTTCAGGAAAAATGCTGTGATATTTCTTTGTGATGGACAGAGCGTGAGCATGAGGACATGGCATCACGGGGAGCCGAGGCGGCCCTAGACACAAGCCGGACACCTCAGTCATCAGCTGCTTGTTCACTCCCAGGTCAAAGCCTGTCAGTGACAAAGAAGCAGTTTCAGAGGCAGAGAGACTGCTACAGTACAAGAGCATTTATTTATCTTACACAGAATTTGGTAGAGAAACATCATGACACCACCGTCACTCACCAATTTTCTTGGCATAACTGAGAAGCTCTTGCATCTTGAACTGCTCGTGGAAATTAGACAAAGATGTCAGCAACCAAGATTGATGCAAAATATAAAAGAGAAGTCAGGAACAACTTTAGGCAGATGGACAGTACCTGTATTGTCCTGGCTTGGACAAGGTCGCCTTGCTCAAATGCTGAAATGAGCTCGTTGATATGACATCCTACATAGTTGTATGTGCTGCGGGCAGAGAAATGAATAACAATTACATGTAAATAACTGTTTAGCAGAGAGAATGAACGGAGACAAAGCATTATGCAGGATCTCACGCTGACCTGCCAACTGCTCCATGGGCTCCCATAGCCAGAGCTGCAAGCAGTTGCTATGGCAAAATGAAAGAAAGTTTGTTTTAGGCTTTATGGTGGAGCTCAGAGTCGCAAAACATCAACTTGCAATATAAGCAACTGCTGACCTCGTCCACGCCGTACAGGACTGACCAGTGAGGCTGGCTGTAGCTGACACACTGGCCAAAGTCCATCAGGTCACTCCCAGTGAACTTCACACCTCTGAAGGAGGGAATGAGCTTCTCAATATCTTCCAACACATCTCTCACCAGCACTGAAGATATGAAAAAAACAAAACAAAAAAAAGACCATCTCACATTCACTATTGCCATCGATTAGGGATGCAGAGTCTGTTGATTTCTAAATGTCATGCGACTGCAAAATCCAGAGTCAATCATCAGGGCCACTAACCATCAACCCCGGTGACAGCTGGAATATGATAGTAATAGAAGGGCAGATTTGGGGCAAATGAAGCCACTTCCTGGAGGAACGTCCTCAACACATCTGAAGCAGGATGAGACGGAGAGAAATGTGGAAAAATGTAAACAACATTTTGTTTTGGTTTTATTTTACAACTATGTAGTTAAAAAAAACACCGCATGCCTGCAGTGCTGGGCTTGAAGAAGGAGGGGGCAATGACTGCTATCCCATCAGCCCCGATCTGTGCTGCGTGGCGAGCCTGGAGGGAAGATGAACATTGTGAGGAAGAACAGAACAGAACTCAATTTGTAGCTACTGCTATAGTGGATATTTTAAACTTTATACTATCACTGCAGTGTTTTGATCTATGGTTTAGCTTAATCAGCTCATGTACTCGACTAATTTTGTCATTTTATTTCTTCTCATGAAAGTGGACAACTGGTTTAAAAGGAATAAGCTTATTCCCTTTCTGGCAGAAAGTTAGACGAGAAGATTGAACTCAACCTCATATTTGTCTGTTAAATAGGAGGCCACAGCCAGCAGTCAGTTAGCTTAGCTTAACATAAAAAGTGGAAACAAGGGGAAACAGCTAGCCTGGTTCTGTTGAATGGTAACAAAATTTGCCAGCACCTCTAAAGCTTACTGATTAACACGTTATATCTCATTTGTTTAATCCATACAAAAATGGAGATGTAGCATGCCATCACATACTGATATCCAAATATTTCCGGGATAACCGAGTGCCAGATCCTTTGAATCAAAGACCAAAAGCTTCTTCTAGACCCTAAAGTGTGCCATAATTCAACAGTCATACAGAGAAAAACACATTTTAGAGGCAGAGGTACCAATTTCTATACCAACAGAATAACATGCAATGGAGCTACAAGACATATCTGGGTGTGCTTTCTTGTCTATACTATTCTATCACTCTCACTTTTTCTACTTGCAAATACTAAATGAAATTACATGCTGAAAGCCCTGAAGAATGTGGGAAATCACCGACTGAATTTAGGCAGCAGGTGGAGTGAAACTGCATCCACCATAAAAACCAACACTTAGAAATACCTCCAGGAATGAAAAAAAAAAAAACTAAAAAAACCCTTAAAGAACCTAAAGGTAGAATTGTCAATGTGGAAACAAATACATTTAAAGTAGAAGTTAATACAATTTTCTAATAAAATTGCATTAAATGCGATGACAAAGCCATAGAGAACTTTTGGCAGCAGGTTGCAACTAGCCTGATTGGACCAGGTTAGTCTGGAGAGATATGTTTCCATGGTTAATTAATTATTTTTTTAAACCTGCTTTCACTATGAAACACACCTTCTTCTCTTGTGAGTTATGTGTTGAAACGATAAAACATAAAAGGCAGCAGCTCACCAGTTCTTGAGAATCTTTAAGACTCATGCAGCCGACATGCACAACCACCTGATCCATTCTGTAGACACACACACACACACACGCACACAAACCAAATTTCAAACTGTCAACTTTGTTTCTCTGGCATTACTCAACGTGTGGACAAATCTCCTGATAAACATACTGTGGTGATGACTTACTTGCCCTTGGCTTTCTGGCACCACTCCTCTGCCAGGATCTTCCGCTCTGCAACACTGAGAGACATGCTCTCTCCGGTGGTGCCATTCACTGTAAACAAGTAAAGTCTTGTCTTATTTTCATAGCATTTTCCACATCACAAAAGCATATCTTAAAAGGTAAAAGGGAACAAGCTGATCTGAATCTAGCTCAAATGAATCACAACAAACACTCACAAAACAAAAGGATGCATTTCAGTACAGTGTATCATACAAAATCCACAAACAACTAAGGAAACAAAGCAAAAGACACCTAAGTGCATGGTATGTGGACATAAAAGGTGGTAATGCAGACAATGACAGTGAGATAAGAGAATTTAAAAACATGGTCACACAGATAGCTCACAGAAACGAGTATGGAAATGGCGTGTTCACACAGGGAGAAGCTTAGCACTAAACTATGATGATTCATTGGGTTTGAGGAAACAGGAAGGAGGACAGGAAACGCTGACTGGCCTTGATCAATGGAGAGAAAAGGGCTGACTTTACATCTTTGCCTTATCTAAACTTCTCTGTGTTTCTATTCCATGTGGAACAGATTCATACCAACCAAAGCTCGAGGCAAAACAATCTATCCCTAATTTGGCTGAAGGGTCAGATTAAACTGTTAACTGAAGAGCAAGAGAGTACAAATCAAAAGTGTAAAGGTCAAGGTGTCATGTGTCAAGTTTTCTTCTTATGAAAATTATATGAAGAAAAAATGCTACAGTATGAAGCAGGATTTTTCTTTAACAGCTAAACTGAGTTTGCTATTAACAGATTAAATTTAAATGTACCCTGTGTTTTTTTTAAACCACTAGTAGTGATATAGTGCAATGTTTGTGGGTCCTGGGTTTGTTCGTATTGTGTGGCATGTACACTGTTTTATACTAACAGGAAAATATGCATTACAACATGCACCACTGCATATTAAACTTCACAAAGTGACAGCAAAACGGTTTTGCTTTCCAAGATATTTCTGGGGGTATGTCACTACCACTCACAATTTACTTCAGTTTTTTCCCCCGGTGTGCAGCAGTGTTTGGGATTATTATTTGTAAAAGTATATCACTTTATTAAAATAATAGGTGTAAGAACTGAAGGTAGACTTTTCCTTTAATGCAGGAATTGCACTAAAAATTCAAAATTGCAAAAGCGTGTTCTTCTGAAGAAACGACACTAAAGCTGATGACCAAATCATTATGTGAATCATAAACTTTGAAGCAATATTTTTCATTAACAGCTCCACAGAGTTGAGAATTAACAGATTACATTTAATATAGATTATGTGGTTTAAAGGTAATTTGAATTATTATTAAAAATAATTGGTAGTTCTATTACAATCCAAAACTAACAACTAACTATGGTTTGGTATCTCAGTGTGTTATCAACTCTACCCGACTACATTTCATGGTAACTTCTTCACCAGTAAGGAGAGTTAATATGGTTAACAGAGGAGCAACATATTAACTATGTTTCCAAAACAGCAAGGTAAAACATGCAATATCAAGGTTGATTCAGATGGGAACACAGACAATGACAAATACCAAAAGGAAGAATCCATTTGTAAACTTACCAAATATGCTATTTACACCTTGCTTCTCTGTCAAGTAGTCAATATAAGGTCCAATCTCTGATAGGTTGATTTCACTGTTTTGGGAAAATGTGAAAAATATAGGCCTCCACATTTGGCAAAAAGAATACCAAACATGCTGTAGTACTCCAGATCTACAGGAGCACATGGTGGCCACAGGTTTCAGATATGCCCACACTCATTCCTCACTTTTAACTTTTTACAGGGGAACTTAATATGCACACGCACGCACGCACACACACACGCACGCACACACACACGCACACACACCAAACATATCCTTCAGTGCTGGAAAAACAGACAGACAAAGGGTAGTGGTTTCTGAATGCGACTTACCCCTGTGCGGTGAATGGAGTAAAGGTGGCTGCAACCAGTCCTGTCAGCTTTTTATCAACAGCAGGAGCCATGACTGACATAACTACCGACACACACACACACACACACACACGTTAGGTAGAAACAAAGAAAGGAGCCCAGCGATACGACACACCATCGTGTTGTTGAAAGCCAAGCTTACATTAATACTGCATAATGCACCTACAGGATAACAGTACACGGTATGTAAACCATTAAGACAGACATTGATGTAACAGTGATCTATTTGTTTAGAGGAAATAAAAACATACCTTCGAAAACTATCAAACGAGTCCAAATGTCAGCTCCAGCCTGTCCGTAAGAGCGCTCCTCCTTCTGTGAGCTGAGGACATCTATTTCGTTCTTGGGGAGGTAGGTTACTGGTTATAACGAGTTTTCTGGGGGACTGGTCAGGGATTTGTTGATGTGAAGCCCTTAAGCGTCAAGTGACACCGCAAAGCTTCACGGGAAATGTAGTTAATGGACGAAAACACGAAAATGAACAGAAGATGAACATGCACGTCCTCCAGTTATAAATTAGGAAATATCCAGCTCACCTGTAAACACGTAGACTGCGCTTCCGATAGCTTTGAAACGTATTTAGAGGTTTGAATGTAGTTATTCTTTCATTTGTGAAACATTAACGCTGCCTTCAATCGTTGTCTGGATATTTTAAGTCTGTAGACCTGCAAGCTCATACAAACAAAGTGGTACACTAGGAAACTGGAAGTCTCCTGTAACTGAACATAATACATCCATGATGATACCCAAATAGCTGAAATTTGCCTTTTTGTGGGTGGAGGACCTATAAGCTATGTCAAACAAGCTACTAACAGTAAACGTGTTGTATTTAAGAATTGAAGGAGTCCAGGTAAATAATTACCATGTCTTTAGCATAGTTTTCTTATTTTTAAGTTAGTTTTTTTAAAAAAAACAATATGCACTTAGAGTTATTAATGTGAATATTAAATTTCGTGATTGCTTTCAAAGCAAGCACTTGAGAGTTCATTTTTCCGAGCTTTTGTGATCGGCACAGAAAGGCAACACAAGTGAGAATGGCTTAAAGGGATTATTATTTCCCTAACTTAGACTTTCAGGTAACTCCTCCGCTTACTCGTGACACCTTCAAAAGCCATTAAACAACTGGTCGTGCTTAGGTTTAGGTTGTATATGTTTCATAGTAGGGTGCGACCACGTCTAGACGTACGTCAGCAAAATCCCAGCAAAAGAGGAGAGATTTGTTTTTCGGCCAGCGAGAAAATGTTTCCTGAGAAGCTAAACTCAGGGCACAAATTGGGTTTTCTTCAAGGAAGCGGATGTTGTTGACGTTTACACCGCTACGGCATCCGGTTTTGAAGGCAGGCTAGCTTGGAGAAACAAACAGCTCACGGCGAAATCGTCCACTTTGTAACCCGAAGGACGGAAAAGATAAACCCGCTCAGGTCCGCTGCTCAACGATGGACGCGGCTTTAATCGACTCGTCTCGTATTCTCGGTCTGGCCGCTGTCGCCAGCTCGGCTAGTTAGCACAGCGGGCTAAGTGGCTAACTAAACCGTGACAAGTGCAGCTCGTCCGACTAGCTGACGAAGAGAAAACTGTCAAAGAGGAGGCAATAATTAACTTATGTCTGAACAGGTTTACAGGTGACCCACCAGAGTGACAACAGGAGCTGGTAACGTTATGGCCGGGAGCTTCCAAGGAGGGCTGGTTTGCCTTCTGGTTTAACTGGTTGTAGATTATTTGGAGTAAGTAAAAGGGTTTGAGGAGTGGGATTATAAACAAGACGAGGACCAGTTGAGCAACTTTACCTTGCAACTAATGCCTGCTTACATATGTTACACCTGGATATCTGGTTACTTGAAACGGCAACATTCCTGCAAATTGTTTAATTGCCGTTTTGGCTGATGGTGCACATGTTAAAGTGTCACTCTTTGACTCCTGTTTGAGTCCTGGTTTTGGTGTTTGCTGAGAAACACCGATGGAGTGTAGGTGGCTAAGACTGAGCAACAAACTAGGATGATTAGGTGGTACATCTTAGGCAAAGCCAAAAAGTCCCTTAACATGATCTCAGAGGTATAACATTAATGGGAAGGTGTAGGCTTGCGATTCTTAGGTGTTTTTGTTAGTCTGAGCTGTTTGGTTAGGGCAGTGGTAATGACTAGGTATTTGCTCAGTGACTGTCAGAGAGCCAAATTGTAGTTGTATGTACAGTACATCGCTGCGATCTTGCCCAGCTGCCACAATGCCAGCTGTGCTGTTCTCATTGATGCTGCTTGGAGCTTTGTGCAGCCACGGACAGGCCATGTCACGGGAGGAGAAGCACAGGTTGAAGTGAGTTGAGAAAAACACACCCTCAGCGCGTGATATGAGGAAAGCATTTTCTCCCCTGAAAAGATGTTTCGCATGCTGACTTGTGTCTGTGTTTCCCCCTCACCAAAGGAACCAAGTGGTTGAGATGTTTGACCATGCATATCAGAATTATATGGTAAGTTATCTGCTTTCACCGGATTCCTTCACAGAAATAGGACTTTCTATAAAGTCATTTTGCTGCGGCCTTGATATTTGGATTTGATTCAGGACAATTTAGCAGTTTATTAGGTGACCAGGACATTTTTTTCCTTTTTGCATGCTGGCCCATACTAGTGTAGAGAATATCTGTTGTAAAATAAGATGTGATATATTTCTTGGTATTGGTTAATTTTAGATCCGCAATTACACTTTTTTTAAATATCAGTTCAAACTGGCTTTTTGCAACTTCTTTTATGTTGGAAAACACACAATATCATCTGCATTTTAAGATGACTGAGGTCTACTCAGACTGAGTTGGCCTCCTAAGGAAAAGGAAAATATTTGAAGGTCAAAGCATGGTGTCAAAAGTGTGTTTGTGTGTGTTTCTCAGGACCACGCATACCCAGCAGATGAGCTGATGCCGCTAACATGCAGAGGGAGAGTACGCGGGCTTGAACCCAGTCGAGGTGACATAGACGACGCTCTGGGAAAGTGAGTAGCGTGCTGCCTTTGTTTCTTGAGATCTAACGTATTAACGGAGCTGATGACGTGGGTCCGCGCACACATTGTCCACACACATTACCACACCTGAGCACTTGGTGGAGGCAGATTGTATTTATACATGCTGAATAAACATCACTGTGTTGCATCATTTTTCCACACAATTATCGTGAGGGGCAGTTGACACCCTTGGTAAACAGTTTTTATCCCTCTCTGATAGGTTCTCTCTGACCCTCATAGACACTCTGGATACTCTGGTGGTTAGTATTGGTTCTGTTTATTTTCCATGTTTGGTCTTACAGTAATGTTTTGGATTATGCATTTAAATTAGTAGGACAGAACACAGTGGAGGTATTCATGAGATTGGAGTAATGTATTATGCACACTGTACAAGAAAATGATCCCATGATTTCTTTTTTTCTTTTGCTTTGTGAGTCTTTAACAGAATTTAGAGAGAAATGTCAGTGTTACTAAATAAAAATGAACAAAGCTTTTAATTAAATATTTTTGGGGTCAATTGTCTGCAGAATATTCTGAGTGTTTTAGACCACTTTTAAACTATGAAATGGTCTATGATGAAGCCAGATCTTCATAGTCATGTCTTATTTCTCATTGCCAGCTTTTGAACAAGACGACAGAGTTTGAGGCTGCAGTGAGGAGAGTGCTGTCAGATGTGAGGCTGGACAACGACATTGTGGTGTCGGTCTTTGAAACCAACATTCGAGTCCTTGGGTGAGATTGGATTAGACTATCAACACACATTAATAGTTGAGAAATAAACTGTTAATGTACTGTACCACATTTTACACTAAGCGTCCTCTCTGACCGGCAGCAAACAGAACAGCTGTCCAAAAAGACACTAGTGACAAGAAATCACTGGATTCTGCTGTAGTTAATTCTTAATATGTGGTTCTTGTGTGTGTGTTCAGAGGTCTGTTGGGAGGGCACTCCATGGCTGTAATGCTGAAGGAGGGAGGTCAACACATGCAGTGGTACCAGGATGAGCTCCTGCATATGGCCAAAGACCTGGGCCTCCGACTGCTGCCAGCCTTCAACACCAGCAGTGGCCTGCCTTATCCCAGGGTGAGATACCTACATGCAGCCCCAGAAACAAACCTACATGCACTGTAGTTTGTTTAAGGTGGAGATATTAAACAAGAACGTTAAACATACTTGTTGTGTCTTGTCATTGGTAGTCCCATATTATTCCATTTTTAAGGTTTTGTTTTCAAATATGGGACAAGAAAAATGCTCTTCATGCTATATTGCAAATAAATGTAGTTTAGTCTGGAGTATTGTTTCATGAAGACTATGTCTGAACCGTCATTGGAAAACAATGTCTGCTGAAATGAGGTGAACAGCCATTGTTTAGTGAGAAGAGTCAATGAAACACCAAGTTAATTTGTGATGTATCTACTGGAGCCAATGAAAATCTTTACTTTATGTCTAGAAATCTTCCTCTTAAATAAAATCCTGTTTTAACAATGTCTGTATTAAACATATTTGATGATACATGTAATACAAAAAGAAATATTTCAGTTTAATAACACTCTTCCAGGGTTTCAGCATGACATCCTCTCAGATCATGACTACATCTTTTCATTTTCTGCTTCACTGCTCTGCTCGCAGCTGTCACAGCTTCTGAACGCAGACATTATTCACGTCTGACTGGTTTTCATCCACAGTCTTTTGCCAACCAAACATGACTCTAAAAACTCTAAAGTATTTAATGTTTTTTATTTATTTTTTTCTGCTTGACAGGTGAACTTGAAATATGGTGTCAGGGGTCCTGAGACGAGAACAGGCACAGAGACGGACACCTGTACTGCGTGTGCAGGAACCATCATCCTGGAGTTTGCTGCCTTAAGCCGCTTCACTGGGGATCCTGTGTTTGAGGTATCAAATGTTCATCAGATAATAAGATCTTCGTATGCCTACATTGACACGTGGTCATTTATAATTTAATGGACCTTTTTTTTTTAAAAAGATGTCAATTTTTGATTTCTGACTTGAATACTGCAAATACCGTGAAGACATTGTTATGGATAAAACCAATCGACAATCATGGTGGTTATTAGTCAACAATGTGAACAGATTTAGGCTGTTCAGTAAAGTATTATAGACGAGGAAGCAATATATTTTAGTCATCCAGCATATCTAAAACAGCAACATGGTTATTAGGTATAATTTCATCTTTTGACTTAAAGTTTTCAACTTCAGCTACACCAAAACTGTTCTAATACACAAAACTAAACTTGCATTTTGTGCTTGCGGTTCTGCTGAGATGTTTCCTGTGCTGACACACACTCTGACATTTACTTATCGTCTATCAACAAGCTGTTACATAGCCATCAGCTGTTTGAACAGCCGCACCCTACAGGCGCCTCATCTATCTTTGTTTAGCTGCAATCCAGGTTACACTCTGTCATTTCATCTTCTTAGAGGTCAGGTGGCGGATACTTGGTTTTATGAAACCACCCAGACACATGATGTGAAATACAGTCTGTCACAGATCTCGTGTATTCAGTGAGGTCTGATTCAGTGTCCTTTCTCTCTCGTTTTACTCTTCATCTCTTTACATTGCTCATACATAGATGATGTTGATTTTGATGACAGGGAAAACCTGATCACCAAGTTCCATTAACAACATTCAAGTACTTAAATCATAATTACAGTTTTTAATGCAGTTTGTGTCAATCATATTAGTTGTGTCTCTTCTTTACATTACTCCTGGTGGGGGCTGCACATATTTAGTGTAACTGGGGATACTGGGGCTCATTCACTTCTCTTCAGAAGAAACGGCGTCTTGCTAATTCCTTCATTTTAATCGTGAAAACAAGTGTATGCAGACTTTAATATTGCTGCTTGCCACCTGATACCCTGATGTTCACCAGGATCACTGTGTTAAAATATGTTACCTTGCAACTTTGGCTCCGTTCTATTCACCAAGTGTCCCGGTGAGCCATGACAGTGTGACAGTGAGCCAGCATGCACAATACCAGGACCCTGAAACTGGAGCAGCTAAATGAATTCAGCCATCATTAATTAGTAATTAGTTATTTACACCTTTTCCTGCTGTGACATGACAAAATGCCTTACGTGAAAAAGACCTACTCGTGGAATACTGATGTAGACATTTGTGAATGGGGACACTATTATTCTCTTTTTTGATCAACCTGCCTTTTGTGTAAAAACAAATCTGAATTTTGTCGTCTTTATAAGATTTATTTAAACAGATTAAACGAGGGTTAGGGACCCTGAACTTGCAGTGGTATATTTGTGAAAAAGTTTGATATTTTTCCCTGTGCTACAATATTAGAGCCTGGGGCTGGTTCACTTCCTGGCAGCAGTAGCCTGATGATCAAGCACAGAGTCAATCACTGTAATCTTTGTAACAGTGGACAGCTGCTGCAGATTGATTTGTTTTTTTTTTTTTCACTTATTTAATCAATAATGCACCCTTCCTCACACACACAGGCCCATGCCCGGAGAGCCCTGGACTTTCTGTGGGAGAAGAGACAGAGAAACAGCAATCTGGTGGGAACCACCATCAACATCCACTCTGGAGAGTGGGTCCGTAGGGGTGAGAGGGGGACCAGGATGGAGGAAGGAGTGAAAGATAAAGAGGGTGGATGATGGGATGAGAGAGGTGGGAGTGGAGGAAGAGGGGAGGAGGCTGTGGCAGATATGGAGTCATAAGGACGACAAGGACATGGGGAAGTGAAAATTAAGTACAGGTGTACAATCTTTGTGCCAGAATGAGAGAGGATTGGACGGGTAAAAATGGAACATTTGTTTGTCATCTGATTTCTCTTGTCTCATAAAGTGATGTATGATTGTGTGTCTCCAGACAGTGGAGTCGGAGCGGGAATTGACTCATACTATGAATACCTGCTAAAGGCCTACATCCTCTTGGGAGATGACCAGTTTCTGCAGCGGTTCAATATTGTGAGCGCGCGCACACACACACACTTGTACAGAGTAATTTGATGCCCCTCTGTCTTCATAATAGGATTTTGTCACAGTGGCATTTCCAATATAAAGCAGCGTTATACTTTTACATTTGTGCATTTCAGGATTCTGTTCAGTTCTTTCAAATACTGTTTTTTAAATGTTTTTATTTATAAATGCTTTTTCCTCGATCTGTTTTAAGTCCTCAGGCTCACACTGGACTATTGGTGTATATCACCAAACACCATGTGCCTCAAATGTTCTCTCTGTCTGTTCTGTTTATTTCAAAAAGCACCATAAGACTGTTATTATATCCTCAATCCCTCCACTTTGTTTGTCCCATTTAGCACTATGCATCTATAATGAAATACATTAGCCAGCCTCCGCTGCTGCTGGATGTCCACATCCACAAACCTCTGCTTCCCGCTCGCACCTGGATGGACTCTCTGCTGGCCTTCTTCCCTGGACTGCAGGTCAGTTTGAATCATGTTAATTGAAGCTTTTACTCTTCCCACCCTGGCTCGTGCCGTTTCAGTAACGTCGTACATACTGTCCCCACTGTACATGTCTCAGGTGTTGAAGGGAGATATCCGTCCTGCCATCGAGACTCATGAGATGTTGTATCAAGTTACAAAGAAACACAACTTCCTCCCAGAGGTAATCTGTCTCTCCGTGTATCCAGCGTACCACATCTTGGGCTTTAACTGCTTCCATTTCACGAGACGCGGCTGCATTTTAGCTTCTTCTGTCTGTTCTAATTACAACGCTTGGTGTGGTGTGCTGACCCCTTCGTCCTTCTGCGTCTATCCCCTAGGCCTTCACTACTGATTTCAGGGTACACTGGGCCCAACATCCCCTGAGGCCCGAGTTTGCAGAGAGCACCTATTTCCTTTACAAGGTAATTTATCAAGGAAGCTTGACATAATGCAGACGTTCTCTTTTCACTGACACAGTACTGAGGTAAATGTCTATTATCATGCACCAGGTTTTGTTAAATGTGTTAACTTTCATCTCACGTTTCTGACATTTGACCAAAATCTCCATTTCTGCAGTTATTAAGCAGCCTCCAGCATGCAGATCACTAGCTAGTGTTCATAGTTATATTATAATAATACTTTGCCTCCTGCATTCTGGTGTTTTGTAAAAGTGTATGAAGGAACATACTATGATAAAACACTGAGATCATTTGTCTTAGGAATGGAAGTTACATCTTTGTGTCTGACCGGATTTCACTGTAGCCTTCTTCATGGCTGATGTTCTGTCCTCTCATCCTCCCAGGCCACAGGAGACCCTTATTACCTGGAGGCAGGTCGCACCATCCTGGACAACCTCAACCGCTTTGCTCGTGTCCCCTGCGGCTTCGCTGCAATGAAGGACGTACGCACTGGGAGCCACGAGGACAGGTGAGAATATAAAGACTCAGTATTTGTACAATGATTTAATTCAAACATGCTTTAGATACTGTACCATCAGATTTACATACTAGGACATGATGGTATGCAAACTTGGTTATTCAAAGAGTCGTGACAAAGCTGTGTACTGAAGCAGCACATTTTTAATTTGTAAAGATGACATTAAAAAGTAGGACATTCTGAACAGTAAACTTCACTGTTAAATTAATTTATTATCAAGAATAATTAAAAACTTTGGTAATGAAAACTACACCAATTTTCACCAAGATTTTTTTTTATATGCAAAGAAAAGAAACATACGCCATCAGAATAATTTTAATGATGCTATAATCACATAAAAACATCTACATTTAGTAGCTTGAAAAATGGATTAAGGAAATCAGGGGTCAAATGCAGCCTATAAAATATTAATGTACCACAGAATGTTTTTGAATTTCGTCCAAGATATGCCGTTTGATATACAGTATCTACAATAAGCTCATAATGTGAACAAATATCGACCTGCTGATAGGTCAGGCACTACTTTGCAGTGACCTTAATGATTATTTGATAAATAAACCAGAAGTTTAAAGTATCTGTGCCCCATATCTTACACCTCTTCTCTCCCGTCAGAATGGACTCGTTCTTCCTTGCTGAGATGTTCAAATACCTCTTCCTGCTGTTTGCTGATGTGGAGGACTTATCGTTTGACGTGGAGGACTACGTCTTCACAACCGAGGCACACCTGCTGCCCCTGTCCCTCTCCACAGCCCCTCACTCTTCATCTATTCCCTCAAACAGAACGTTAATCGACATGATGCCATTATGATTAAAATCTGACAAAATACGATGAAAGCATTTCCACATCCTAACAGAATCTGTAATATACTCATGATACTTAAGTCAGAGGAGGAGCTGGACGACTCTAACTTTGATTGGACCTGCCCTAACACTCGCCTCCTGTTTCCTGACCCCGCCTTCCCTCGTAACCTGAGGGAACCAATCCGTAGTGCTGTGGACAAGAGCTGCCCCCGCCCTGCTGCTTATCGGTATGTATACATACAGTACAAGTTTGACCTGGTTACTGTATGTGCCTGCACTCGTGATATATTTTCCCTATCTACTGTGTCTTCTTCCCCTTCCCAGGGAGCCCGGTATGGGCCGTCCTCCTCTGAGGGCTCAGGACTTCATGGCAAACAACCCTGAACATCTGGAGCTGCTGAGGAGGATGGGAGTCAGTCTCATCCACCTGAAAGACGGCAGGGTGCAGCTGGTCCAGCATGCTACACAGGTAAACAGTTAAGCAACAAGGGAGAAGAAAAAATCCACATAACCCAAATAATGAAAAGAATCTTAATAGTTTTTTAATAGTATGCTACTCCTCAGCTGTTTTGTTCTCATCACTAAGGGTTGGAAGGACAGGGTAACTAATGATATAACACTGTTACTTTTTCAGCACACGCAATCCTGCAGTCTTTAAAATACAGCAAGACAATCATCTCTAAAACAAACGAGATCTCTAAAACTGATGAGAAAAAACTACCTTTTTAAAATATGAAGATAGTTATTTATCAAAAAGCAGGAACCTAATCATATTGCATTGCATTGCATACTGCATTATGAAGTGTGCATTAATGTGCATGATGTCTTTCAAACATACAACAGCTTGTGCTTCTGTACTATTATTTAAATGTAAAACAGCAAGAGAACATACTGTGAAACTGGTGTACATTGTATCAAGAGACTCATCTAAACTGGAGGACATATTCTTTGTCCCAGCTCTACAAATCATGGTGTTCTTTCCATCCCGACTTTTTAAAACCCTCTCTCTCTTTCCCTCTCCTCTCCCACTCTGGCACACCCACACCTAGGCGGTGAGTGCGGTAGCAGCAGAGGACGGCGTGCGCTTCATGCAGGAGATGATGGAGCTGTCCAGCCAGCAGCAGAAAGAGCAGCTGCCTCCCAGAGCCATTCAGATCGTCTCACATCCATTCTTTGGCAGGGTTGTGCTGACCGCCGGCCCAGCACAGTTTGGCACAGACCTGTCCAAAAGTTCCACAGGGGTGAGTGGGTTTTGTAGCCGCCAGGTTTCAAATGGGCACTTAACTGTTTGTTTTTCCTAAGAGAGCCACTCACTTTTCCCCAGCATTTTTAAGAGAGCGCTTCCTCTCCTAGAATATTTTCCTAATTCAAACAGATGAAAACATGTGCGCTTGGTTTCAGCACCAGAGGAGAACATGTGGGATTAGACTGCAGCACTGTACACCCCGTAATACCAAAATGTGTTCATTCTTTGCAATAATTCATACTGTATGTCCTGCTTCTTTCCTCCTGTGTGCAGGTACGAGGCTTTGTGACTGTGGCTGAACCCTACAGTGGCTGTACCGAGATCACCAATGTTGAGTACGTCCAGGGCCACATCGCTCTGCTTCAGAGGGGTCAGTGCATGTTTGCAGAGAAGGCCCGACACATCCAGAAGGCTGGCGCCATTGGAGGCATAGTCATCGGTGAGTGCAAGCAGCTAACGACACAAGACGGAAGATGACTAATTAATGACAAGATTAGACCTTGATAAATGGATTATCTTGAAGACAGCCAGTCGAATAGGCTCCTGCACATTACATGATGGCTAAATAATAAAACAGAACTCAAGTAAGCCTAATAATAATAATCTGCTTCTACATGGGACCTTTCTCAACAGTTGTGAATTCCTTTACAGTAGGCTAGACATTTTTTTTCAAGTAATAAATTAATTGCTAAGGCCACAAAATGTCAGAAACAAGTGAAAAATTCCTGCCACAATTTCCCAGAGCCCTAGGTGATGTCTTGAAATGGCTTGCTTTGTCTGAAAAACAGTCCAAAACCCGAATTTAGGGAACTCCTTTTGCTCCCTTCCTCTCCTTCCAGACGACAACGAGGGCAGCAGCAGCGACACAGCTCCTCTGTTTCAGATGGCAGGGGACGGCCGCAACACAGATGACGTCACCTTGCCGCTCCTCTTCCTCTTCCACAAGGAGGGCAACATCCTGTTGGACGCGCTGAAGGAGTACAGGGAGGTGGAGGTGCTGCTGAGCGACAAAGCCAGAGACAGAGGTGTGACATTGCTCTCTCATATGCCTCCCTAGTTGTCAGAACTCTGCCCTCTTTTCCACTTATCTCTCTTGATAAGATTGATCACATCAGTGTACTCGTCTCCCTCCACTGACCAAGCCTCGTTATGTGCTCGGCTTCATAAAATAAAGATGAGGTGTAGGGGATTCAGGCATTATTTGAAGTCTCAGGGATCGTGACTCATTCCAAAAGCCACCCACCAGCTGTGGATGGTGGAGGTTTACACCCTTATCAATATTGCATCCTCATTCTTTTCCTCTTTTTCCTCATTTGCCAAATCCCTCTGTTCCCTGTGGTGGACTGTAACAGTGCCTGTCCTCTCCTCTCTTTCTGGGTTTCTCTTCTTTTCTCATAACCCTCTCCCCTTTGGATGAACAGCAGCCATATTCAAAGGTAAACCTCTTCCTGGCAGCCTGATTGAGGGCAGTAAGTATGCGTTTCCTTCCTTTTTTGTCTGTTATCCACAGTTTTCATGCCTTCTCTTGCCTTTATCTCTGTTTTCCCTCCTCATAGTCATGCTTTCATCTCTCCATCCTTTCCTCTCACTCTGCCCTCTAACCACAGGATTCTGTTTGTGTTAGATAGAAAAGCTTAGTGCAGTCACAGTATTGTCATTTGTTATTTCCCCCACCAGAGCTTAGGACATGACCGCTCTTTGTCTTTTTTGTCACTGGTGCAAACCAGTAGTTACACATGGCAAGGCTGGGAGGTGTGGCGGTGTACCCGACTTGAGTATTTTACATGGTTTCTGGGAACGACGTTAAACTCCTAATTTGTATTTGGTCGACTTGTCTTGATTTTATCTACATTAACTTTTATGTATTCAGCTATGTTTGCCATCAAACAGGCTGTAAAATGGCAACTAATGCAAAGAAGCCTGAACAGAGACCGTTATTATTATAAGTAACCTGGCTGTAGGATCCGCTGCATAACAGCACACTAGGAGCTGTTAGGGATCTGAGCATCAAAGACTACTGGACTCTTCAGCAGACGAGATGCGTGCCTAAACAGACACTAGATCACAAATCCTTTGATTCGTGTCTCGTGGCTAGTCTCTGTAACCACAAAGCCACCAGGACACAATAATGACCAGGTAACCTGTGCCTATCTGTACTTGAATTACAAAGACTTGAAGTTACAGTTCCTGTTGTCCTTGCAGCAGTCCTGTATAATATAAAGCACAGTCTCGTTCCTTAACACATTAACAATCTGCAGTTAAAGAAGCGGCTACATTTTTAGAAATTATAACAGACCAAATACACGTGTTTTTTTTCTTCTAACCAGATCTGCACAAAATTCACAGTATAACTTTTTGCCAGATTTCTTGTCTCAGTTTGGTTGTGCAGCTATGTGAGAAAGGCTTTATCCTGTGGGAAACATGACTCACCATCAGCATCATGCTGTTATAGTTGACAGCCTCTCGATGAAAACGGGTCTATTTTTGACTGAGAATGGCTACCAGGAGGCATGTTGTATAGATTTCCGACTGAGGAGGAGGAAAAGAGCTTTGTGTGTGTGCTGGCGTGTGGGCGCGCGCGTGTGTGTCTCCTGCACATCTTGTTGTATAAAGCTGTTCAGTCACACGCCCCTGCTTTCTTTTTAGGTGTGAACGTGCAAGAAACGGAGGAAGACTGCTTAACTGAGGCAACAACTCCCACCTCATTTGAACCTATTGACCAATCACAAATGAGCACGATGGAGCTAGACGAATTGGCTCCCGGGGAGGTGACTCCAGTCAGTGCTGTAGATGAGGACACTAGTCCTGCAGAGGAAGTCAGACCACCGGAAGAGGAAGCTAGTCCTACAGAGGCAGAGTCTGATTTGGCACAGCCCAAAGAGGAGAGAGACTCTGAGAAGAGAGAGGAGCCCGAGGGCGACACAGACTCAAGCAGCCAGTCAGTGGATGAACTGCTGGCTGATTGGCGGGAAGACTTGGAGGCGTTCCAGCAGATGGAGAAGGATGAGCTCTGACAGTCGTCGGCCGTGTCGTGCCCTGTGACTGTGGTTTGATCCCCACTGTGGGGAGAAACCTGGAGGCAACACATCTTCGCATGTCACCAGCCTCCATCTGATGAAGTCAAAGGAAGCTGCAGGAGATGTCTTTCATGACTGTTTCTTCTCTTGCTCTCTGTGGATGGTATCACGTGCCAAGGCAAGCCTACATACTGTATCTCTGGACCATAAGAGAGTCCTTTTTAGCCTGGTTGATGATGGATGAGAGACCAGGGTTTTTACCTCACTTTCTCATACAGTTTCTGTTAATCTGTCAAAACAAACCCTAATGAATGACATGGACCAGACTGTATGTAACAGCGTCTCACTTTCCAGTCCAAATTACTTCTCACACTGTCGTTCTCTCTATGCATTTCTCACTCCTTTTGCTCAAATCAACGCTGGTCCAACAACTACATTCTGACTAATAAACCCATCGACCAATTAATTTTATTTAAATGTGATGATTATTTGTGATAATACGTTTACTGTCGTCATGGTCTTGGGCCTAATCATATGTGCACACTGATGTGAGTTAAGGGGGGATCGGTGACATTGAATAAGCTGCAGGATCTTTTATGGCACATAAATTCAGCACCAAGCTTCATCTCTCTGGAGGTTATATGAAGTCATCTGTCAATGTAAACATGTATTTGTTGAGGTATTTTGACTGAAACAATATGGCGCTGCTTTGCTCAGGTTCTGGTTCACCCCACAAGCAACAACCTCTGGACCACATTGGGTGGAGCAGACACACCCTCAGCAGCGTGGTGGGATGGATTACACACCCGTAAACCGCCACAGGAGGGCGCTATATGATATGTCTGTCATGCTGTAGCTGCTGACTGATTGGAAGCAGCAGAAATAAGCCACATGATGAAATTAAATAAAAATTGAGAGGGAAATCTGAAAGACTGTCTTGATTCTTGGAGTTTATGCTGTTTTAACGCTGAATGTTGCCTGTTAAAAATTTTTTGTAAAATGGGAGGAGATTCATGACTGGCGGTGGAATCCAAGAGATTTCTTATTTGACTGTAAACCTGAAATGCTATACCGCTTTGTAATGATCTAAGGGCTGTAGTGACTGTGGATCTTCAGAGGAAATGGTACAAATATGTCGACTTTCAGAAGAAAGCGGAATAGTTGAGTGAAAGGTGAGGATTTTATTTTTAAATCAGTTCTTTTCCAACAGACGTTTTTCTATAAACGGTGGGCGGACACCCACATGAAATCAGTTGAGTCAACATGACAGATCTCTACTTGGAAAATTCTCAGTAAGCACTATAGCATTACTGTCACACTGATTAAAGCAGTGCTGGAAGAAGTCCTCATAAGGTATCTTTAAATCAAGTAAAAAGAGATTCTCAGCTACAGGTAAATTCTACTGAATTAAAGGAGAAAATGTACTTTAAGTATCAAAGTATTTGATGGGCAGAATGGACCCTTTCAGGGAATATTATTATATATCAGATAATAATTTTTACTAATGCACTAACATTTAAGCAGCATTTTAATGTCACAGCTGGTCAAGGCTGAAGATGATCATAGTATGCAACATGAATCTGCAAAGTAACTAGCAAACATAGCTTTCAGATAAATGTAGTGTACTACATATTTGCCTCTGAAATGTAGTGGAGTAGAAGTATAAAATAGTATAAAACTGAAATACTCAAGTAGAGCACAAGTAACTTAAAATTGTAGCCTACAGTACTTGAGTAAATGTTCTTGCTTACTTTCCACCACTAGATTAAAGTGACGCCAAACATAAGATATTTTTATGAAGGAAAAAAAAAAAAAAGGAAAATACATTGTTTTTGTTGATGGATTTCCTTCAGATATTCCACTGCATTATAAATAGTGAATACCACGGACTGTCTGTGATACTTACTAACAGCTCACGGCGTATCACTTTTATTACTGGGACCAAAATAAGACAGCAGCTCGGGTCCAGCAGTGATTGCTGAGTTGGTGGGGCACTCCTCAGCAAGATGGCTGCATTGCTGCGCGCAATAGTGGCATCCTGGTGAAATGACGCAAGCCACAGTTTACGTTCAGTCCTCGAGGCTCTGAGCTCTCCAGTCTCCATAGCGCAGATCCCGCCCGACACACAGCCGGAAGACCGACCGGCTATCCTCCAGTGGACCGAGCGGAACCGGTTCATCTGAGTAAGTACCAGCGTGAATTGCTTGTTAATCGTCTCCCAGAGGTGTCATTTGTCCTCCAGTGAAAACCACGCTCCTGGTTGTGGTTTCTTTCTCTCTTTTGTTGTTGTTTCCTGAGTGTACCGTGATTACCCGGCGCTTTCCTTCCTGCACACTGGGCTTCGCATCTGTCGATGTTTTGTTGTTGTTGTTGTTGGTGGTGGTGGTGGTGCTGCTGCTCGCTGCAACGCTAACGCAGCTTTATCTCGTCATTTTTTTTTTTTACTGGCGATAAAACACACAAGAGGGGCTTCACGGGAGATGTGGACATTTTCGCGGACGTGCTCGCTCGGCTCGGACAACGTTGGCTCAGCGCATTTCAAATTTTTCCACACATCCTGGTTGGCTGTGCCACCCTGTCCCGCTGCTCCCCGACTGCCTGCTGCCGCTGCGAGGCCGTTTGGTGTGGAGAAACACTAAACAGAGGGGAGACGGACCTGGGCTGGCGGATGATACAGGCTGTTAACCTTTGTGGAAATGAAACTATGTGTACACACACACACACGGAGACCGTTTGCACTCCCTCTGCCCACAACTCTGCCTGCCGCTGTAGGGAACAAAGCGCCCAGTGTCTCCTAGTAGCGCAGCTGGACACAGCTGTTGAGCCGAGCTGCAGCTCAAGCCCCAGGACGGAGCTCTGTGGCCGGGCCGGGGGCTACTACTGCTGCTGCTGCTGCACAGCCTGTGTGCCTCACAGCTCCCATAGTTTGAAAGGAGTAAAGCACTGCTCTCTGTTGACCACCACACAGAAGCATTACCCTTTTTTGGCATTGATTTTTTAGAAACTACTGAAGGCTGGTCGTTGCTCATTACTGCTGTTGCAATGTGTCTGCCTCAGAGGGAAGACGGGAGCTGCTGGATAATAATAGGAAAGTCACTGCAGCCAGAATTAGATTTGATATGCAGACTCATTTGCAGCTCATTAGCTAAAACTTAGCCTGAGTCTATTTCAAATGTATCCGTCCCCACACTTCCTCAGACACTATTATACGCACAGCATCAGCAAAAGGACTCGATAAGTTCCCAACTGCCTCCCTGGCTGCTGCGTATAGCCTAAATGTGCCATATGGCCATTAGCTACTGTAGATTTCCCGCATGTGATCAACACCAGACCATCACATCCATTTGGTGGCTGTGCAGCACCCTGGTGTGAAAGTAGGTTGGTGTGGCCAGTATTACAGGGCGTAGCATCCTGTCGCCAGCAGCTTACATCAGGGTTATATAGGTTACGGTCAAGTACCGGCAATCCTGTGAGTGGATGCTGCAAGTCCCCCCCCTCCCTACTTGATTTATCTGTCTGTCTTCATCTATCTGCCTCCATCTGCCTCTCCCACCCTCCCTCACTTGCTTATCATAGAGTGTGGTGTGTGTGTGTGTGTGTGTGTGTGTGTGTGTGTGTGTGTGTGTGTGTGAGTCGTTGCTCACATATGGCTTTTGGTTGCGGTGGCAAAAAGAGACTGAAACACAACGGTCTCACTCCTCCTCACTCCTCTCTTTTCCTCTCTGTCTGTTTCTCCGAGGCAGGAGGATCTATTCTTAGTCTTCCTCCCTCTTCCTCGTCCCCTCAATCATCATCGCCGTCATCTGCCCGCCCAGCCTGTCCACCTGAGGCCTCCCTCGCCTCGAGCTGATTAGCTGCAGTTCAGGTGATTGTTTGGCCCCTGTTGGGGTCATGATGCAACACCTGTGATGTCACCGTACGAGGAGGTGGCAGGTTTCCATGGTTACCAGGATGTCTTCTCTGTCCGTGTGTGTGTGGGCGCAGGAGGGAGTTCCCATGACTGTCTCTTACATCCAGTTTGTGTTTGCTTTGCATGCGTTGTGTTCTCTCCGTGGCACTGCTTAGTGCTGTCAGGTGTGATGAGGCAGTCTATATTGCAGTGCAGAAAGCACAAGGCCAGCACAACATGATCCCTCTGGGTTCTGTGCGTCTGTCAGTTTGACTGAGGGGCTCGCTGGCCGATCGGGTTGTCTACCTGACTAAATAATCAAACCTCAAGCAGCAAATGTTGCAGCATGAAACCTGAAAACTGCATCTGTGTCGTTGTCCTCCGCTGTTATTTCTGGTTTGTGTGTTTATGTGTGTCTGTCTGCATTGCAGTCGACGTGCAGATCAGTGGATGTGGGCTGTTTTTCTGCTATTGGTGGTCGTCTGACTGCTCGCCTTTTGAGTCAGCAGGGGTTGGCTGTGCAGCCTGCGTGTATGCTCTGTGTGCTTGTGTCTGTCCCATGATAAAACTGCATCCCTCTGTGTCCCTGACTGTGTTTACAGTGCAGTTTGTGTTCAGAGTCCAGTCGGGATAGGACATGCAGACAGGGTCCAGCTTGTCAGTTTTTTTCCCTTCTCTTATCTCTTATTCTCACTCCAAAGCTCACTCTGAAGTGCTGTGTGAATCTCTGCACAGTGTTTTCCCATCAGACTGAATGTATCTGTTTCCCATCGTCACCGTAGATAAAATGGTTTCTGATAGGATCTGTGCAGGCCGTTCCCCGTTAATGATGACTCCACTGTTGGACTGATGGGAGAAAAGAAATGGAGCGTTGAATGAAAGCCCATACATTCAATATGAAGACCAGTGATAGTGAAAATAGAATAGCAACAAACATTACTGTCTTTGGTTGGGTGTCTGGTCAGTGATGTAGGTCTAAATGAGGTTGGATGAGTTTACCTTCCAACACATTCCTGGTTCACATACCATTTTATTCTTCTGATGTTGTGCACAAACACTATGAGAGCTTGTTACTTAATGTGACATTTAAATGTGATATTTAATGTGGAACATTTGTTCATTCTAGTTGCTTTTCTCTTTTACTTTAGTAGAAAACATGACATGCCATTGGAGGAATTAAATATGTAGAGTTTGGATTTTGCTCGATGCCTCAACATTGATGTGAATTGCAATAATAGCTATGATACTGATCAATGTTGATTTTAAACATCCAACACTACTACCGTTTAAGGCAGGGCAATAATTCAGTATTGTTTATTGACTTTCAGCTGAATTGTATTGTGAAAAAATGATTGTATCATTTTAGGGCTGCAACTAGCAACTTTTGAAAATTGCTAATTGCTATATTAGCAGTTGATCTGCTGATTAATGTATCAATTAATGGATTCATTGTTTTGTTTATAATATGTCAGAAAATAGTGAAAAAGGCCCAGTTCCCAAACCCCAAGGTGACATATTCAAACATCTTGCTTTGTCTGACTAAGATACCCAAAGATATTCAGTTTACAATGATAAAACAGAAACAGAAAGAAAACAATAAATCCTCACATTTGAGAAGCTGGAAACAGTGATGTTTGGCATTTTTGCTTGAAAAATGATCTAAACAATTATTAAAATAGTTGAATAGTTTTCTGTCAATTGAATAATTGACTTATGGTTTCAGCTCAAATTCAAACTGCTTTTTTTTAATGCGACTATTGGTCCGAAACCCAAAAAGATTCAATTTACTATCATATATGACACAAAAAGCATCAAATTCTCAAATTTGAATCTGGAACCAGCAGATGCTTGGCGTCATCCATGACTGAAACGATTAACCATTTATAAAAATAGGCGTTGATCAATTGTCTGTCTCTCGACTAATTGTTTGATCTCTACATTTCTGTTGTGGCAAGCTAATACATTTCAGGCAAGCTGTTATTAAAAACCAACAAAATTAGTTTTTGTTTTACACATTTGAAAAGCTTTGTCTAATGTAAGGCACAACAGTCGTGTGTTACCTCGCCTTTTTGGAAATAAAGGCGAGTGAAATAGTGAAATAAAGCTGGTTGCACTTTTTCACCGAGCAAATGCCATAAATTCACAGGTTGTTGCTTGGCCAGTCAAATAGGCTAAGCAAATAGGTCACAAGATGAGGTGACTGGTTGGCTTGCCACCTGGGTTAAACCATTTCCTGGGGGGAAACCCTGTTTTGTGATTTTGCATGTATTTGCCATATCGTGATAGATATCGGTACTCTGATAATGATTTCGACCACATCACTGCTGTCGGTCGGATTGTGAAATATAATAACCTCCTCATGTCATTACTCTCTTGGACAGTTGATTAAAAAGTGTTGAAGAGTTTATTGAATGAAAGGTGTCCTCGCTGTGGCGTGCGTGCCCCTGTGCAGGATGATAGACGAGGAAAAAGAAAAGGAAAAAAAGCTCTGGTTTGCATCTGAAAGAATAACACTGTGGATGTTGTATCACACCAGCCATGTTGAGCCATGAAACACAGGCTCATCTGCAGCATGCTTGCCAATTACGCAGAAATTGATATTTATTTTCTTCAGCTGTGGTAATTTCTAATGAATATGAATGCTGGTGTTCTTTTATTTTACCGGGTGTGGATTGGTTTGCTAGCAATTCAGATGGATATGGAAGGGAAAACATCAACATGTTTGACCTTGTGTGGCTGCTGTGTCGGAGTGGGCCCGCCCGATCAGCCGTGTGCAGCTGTCTGTTAGTAAATGTGATGAACAAGCACTTACTCACACACATACTACACTTGGATATGTAAAAGCAATGATAGTAAAAACATAAACCACAATGCTGAACACCTTTTTATAAGTCTGCCGTCAGCGATTAGCAGCAGTCATTTTCCTATGGAGGAACTGTTAAATCCAAAAATACACCTGTTCAATACATCTTAAGAATAGAGCAAGATCTCAAATCAAAGGTTAGGCAAAGAACTTTTCAAAGTGTGGATTAGAAGAGTCAAAATGACCACCATTAGACTGAAAGCTGGCTTTAATGACCCACCTGATGTTACTGCTATATTCTCCTACTGACTTTGTTGTCCGTCTTATGTCAAAGCAGGAGGAACTCACAATATCGCTAAAGCATTTCTTCCGTTACTGTTCCACCCTTTTCATCCTGCTCTTCATCCACCAATCACCTCAGGCTCTGACCTGCTTTTACCTCAGTCGCAACTGTGAGCAGCAGAACAGAGTAGTATTTGAGGCAATGAAACGGGCATGACTACTTTCTCTTTTGCTCTTTCAGGGAATCTGTCTCGCTCCTGAGAAGCCAGTGGCACAAACGCCAGCCAGTAATAAGCCTCAGAGGAGACATTTTATCCTCTAGCCGAGTCTGTATTAGGTGGAACAATCCGTTTTTGTATGGTTTGGTTCTACCTGCACCAAGATGTGGCCCAATGCAGCTCAGCTTTCAATTAGACTACCGCGCTGGTCTCTGAAGTGAGGCTCCTCCACAGTATTCTGAAATGTTTGTGTCCACCTTTTTCTGCTTTCACTCCTTTCTTTCTCTCATTCTGTCTCTCTTGCTCTCTAAGCTACAGAAAGGAAATGGTTAGAGCCATGCAGACCTCTCAATTTCAGCTCAACTGGTTTTTATGGGCCTGAAGTAAAAACATAGGCCTCTCGCCAAAGTGTGTATATATCAACTTATCTAAAAGCTGCTCTTTTTCCTTTACCGGCACATGCCTTTGCTATGCGCGCAATGTGTCTCTCATTGTCAGTCACACGGCCATGCTGCAGTTTCACCCAACAGAACAGAGGAGCTCCTGTATCTACCTCCTCCACCCCCCCATGTTTCTACACCCATCCCTCCCTCTCTGACCACTTGTCACCCTCATTACGACAGTAAGAAAGAGGAAAGAGCCGCTGCTCGCACAACAGCAGACAGCGAGAGCAGAGAGAATGGAGACGTGCACTTTAAGCAGCAGCACACCACTCACACAGAAACCTGTACTGTCCACCAGCGTGTTGGCACGGCTTCCCAGGCTTGTCAGACTGATGGAGTGCTTAAACTGGGACAAGAGGAGAGGTGCAGCATTTGCTGCCTGGCTAGAGTAAATATTATGGTGCGTTGGCCCAGGAGTTGTACTGAAGCTCTGCTCTGTCACAGAGAGCGGCAAAGACACACTGGACACACTCTGCAGCACACAGCAGCCATTCTCCAGCAGAGTGTCGTGAAGCAACTTCAGGTACGCCATTTAGATCCTTGCTTTTACTGTACGAGCAAACATAATGTTAAACCTGTTAGGTTAGTCATCGGGGGGGGGAGGTATTTGCTGTTGCACGAAGGTTGGTCGATGTATACAGTGATATGATTTTATTTGTCAGCCGTCATAGATGTTGCCATAGTGTTTATACTCTGATATCTATCACTGAAATATCTCTAGGTCACTGATAGACCTTTTTTCTGTATCATGATATCAATATACATATTGATATCATGATACAAGAGAACATAGACTGTGATAGAGGATTTTATCCATATCGTCCACTCCTATGTTGATTTTATTCCAAGTTAATAATTTTGGATAATGTGTCAAATATAAGCATAAAACCAATCAATACAAACACTTTTATCAATACAGAGTTTCTGGTGAATGCTTGTGACGCTTCTCTCTAAAGTACTGAGAAACAGTCCATATGAGGGGTGGATGATGTGATAGAATCTGTGTAGCGGGATATAGGAAAATGTGAGAAAATTCTCTTGACAAAACATTTATGTACTACATCACCAGATGGTAAACCCAGTGACACCTGAAAAATCATCACATTGTAAAATTGTACAAATCCTGTAAATTCGATATTGCCATAAAGCAGTCTTGCCCATTGATTTTGCACATTGCATATTGCCAGCAATTGCTTAATACACCCAGAGATACTACCTCTGTATTATTATGGCAGTATAGAAGATCATATCGCCCAACCCTAATTAAAGGTTTTCCACGGTATGGTGTTTCATAGCAGAGGCGGGCCTCCACTAACATCATAAAAACATTATACATTTTTATTAAATAAAAGGGGCACTATTTCACAGTTCACTGTCTCATTTAATAAACGTGACGTTTTGATTAGTCAACCACTAACTAAATTGATCAGGAGATGAGATGCATAAAGATATGGGTGGCTTGCTTGCACCACTTTGGCTAAACACTTGTCCGGGGGAAACGCTGCACTCCATATATTTCCAGTCCTACTTATGCATTTCTGAAGATTCATGCAGATGTCTAAACTGTGCCACTGTAACGGGAGCACCACTAGCATATTGCCATGCACTGACCAGCTCAGTCCACTTCAGTTTAATACAGAGAGGTGCAGACCAGCACAGCACAGCTCAGCACTCAGTAGTGCAGCATGATGAAGCGCAGGATGAATCTCCACTCTGTCACAGGTGGGCACGCTGAGAGACCTGCCCTGTGGCTGTGACCGCAGCTGAAGTCACTTCCCCTCCCAGGCTTTCAAATCTCTTTTCTTACCAGGAAGCTGAATCACAGTCAGACACTCCTGTTGCAGTAGCCCTATGATGGGAACTGATAACCCCAGAAGGAAGAAAATTAAAAAAAACTGTTGCACACCTCCCAAAAGGTCCTTCTAGTACTCTTCTCTCTTTCACTTTTGCTCAGCCAGTTTTTCAGGCTTTGTGGTCGCTCGCTCTGCCTCTGGCACAACCCTGTGTTTGAGAAACCTTCGCACTGCACACTGCTCAGCCTGTGTGCACTGTGTGTGTTTATGCAAGCACGTACACTCACTCACATCTCCCTCCACAGTCCTTTCGAGTTCCTCCTTTGACAAACTGATTTGTAAAGAAGGGCTTGTTCACACGACTGAGAGTAGGTCACGTCTCCCACCTCCAGGTATGCAGGCATGGGCAAGCTTGTGTGTTTGCCAAATCGTATTCATTTTAAGGGCTTGGTCATTCGCCATCTGTTAAGGATTCCTTTTGGCCTTAATGTGCATTTAAGACAGTTAGAGCGCTTTGTGTTGCCGAGGCTTATGTTATTGTTTTGACGTATTTAAGATTGCTCACGGGGTAAAACATTGAGAGAAGGCTCTCTGCCAAATCTGGTGTAAGTTTAGCCCGGAATGACGCAAGACCTGCAAGCTGACATCATGGCATTATTTATATCTCTAAATTAGGCTACTACTTTGCTTTGGCGAGTATGCCCGTGATGAATGTTACGCATCTGGAGCGAGTTGCGTGGATCCTGAGGTGGTTGTGTGCCAGTTAGCATTAAGGACTCCCCTTCAGACGATGTGATGATGTGATGTTTATCAGATCATGTTGGCTCATCTTGTGCATGCGTGTGTGTGTGTGTGTGTGAGAGAGAGACAGCAGGAGTGAGAGATAGTTGGTTGTGTGAGGGTCTTAGCTGACTCGCCAGACTAAGCTTGTCCCATTGACACACTTCAGCATCTACAGGAGCAGGCGAGCTCAGAGCAGCACAGTTCAGCTGTCCTGTGGGTTAAATCAACACTGTGCAACGCCCCACTGTGGTCTTGCATGTGGCACTGAGCGGCTCATTGGGTAGAGCTCAGTCAGTACTAACTCAGGCTGATTCCAGCTGGAGTCGTCAATGCTAAAAGTGTATGCACTGATCTCATTGCACAGTGAAACAAGAGTGTCAAGCCCTGGCAGTGAGCCTGAGCCTTTAGCCTCCTTTACTGTAGTTGTAGTTCTCAGCCTTTTTAATACAAAGAAGCATCTATTCTATGTATGTCTATGAGTTGTGAGCAGTTCAATCAAAAAGTAATTTCCCCCTTTTCTGACTGTTTCATTTGAAGAATTTTTAGAGACTTGAAGAGGTAAAACCAGACGCTTTGATAAAAAAAAAAACAAGCAAAAATCCAAAAACCCCAGAAAATAAACACAATTTTGTGTGGCAAAAGTGTGTTTTTTTTTTTTTTTCTCATTTCCTACTCTAGTAATAATTTTGTGACCCTTAAGAACGGGAATCACTGCATTAGGGCTGTTTTAGGACAAACATTGTGCATTTGAGACAACACACTGAAAATTGAAAATGATTGGATGGTCTTGAAAGTACTTGATTTTTGATAAAAATAAAGTGCCAAAATCAACAGTGTGCATCTATCATCAAACCAGGCATCACCTCAAACAAAACAAAAAAACTCTCAATGGAGGATTTTGAAGATTTCACCAGGATTTCTTGTGTAGGAAGACCATGAGTAATAAAAGAGGCTGTCTGATTTTGACCAGCGTCTTGCAAAACACATGATCTGACTCCTTGAATTTCAACACATAACTGATTTTTGTGTCATCGAAGCATCCCTGCATCCTCCGCCTTATTACAGGCCTCACAGTTATTTATTTATAGCTGTATTTGGCTTTGTAATAGTCTGCCTACTAGCTGCAGCTTATATGTATAACCCAAGTAATAGCAGCTTGGCTTACAGATTCACACAGCCTAGCATTATCCCTGCACACAACAATAGCTCTGGGACTGCTGGGTCTATTTTTAGCCTGCTCCTACTCACAATTTGATGTTTCAATACACACAAATCAAAGCCCTTCAAACAGATGCTGCCCACACAGCATCAGGAGACCCTTTGAAACTTAAAATCCACCAAGGCTGCTCACATTTCTCAATACACTTCCTTCAGTGGTTTCAGAAGGGACTCTCTGTGCTTTGCTAATCCAATATTCACTTCAGTTCTACACTAATAACCCCGAGTTAAGAGAAACTCGACTGTTCCCTCTCTGTCAGTGCCTCTCAGTGCTTTTTCTCCGTCTTTTTCTGTCTCTGTAGCCCTCTCTGGCTTTTGCTCCTCTGCTTCGCTGCGCTGTGATTCTCTGACAGGTATAACATGCACCCCTGCGGCAGCGTTTCCGGGTACGTGCCTCATCCCCCTCAGTGCTGAATTCTCATTTAAGACAGATTATGCAGGATGAGATTATTTTTGAAACGTTGCCGCCAGTGTCTCTTTGCAAATGGCGTGCCTGAGACTGCATTAAGACTTTCCAGCTGTGTGTATGTGTGTGTGCGTGCGTGTGTGTGACTCAACCATAATTGAGTCGTTCCAGAGCGGCAGTCGTAGTAAGAGGTGTCCCAGGCTGCCTGGAACGGGCTGATAAGCTTCTCCCTAGACCAGAACACACACACAGCTCGTGCCACAGGTGACGCCGCACACAACTACACACAACCACACACAACCACACACATCCAAAGCTTGTGTGTGTGTGTGAGAGTGTCTTGATTCTCTCTCCCTAGGTGCAGCCTCCTCTCACCCGCGGGCCCTTTGAGAAATTCACGTGTAAGCTCTGCTCAGGCTCCAGAGATTAACGTCGTTTTACCTGGAGAGCTGAGAAAGAGATTCATATACAAATTCCCTCACCCTGTACTGAACATACACACACACCTCACACATCCACAGCAGGATTCAAGGATAATTGATTTAAATTTGAGTCTTATATTCATAGTTTTGGCTATTGGTTATAACATTGTACTCATCGTAGGGCTGCCACTTTTTCAGTCTAAAACTGCATTGTAGAATTTCCTTTTTATTCGCGTACCTCCGGTGCCTCACTTGGGTGACAGGCTAACAGGTGAAGTCGGATTTGTCGTCGCGGTGCTGTTACTGTGAGGCATTTTGAAATGGAAACATGCAGCCTTACCTTTATTCACAATGTTTCCATCTATGGTGTCACTTCCTCACATTACTTCTCAGATGGATTGGTGTCAGGATTATACGTTTGGTTCGTTGGTTTCCTCCAGTTTGCGACAACAAAGAGAACAACAGTTGCCTAGTTTACTGATGGGACTGGAGCTAGACCAATACACTGGCTAGACCAACATATCAGCCGATATTAGCTTATGACGATATATGGTGTTGGCGTATATGGTGACGAAGTAACAACAAATTGTAGTGCTGAAATGCCGAAAAGATATTTGAAGTAATTTATAACAGTTTTGTTATGTGTTTATGTTAAAAAAAACATAAGCAGATATATTTTTATCTGACTTCCGGTTTTGGTCGGGCTCTGGGTAGGACAGCCGGACGTGCAATAGATCAGAGTGCATTTTACAAAGTCAAACTGAAGGTGATCGCACCTGAATTCTAAGGGATTTTTAAAAAAAACCTGTTTAATCAATTAACTGCTCAGGTCACTTTGGATATCTTTTTAGCAATGTAATTATTCTTTAACTATACAACCACAACAACATTCAGTATGGTAACACCCATCCATGCAGTTAACTCATACAGCACCCTTCACACAGTAACCACTCCCTGCACACTGTACACCTGGCGCTTTGTGTCGTGTCCAGAGAGGTGGAGGCTGGTCGGCTGCAGCCTAAACACAGGAGTAAACACTGGCCTCCTGTCGACTTCAAACGCTCTGGGGATCACTGAAGGAGGGAGGAGGGGCAGGCGGCGCTCTTTTGAAGCTCTGCACTCGTCTTTCTCTCCGGCCTCTTTCTATCCCACCTATTTTCCACCGCTTCCTTCACCCCTGTCCCCCTTCGTCTCAACCCACCTTCTTCCTCCCTTTCTTTGTCTTTTCTGCCTCTCCAGCCCTCTCCGCTCTCTTCATCTAATACGCTTCCTCCTCTCACTTATGTACCGGCGCTGCAGATTTTATTTTGGTGATGGGTAATCACATTGACTGCCTCTTTGTGTGTGTGTGTGTTTGTGTGCATTTTTGTAACTGGCAGCAGTCAGATGGGCTCTGTCAATGACAGCATATGGCATGTGTGTGTGTGACTTGGAGACTATCTATAGTGTAATGTGTCTGAGTGCATGTGATTGACTGACAGTGATGTTCACAGCTTCGTGTCAGCTGTCTTTCTGGGTGGGAGGGCTTTGTGTTCCTCCTTTCTGAATAACAATGAAGTGTTAAGTTTATTTTATTCCCACCATCATGATGTTAAGGGGCAGCTGTTTTGGTTTAAGGCCACTTGAACAGGGCTGATTTAGGCCAACACAGAGTTTTTAAAATAATGTTGAAATTACTAGTCAGCTGATTAAAAGATGTATTATTGTTTTTAAAGCTGCACTGATTCAGTATTTTAACATTAGCAATGGATCAAATGACTAATTGTAATGTGAAAGGTGTCTTTTGTGATGATGAACCCACAGAAAAATATCACCCGACTCTGCAGTTCCCCTCAGCTACACTGAGCATTTTAGCGTCTTTTAGCTCATTGTTTTGGTTTTCTGACCAGCAACTTTACTGTTTTGGTTCATTCTCAACAAACTAATTTCCAACCACAGCAGACAGCTGTTTTAAGCAAAAAAAGCTCTGATAAACCCACTGTACAGTACCTGCCCAGCACCAAACAGCAGACAGACAATGTTAGAAACTAGCTGGAGAACATAGTTTAGCATTTAGCTTTAGCATTTAGCAGCTAAAGAGCCACACATTTCCCTCAGGAGTTGGTGGAGATCAAAACAGAGCTAAAAGGAGGATGAATATTGTCCAGAAACACGACTCCAAATCTGTGATCCACATGTGTAAATAGTCTGCTAACACATACATCATATCAACTTGATGAGGTGATAATATGTCAGTTTTGGGTTAACAGCTTATTCTGCTGCCCCCAAGCAGCCAAAATAATCAAGTGATACTGCTTTAAGTGATTTAGTGACATAGACAACAGTTGTGTTTGTTTTATTGCTCTGGTGGCTTGCAATGGGAATTAATCCTTATGTTTTGACATTTAAGAACAATTCATTTTTTAATCAGAAAAATAATCAGTGATATTATATAATGAAATATATTCTAATTTGAATATAATCAAAATACTAATTTATTTGCAGCCCTACTTTAAACCAGATCATCCTGTTTATTTACCCACTGGGCCACCCTGCTGCTCTTCACATATAATGACAGTGGTGGATGTTTAGTCCTAAAAGAAACAAGTAATATTCTGCAACATTTTCATGTAAATGCTCACTTCACTTTCTACTGGTGTATTATGACTCAACCTACATTTGTGGTTCTGAACATCAGGTGTGAGATAGACACTTAAGTGAGGACCACAGAAATAATGTGTTTTAGGTTTCTTGCCTCATACACATAATGCCCAAAACGTAGCTAACTGTATTTTCCTAAACGCACAAGTAAAGCATGCTGCTCTGAAGTGCTGGTTCTGTTTGCAGCTGTAGCACTGAATAGATTTGCAGATCTGGGTGTCCTCTTTGAAGGAGAAGCAAATCTCTCTTGCAAAGTTGTGATAAAATGCTGTATGAAGCATTTTACACTGATTGGCCCAGTGTGTTTGAAATAAAGAAGAAGAGGTTAGCATGAGTGACAGTCACCAGAGCTGAACAAACAGTACAGTACTTTTGAGAAGTGATATCTATAAAGTACGTTGTAAAAAAACAGAACCGCAGCGTTGCTCATTTTTATGATGTTTGTCCCTGTTACTTCACCAGGTGAGAGTGCGATGAGGAGAGGTTGAGGAGAGGAGTGTGAGGCCATGGGCTGCACCTCGGCCAAGCAGGTGTCGGCCGTGCCCAACGATGAGGAGGGACGCGGCAAAGCCTACAGCAACGGAGACCTCTTCACCGGTCAGTATGCTAACACACACACATACACACACGGAGATGTCAATAAAAGCTTCACAGCTCCATTTCACTCCTTTAATTGCCCAGCGTAGACCCATTGCCCCGTCTGCCCTCACAATATATTCTCTTCATTATCGCTCATAGTCCTCTGGCAGAGTGTTAAGTTCTTCATTTCAGACAATAACTGTCAACACCGCAGTTTTATTGGAGTCATCCGTGCCGACAGTTCATGTAAAAGAGAGGAAGTAACCAGTATCCTGGATGTTCTATATACGTCTCTTATAATATTATAGTCTTTGGAATTGGAAAGAGAGAAATGATGAGTTGAGATTGTACAGGTATAATTAAAGGGGCACTCCACCGATTAGTACCTTACAGTACTACTCAGCCTGTGAAAGCACTTATATAATGTTTTCTGTGGCTCTGGAGGACGTTTTAAAGATGCCATCAGGATTTATCTCGCCTCGTGCACAAGACATAAAATTCTTAACATCCAGTCTTGGTTACAAACTGGAGGTGTGGGATTTAAAAAAGAAATTGGCATTCAGGAGGCAGGGCACTGTTGTGTTGCATTATGGGAAATGTAGGATCCAGTATTAGGGGCTAAATGTCTTTGCTACTGCAGCTGCGATTTTAACCATTCTGTTTTAAATCTGTCTCTTTCGAGTGCCCTGAGGATGGCAACCCGTCAGATTTAGCTTAAGAAAAGAACAAAACAAAACATATTTATGCCAGACAATTTTTTTTATTACTCTTCTGTAATCTTTGTTTTTGTATTGTGAAATACTGGATAGTTTTACCCCCTCAGGCCTCTAAAAACTATTCAAATGAAACAGGAAGAAAAGGGAACATAACTGTCAAGCTCACTCATAAATCAGACGTATACAACCTCCGACAAGGAGTCACAAGTGGACACTGCTTCCCTTTTAAAGGCTCGCAAGCCAGAAAGCTTGGGAACCACTGCATTAGATGGAGAGACAATTAATCAACAACAATTTTAATAACTGATTATTCATTTGATTTCTCAACGCAAAAACATTCTCAGGTTCCTCCTCCTTCCTAATTTTAAACTGAATGTATTTGGATTTTTTAATTTTGCTCTTACAAAACGTTGAATTTAAAGACATCAGCTTGGGCTTCGTGGGTCATCCATTAATTTTAGGATAGTGTTGGTGGTTTGATCCCCGTCCACGAGTGAAAGTGCTTTGAGCAAGACGCCGAATCCCCCCTAATGCTCCCTATGTGGGACAAAAGCATCTGCCAAACATGATGTGATTTTATAGAATTGATTAATTGAAAAAATAAGAGAGAGATTAATCTGTAATGTGTATAATTGTTAGCTGCAGCTCTCGCTTTAATAATAGCTCGCAGGCTGCTGTGCAATGAGGGACAGAAATGAAAGTGAAAGCCAGAGAAAGAGAGAGATGATGGGTGGTAGAGGGATTAACAGCGATTAAGAATTAGGAGCAACACTCTGGTATAACTGCACATTGGCGGATGGACGTGGCAGATGACGATCCACAGGAGGTCCTCTCTCTCTCCCTCCCCGTCATCCCTCTCTCCCTCTGACCCTTCTCCCTCCCTCTTCTCCAGCCTCCCACCCTCTTTCTTCGACCTCTCTTTGACTTGCTTGCTCTTTTTCGTCCCTTCTATTCTCTCTTCCGACACGTTCCTCCCTCACTCAACCCCGCCCCCCTCCTTGTGGTCTCTCTGCTCTCACGTCTCGCTTCCCTCCTCGTCTTTTAAGGAGCAACAGAACGAGGCAGGAGATGAGAGCGGGAGATGGGAGGAATGGAGCGTTTTTCCTTGAGAGAGGAAGGGAGAATGACGTGTGTTGACGCTGCTGCTCTTCTCTTTTTCTCTCTCTCTCTCTCTCTCTCCTCAGCTTCTCTGTCTCGCCTCTTCCCTTCCCCTGCTCAAGGCCTCGTTCTTCCCTTCCTCTTTCTCTCTGTCTCACTATTTTGGGTCTCTGCGCCCCCCACCTCCCTCCTCCCTCTCTTCCTGCCTTCATCTCCCAGTGTTTCTTCTCCCCAGCTCTTTTCCTCTCTTCTCTGGCACAACATTAGGTCAGAACCTTTTGTCCACTCACCTCCCCTCCTCTTTCCTCCCTCTTTCCTCCCTCTTTCCTCCCATCCTATCCCCCCAGTCTTGCTGTCAGTTGGTTAAAGGGGAATACAGAGTGGCGGTGGCTGGGCCAGACTACTGTTCGAGCTTGTCTGCAAGTGTGTGTGTGTGGAGGTGGAAGACCGAAGTGACCTGGATAGTGTGGATTAGAGTTATCCCAGGCCACAACCCCCGATAACATCCTTTCTTCATCCCCCCTTTTCTTCATCTCATCTTCATCCACTTTTATCTCCGTTTCTTCTTCACTTCTAGCTTTCTAACTCCACTTTCTCTACAGTATTTCAGTCGTTGTACACATACTGTGTAGTCATTCTTTCCCACTTAACTCGCCGCCCTTTCCAACCCCAGTCGAACTGCCTCACTGCATCCGGTGTACTTCTCATGATCGAGGCGGAAAGGATCAGTCCTGGTCAGTCAGCCCGCCTACGCTCATAAATTTACCCCCAGTAGACTTTGTGTCAGTGTGTGTCCATGTGTTTGTGTTCATACATGGTTGCGTGTTGCATATCAGTGTGTTTAGTGAGAGAGCGACTCCTCTTCTTGCTCACGCTGATCCGCCTCCAACAAATTGTCTGCCAGTCAGTCTGTCCTTTTGTGTATTTGTGTGCGTGTGAGTACGTGTGACTGTGTGTGTCCCAGATATTCTGGCTGCCCGCTCTGTCAGACTCCGGCCACTAACCCCAACCCCACCCCCCCACATACACACACACACACACACACACACACAGACACACAGACACACAGACACACACACACACACACACACACACCCACCCCACCCCTCTCTCGGTTGCTCTCACACAATAACCGGAAACGTCTGAGCTCCATTACACAAACACTGAAGGACGACGAGGGAAAATAGCAACACTCTCCACAACATCGTTCTATTGATGACTGCAATAATCACAGTCGGAGGAGATTGGGGTGGAGATAGAGTGTGTGTGGTACTGCATGTGTATATGATTGCATACATGGCAGCCTAACATGTACACACAACATGGTGGTGTGCATATTTCACTGTTTGTTTAAACATTTGTGCTGTTTTGAGGCGGTGGAGCAGCTGAGTGGTTTGAGGGTCTGTCCTTCTGACAGAATCTGATGCTAATGTCCCTCTGATATTCTTGTGTCAGATGCCGAGAAAAAAGTGCAAAGAGAGAGCAGGTATGTCGTTTGGGTTGCTGATTTTCTCATGGATTTAGGCCGAGACACCTGCAAAAGCATCAATGGTATGTTTTACTCCCAGGGAATAAAACGGGATTGCTCAAGATTGTTTTATTAGTGCCTCAAAGAAATGCTGGCACTTCAATCATACTGAGCTTCCTGTATTAGGCCACAAAGTGGGCGCTCAGTCCTTGGAAATATTATCACATTGACGGTTAAAAGAGAGCAGCTACATCCGTGAATGAACGTTTTGTGATGACACATTTCAGAGAATTATCTCTTCTTTTTCTTCTGGGAACACAAAGCATAAATGACAAACCAAACTCACAACAAATACAGTTTCTGTGTACAGAAACAATTCCTCTGTAGGGCATTACACAGAAATAGAAAAGCACGGTGGGGACCTGAAGGTCACAAGTTCAATACCCGGGCTGGCACGATAAATATGGCAGCAAAAAGCAAAAGAGCAGCACTTGCGCCACCCTCATTTTCACTGCTGAAGTGTCTTTTAACAAGGCTTCTTCCAGGTGTGACTGTGGAGCAGGGCGTTCCTGGAGAATAACATGCTCAGTGTATTAACCCTAGTTAAATAAAGGTTAGATATATTGCACTAGATACTGCATGTTAGATTCAGAACCAACATGCACTAGTTTTTGTCAAAGGAGATATCTAAAAATATCTTTATTTTATATTACGGTCAAATAACCAACCCTGAATGTCAACAGAATGAAATTAGTGTGCATGTCTGTATGTAACAATACAAATGTACAAACAGCAACTGCACATATACAGTACATTACATACTTAAATTAATGTGGGCATACACATCTATATGTGCAGTCCGTGTGTGTATGTTTTTAATTCCCTCACTTGACTAGAAGTCGTGCATGTTATTATGAACCCAGTATATCAAGTACATCTATTTCTTTGAACTGGCCTTGTAGGAATGGTTTCCCTCTCCCCCCACATACTCAGGTGAAACTGTTAATCTGATCACCCTCAGTGTATTTGTTGTGAGTTTGGTTTGTGATGTATGTTCCCTGAACAGTACTCGACATCTGCGGCTTGTTGCGTCTGCGCCCACACATGCAATCAAAAGCTAGTATGACCAGTCCATGCAAACCTCCTCTATCCACAGCCTCGTCATTATCAAAGCGCAGACATCAGTCTTCAGAATATCTGCAGGATGGGTCTCTGTCTTTGATATTTTTAAGAAACAGCCTTTTTGTATCTTTTTTTATTTTTCAGATATTAAATTTGACTCATTCCAGACATGACAGTCAGATTGCTCTCAGCATTGAGACCATCATCATGTGACACTCAGGAACTTCAGTGATAAATTTCATTTGAGGCTAACATCAACCTGATATTTTAGGAAGCCAATTTGTCTAACCGCAGTCTACTGCATCACACAAAATATGGCTATTCACTAATTTCAGCAACATTAGGCTAATGGGTAACTGCTGCTGCTGCTGCATGGCCAGTGGAGGCTGAAGTTTGTTTACGCAGTGTGTGTAAGGTATCATTTTTAATATTATGGGCTTGGAAAAGGAATATGATGGTGAAAGACGTGTGAATACAATACAAATCTTTCAAAATGCCTTTTCTGATCAGTCTGTTCCTGCTTCTCATCATTTTATTCCCCCCAGCAAAGTGTTGAGGTGTAAATGTCATGGCCAGGCTGGTGATGGCCCGGAGCCAGAGCTGCCGAGAGGGAGGACACGCAGCAGGAAGGACAGAGTGACATAGCCACAGGACAGGCAGGCCAGCTAGAGCTGTTAGAGCAGACACGCGCACATATATACACACACAGAAATACACACACGCACAACCAAAGATGGCTATTTAAATGACTCACACCCATTCAAACGCCACACTTGCATAAAATGACAAACGTGCTGATTCAAAGACACAGCGTTATCTGAAATAGAAACACACTGTGCACGCACACACACACACACACACACACACGCCCTCGTGGACACGCTGTGACTGTTGGTACCTTAAGGTCAGCGCGGAGCTCCGGTCTCTAATCAGAGATGAGAAAGACGTCCACATCACAAAATCACGGCTTCTCAAAATAGTTCTTCCCTTTCATCTTCCTCTCTCTCTCTCTCTTTCTCTGACGGTTCCCCTCCCTCTCTCCCAAAGCGAGCCCTGCATTGGCGTGACGAAACACCCTTGTCATTTCTTGTGACAATGACAGCCGCACACACACAGACACATGCGCACACACACACACACACGACTCGCACAGCATGACCAGTCTTTGCTCCTATCTAAATTGAAGCAAAGTCTGTGATGTGATGAGTCTTGATTGGTGTAAGCTGGGTCACTTTGATCTATCTATACCCGTCACATTAAGCTCAGTGAGTATCCTGTAACAGGAGCAGAACATCCAGCCTATCTAACCCGTCAGGCTGCATCTCACCCAAATTATAAAATGACATTTTTCCCAACTGGTGCTTGAAAATGTCAATTTAGATTTATTTACGTAGCCCACAGCAGCAGCTAATTTTATTCTACCCCTTCCTATTCATCTGTATCCACCTTAAGGTACAAATTAAATAGCTTGAAATTGATGTGGACTGCCCCTGTAATATACAGGAGATTAGAGGAAATGGCTCTTAATTCTGTTTCCTGCTGCAGCACCGTATGTGCTGCATGTTTACAGAGCAGATCTGAGTTTGGTGAGCCTGTGTAGTGTTATAAAACCGTTTGTGTGTGTGTGTGTGTCGTCATGTTCAGACAGGAGCTGCTTCGCTCCAACTCGTTTACATTCCTGAGACAAACAGAACAGCAGAAAAGTAGTCTGCATTTGTTTCATCTCTTTCTCTTAAACCTGCCAGCTCCCCTCCTTCTTTCTCTCTTTCTCTTTCATCGAAATGACTTCGAAATCCGCAGCGTTTATCAGAGAAATGCAGGCCATGTTTGGCTCTACAGTGACGCACGTGTAAAATGCAGAAACACAGGTGATCGCGCACACACGCAGGAGCAAACGCACACTCAAACACACAGGTGATCCAGGTGCGAGCTGGTTTGAGAGCAACGGAGCAGGGGGAGAGAGAACCCTTCATCCGAGTACACAGTGACACAGACAGACGCATGGATACACAGACAGACACACAGACAGCTGATAGAGTGAGGGCAAAATACAAAGAGTGCAACAGATAAGGCCAAGAGGTGGGAGCTTGCATGCGTGTATCAGCGTCTCGGCTGCTTTATCAGTTATGTCCAGTTGTTATGTCCAACAACCAGGCAGTCAGCAGAAATGACTGTGTGCTTGTATTGTTCTGCTCAAGGTTAGGTGGGGTTTGGTCTTACATAAAGGTGCTGTACGTAGAGTTTTTATTTTGACTTCATATCATCTTACACCATGGTCAGATTTATTGTGATATTATTGTTTTATTGTGTGCTATAAGCACCACTGGGATTTCTCCTTCCTGTTTTGGGTCTTTCAGGTCTATTTTTAGTGCTGAAACAGTTAGGCTGTGTCCAGAATCACTCCCTATTTACTATAAAGTGCACCATATCAACTTTTTATTTCAATGTCCAGATTCTGAGTGTGGATTTTTTGCAATATATAGTGCTGTCAAAAATTCCCACAGTGGAACCAATAAAAACTAGTCCACAACATTTACACGTCAACAATCCTACAATCAATGTATCACATTTGATGGATGTGAAAATTAAACTTGTGCGATGCTACGTGTGCATTATCGAATGTTTGGCATTTTTGCTTGAAAGTGATTAATCAGTTATCCATATGGCTGCTGATTAATTTTTTGTCTATCTAATTGATTATTCCACTAATCACTGGGTTTTGGACTGCTGGTCGGACAAAACAAGCAATCTGAAGATGTCACCTTGCTCATCGAACTTGTGCTATTTTTCACCATTTTATACACTAAAGGATTAATTGGTTAAAAAACAATCAACAGGTTAATCAATGGTGGACATAATCGTACCCTAAATGCAGTAAAGCAAATGTCCCGCCAACTTCAACCTGGTGGCACACTGCAAAATGCCATGTTGAGGTCAGTAGAGGCTCCACATCACACTACAACATTTCAAATGAATGTGGTAATGATTCATTGATGTTAAAATACCACATTACACATGTATTACTACTTGGGCTGGACCGTGTGATCTTAAATCTATATCACAATAAATTTTCACAATAGTTTTTATAACTCTAAATGTAAAAATAAGTACTTTTTAATGCATCAGTGCATGATATTTACATACATACTTCAGATATGTTTGTCCTGATTATTAAAGTATAACCAGTTTGAGACTTCTGGACTTCTGGTCTGGACTGTGAGCAGATTGATTGATTGGTTATTGCATCTGTTTTAATTATATGGGATTCAAACAGCGTATTGAAAATTCTGATATGAGTAACCATGGATCAGTAAGAGATGTTTAATGCCGGTGAGTCAACACAATCGGTTTATTGCCCTAGTCTCTACCTTTAGCAGTGATTTAGGACGTACAGTTCGGGGCGTGGCGGTGGTGCCGTGCAGTTTTGCGGAAGTGTTACCGCTCTCGCCACTGAGCTCGTCTTAACTGTCTTAACTGTCTAAGCTGTCCGTGTAGCCTAGAAGCTCTTCAACTGATCTTTAATCCCCTCCAGCTTTCTCCTTATCTGTTCCCTTGTTTTTTGTTTTTTTTTTCTTCCTCCCTCTTGTCTTATCTGTCTCCTCTCTTACTTCACATACACGTGTACTCCATCTCGCTGTCTCTCTGTTTTTGCTTTCTCTGTCTTCAGATGAGTTGCTGGAGCTAAAGTGTCCTCCTGCTTATACATCAGCTGTCATGTCCACTTTCTAAAACACTGTGTCAGGTTATAGTTATCAAATTACCTTGGACAAATTATTACTAAAATCAATGGCATAGCCACTGGTAATGTTGACATAATGGAGTGAGCGTACAGTGAAGCCAGTATGACATAGTTCAATTATTTTAGCCTTTCAGATCATATTGACCAGGACGAATGAAAGGAATCAGGTCAGTGTTTCTTCATGATGTTGTTTATTTCTCTCCTGCCTCTCTCTCCCTCCTTTAATCATGCCCCTCTCTCTCTCTCTCTCTCAAAACCACTCTCTCCTCAGACGAATACAAGATGAAGGGAGTGGAGGAGGTGAAGTACATGAGAGGGGATGAAAACCGGGTGAATGCACGCAACCAGGAGAACCTGGTGAGAGACACACACACACACACACACACACACACACACACACTCAACCCATCCACTGACAGTCCGTCATCCGCACACAGACTCAGACCTTTTCCTGACAGTTTATCAGCTCAAGCGAACAGGCACGTGTTTGTGTCCAAAGGCGGCTCCATCAGCCCCACACATACACACTTCTTGTCTCTTGCACACATGCAAAAACACACAAAAGACACACACAAAGAGGTGCGTCACACGCAGGTAGAGACAACATGCTGGCCTGTGTGGAATGTGGAGGCTGATCGCTTGGTTGGTTTGACTCCCTCCTGCAAAACCTGTGGTCTTAAGCAGTGGAAAGAAATTCTATATTTTCATTGAAGAAGTCATGTTTTGTATTAATAACTTGCCAAACAGCCTGACTCCGCAATCCCTCTTGCACATTTAACCTCCAATTTATAAAGCGTGTTCATATTTACGCCCTTATCAATACGCTAAATGACTGAAAAGCGTGGTAGTGTGAGGTGAGAGCCTGTTGGTTTATTCAGTAAATCAGATTAGTCTCCCTAGCGTTCTGGCAAGCGGTGGAACAATAACCAATGTAACTATAAATCATGATTAAAAAAACAGAAGTAGTGTCTCACAGCCACTAATTTATATTACTGCAGCTCTAAAACTTGACTTATGCTCTTTTGATGGCTTCTGGAGTGTTTTCCTAATACCTCCTGGATACAACAAACATTTTAATGCAAAGGAAACACATTTTGTGAACTGCATAAATTATTTAAATGGATGTTGTCTTGTTTCAAAATGAGAGGTATAGCATGTTATTTAGTTGAATGAGTTACTGAAAGACCCAAACCACATTTTTACATAGCCAGGTAACCTCTAGTACAGCCACTACATGTGGTCAGACAAGTATTTGTTTCATACCACTTGTCGTCACTGTAGGTGTTTCCTGTCAAAGAGATAGTCTCACACACACACACACACACACAGTGAGTGGTGAAAGATGCAGGTTACAGTGTTTTTGCTTGATCGCTGCAGCATTTTACTGTAGCAGGAAACTGTACACAAAGCTTGCAAAAACATGGAAGGGAACTTATGCGAGGTGACCAACCTTCATCAGGGTTGACACAACAGTTTTATATAGACTTACATACATTATGTCAATGGCCGATGTCCTGCGGCTGTTAACTGTTGTGCAGTGCCAGCTGGACGAGAGGCGTAATCTGATAATGCAGGTCTGATGTGACGTGTGCTTTCAGTGGTGTGGCTGTTTGCTGATATGAGTTGTTTGTTTTTTGCCTGTTTTATCAGCTGATAATGAAAGTTAATGGTGTGTGTGTGTGTGTGTGTCTTTCAGGAGAAGAGTAATGTGCAGTACAGGGGCAAACAGCAGAAAGAGGTCGCTGCAGCAAACATCAAGTCTAAGTAAGTGTCCAGCAGCAGTCTGCATACTGTTAATGTCTGGTGGATATCGCATTAAAATATATGATCTATATATTATGAACACCTGAACAAAAATATTGTTAAAGGGTCAGTTCACCCAAATTTAAAAAAACACACATTCTCTTACCTCTAGTGGTAGCCATACAGATGGTTTTGGATTTAAATGACCAGACTTTGACTCATCTCTCTCATCTCTGCCTTCATCCCATACAGTGGAGGTCATCTGAATTTAATTTGTGGTGCTCACAGCATTGAAAAGTTCTATTTAAAAATGTCAACAGCAACATGTCTTTCTACAAAACAATGTCACAGAAAGTGCGGATGATCCACAAACCTCGCTGTGAACATCTATTGTTTCCAAGGTTGAGAATGAACTTTCGATCTCAACCACTAAGCTGGACGTGACGACTTTAAAATGCTCAGAAAAATGGAAATTTGAACATTTACAATCCCATGACAACTGGGCAAACTTCATCTGCTGAGGAAGATGATGCCATATAATCAAAAGCTCCAGAGCAGCTACTAATGGACCTTGTGGTGAGATCTGTGAGGTTTGTTGTGAGTGTAATGTGTTTTAATTTGGCTGAACTGACCCTTTAATAAACCGTTATGTCCAGTGTCCATTAAGATGCAACTTAGATTCAGTATGTTAATATTATGATGTGTGAAGTAAGTGATATTGTGCGTCTGGTTTTTGTAATGCTGCCTCTTGGCCAACCTCAGACTCTGTGTGTGTGCGTGCGTACGTACGTGCATGCGTGTGTGTGTGTTGATGAGTCTCTGTATGTGTATACATATTGGTTGCTGGTGGCTGCAGAGTATTTAGCCTTTGGATGAGAGACTGGGTTAATACTTTATAAAAATAATTATTTATTTTCCTCCACAGCCTCGCAACAATAGGTTTCTCACACTGCAGTGAGGTGTGTGTGTGTGTGTGTGTGTGTGTGTGTGTGTGTGTGTGTGTGTGTGTGTGTGTGTGTGTGTGTGTGTGCTGGTGTGTGTGTGCTGGTGTGTGTGTGCTGGTGTGTGTGTGCTGGTGTGTGTGTGCTGGTGTGTGCGTGCTGGTGTGTGCGTGCTGGTGTGTGCGTGCTGGTGTGTGCGTGCTGGTGTGTGCGTGCTGTGTGGGGGGTGTAATGGAAAATTCTCATGATGTATTTGTTGCCTCCCCTCTCTTCCTCGTCTCCAACTTCCTCTCCCCCTCCTTCTCGCTTCTCTCTCTTTCTCCCTCAGTATTCACACGTCAGAGAGCCAGCAGGAATTTTTCAGGATGCTGGATGAGAAGATTGAGAAGGTGAGGGGGGGGGGCAGCTGTATGTGTGCGTGTATATGTGTATATATATATATGTGTGTGTATATATGTGTATATATATGTGTATATGTGTGTGTATATATATATATATATATATATGACCCAGCGTTTAAAGAAACAGCTGGGTCTTAACATTTAAAGAGACAGGCTGTACAACAACTGCATCCATTAGTCCACATTGTCATTGTGCTCAGGAGCTCAACACTGCTCCACATGTGTGAGGGGGAGGAACAGATCATCTCTGCAGGGATGAGCACTTACTCCTCTTAGTCTGCCACTTGAATTACACCAGTTGTTTCTGACTATAGATGAGGTTGCAAAGTGAAATGACAATGAGTAATGGTTGGATTCAGCTTTGGTACAATACTTTTCATTTTTCAACCTTGTCTTCAAACGACTCAGTGTGTTTTCAGCAGTGGTGGCAGAAGTAGTCAGGTCCTATCACAGTGTAGAAATACTCGGTCACATGTAAAAGTCCTGCATCTGATTATTATCAGGAAAACACACTTAAAGCTACTCTATTTAATATTTTTTTGTATTAACAACGGATGAAATTATTATGTGTAATGTGAAGTAGGTCGCCCATAGTGATGAACCCACAGAGTTTTCGCCCGACTGCAGTTTCCCTCAGCTTCACGGAGCATTTTAGCATCTTTCAGCTCGTTGTTTTCTTTCATTGTTGTTTTCAGCAGACATCTGTTTTCAGTGGGAAAGCTCTAAAAACTCACTCTTTTCTACCTGCCCAGTACAACACGGCAGATCAACAAACTTGGCAACTAGCTGGGGAACATAGTGGAGCATTTAACAGCTAAACAGCCAGATATTTCCCTCAGGAGTTATTGGAGACCAAAAACAGAACTGAGAGGAGAGTGAATATTGGACTTACCAGCGTATTGTCCAGAAACAAGACTCAAAATGAATCCTAATGTTACACTGTGTCTGCTGGATGTTTAAATAGGCAGCTGTTTGCAAACACGCCATATCAGCTTCATAAGGTGAGATTATAATATATTTTGTTGATAACAAAATGATTAATGCATCAAAAGTAATGGCCTCTTTCACATTGCTATGCATTATTGGATGTGTAAGAAGTAATTTAATGTTGTAGCGGGTTGAGATGGAACTAATCTTGACTTTTGGGTAGTTGGATAGTGAGATCTAAAGCAACTGCCTCTAACAATTTTTATTAAATAATCGATTAATTGTTTGGTCTATAAAATATCAGAAAATAGTGAAAAACCACAATTTTTCACAAACACAATGTACTAAATTCAAAGGTGATGTCTTCAAAATCACTTGTTTTGCCCCCCAAACAGTCCAAAACCCAAAGGTATTCAATTTACTATCACATAAGACACAGAAAAGCATTAAATCTGCACAGTTGCGAAGTGTTTGGCATTTTGCTTGAAAAACAATCAATTTTCCAAACAGTTGCAGAATAATTATTTGTTGATTGACTGATTGATTAATCGACTAATCCTTTCAGCGCTAATTTGCTAAATAACTGAAACTGTCAGATAAATGTAGTGGAGAATTAAAATTGAAACGTAGTGAAAAGCAGCATAAAATTGAAATACAGCAGGTAAGTACCTCAAAGTAGTACTTAGGCATGGTACTTTTGTAAATGCACTTTGTAGCTTTCCACCACGTTTTTGCAGCGTGCTACTGAGACAGCCTGCATTTTAATTTAAAGCCTCATCTAAAGAGCGACAGTGTAGAGGTAGACAAGCTGTTAGACGGGCTCTGGAGAGGAAAGAAAAGCTGTTGAGTTAGCTCCTCATCGTGATGGAAGAAACAAAACAACATAACTGCCCACCTGTCAGCACTTAACTGCCTCATTCAGTATTTTCTGTGCCAGTACCTGCAGATAGGTGATTGTTTGTTTAAACGTGACTGGAGTAACAGGTGCGTGGGATCTAAAGTAGGTTGTTACTGAGTATACTTAACTGGAACAAATTAGAGTAGAAAAAAAACATGAAAATGATGCACATCTCATATTCTCTCTAATCCCTTTCTTTGCAGGGGCGAGACTACTGTTCGGAGGGGGAGGAGGAAGATGGGACATAGCACAGAGGCCCCCAAGATTCACCCAGAGATCCTCAGAGTGTGTGTGTGTGTGTGTGTGTGTGTAAATGCGTACGTGTGTGCTTATGTGTGCCTGATAGAGTGAAAGAGAGTAGAATCAGTGTTTTACCAACGGGGCGTTGACGTGACGGGACACTGTATGTGCTGGTTTGAGCACGAGTGTGTGTTTTTGAACGTATGGCAAAGATAGTATTTTAATCAAAAGTGAAAGAGTGGGGGATACATGTGAGAAAGAGAGGAAGAGACAGAGAGAGAGAGAGAATGGGATAAAGAACACTTTCTTCAGAGACTACAGCCCTCCTCTTCTAGCGCCTCACCCCTTCAGGCCCCTGAGCCGACAGATGGAGGTGGCGGAGCGATGAAGGGACAGGCAGATGAAAGGAGGGAGAGATGGAGGAGGACGTGATGACGTTTGGGCACACATCGCCATGAACGGGGGAAAGGACTTGCCACAGTCGGGTCGAACAGAGTCATTTCCTCAAGCAGGACAGCAGCAGCTCCTCACCCCTCCATCTGTCCCACCGTATCTGTCCGTCTGTACCTCCGTGGCTCCAATTGGACAGAGGAACTCCCAAAATATGAAGGCCCAGTAAGGACAAATGTCTTGGTGTGTGTGTGTGTGTGGAGGACTGAGAGACACACAAGTGAAGAAGAAAGGAAGCCCGGGGAGGAAAAGATGGTGAAGGCAGAGGAGTTGTGTAACGCCACCAGGATCCACACTGAACTTTTTTGGCCTGCCTACCTACAGCCAGCCAGGCCGGCCTGGGCCACGAGGGACTGAGAGAATGGGTGAGGGCGGGTGAGGGAAGGTGGAGAAGAGAGAGCGAGAAATTTGTGATATTTTAATAAGAGAGAGTAGGGAGCGAGCTGGTGAATTAGAAACTCTAAACTCCTCCTGCCTTCTGAAGTCAAGGACCTTTTTTTTTTTTTTTTTTTTTTTTATTGTGTTCCGCAGCCACTTGTTCACTTATTTTTTCCCTTTTCATGATGTTCTTTTCTTCAGTTTGTTTTTACTCTTGGCTTCCTTCGTAATGTATCATCCTCATCACCGCAGCAGGCAGACTGAAGCTGCGTTAGTTCAGAGCATCTGTGTCTCAACCCGATCCATCCTCCTTCAGATACCATAACACTGCAAGATCCCAGCTGACACACACACACACACACACACACACACACACACACACACACACATACATACATACATACATACATACATACATACATACATACATACATACATACATGGAGTCTTTTATTGTACATATGGTAACACACTCTCATCCCAGCACACCCTCAGCATGTACATAATAAACCACACAAACACGCACACATTATTGTATCCCTTGCATTTCACCAGCAGACTGTCATGTGCATCAATCAGAGGTATTCCATAAAGCTCTATTTCTGCTTCGGTTCAGTATTCACACACACACAAACACACACGCATCCATACACACTGAAGCAGCAAACCGGGCCGAGCTCAAGTTGGAGGATGCGTGGTTGCCATGTAGACACAGACCTGATCACGTTTTTTGTTGTCATCTTTACCGGATACTTCCTGTTGTATTATTTTGAATACTTTTTTTCTATTAAAAATAAAAACAAAGAAGCTCTTAATGTGTGTGGCATCTTAGTGTGTGTGTGTGTGTGTGTGTGTGTGTGTGTGTGTGTGTGTGTGTGTGTGTGTGTGTGTGTTGCCATAAGCTGAGTAATGAAGCGCCGTTATGCTGGCAGTGTACTGAGGATTGTGAAGTCAGTCTATTTTCCTGTGGTCATGCTGCCCAAAGCCATGCAGTCAGAGCAGATTGACTCAGAACACCAAGACTGTGTTGCGCCACCTGCTGGCAGAATATCAGTACTGCAGTCCAGTGGACAATATGTTCTTGTAAACAAAGTTAAATTGTTCAAATTAAATACACATTTGAACAGTATGTATGTCAGGGGGGGATTCAATTTTATAATTGATTAGATGTTATTTCCCAGGTTCAACTTGCAAACATAAAATAAATCAAATGAATCAAAAGAAATTAACAAAAAAATAAAATTTGATTATAACAAACAAAGGCAATTCAAGGAGCTTTATGTAAGGAAAAGAGATGCATTAGAACAACATTTAGAGTGAGGTTATATAACTCAGAAAATTCAATAACATATTGCTCTTCTTAGAAATGAGAAGTTAAATAAATAAGCCATAAAACCCACCCTTAAACGGATCAATACAATTGGGTTTTGCTGCAACATCATTACTTAGTCTGGCATGACCAGTAGTTAATGGTGGCTAATTTTGAGCTTATGTCAGCAAACGTTAGATAGATGTTGCTGTGTAAGTGACATTGCTGGTTCAGTTTGACGACTTGATGTGTCTTCTCTACTTGTGCTACTTTTATTCTATGTTTTAATATTAACCAATACCCCACAGTTGTCAGCAAAAATTACATAGTCTCACTTTAAACTACAATGAATCTGAAAATAAACTCAATTAAAGCTGCACTAACCAGTATTTTTATATTAACAATGGATCAGATTACAAATTGTAATGTAGAAGGAGTTGCTGTATGGACCTTTTATAGCATCTTTCAGCTCACTGTTTTGGTTTTCTTGCCTGCAACTTTATTGTTTTGGTTCACTCTCACAGCTCTCAGCATAGTTTCAGCGACAAAGCTCTGATAAACCCACTGTTCACTACCTGCCCAGCACCAAACTGCACACAGTTAGCAGCTAGCTGGTGAACACAGTGGAGCATTTAGCAGCTAAAGATCCAAATATTTCCCTCAGGAGTTGGTGGAGACCAAAAACAGAGCTAAAATAGAGTGACTATTGGACTTACATTTGTCAGGTGGTCAGAAACACGACTCCAAATGAATGATAATGTTGCTCCATATCTGTTGGATGTGTAAATAGGCACGTGTTTGCTAACATATTCGCCATATCAACTTTATATGTTGGTGTTTCTGCTGCCTCCAGGTGCCCAAAATGATCAGTTATTGCAGGTTTAAAGTAAAAGATATACAAATGGAAACGTAGCACTGAAGCTGCGTGGGTTATTGTTAGTAATAATTTATTGTTTTGTGGCCCTTTTATGGGAGTGTAAATGCAGGGAAATCAATGATAAGATATCAACAGAAATACATAGCCCTCTTCCTCGGTGAGTTCAATATCTAATTGACAAAATTCCATCAAACATGGAAACAAAACCCATTCTAGTGCAATAAATAATAGTTGTAATCCATCATAATAAATATGGACACTGATCATTTGTCCTCACAACGACCACTTGACTGATAATACTGATGACAACTGAGCAACCTTTCTTCACAAATTACTCTATGATGTGTTGGTATATAAAACCCCACAGCGCTGGATCGATATCTGCTCCTGGGCTCGCCCTAATGTGCTCCCTGTGGGACTGGACGCCATAATGCTTTGAGTGAGTGTCAATGGTTAAGTTGATTACCACATTGTGAAAGGAACACTCAGTAGCCTGGCTGTTTCTTTAATACCCAACTGCCTCTCTCTAACACATAACACACACAAACTCCTTGACTTCTCCTTGCATGACTCACTCGCAGGGGCACATAAGGTTACAATCTGCAGCCAATGTGCACATCAGCAGCGTGAAAGGGTCCCTGTGGGCCAGTGCTCGCAGCAAGGCTCTCCCACACAGAGAAATAAATGTGTGGTGGAGGCAGACAGAGAGAGGGAGAGAGAGGTGGGCGAGGTAAGAGTGAGAAATTAAGACGAGGGAGTCGGGGAAAGTGAGAATGTGGGAGGGAGAGAGCGAGGAAGAGACGGATGTTGCCCGTTAACCTCAGACAGGAATATGGGCAAGAAAATGTTCTTTCCACCCTGACGTAAGTACCAATAAAGAGCCCACTCCTCCCTGCTTTGTGTGTGTGTGTGTGTGTGTGTGTGTGTGTGTGTGTGTGTGAGAGAGAGTAAAATAGAGCCCAAAGTGTGAGAGTCCTTATTAGGGTACAACATG